>JALMGJ010000002.1:122951480-123551480 GCA_023362775.1 Charina bottae | reverse complement strand
TTTAGCCGATGGGGTCCGCAGCAAGCCCTCTCTGACTGATCGGGTGGGACGGGTCGATGTTCTGGGGATGAGACGGTTCCTCAGGTAGCCTGGCCCTATGCCATGTAGGGCTTTAAAGGTGATAACCAACACCTTGAATTGTACCCGGAAGCAAACCGGTACCCAATGCAGCTCACGCAACAGCGGTGTCACATGGGCCAATCTTCTGGCCCCAGTAACTGTCCATGCAGCTGCATTCTGGACCAGTTGAAGCTTCCGGATACTCCTTAAGGGTAGCCCCATGTAGAGCGCGTTACAATAGTCTATATGGGAGATGACAAGGGCATGAGTGACTGTTCAGAGGGCATCTCAGTCCAGGAATGGGCGTAACTGGTGCACAATCCAAAGTTGTGCAAAGGCCCTCCTGGCCACGGCTGCCACCTGCTCTTCAAGCAGGAGTCGTGAGTCCAGGAGAACCCCCAAATTCCGCACTGGCTCCGAATGGGGTAGTGCCACCACATCTAGAACCAAAGATGACAACTTCCTAGATCCCGAGCGGCCATCAATCCACAGTCACTCCGTCTTACTAGGGTTCAGCCGAAGCCTGTTGTTCCCCATCCAGGCCCCCACAGCCTTCAGACACTGAGATAGGGCAGCAACTGCATCACTTACTTCACCCGGAATGGAAATATACAGCTGAGTATCATCAGCATATAGATGGTATTTCATCCCGTGGTGACGGATGATCTCACCCAGTGGCTTCATATAGATGTTAAACAGGAGAGGGGAGAGCACCGAACCCTGTGGCACCCCACACAGGAGGGGCCATGGGTCAGATCTCTCCTCCCCTATCATCACTGATTGGGAGTGGCCCCGGAGGAAGGAGGTGAACCACTGCAGAACTACACTGCCCACCCCCAACTCCCTGAGCCGCCCCAAAAGGATACCATGGTCGATGGTATCAAAAGCCGCTGAGAGATCTAAAAGGATAAGGATGGATGCACTTCCTCCATCCCGCCCTTGCCAGAGATCATCCATTAGTGCGACCAATGCAGTCTCTGTCCCATATCCCGGCCTGAAACCTGACTGAAAGGGGTCTAGATAATCCATTTCATCCAGAATCCTCTGGAGTTGTGACGCCACCACTTTCTCCACCACCTTCCCTAAAAAGGGGAGGTGGGAGACTGGGCGAAAGTTGTCCAGAATAGTAGAGTCCAGGGATGATTTCTTGAGGAGGGGGTGCACCAGCGCCTCCTTAAAGGCCGCTGGGAACACTCCCTCCCCAAGAGATGCATTAATCATCTTCTGGACCCAACCACAAATCACCTCCTGGGCTGATTTTACTAGCCAGGAGGGACACAGATCTAAATGACAAGTGGTGGCCTTCACAATCCGGAGGACTCTGTCCACTTCCTTAGGTCCAACAGGATCGAACCGTTCCCAGATAACAGGGTAAGTACGTACCCCAGACTGTGTATCACGCTTAGAGTCCAACTTAGAATGGATCTGAGCGATTTTCTCCTGCAGATGCTCGGAAAACTCCTCTGAACGACCCTGTAAATGGGTCACTGATTTTGATTGACCCAGAAGAGATCTCGTAATCTTGAACAGGGTCGTCGGATGGCATTCTGCGGAGGCAATAAGAGCGGAGAAATAATCACGTTTCGCCGCTCATACCTTCACAAGGTAGGCCTTAACAGCAGCTCTAGATTGTGTCCGATCAGATTCAGCCTTCGTCTTTCTCCAGAGGTGCTCCAGTCGTCCCTTAAACCCTCTTCAAAACCCTCAACTCCTCCGTAAACCACGGGGAGTGACAGGCTGAATGAGGCGAGAGGTCACACAGGCGCGATCCTATCCAGGGCCTCGGCGGTCTCCCTATTCCAGGCTGCCGCCAGGGCCTCTGCCAGGCCGTGCAACAGATCCTCGGGTATACTCCCCAGCAAATTCTGAAACCTCATTGGGTCCATAAGTCGCCAGGGGCGGACCAATCGAATGGGTCCAGCCTCCCTGCGGAGTGGGGTGGCGCACGAGAGTCTCAAGGTCACCAGGGCGTGGTCTGACCATGACAACGGGGACAGATCTAACTCTCCCCTCAGATCACTTTGCCATTGCTCCGACAAGAAAACTAGGTCCGGGGTGAGGCCACTGTCTCTAGTCGGGTCCCTAATTATCTGGGACAGGCCCATGGCTGCCATGGTATCCATGAACTCCCGAGCCGCTTCCAAGGTCCGTCCCAGGGACGGCAGGTTGAAGTCCCCCAGAACCATAAGTCTGGGGAACTCCACCACCAACCCCGAGACGGCCTCCAGAAGCTCAGGCAGGGAGGTTGCTACGCAGCAGGGAGGCTGGTACAGCAGCAACACTCCCAACTGTTCTCGAACCCAACTTAAAAAACAGGGTCTCACAACTGGCCACTTGTGGAGCAATGCCCCTGTGAGCCATTAGAGACTCTTGGATGACAACCGCCACCCCACCTCCCCTGCCCCGGTATCTCAGCTGGTGCCACACCTGAAACCCGACTGGGCACATTTCCGAGAGGGCAACCCCTCCCTCAGGGCCCAGCCAGGTCTCGGTGATACAAGCCAGGTCTGCCCCCTCCTCTGTGATCAAATCACATATGAGGGGGCCTTGTTGTTCACTGACCTGGCATTGAGAAGCAGCAGCCGGAGACCAGGGCCCTCAAGGATCTGTCGACCAGGGCCTGGGTTTGAACTTGGAGGGCCGGAACACGCCACCGGTACCAAACACCGGGGGCGTCTTCCCCAGAGATGGCCTGCCCTCCAGTTCCTGTTATAACATCCCCGACCTGTCACCACTTGGATCAGTTGGCCCGCCCTGCAGCCCCCAGAGCTTCCTAGGTTGGTAGCCTGCACTCCCGAACCCCCAGAAATCCTGGGTCTAAACATAGGTCCCTTACCCCACACACTCATCCTCTCAACCACATTCAACCCTAGGCGGTGGTGAGCCCCCCCAGTGCACCAGCTCACGCTCTTGGCACTGTGGGGTTCCCAACCACCCCCCTCACGCACACTATACTTCCACTTTTACTATGCACCCCCTCAACTTCTCTCACTAGTAGAGGAGGGGCACCTCAATCACTCCTACCCCACTGACCTACGCTCAGGGGGTACTCTTACACACAATCAAACACTCCTGGCCCCCACCCAGTATCTCTCACCTACTGGGGGGGGGATGCCTCTCATACTAAGGGACCTAACCCACTGCCGCTTGCCTGGGTGGAATCAAATCATGGAAGGCACTAAGACTGTTCACCTACAGATTAAATAATTGAAATGGGTGAAATGTCTCTACAAGTGGAGAAAAGAGGCACAACATAGCACATGTTGTGAGCAGGACCATTTTCAAGAACAAGCAACATCTAAGGAATCCAGCACGCTTTACAATAGGTCTGGTTCCCAAATGTACTTCTATTATATTTCCACTTTTCTCATACCATTGATAAGGAGATCTACCAATTAGTCAGTTGCAATGTGGACACAATTAAGAGGCAAATAAAGATGTGTGTACGGTCATTCGGTGAATGTGATCCACATAGAAAACGTGTTACTCAGAATCTGTCTGCACATGCGTCTGTGGGCTGGAATATGACATTAGATGGGTCTCAGCTCTGTGGATGTCTGGACTGGTTACCTTACCCACCCTCTTAAGAGTCTGGAGCCCTTAATCCATCTTCTTACTGTTTTAACATTAAATGAAAGGTTTTTACTGGGGGCTTAGAAGGTATCTCCTTTAATTCCACTTCCTTTATCTTAGGTTTAACAGGCGGATTCTCAGCTCCCTCCATTCTTCCAAAGGTTGCTTGCTTCTGCACTACCTGCTGAGTATAAGTGTGCTATAATATTCAGGTCTGCTGCTAATGCTGCCGTAATTTCCTGAATAGACTATGGCATCCTGAGCCCTTTTTTCGCATTCACTAAAACTCGTAGTACTGTATGCCTAGATCTGTTTCTTATCTCACCTCTGCCATCATCTGCCAGAACTCCATGTAACTGAGAGGGCATTTTTACAGTTTTTAAAGTCCCCCTCTGCTCTTTGGGCTTTTCTTTAGGGGCCATTGCTCCCTTCCAAGCTCCCCTTCCTACTTCCATGCTGACCAATGCTGGTTCTTATATACCTGGTCTCAAAAAGCATAGGTGTCAAATTGCATTTGCTCCTAGGATTTTTTCTAAATGCCTACATGCCTTTAAGCACCACACCTGTCAGTCCACCAAGGGGAAAAAAACCATTAATCCAACAACATCATGCTAAGCCATATTGTGGCATGTCTGTTTTTAGCATAGTGTACAGTGTCAATCCAGTTGCCCAGTTACGTATGTAGGTATTTTTCCCCTTGATGTCTTCTTTACCAGTTGCAGTGGTAGAAATTATAGCCCTGCAGGATAAGATGGGTACAGGTAAATTGTGGTAGAAAAAGTATTCACAGTCCTTTACCCACCACTGATATATCTAGCAGGCCAAAACGGTTTGGGAAAGGAACCTGGGGGGAAAATGAGAGCAGAAACCCTCTCTCTTTTATGATGGACCTCCATGCAGATTGCAGCATCTCAAATTGCACTTTTTAAAAAGACTCAAAGTTACAACTTGCTTGGCTCAAAATCATTACTAGCTGTGAAAAGTGGTTAGCAAAGTTTACCTGTACAGCAGATGCCCTTAGTTAGAATAGTAATACCCTTTCAGAATTACATCTATACAGTTGTATGCAAAAGTTTAGCACCCTTGATCAAACTGTATGTTTCAATGAATCTCTAAGTGACAGAAGCTAACAGAACCTTTACACAGTACAAAATTAAACACATTTTCTCTGCAAATTTGAATGCATACTTACTATTTATGTGCAGCTGTTAAAAGATTAAAAATAAAATAATGGTGAATATGGTAGGTAAAAAATGTTTGGACACCTTTCCAATCAGTATTTGTAACGCCTCCTTTGGAAGAAATAACCACTTCCAGTTGTTTCCCGTAGCCACCTAAGAGTCTTTCTATTTTTGCTTTTGGAACTTTTTTCTCACTCTTCCTTGCAGAAAACTTCTAGCTCAGAAATATTCACAGGTCTCCTTGCATGCCCTGCATAATTGAGACCTCTTTATAGAATTCAGTAATATTCAAGTCTGGGGACTGTGAAGGACATTCCAAAACTTTTATTATTCTTTCTTGTAAGAACTTAAACTATGATATTGCTTTCTAAGGCAAATCAATCATGACTTTTCTAGTTCAAATTCAAATCTACATTCAAATCTAAATTCATTAGAGGCAAGGGGTGTATGTATACCATGCGCATTTACAAACACAATGACCAGCCATATAAACTATTTAAATGTTTATTGGACTGAAAAATGGCAATATACATTTTGAAACTGCTAGAAATTATAGTCCTTTGTACAAGATCTACCTTCACATTTAGAAAACAAACCAAAAACCACTCAGACAGCAATTTTTGTCATTACTGAGGAGATAGCTTTGCTCATTGCCACTAGTCATATTCCTTGTATAATATATGTATTGCTGTATATTGAAAGATTATATTGTATATAAGGCATTATTTGCATAGTTAATGGTGTTTGGAACACTGAGTCTGTCAAACAATATGAATTGGAGGCAAAGTGGTTGCTAACAAATATCTCAAAGCAGAGTGTCCTTATATGAATGGGATTTGGTTGCAAACTGTACTATATTAGTGAAAATAGATATAGAAATGGAAGCTTACCTTTTAAAATTTAAATATAGTCAAAGCTTCCTGCTGTTTCTTAAATAAGCCTGGGGGGGGATTAGGCTAGAGGAAAACATTCCTTAAACCTATGTGTCCCAAAAAATGATTGACTAAATAATTTCAAGTATTCCCAAATAATTAAGATTTTGTTTTAAAAAGTAACTGGGGATGGATTATGAAGCTTTCCCTCAAAATATAGGAGAGCAACATTAAAAAAAAATCCAATCTATCAAACAGGAAGTGATTATCAGTAAAATATCAAAATCGATGCGATGACAGAACAGTAACATGACATAAAAAATGGATATATCTTTAATATTATTTAGGAAATGTAAAGTTGGTAACCCAAGGGCCATTTTACATTCCACAGCTCACATTTTCAGATTCCATTTTTGGGAACAGGCTTGAAGGGTCAAGTAAACAAAAGCATTAGCTATTGAGCAATAATGAAGCTCTTTTAATCCTTGCAATTAAAGTTAGTCACAAACTGTTATACTAAGACTGCAATCCTATACTCGTATTTTGGAGTACACCCCACTAAGTTCAATGGGACAAACTTCTGAATAGATGTATATAGGATTGTGCTATAAATGTTTCTTGTTTCTTAGGACTTCCTTCTATCCAAGATGGAAGACTGTTTCTTTTTCAAGAGGCCAGAGTCTGTATCATACAACCAACCTTCCAACTGTGGGCGGAAAGGAACCTTCAAAAGGTTTTATATCTTAAACCTCCATCTTCAAATTTATCTATAAAGTTTTTGGTCCAGGACAGAGTGGTGAAAAGGGGTTAGCTAGCTTGTTCTACTATCTAGACAGGTCCAATTTAACTGACCACTTTTGTCCAGGTTATCTAAATAATCTTTGTTATGTTTTGGGGAGGCTGCAGATATGGAGTACTGAACACAACAAAGTGTGCTTGTTCCCCCCCCCCCCAAAGGTCTTACTTTTACATCCAAGAACAGAACCCTCGCAATGTAGTCTGTTACTTTCTCTAGCCATATAATTCTCCAGAACAGATACCCCAACTCTTTCCAGTCTTGATATTACAAGGATTGATTCTGAGGAACTCAGCTTCAGTCAAACAGAAAGTCTTATATTTTGAGGGATAATTTTTCAGTTGTGTTTGGGGTTTTGCCTTTTTTTTCTCAAGCCTTTAAAAATGCCAAAGGAAAAGCCTTAGGAAGAGTCTAGGGATAACTTCATATAGTCTTCAGTTCTGCAAAGAGAAACAAGAAGAAAATAAAGAGAATACATTTTAATTGTGTCACCTTGGGTAAGTTATATATTACTAATGCTTTTATTTTTTAATAAGAGGAGAAGAACTCAGTGCAGGGAAGGAGTTTTAAGGAAAGTTTCTAGATCTCTTGGGCACACACAAAACAACATCAGGGTGCCTCACATTTTAAGAAGTTACTTCATCATTTGCAGCAGGATAGTCTACACCCAAGAACATGAATATCTACAGCACCTCTTGTTTTCCATCAGGAACATTTCACGTTTCTCTCTAGCCCTATAAAGTGAAAACTGGCAAGGATCTCTTGGATGTTTGGGGAAAGGAGAAATACAGAATTGTGCCCCATGCTAAATACCACCTTTTTTTAGCAATCCCATGATTTGTTGCTCAGACTCATGAACCGAGCCCTATAAAATGATTCCCAAGGATCACACTTACTAAAGCATCATGATTCACATGTGGTGCAGGCTTGGCTCAGATGTGGGGATTAAGTATAAACTGTTCTATTTGTCAGAAGCCGGTTTCTCTAGGCCCAGAACTGGAACTTGCAATGAAGGGGACTGTCATAACTGCATAGCTATCAACAAGCTCCTTTCTGTATTGGTAGCAAACACTTTCCAAAAATGTATCCATTCTAGGAATACTATTTTCATTTTCAACTGTGTGTTTTTTGTAAGTCAAACGCTAGGTTCATAAATATTAAGAAAACATACGCTTGCTAAGAAACCACTGTTGAGATGATGTGGACATTTGTAAACCATTTATCATAGACTGCTGCTGAAAAGACTATTGACTGTACATAATATCCACTTCTCAAGTATCAGGCAAAGAGACTTTACAGCAGGACAGCTGCATAAAAGGTAAATGTTGTACTTTTTAAGCTGAAAAAGACTTACTGCTGCACAAACATGTTTTTCTCTTTAAATTGAGGACATAAATATTTATGAATTAATGACCATCTATAGTCATGCAGACCCTCTGCAGTTAGTAAGATTAAAACATAAGATGGACAATCTGAAGCTCCAAGGACACATGAAGTCCTCAAATCTCTCTTCTGGCCCCTGGAATTTTCTCTGGTTACAGCTGCTGAAAATCTGTAGTTCCTTAATGTTTTGAGGTAAGCAACATATGGACATGAAATTATAAGCTCTAAAATACTTAAAAATATATATATACAGCAACCCCCCTCCCCCCCCAAAAAAAAACCACACACCCAGCGGGGGAAAAGCAAAAAACTCAGACTGGTCCACATGGATGACAAACAAGCCCCCACCTCCTTGGTCTTTTCCTTTTCTCCCCAAGAAGAAAACTATTTCAAGAGACTATGGCTATAGTCTAACTACTAACTCTTTTTAATAGACAATGGCTATTAAAAGATGGCCCATCCTAGGGTTCCAGCTATAAGCAAACAGGGATTAGCTCTGTAAAGAAGTGGCCAACAAGCTATTCTTTAATGTGTTGATATGCCTGTCCTTGTGCTTTATTTTTAAGTGACAGATAGACTGCACTTTTTTACAGTTACGTTCTTCATGGTCCATTCTGTAAAGTAACTTTGGGGCAGACAGATTGAGTAACATTTGGAAGTCCTGTCTGGTTTCTGTTTGTTTTTTTAGCTGCACAATTATACAGCGGGTGTCATCACAACATAATGGCTGTGTTGAAGCTTTTCTATCTCCATCTATCACAGCTGAAATACTTCTTCCAAGCATGGATTATAGCATCAGTTGAGAACACAGGCAGCAAGGAGCTCTCTTGCTTTCATGTGTTAATGACACTACAGCAAGTCATCGATATGCCAGGTCAATACCCTAATTCTTTGGTGCAAAGGTACATAAATTTTTGGAAGCTTGGGGCCGTATTTTTTAAAAATAATGTTTTTCATAGACTACAAGCCTTGATGCAACAACAGTAGTGAAAGCAGCAAATTCTGGGCTGGGAGAGGGGGAAGATTTTCTTGGATGTGTTAAGCTTATTTCAGATTTAATTTACCATTCCCCCCCCCCCCATGTTTACTGTTAGTTTGCTGCTGAATTTCAACAGTGTGATCTGAAAACCTCCAGGGGCTGCAAAAAATATGGTTAGGGGATCATGCATAGCGTGTAGTTTACCCACCCCATCTACCATCACTCCAAAATGTTTATTTTTGCTAATACACTAACAGTTCAAACTGCAGTCCATTTAAACCAACAGCTTTATGTTTTACCTAAGAAACCCAAGAATTGCCTAGAGTAATTCTTTGCTCTATAATTGTTTAATCTGATGGAATATTATCTAACTCTTATCATCTCTTTTGTGGGGACATACTTGCAAAATACCGGGTCAAAGCTGAGAGCTGACTTTCAGACAGAGAGCTTCTGGGTTATAAGTGGAAAGTGAATCCATCCAAACTCCCCTCAAAATTCCATGAATGAGGCAAGATAATAGAACTCTCATTCATACAGTCCCATGATGGGTGCTAATTTTCACATGTTCTGGTAGGTTCCTGGTTTTAACCCACCTCTTATTGCTTGCTGACAAAGAAGAACTGTACCCACAACATCTAGTAAGTTTGCAGACAGAAAATGGCTGACTGTGGCAGGATCAGAAATACAAAGTATACAAGAATATACTGGGAAGACTGCAGATAGGCCACAAATAAATAATAAGACTAAGGAGAACTAGAAGCTGAGCAGAAATGGAAAAGAATCAAGGGCTCAAAGCAGCTTTCCCTTCCCCTCTGTCTTCTCTTGGGCTGCACACTGCAGCTGTGAAGAAAAAAAGACTTCAGTTCATTGGTCAAAGGACTCTACAATTCCTGTACAGACCCATGGAGATGGCCTTGAGGGGAAAATGTGATAGACAGAGAAGATAGGTGGTTTGAGAGAGGGGTCAAGGAATCCATTTATGCCAACTTGGAAAATCCTTCCTTGAATAGAGGTGGGGGCCTCAGGCACAATCTTTCCCCTATTTTCCTCCCTGCTTTGTCTTCTGTGCCTAGGAAGATTAAGACCATTTCGCAATCTCAACAGCAGCATGGTAATCTTAACGATCCTCCTTTGGATGATAAAGTGACTTAGAAATAAACATCTCAAAATAACCATGACCTAGCCCCAGGTGCAAGGTCACACAGCCACGTAGAAACATATTTAAGGATTCCCTTACTAACTTTGCTCAGACTGAAGAAGCTCTTTGGATAAGGAGCGAAACGTTTCCACTGAGAAAATAGAAATCCAGTTGACATGATTCAAGCTACAGTCTCTGGTGTTACTGATTTCTTAATATAAATGAAGTTCTACACACATAAAAAAAATCCAAGATCAGTTCTATGCCAGACACATTTAGGAAACATGTGACAAAAGAGAACCAGGTAGAGGCATATAAACAAACCATCAAATTTTTATATGTTAAAATACAAAATTGGATTGTATGGTTTTTAAGAAAACATACCACTTTTGAAAGTAATAGCAATTTTAAAAGCATAGAGCAGTCAGCTACTTGGCTGCCCCGAAAAACATCTTTCTGATTTGCCAGTAACTTCTCTTTCTATACACTGCTGCTGAATTTTTCACAAGGTGTTTTAGGTGCTAAAAACTAGATAACTGCTGGAAGAAACCTCTTGTTGCCAGAAAATATTGGGTGGGACAATTTTTTGATGTTTGGGAGATTATCATTGATCTGCTTTTTGTATCCCACTTCTTTAGTAAATAAAATTATTTCAAGAGTTGTTGAAGCAGACTGAAGCAGAAGTAGGAATGTGTATTGGGTTATTTTCACATGTAATGGTATCTGCAGCAACATCCAGCTCTTTCCACTGGTTGGATGATGTCATTGCTAAAGTTACACAAAATCACAATCCAGATGAAATAACTTATTGAAGCCTTAATGAACCTTTGCCTTCCAGAAGTGTTGGGGGACTGCATGGGATTTCACTACGGCTGGAAGGCACCAAGGTGAGAAAGCTGATTAATGAAATATGGTCTGGTCTGGAAGTCTTCCATAGGTTAACAGCTTGAACAGCATTAAAACCTAATTTGAAGATTAACATTCCCTATCCTCATACCCTGTAGAGGTCAAGGGCAACCACTGAAATTTGACAACAATGCCCATTGTCCCCAACCTGGTTTGACTGGGAATTAACAGTAATTATAGTCCAAGCCACCCAGAAGCCCCAGGCTGGGGAAAGCGGTCGTAAAGAAACACTTGGCAGTTCTACCGAGCGCACTAACTCCCCCAAAGTGTCCGAAGACTCTTCCTGCCCAATCTTAGGCGCTCTATCGTGCTGCAGAAGATGAAATGAAAAAAGGAGCAGAAACTTACCAGCCTCTCTTATCCCAAAGAAGCACCATGCTGGACAGGAAAGCAAAGCTGCTGGTAAAGGAGTGAGAGGAAGAGGAGAAGACAAGTGGAAAGGAGGCAAAGGACAAGAAGAGGGGAAGGTTGGTATTCACCATCCCAAGGCAACACGTGGACACACAGGGTTTCAGCAAGCAAAACGGATGGGGAAATAAGCAGAAGGAGAGCAGGGCTGGCAGATGCCACGGGGTAACTGTTCCAAGAGATCCCCACCCCTTTGAAGGCTGGTGTTTGGGAACAGGGAAGCTGGGGAAATGTTTGGATGCCTTGGTTAACCTTCTGCTCCTTTGGCCTATATAGAGGAGCTATTATGGATTGCCCACTCCAAATTGAAGCATACCTATATACTGATTTGTTGTGGGTCAGAAGACAAATCTGTTTTTTTAAAGAAAAGAAGCAGCAGACTCCAAATGGAAAACTCTGCCCCTTCTTGCTGTACCTTCTTGGATTTCAGCAAGGGATGGTGGCCCAATAGCTTTTAATATCAGATGTAGTTCTTTCATTTATGTGATTTGAGTTTCAGATGGTGGTATCCAATTTGCTGCAAGCTTTTCTCATCACTGAAGCTTAGATGAACGGCAAGGACAACTGGAGGAGCATCTCTGTCTTAGTTTATCTCACTCCATTCCTCATCTGATTAATGAATGCCTACTGCTAAGCAAGTATTTGTACATCTTCTCTCCCCCAAGTAGCTAACAGAACATGTAATACTACTGTATAACAATCTTCATTCTGTATTCCCCATTTCTGGTGGAATGGGAGTAGGAAAGCATGACACCTTGTACAAGGGAAGTTCTATCTATCTATCTATCTATCTATCTATCTATCTATCTATCTATCTATCTATTTTTTATCCCTCCTTTATTATTCTTATAAATAAGGCAGTGAACATACCTGATACTCCTTCCTCCTCCTATTTTCCCAACAACAACCCTGTGAGGTGAGTTGGGCTGTGTGTGTGTGACTGGCCCAAGGTCACCCAACCGGCTTTCATGCCTAAGGCAGGACTAGAACTCTCAGTCTCCTGGTTTCTAGCATGCATTATAGAAGGGAAGAGACCTACATATGCAATTATATTTCCAAGAAGCACCCAAGCAGGATTTGAGGGCATTAGCCTCTCCCACTGTTATTCCCAGCACCCAGTCTTCAAGAGGCATAAATCTCTCATCTTGAAGGTAATATGCAAACATCAAATTAGCCATTGGCCACTTTCTCCTCCATTAATTTCCAATTCTTCCCAAACTTGGGAGATACTTTTATATTGTCTTTTGCTCTGGATACCCTGTAAATGGGAGAGGCAATTTTCTAGGCTTAGCACAGATCTATTGTCTTTTGTCTTAACCTTCAAATCAAGTGTCAAACTCTCAATGTCTCCCACCTATCCAATTGAAAGAAAGGTGGTGAGAGAAGTTTTACAGCAAAATGGCTACAAGAAGTACATATTCAGTTTGTAAAAACAGATTTCCCCTTCTAAACCTGCTGTGTTATAGTTGTTTAGCAACAGGTAGAGCATTTACAAGGTAGGGAACCTTCGGCTTTGCAGATGTTGCTGAATTACAACTCACAATATGCCGTCCCCCCATTGCTCACCCTGGGTGAGGCTAGTGGAAGTGGTAAATTAAAAAAGCATTTAGAGGGCCACAGGTTCCCCACCCCTATAAAATTAACCTGTATAAATCTGCTATTATCTTCTGAAAATAGCAGATTTGTACAGGTTTATTTTGGACTTCAGTAAGGAACAGCAGTTGAGGAGATTTATCTCCCCTCTTGCTTAACAATACTAAACACCTTGTACTAATACCAATTTAATCTTCCAGAATTCCCCAAGAATGCTAGGAAATGTAGGTTTGAGAAATGTTATGAAAGATACAACGGACCACTCCAAAACTACAAGTCCAAGGATTCCTCAGGAAAGGACTAGTTGCTAAAAACTGGAGGAGATACAGTATGCCCAGATAATGCAAACTAGCAAAAGGGATTTTGTAGGGAATTCCAAATAAGAAAACATGCCTAGATCTACTGAGAGCATCCCAACACGAGGCCTTCACAGTGTTGTCTTTCAAGGAAAAATGCAAAATACAACACAGTAACTAAAAGATTAGAACCGGAGGTATGCCGGAAACCACTGTTTAGGCTTCAAAGCATGCATTAGAAATGTTTTATAAATAAATGCATAATGCAAGTCCTATTGAAATCAACTGGGCATACCAGGCACAGTGTTTAGGGCTTGAATGGACTTGAATTTAACCCATTTGGAATGCAAGTCTGCCATTTTATGAAGAGGCTTGAGAACTGAGCTTGTGCCCACAGTCTAAATATTATTTATAGACTCGACTGAATAGATGCAATATCACCAGCCTGAACCTGGTGCCTCCATAGGGAGCTATGACTAATCCTTGGAGCCTCTTTGACCGGCTGCTCTTCTTCCCTGTTGTTTTTCTCCCTCTTCATGCTGCCCGACTCCCAAAGGAGCAAAGGGAGCAGCAAAGAGAAAGAGAAGTATCCTCGCTTTCTCTGGAAGACACTGCAACCAAGGCCCAAGAGAAGAGCCATGTAAGTGGGTAGGGGCAGCACGTTGAGAAAGCAGGAGAAACTATTTTGATGCCTATACAACAAGCTAAGGACTATTATTCTCTGGTAACTGTGAAGCCCTCAAGGTGCACGTTTTAGGTCATAAATACCAGAGCAAACACGGGAGACACTATATCTTGTAATGCAAAATATTAAAGATCTGCAGTACCATCCATAGTGCTCAACCCATGTCCATTTAAGCAAAAGAGATTGAAGCCTGTACTTATTCTGATTGATTGTGCCACTGATATCCTACGGTAACTAAGAACAGGAGCTTTACATTGAAAAATAAAACCTCTCGGCCAGTATCAACGTACTGACTCTCAGGCAAGCCACTCTGTCAGCCTTAGTCCCCTCCACAGAAATGGCTGTTTACCACTGATTTGGATGGACAGTTCCTCCAGCCCCCGGGTGTAGAGAGGTGCCACCCATAATTTAGCCAAGTTGCCCAAAGTTCAGGTTTTCAAAGGGGAGGGACACATCGCTACTCTTGGCTAAAAGCTGTGGGTGAGATGATCGATGGGAAAAGCCAGCAGCATATGTTCCACGAGGCAACGGCCAGTGCACCTCCTTTGTTCTGCTGAACTGTGGTGCTCACGGTGAATGAAATGGGGCACAGAAGAGAGGAGACTAATTTATTAGTTATGGATAGGGAGAAGGGGAAGGGGTGCAGGGGGAGGGGGAAACATGGTCAACTTTAGTTTCCAGTCACATTAGCAGAGGTTATAGGTGGAACCACTACTTCTAAGAAGCATCATCTCCTTACCAAAAAGATTTGCAAGAATGTTTGTGGCCGAGGACCCTAAGGTACTTGCTACAGGGATGTGAGGTCAGAGGTCAGCTCAATCCTGCAATATAATAAACGCAGCAAACCTGGGTCACATCAAAATGGCAGCAATGCCAGGCAATGCCCAACAGGAAAAAGAAAGCCGGGGGAGGGGTGCACACGCAGGCACATGGGAGGAAGAACCAAAGGCTCGAAGGGCGGATGGCACGGCTCTCCTCAACTGATCCAGTGTAGCTCCTTACCTGAGGGCAACCCTGCCCAAACAAACCACAAGAAAGGAGGAGGGTTTGGAAAAGCCTGAAATGGAGAACTGCTGATGCCACCACCAGCTCTCCGAGGGAGGGGGGAAAACAAAACAAAAGCTGGGAGAAACAAACACAGACAGACAAGGTCACAGTGACAAGAAACAGAGAAACCGTTAGAAGAAATGCAACAGTCTGCCAGCTGCCCATTAGTGCAAGAGGTGGGGGGAGGAGGGGTTTGCAAACAGCCCTGCGCAAGCCAAGGCAGCAAGCATTAAGTAGGGCAGATGCATTTGGAAAGTGAATACAGGGCACAGGAAACACTGGTCAATTGTGTAGCTGCAGTCAGCGTCAAGGATGGAAAAGGTGGCAACAAAGCCCTTTCTTGCCTTAGGAAAGAGCTGTCCTGTGGAATTACTCGGGTTTTTGTCAGGTAAAAGATCAGTGTTGATCATCTTTAAACACTTGTGTAACAGAGGCCAGAGAATCCTGCCCAGTTATTGTTGTTGCATTTATCTCCTCTATATTTGTTCATTTTATTTATTTTACAAGGCCGCTCCAAATACAACCCATTCTGAGTGGCATGGGATTCCTGAGAGTGTGCCTGATGAATTAACATCTACACCTGACTTCTCCAATGTGGAGTTCTTCAGACATGTTGGATGCAGACCCTTAACATTTCCAACCAAAATGGCAGTTGGAATACAGGATTATCAAAGCAGGCCTGCATAACGCATAGTATCTGAAACAGATGCAGCTTTGCATTTAGTTCCAAAGGGCTCACAGTGCATCTGCTGGTTGTATAATGAGATGAAGTATGTAATTCAAGGTATAGCAACGTTTGGTCAGCTGCCTGTTGTACACAACTGGTATGTCAAGTTTTGGCACATGACAGCATGCTATGCATGACTGGCCGCTACAGAGCCACAGCATTACCTAGGTTTATAGCTATAGCCTCTAAAGGCCTATTGATGTCACTCTTCTCAAAGTGCCCAATAGAATCAAATAAGTAATTAATTTCCAGGAAGACAGAATGTGGTCACAACTAGCAGGAGATTCATCAATAGGCAGAGAAAATTGAGGAGATAAATATGAGTCAAACCAATCACAAAACAAAGATGAATACAGCAATGGGATAGTTATCTAGACCCTCTTTTGCCTGCCAGCGATTGATCAGTTAAAAACTAGCTAACAATTTTGGAAATGTTGATATTGGTAACAGTGGAAATGATAGGAGGAGTCCAGCATATTAAACTCCCAGGAATATTGAACATTTGATAATGGAAGAATGGGAAGCAATCTCTGCTCCAGGAACCTTGATTCTTTGGAACCATGTTTCTCAACTTCGGGAACTTGAAGATGTGTGGACTTCAACTCCCAGAATGCTGGCTGGGGAATTCTGGGAGTTGAAGTCCACACATCTTCAAGTTGCCAAGGTTGAGAAACACCGCTTTGGAAGGTGCAGCCTACAATTTGAGTATTAACAAAACATATAATTGAAGGAATGCAACTCATTTGCACTTTTGGGATTCATACAGTACATGTCATGAATGCAAATATGCAATGTGTCCTGAATGCTGTGATTGCAGCAGAAGAAAAGAAGATAAATAATCGTCTGAGATGGCTCAGAGTATTGATGGTGATATACAACAACCTTATATAAAATGTATACCAAAATGAGTTTTGATTGTTCAGGGATGAATCTCAGCAATAATCAAAACTCATGTATTTGTTCCTTTGTTTTATCGCTAAATTAATGTAAAACTCTCTTCTAAAGAAACATCTTACTAACAATATTTGAAGGCATTTCATCAGAACAGGGAATGAGTATCTCTTTGACCAAAGAGACCATTTCTAAGACAGGCAATGAAGCAGACAAGGTGGCTTCAGGTCTCTTCTTGACCTACAATTCAGTACATAAATGTAGTATACCCATACTTTAGGGAAGAGTGTAAGAAATTTTCTTCTTCCACAGATATATCTGGTAAGCATATTGTTTGTCTTAGTAGATTATCCCCCTCCCCAAATTAGGACTGATAAAAGGATTCTCTTGATAATGGGGGAATGGGACACTACACTGTACACTGTACACATATGTACACTGAATATATACACATTTAAAACCTGATAAATTCACCTAAAGATTCCCTTGTGTGTCTTCTATACATGGTTACATAATTGCTTGGCAAAAAAAAAAAAAATCCATACCATAAATGACTACCAGCCAGTATATTTTTCGGGGGGTTAAAAATTAATTTTGCTTGTTCATGTACATCTTAGATCAAGAACTGGGGAATAGGAGGCACATAGGCATTCAGGGCTTGACATTCCTAGTTAAACAGGGGGAACATTGGCGTAGGCAACTTCTCATGCTACAGCACTGCAAGGTTGACAAAAGCTGCATTGCCTGAAATTCTACACAGCTGTTCAGCAGAAGGAAAAACTCACCCATTGCATCTGGCCCCTCTTACTAGAAGCATGCATAACTCGTACCCCAGATTCACAAGTAGCCCTCCCCAAAATACTAGTAGAGCCCCAAACTCTCCTCCCCAGCTGTCAAAATACTGTAATTTTTAATTTAGTGTATAAAATTAAATACACAGGAAAAATCATATTATGGCTTTATTTAATTACTTGTATTTAATTTCAATTAACTTTCAATTAAGCCAAATTCAGTTTTGCCCTTCATTCACCCAATTTTTTACCATGCCCCTTTTTGTAGCATACAACCCCACCCACACCGTGTTACTTGAAGAATGTGCAGCTTTCTGAACAAAAGAGCTCAGGATCCACAAAGCAACCAAATTATTTATATTGAAAGCAACCAAATGATACTGGATTCAGTGGCTCATCTAAGCCTAAACTGAATTGTCTGATAAAAACCTATCTCCTTAAATGTTCTATGGGAATTTTGTTTGCAGCAGTCACATAAGATTTGATTACCTAATATTATTATGACTTTATTGTTTTAGTTATTTCAGCTTTTTTTCCTTATTAGAATATTCTGTTCCAATACATACAATTTTTGTAGATTTAGTAGAATTTTCAGCTGAACTCCAGTAGACGAAAGAACAACATTTTTGCTATTGTACAGGTAGTCCTTGAGTTACAACTGCAATTGGGACTGGAATTGCTGTCGTTAAGTGATGCGGTTGTAAAGTGCGGCGTCACATGACCACATCGCTTCGTGACAGCAATCCAGGCAGTCCTGGTTGTTGTAACCCCAGACGCGTGGGTCGTTAAGTGGGAAATGGAGAGAGTCCCAGGTAAAGAGTGTGGGGGTGCTGCAGGGGGGGTGGGGGAGGCCCTGGGAGGCCCAGTGCAGGCCACACATGAGTTGGGGGAGGGGGGTGCTGTGGTGCAATGCAAGCTCAGGAAGGCTGGGGAAAGAGGGCACTGGGTGCATGCGAGTGCAGGGAGGCTGGGGAAAGAGGGTGCAAGGTGTGTGCATGTGTGCAAGCACAGGGAGGCCAAGAAAAGAGGGCGTGGGGTGTGTGCGAGCGAAGTGGGAAGGAGGGTGTGGTCCATGTGAGCAAAGAAAGGCTGGGGAGACTTACTCGAGTGACTTGCAACCTTCCCTGCTGGCTTCCCCATTGACTTTGCTTGTGGGAAGCCAGCAGAGAAGGTTGCAAATGGCAATGTGACCGCGGGACGCTGCAACCAGTCATAAGTGCGAGTTGGTTGCCAAGCACTCAAATTTTGTTCACATGACCATGGGGATGCTGCAACAGCCAGAACTTCAAGGACCAGTCGTAGGTTCCTTCGTTCAGTGCCGTTGTAACTTCAAATGGTTGCTGAACGAATGGTCGTAACTCGAGGACTACCTGCATATCGTAACAGGTTAGAAATTTTGTTACTGAAGGAAAGGCTAATAATGCAACAACAGAATTGTTCTTATGAAGGAAGTATTTTTAAAGCAAGGTTCAGGCTTTATGGGGTTGGTTAAATTTGCAAGTACATGACCCTCATCTAGTCAGACCATTAATGGATCAGACCATGGATCTCTCTTAATAAACAGGTTTTTACTTAGCTCACAGTAAACATAAGGGAGCAAAATGTACCAATCAAAGAGAATATTTGTAGCTCAGGGTTGAACTATGGAGTCCTTGGTGCTCTCTGAGCCTTGTTGTTTTCTTGCAGACATTTTATTGCCAGACTAGGCAACATCTTCAGTGCAAAAAGGGAGTGGGACTTGCTCTCTGTTTATATACCATGGCTTGTCCTGCTTGTGTTGGTGGAAGTGTTGTTCTCTCCTTGGTAGTTCCTTGATTGGGCTGTTGTTTGCTGCTTGGTTGATTGACTGAGTTAATAGTTCCTTGATTAGGGTATATTGTGCTGTTTGATTGTTCCTCTGGTGCTAATCCTGGTGTTAATCTTTGCATATCTGGGTGTTGATTGCTGACAAGGAGGTGTTCTGGTCTTTTGGCTTTTCTATTGTCTCTTATGAATGGTATGTAAATGTTGTTTACCTCTATGTGTCTGTTGATGGAGAGTAAGTCCCACTCCCTTTTCACACTGAAGATGTTGCCTAGCCTGGCAATGAAATGTCTGCAAGAAAACAACAAGGGTCAGAGAGCACCAAGGACTCCACAGGAGCAAAATGTGTTGCCTGTATCACTAAGTAATAATACAATCCAGAATTGCAAAACCTTTAGCAAAGGGAAATACAGTATTAATCCATTTTTTAAAACCAGGAAGACAATGTCCTAAGCACACACTATCAGAACATACTTATTCCCAGCTGCATCTGTGATGCAATTCCTCTACAGCACTATTCCTAAAAAAATTCTGAGATAGCAAGTAGTTAATTGAGCTTATTTCTGAGTAGCCAAATGTCTGAGAGCCAGGAAGCCATTACAGTTTTCTTAATGCTAGACTGAAGTATTTGACCCAGATACTTTTTGGCATTTATGGTGAGCAAAAAGGTTTTTTGTAAAATGTTGGAATGGGAAGAAATTCTCACTTTTTTATGCAGGACATGAAGAACCATACTGCCATCACTTTCATGTTCCTGGTAATCATACTAAAGCCAATGAATGACAGCTGCCTAAGATAAGGACCAAGATATGGAACCTCAAAACTTATGGAGAACCTGGTTTAACTGAGCTTGCTTGGTGGTTTTGACACCAGAACATCCATTGTTAAGTCTTGCTACTTTGAGAAATGCTCTGTGAAATGGGAAGTAGGCAACAGATCCATTTCCAAGGAAGTGGGCAAGGTTCTTCATGACTGTGACATCACCCAAGAATTAGTCTTTGATCCTAAGAACAATATACTGGTTCAAATACCTCCTCACTGGGAAAGCTAAATGTATACAAGCCTAGTTATTCCTGATGAGACACTGCATCTTAGAGGAAAGGCGCATGGGCAGAATTTCTAGTTATTCTGTTAGATTTAAAGAAAATCCAACTTACCTTTGTTCCTCTTCAAGTTCTTCTTTGGTCATCATTGTTTTATACTGGTTTCCCCTCAGTTTTCCAGGACTATATTTAAAGGAGAATTTTTCATCTGCTACAAGAGAAAGGGAGAGAAAAGAGAAAGGCTATTTGCTGTGGTGAAGTCATTAATATACTAACAGATTAAAACATATTATTTTAAAAATCAAATTCTGGTCAATCTGCTTGTTCTCTTCCCTCCTTCCCAGATACGTTCATGTATGCGGTAGAGTCCAGTGTCTGAAAAGAATTGCTGAGTCCTGCCATCTTACCTTGTTATTTATGTGTGTTTGTGTTTTATAGTGAGTTTTCATCCATTATGTTCCACCTTCTGGGATAAACAGCAAATTCTCAAAATATTAATCATATTCTCAGAGAAGCCTCTACCCTCAGTTTGAAGGAAGACCAACACCACTCCTTTTCAATCCCTAGTACATCTAATTAAAAGGGTTAGGTTGCTAATGATGGAAAAGATTTTAGAGATGAATTACTGTGAACTTAATGGACACCCCCTCCCCACAAAACAGGTAGAAAGCAGGTTTGTTTAGCTCTTTAGTTTCCAAGGGCGGGAAACCTGGGCCCTCTATATGTTATTGGACTAAAGTTCCCAACAAGTCTGACCACTGCTTATATTAGTGGGGGTTAATGGGACTTGGCGTGGTGGCTCAGCGGGTAAGACGCCAGGCTTGCTGATCGGAAGATTGCAAGTTTGGAGGTTCGAATCCCTAGCCCTGCGTGCAGAGTGAGCTCCTGCACTAGCTCCAGCTCTTGCCAACCTAGCAATTCGAAAGCATGCAAATGCAAGTAGATTAATAGGTACCACTTCGGTGGGTAGGTAACAGCGTTCCGTGAGTGTCATGCGGCCACATGACCGTGGAAGCGTCTTCGGACAACGCTGGCTCTTTGGCTAACAAACGGAGATGAGCACCGGCCCCTAGAGTCGGACACGACTGCACAAATGTGCGGGGGGTACCTTTACCTTTTTAATGGGACTTGGAGTGTAATCGAGCACTACAACTTTATCATGTCAAGAACTTCAAGCTGAGTCAGAGGCCACTTATCCACAGCAGGCTCTTAAACTCATTGTCTTGTTTTTTCCACCAGCTCTGAGGTGCTGTCTCAGGCTACCTTTTATGAGGCTACGTTCCACAACTATGAGAGAAATGATCATCTGTCAGGAGGACTTTTTCATGGCAGAGTCCCATTTATCATGAAAATATCAAACATATAATCAGAGTGCCATTCCTAATAAGCATTATCTTTAAGCCGGCGTTTCTCAACCTTGGCAACTTTAAGATAGGTGGACTTCAACTCCCAGAATTCGCCCTGGTCAATGGAAAGTTTTATAAGAATCAGTTGGATATCAGTCAAATAATTTTAGAACAAAGCTACATAAAGGTTGTTTTCTTTCTGTTCCCCACTTCCATCTAATATGAGAGTGCAGCGTTGAACAGAATTTGAGTATCCAGTATCTAGCTAGTTGAACAAGAGAAACTGGAGTTGCAGAAAGGATTCCAATGATGAAAATGATGTTTTTATTATCTTGTTGTAGACTGCCCAGAGTCCCTCCGGTGGAGGGAGATGGGCGGTGAAAAATGTTTGATTAATAAATAAATAAAATAAAATTATTTGCATTAAAAGTAAAATATAATGTCCTGAATTGTTGTTTAGAATAAATAATCATGGTTACATAAACCATAGGATAGTATAATGTGTGAACCCAATTTCTGTGTTAATATGGGCCACTGTAAGGCCACTAGCTGGCTACAAATTGATGGAAATCAACTACACAAAATCTTTTCCACCATCTGATAAGAACAGAATTTTTATGCTGTAACTTGGGGCTTGGCCCTTTTCTTTATGTTATAATAACAAATTATAACATAAAGTTTTCTTTTCTGATCTCCACAAACCACATACAGTATCTGCCCTAATTTAAGTGCTATAATGAGCCAATACCCAGCCAGAGATTTTATTAGACCTCTTTTTTTATATTCTAAATCACTTCTAAACAGTAAGATTGGAGGTCAGTTAAAAGCTCCAAACTAAGGAAATGTAGCTGTGTCTCTCTTCTGTTCTGTTCTTTTCTTGAGCACTTACATAAAGACTGTATTTAAAATAAACTCTGCACTAGATAAACCATGGAGCATTACTGGTGCATCATTGGAAACTTCACAGAACATAAAAGTCTTTGTGGAATGAGGATGGTGGAGAATGTCATTCTTAAAATAAACTTTTTTTTGCAGCTACAGTGTTGATAGTATGGTTGTCAAGGAGGTTCAGTGATGTTTTCACCACTATGAACCACCACCCATTACAGCAGAGCTTTCCAAACTTTTCATGTTGGTGACACACTTTTTAGACATGCATCATTTCGCGACACACTCTTACAGCAGGGCACAAGGCAGGCACTAGGACCTGTGTGGAATCCTGGCAGAGCTCGGAGGCAGCAGCAGCTGGGACACACCCAGATCCAGACATCGCAGCCTTGACACACAGTTTGGAAAACTCTGCATGACAGAGTCTGAAGAATGCAGCTAATCTGGGTATGCTAATATGTCATAACATTAGCAACATAATGCCATAACTGTCAGCAATTTGCAACTCATTTGGAAGAATGCAGAGCCATCAAATAGGATTTTGCTCTTAATCTGTAATAAACTTTAGCCAGAAATGACATGCTATTTTCATTGAAGGTCCAAACACCTTTGGGATTGCTAGGAAGCAGATGGGAAGATGGGAAGGAAAACTTTTCTTTCTGTTATACCTTAAGTGTCAAGGTTTACAAAGCCAAAATGGCACCTCCTATACACAATATGGCAATATTAGCAGACTTGGGGGTAAGCCCAATAAAAGACATATTTTTAAAAACTAATATTTAAAAAACAATGAAAATTGAGCATGTTCAGGTGCCAAGAACAATTAACTAATTGTTGGGAGGGGAATGGGTGAGAAGACATGGAAGAGGGCATGGATGATCAAATGTGAATGGGAGAAAACTCACTATGTTTTTTTGTAGATCCCATATGATTATTTACAAAATGTACAAACAGTGGGTATTATGGTTGTCTCTTGAGAAGTTTATAATCTCTGCAGAAGTCTATAATGCTGGGAGAGGTAGAAGGAAAGAGAAAAGGATGACCAGCAGCAAAGGTAAAAAGTAAAGGTTCCCCCCGCACATTTGTGCAGTCGTGTCCGATTCTAGGGGCCGGTGCTCATCTCCGTTTGTTAGCCAAAGAGCCAGCGTTGTCCAAAGACGCTTCCACAGTCATGTGGCCAGCATGACACACGCGGAATGCTGTTACCATCCCACCGAAGTGGTATCTATTAATCTACTTGCATTTGCATGCTTTCGAATTGCTAGGTTGGCAAGAGCTGGAGCTAGTGCGGGAGCTCACTCCGTCACGCGGGGCTAGGGATTCGAACCTCTGAACTTGCGATCTTCCAATCGACAAGCCTGGCGTCTTAACCGCTGAGCCACCACACCCCCAGCAGCAAAGGTGGATGGATTCAATTATAGCAGTGATGGGTGTACCTAAATGGCCAGGTTGGGGATAGACATCATTCTGGAGAAGACCTCTCTATGTGGTAGCTAAGAGTCGACAGCAATTTGATGGTACTTAATTAATCTACAGGCCCAGTCAACTGCAAGGCTGTATCATTTCAACCCAGATTCTCAGAATAAGCTCAGTGGCTTACTTTTTATTACTGTCCATTCACAAAGCTTCTGATTCTCCTAGCAAGACTTTATACAGTTTGATTCATTTTAGGCATTAAGTGAAGGCCTTTTAATTTGCCTCTTTATAGTATAGTTTTAGGCTGTAAATAATACAATGTGAGTAACTCCCGTTGAATTACATAGGACTCTGTACTAAGTTGACTTGGATTTTTATCTTCTGTAAATGGTTTCTACAACTGTTATTTTACTGCTCTATATTGTTGTAATGTCCAAATGGGTAGCTTTAAGAACATTGCAGAAATAGCAACAATAAGAGTTTTGTGGTATCTTAAAAATAGAGGTGTGTAAAATATTTTGAGTCAGAGCTACTTCATTCTCAAAACAGGCTGTTCCATCCTCATTGGAAGGGTTCCAACCTCAAAATAACTTTTAAAATAATGGTTAGTAAGAATGCTTCTAGTGAGAAAGGAACAACTTGTCTCAAGCTTAGAACAGGGAGTTTTGAGCCTGAAACAGTTCAGAGTTGAAACATTGTGCACACCTGTCCTTAAAAGTAAATTTTATTGCAGATTATTATAGTATTATAGCCCATACAAATGGCTGAGTGTATGTATACAAATGCATGTGCATGAACATGTATAAACATATATACATGTATATGATTTGAGAAAGGGAGGAATTGAGGGAAGTCAGAGGGAAACAAATTGTAGTTAGTGCTACTGATGACTGTTCACATAATGATTACTGGATAAGAAACACAGTATCCTTGCACTGATAAGGTAACACAGCTTCTCTAAGCACTTCCAGGGAAGAGAGACCAGGATAGTGAAGGGAATTTAAAAGTCCTCTTAGTAGTAGAAAGAATTTTGCATGGCCCTGGAGGACAAGTGATCAAGGAGAGATACAACTATTCTCAATATCTGAAAAGCTGTCAGGTAGAATATGGAACAGAGTTATCCTCTATCATGGGGTTACAAGAAATCGGTAGAATTTGGGGAGAAGCCAATGTATGCCGGCTTATATTGCAATTTCCTAACAGTGGAGTTTGTTCAATAGTAAGACTGACCTTCTCAGCAGGGGGTGGCCTCTCCTCTACTCGAGGTACTCAAATTGTGACTGGATTGTCATCTGTTGTGTATTCTGTAGTGACAACCTGATCTGCAGGAAGTTAAACTAAATGATCTCTGGGTATTTTTACTGTAACAGTATTCCTTATAAAAACCTGATGTATTAAGTGAATTTAAAGTTATTACATTTTAAAATTATTCCTTATTTATAAAATACTTAAAGAGATAATTAGGCCAAGGACTATCACAATGACAATATTTCAAGTCATAAGCATAACTCCAGGGTGTAATCCAGAGCTTTCCAAACTTTTCATGTTGGTGACACACTTTTTAGACATGCATCATTTCGCGACACACTCTTACAGCAGGGCATAATTTCGCGACATACTCTTACAACAGGGCACAAGGCAGGCACTAGGACCTGCGCGGAATCCCAGCAGCTTTGGAGGCAGCCAGGCACAAGGCAGGCAATAGGACCTGCGCGGAATCCTGGCAGGGCAGGTTTGGAGGCAGCAAGGCACAAGGCAGGCACTAGGACCTGCGCGGAATCACAGCAGCTTTGGAGGCAGCCAGGCACAAGGCAGGCACTAGGACCTGCGCGGAATCACAGCAGCTTTGGAGGCAGCCAGGCACAAGGCGGGCACTAGGACCTGCGCGGAATCCTGGCAGGGCAGGTTTGGAGGCAGCAAGGCACAAGGCGGGCACTAGGACCTGCGCAGAATCCTGGCAGGGCTCGGAGGCAGCAGCAGCCGCGACACACCCAGACACTGCAGCCGACACACTAACGTGTCCCAACACAGAGTTTGGAAAGCTCTGGTGTAATCAGACAGTGGAGGACGGGAAGGCCTGGCGTGGTATGGTCCATGGGGTCACAAAGAGTTGGACACGACTTAACGACTGAACAACAACAAGAAGCTTCTGGGTCAATATGTGGTGGGTATCCAGCCATTGTCTTAGCATGTTGTATAAAGGAGGTTATTACATTAAGATAGGTTTGAAAATATCCTATTATGTGAACAAAGCAATTGTGTTGTTAATTTGAGTTTAGGATATAGCACAGGGCAATCAGCAATTTCCTAGTCTACTTGTTTTGTGGCCTTTTGAACTGAGGGACCACTGTAAAAGAAGATGGTTGAAATGATTTGGGCATATAGAGAAAATGAACAAGGACTGAATTGCAAAACAAATATATGAAAAAATACTGAAAGGGTTGAGAGGAAAGGGAATACTGAGAAAATCATGTTTGGATGGAATTAATGAGATTCTCAAAAAGAGAAAAAGAAAAGGCCTTGGAGTCCCATTAACTGCATATGGTTTTGTAATTCCAGACTTCTATAAGCCTTAGAAATGGAAATTATACTCTGAGATCTAAATTGTATCTCCTGGCACGATGAATTCTGAATATGGCATACTTAACCACTAACTGAATAAGCCACAGTTAATTGAGTTCTTATCTTGGCGATCACTCGTAGCCGAGTAAGATTGTCTTCCAGGGGTAAAATCTTAACAGTGGATCCATAAGTGGCCGTAAAGGCCAATTCTGGATCCGCACAACCTCCCACAATGAGGGCATAGGTTTCCAGGTGGAAGACGGTCATGATGAGGGTTTGCTTGATGTGCCTTCCTCTTAGCTTGTTTCTCCCTTTTGCCCTGTACTCGTGCTTCTTCAAAGTCCATAGCACCTTTAATAAAGGCTGACCTCCAATTGAAACGCTCATGAGTTAGGGCTTCCCAGTTCTCAATGCTGATATTAATTTTTTTTTAAATTAGCTTTGAGAGTATTTTTGAATCTCTGTGCCAAGAATGTGAATTTGCCAAGGATGTGCCAAGCCATAGACTATAGTTTCCAAAGTGCAATGGCTGAATTTATACAATGTGGTAAGGCAAAACAGAACAAAGCAGATTATAGTTTGGCATGAATTCTGAAGTAGGCATATCATAACTAGGTTGCAAAAATCTAGATGACCACTAGATGGCTGCAGATAGTCTTCTCTATCTCTTTGGTGCCACTGTATGGTTATCTAATCCTTTGTAGCCCATACATAGTATGTCTAGTGTGAACCAAACAACTATTAGGAATGGAGGCATTCTGACCTTGAATTCCAGGAGCTGAAGTCTAATACATCTTGAGAGCACCAGGTTGAGGAAGGCTGATGGGTAGGATACTAAAATTTCAGATAGAATCCAACTGTATCTCACTGATTTTGGCTGGGAAGAATCCTGACCCTAGGACTCAGATGAATGAGGGCAATGTTTGTTTGTTTATTTATTTATTTATTTGATTTTTATCTCGCCTCTATTATTTTTATAAATAACTCAAGGCGGCGAACATACCTCATACTCCTTCCTCCTCCTATTTTTCCCACAACAACAACCCTGTGAGGTGAGTTGGGCCGAGAGAGAGTGACTGGCCCAAGGTCACCCAGCCGGCTTTCATGCCTAAGGCGGGACTAGAACTCTCAGTCTCCCGGTTTCCCATTGGCTCCTTCCTAGGGCTGAGAGACAGGGACTGGCCCAAGGTCACCCAGCCGGCTTTCATGCCTAAGGCGGGACTAGAACTCACAGCCTCCTGGTTTCCAGCCCGTTGCCTTAACCACTAGACCAAATTGGCTCTCAGTACATATTCAATACAATAGCTTGTATACAATAAATAAATAATAAATAGCTTTGATACAATAGCTGTATCAAAGTGCTGACAGCTTTCCATCTACTTCCCCAGCACCTAATTTTAACACAAAATTAAAAAGCAGTCTAATTGTAGAGCAGGCAATCAATATAGAAACAGTTTAAATTGATTCAGACCCTTTTAAATGTATTGAATAGGTTATAGGCCTCTTGCACTGCCTGTTTTTAATTTAACTCCATGATTCTCTTTCTCTTTTAATCCAATATGAAAGCTCTCCTCTTTTAACACCACAACCCCACTTCTGCAATTTATCCATACCCTAATGCATAGCTGAAATTATCCTTCAGTGGCATAAAGTTTCCTAACTTTGGTGGATGTGCCCTTCAGAGCTGGTGAAGGAAAGGGAAGGGAAATCTCCTCACACATTCAGCTCTTCCTTGCCTCCATCTAAATCCCAGAAACTCTTTTCGAATTCTGGACTTGCTGGATGTGTAACAGGAGTGGAATGACCTACTTTAAAAAAAGCATCTGGAAAGAAACATTTTTAAAGGCATACCTAAACCTACTCTCCATCTATTAAAAGCCTGCAAGAAGACACCTCACTTCTTCCAAAAGTCACTTCCTTCCAGCCATTTTTTCAACAGCATCAACTGAAACATTTCTCACTCATTGCACCTTATGCTACTGTGCTTATTTACTCAGAAGTAAGTCCAGTTAAATCAGCAGCACCAATACAGACTGCTCCATAGCCTAAATACGATTAGGCTGTTGGATAAATGCTGGCTTATAGGGAGGAACCTAGAGAAGAGTAAACAGACACAGAGTGCAGCTTGTAAAAGCTATAAATCTTTACTATAGATAAAAGCAAAGTTGTATATACAGGTACAGCGTTGCAAAAGTAAAAAACAGCTTACAAGCAGTGTACACAATCTTCCGTGTTGCTTCCACTGATAGACGTGAAGGAGCACAAACTCTGGCAACAGTCCCATAGCCAGGTATAGCTACACACTTCTCAGTCCTCAGGAGCAGAACACATGAAGATGGCTAATAGACCAGCAGAAGTCAAGAAGCAAAGGAACCATTGTTCACAGCTAAGATATACACTTACCAATTTTCTGATTGGCTGAAACCTAGGTGTGAAAAACACCAAGCACAAAGCATAGAACATAGCACATAATACAACCTGCCAAAAGGTGGCAGTGTTGCATCTAAGCAAGCATGTGATCTCCCCCTCCCAACTTTCCCTGGGCACCTCTTCCCAGGAAAGTTTCAGGGGCTAGACATAATAATGCATCACGTGACATCTTCACTAGCCACCTGGCTTCATATCTATGAAAGATACGAAGAAAGCCATTCACAGCTATGAGAAAGCTTTGTTTTATGCAGAAAGCGATTTGCCATTTCACATGAGAAATCTGAGATAGGCATGTAACTATTGCTGCCATTTTCTACAAAATCTCCTGTGGATTCTTCTGTTGAAGCCGGACTCCAGCTCATGTTCAGAATCAACAAAGGTAAAAAGAATCTCATTTTAAAAATGAAAACAAACCCCAAAAGGGATAAGGCTACATACTTTAGAGGTGGAAATACACAGAGGCAGATTCATTTAAAACAGATGCTTACAGTCATGGCTCCTGCAGAAACGGACACAAAATGGATTAAGGAAGCACAACATTTGCTACCTCGCCTTTTAAGTTCCACGTGACAGCCAAAGGCCTCACTTTCCCAGCTTTACCAGACCTATGAATGTGTCTGAATTATGTAGCTCTGATAATCAAAACTAGATGCAGCGCTAGATGATCTTTCTTTCCTTTTCATTCAGCAATTCAGCACACGCTGCACCTCAAATAATCAGTTCCAGATGTGGTCTTTGGAATCCCATCTTGCTCAACATTGTGCAGAACTGGAAATTTTGGGAAGTTGCAGTTCTCACATTTGCAGGCCAGGTATCTCTAGACCAGTATTTCTCAACCGTGGCGAGTTTTAGATGGGTGGACTTCAACTCCCAGAATTCCCCAGCCAGCTCTGCTGGCTCTGCTCTGCTGGCTGGGGAATTCTGGGAGTTGAAGTCCACCCATCTTAAACTCGCCACGGTTGAGATACACTGCTCTAGACCAATCATCCTCTCCAGTTCTGGAATCTACCAGGGATGTGCTGAGCTACTGAGTTCTGACTCCTATTTTCTTCTAAATTAAAGGTTGAGAAGGTACAATTCAGTAAGTGTGGCTTTTCTCGGAAAAGGAATTTGGCTCAGTAGTAGAGCAAATATTCTGCATGCAGAAGATACCTGGCTGAATGTCCTGTTATATTTGCCAGGTTGTTAAAAAAAAAAGCTGGATCTCATAGCAGACAATAGAAAGGCCTTTGCCAAAAATCCTGGAGTCAGCCAAATGAAACAATGCTGGGCTACATGACAAGCAAGTAATTTCACCCAAATGCCATGTAGCTTCTTATATCTTATTTGGAAAAATGATCTTGCACTTTTTCTTTTTTTTTCCTGCTACCCATGAAAATCTTCCTGGTTTGGAAATGAAAAATATTACTTTGCTGCTGTGTGTCAGAATGAGAATTAAGACATATGAATATGGCCAATGAGAAATATGGCAACCCTTTCTTCCCTGTAAGATGGTCTTGCTATGTGAACTGCAGCACAGATTGTGTATATGTGCCTCCTCTATAAAACAGAGAGTAGACATGATGTGATATGGATTAAGGACTGTTTAGAAGTATTAGAAGCATAATCCTCCTGAGCCAATAAGATTACTGCCTCAAAATACAGCAGGAAAGTGGGGCAATGAAGCATAGCTCCTATCTGTATCCTCCCACCCCTTTCTGGAAAAAAGAACATTTACAGTATAAGAGTTTATCAATCTTTCCAGCTAGGACTAGAAATCTGTTTCAAATGATTGACTTGACTAGAGTGTTGGCTTGAGCTGAGGAATTTTGGTCCATAGGATACAGCTTACAGGTTAACCAGGATGGGTCCAACTACTTGGCAGAATAAGAGAATTGCTTCACTCATCAGATATCGGCAGCTGCAGGTGGAATGTACAGCACTGGGTATCACACACAATTGGTCCTGGATCCATAATTTTGGTTATTGCTTCAAATGTGGTGGGACAGCTGTCCTATAAATAGCGTAGAAGTGGGTTTGACTGCCTATCCAGCAGGCTTCTGGGTACGACATACTGATGAGGAACTCTCTCATCCTTTTGTTAAACACCCCTGGCCATAGGGGCTTCATATATGATCCCCTTACTGATGAACATGGCTGTATGTATCAACTCTGGCTCTCCTTATGAAATTATATCTGCCCAGTCTCCTAATTGACAGGTTGTAGGTCAAACTGGTACAGCTCTGTGACTGTGCTTTATCAATTGGCTCCCGTTTCCAGGAGAGTGTTCTGCCATTTTTGTTATGTGCCTCTATGCCTCTATGCCTTTGTGGTAATTGGTTCCTTATTCTCTGCCCTTTGCTGTCTTGTTAAAAAGTTGTGACTTTTGGTACTCTGTGGGTTTACTTATGTATCCTTTCCTCTTTCTTTTAGGGGGAATTTAGATTTAGGGAAAGGGGCGTGGTGGCTCAGCGGGTAAGACACCAGGCTTGTCGATCGGAAGATCGCAAGTTCGGAGGTTTGAATCCCTAGCCCTGCGTGCGGAGTGAGCTCCCGCACTAGCTCCAGCTCTTGCCAACCTAGCAATTCGAAAGCATGCAAATGCAAGTAGATGAATAGGTACCACTTTGGTGGGAAGGTAACAGTGTTGCGCATGCGTCATGCGGCCACATGACCATGGAAGCGTCTTCAGACAACGCTGGCTCTTCGGCTAACAAACGGAGATGAGCACCGGCCCCTAGAGTCGGACACGACTGCACAACTGTGCGGGGGGAACCTTTACCTTTAGATCTAGGGATCTGTGAACCTTTTGTTTTCCTTTGCCCCTTATAGTTGGCAACCCAGAGGCCTAACAGTTAAGGCACACAGGCTTCATGATCAATGTCCACCTGTTCTCAAGGTGAAGGCTCCTATCCTAAGCATATCCTTGTGCTTGGGGACTATCTTGAACACAACATTTCCTCCCATCTCCAATTGGCTCTTAAGCAGAGACTTTTACTTTTATAGCCGGTGGTAAAACATCCCCAATCACTCTCACACACCTGGGGTGAGGCTGAGAGATCTGCTCCAGCTAATGGAGATTTCACTCCACTCTTCACCAGCTAAATGTGATTTTTATACTGTGCCTGATATCTCGTCATTCTTCATTAATTCTTTCTACTATAATTTTAGAATTATACCTGCACTTCTGTGTTTCCTCTTTCTTATAAAATAGCAGCAGTTGCCTAGGTAGAAAGCAGAACCTTCTTGTATCCTTTTTGGTCAACAGATTCTGTTCATCAGCAAGAGGAACTGAATATGTTCAATTGTGCATGTTCAGCGCTAATCATACTTTCTAATTATCACAAACATTGTCGCAGCACAATCTTGTCGTACCCAGGGGGAGGGACTGCAACTTCTTGTTCTAAGAACGTGTCCCTACTGGAGGGATTCGAGGATGGGAGAGTTATGTATAGAAGCACCCGTTTGAAATTCAGTCAAGGTTCCTCTCTCCTGGTTTGGGGAATCTGACTGGAGGAGTTGCCCCAGCATATGTGGTTTGTACATCTTTTGTCTATGACCATTTTTAACAGAATGTATCATTCGGCATAGGGCTTAAATCCTTAGTTTAAGTTTTAGCCATACTGTATTGTTAACCAGTATAGTCTTAATGAAGTGACCAGGATTGTTTATTTGTGTTTTGATGTGTCCTGTTGGGTGCATGAACATTCAGCAAACATATGGTTTGGGCCAGAAAGCCCTCGTAAAAATTCCTAAACTGGGCTTTCTGGCCCAAACCACAGCTATTTGCTGTTTGTAAGAAATGCAACTTTAATTAATTAATTTACTTCAGTTGGCAAAATATCTTGAGTCAGCCCTAGAGATAGCCTTGAACACTATCTCTCAGCCTAATTTACCTCCAAGGACGGAGATTACAATATGGAGCAGCCTCTGCATGTAGCCTTCTAAACTCTGCGGAGAAAGAGTGTCTGGCTAGTGCAGCCTTCCTCCATGTGTGAGAGATGACAAATCCTACAATTCCTAGCTAGAATGGCCATTGGCATCAGGTTGCTGATGGCTGGGTTGATGTAATACTTGCAATTAATTAAATTCACAGAGGCGTTTTACGCTCCTTACTTTCCCATTTGTAAACCTCAATGCTTTGTTTACCCTTCTGTCTGGAAACCTGGTGCAGAGATTTAAAAAGTGGTCTGCGATAGTCCAGTTCTTATTTAAAGCCATAAAACACTACAGAGCTGTTAACCTTACTTCAGCAGAAAAATTACTACACTGGCCCTATGACTCTTTTTCTTGGAACTCCATAAAAGTCTATTTTAGGACCATAGAGAGAGGATTATTGCTACCATCTTGCTCTAAACAATAAGACCCAGAAACTGGGATTGCACACCATCTAACAGAACTGCCAGTTGCAATATTAATATGTCACCGCCCTATTTAGGTTTCAGACTTAGTGAATGCCAACTTTTGTACCTTGTACAGTTTAGGATGCCCATTATCCTCCCCTGCAACTCTCCATAAGCAAAAGCCCTACAACCATCTTCCCCTTTGTTCTCCCACTTTACATCCCTGCTAATGGCTCAATAATCAGGAGGAGGAAGCAGCCTGCCTTGAGTCTCACCTGCTGGGGAAGGCAGCAGGTCATCTTCTGCCTTCCCCCAGGAGGGAGGGGGTGTATACCCTGAACCAAATGAACACCATATTTAACCACTGCTTGGAACTTTTAGTATAAAAAAATGTGGATGCATAGCATGGCCTGGGAATATATGTGGGGGTAATGCCAGGTGTAGAGATACTGAGGAGTTCTCAGGGAAGGCATTTCACAAGCTGATAAGTCAGTTTCTCACACAATTTTAATTCACAGTGTTTTGCACCCATGATTAATGAATGCTCAGTGTGTTGGGTATAAAGCTTTACAAACCTGCCCCTGGCATGGACATGCCATGGCGGAACATTGCAAACATACCTGGTGTCGTTGCGTGTTTACTCCTGTAAGTATTTACCTTTAATAAAGCTTGTGTTGATCACACTAGCTTTCAGATCCTTTTTCTTGGAAATCTCTCATGGATATTGGCCCCTGGAGGGCATTTACATGTGGGGAAACAGGAGGCAACCCAGTGCCAGGCCTACATCAGGAAGCCATCTTTAGAGCAAGTGATAGGTCTGCCTTTGTCCACTTTCCCAGCCCAGGACTGTCCTACATTTGCTCACAGGAAAAAAAAATGGCCGTAATCAGGGTGCTTTCACATGGATGTCTCCCAGCAATGTGAATAGTCAAAAGGATGTTATTCTGTCTTTTTCCAGCCCTTACTGCAGTAAATGAAAAAGATTGAAAAAGGCTTAGGAAAACCTATGAAGCTTACCAGGGTTGGACAACATCCTCAAGAAGCTCTGTTGAATTAAGCTCAGTAAGTGCCTCTTAGCTCGCAGCATTTCTTCCACCCTTTCTTTCTTCTCTGGGTGTGAATAGGCCAGAACTTAACACTTAATAAAGATTCACAATTACTATGTCAAGGGAGAATCCTGAGAAGAAATGTGGCAGTGTACAATTTGTCAGGTTCTGACCCTGATAACACTACCTTCCATTGCAACAGAAGGGGTGATTTCACAGCCAATGAATCAATAAATCCTTCTCAGTTAGTCTGGTGCCATCCTTCATTCATTTCTTGACAACTGGGGCAGTTTGCTGCTTTAGAAATGTTCAGTCCCATTTAAATATTTTGGAATGATTTTCCCCATGTGCTGCATGATCTCCTTGTACAACCAAAGGAAAAGATGGTGGGAGCTCTGTATTTTCAGAAATATGTCAACTCCATCTAGTGGGGTCCAGGAGGCGGGCCTTCTCTGCAGTAGCACCCACCCTTTGGAATATCTTGCCCCCGGAACTGAGGCAGGTTTCCTCGCTCCTGACCTTCTGGAAAGACTTGAAGACCTGGTTCTGCCGCCTTGCCTGGGATGGGAATGCTAACAGTTCCTCCTGGGGGTGGCTGGTGCCATGAAGCCCGCCCTATTATTAACATCTATCCCACTTGGATTTTATAATTATTTTATTGACGTTGTAATTTTATATTTATGTTTTTAATCTGTTTTATTGTGAACCACCCAGTTTCTCTAATGCTACTCGCTTCTCGAAACTCTGCACATGCTCCAGAACACACCTCCAACAGAACTAAATTATCACCTCTCCCGTGACAGTTAATCTTAGGGACCATGCTTACATCTGGCTAACCACAGCATAAATGATATCTGACAAACTGTTTTAAATGACATACATATCTTCATGTCTTCATTCTCATCCTCAGCCCACTCCAGAAGCCACTATATTCCTCCTTAGCTGTCCCAGTGTTAATGTAGTGTTTTTCTTCTCCAACACAAGTATTGCCATATGAGCAATCAGTGGTGCCTCATTGATGATGCAGCTGATGGTGTGGACAGGGCCTGGGATCTGCCTAGCTCTCATTGGCTGTTTTAGGTTGCTGCAGACATGCCCCCAACCCCACCAGGGCTGAATTCGGGGCCACCTTCTATGGAAGCCTCAGCCTCTGTAATGCCTGTCTCATGCTTTTGAGGAGTGGCTGGGTGCTACATGGGCTGTTTATAAACACAGGTTTGCCACTCTTTAAACACAGATCTGCATTTCTTTCAAAAAAGAGAAGAGCACTAGTTCTTGGATTGGTGGCCTGCATGTGAACATATGTGGGTATTATTGACCCTTTCTCCCCTTCCATCTATAGGCTGCCTGGGGAGGGCTGCAGATCACATTTATTTGAATGGCTACTACAAACCTCAAGAGTTACCTCTCTCCTTACACGCACCCCCACATTCATCCAGAGGGAGTGAAGGAGCCCACTTGTGAAACTGATGAGAGATGGGGGCAAACTGATCGGTTAACAACAACAATTTCTTCCCTTTTCCCTGAAAACTGATTACCGTAATTCCAGTTCAGCACACAAATCAGTTTCAAACCTGGACGAATCAGAATACAGTGCGTTTTCCTTTAAAAGGTACCAAAACATTTCCCCCTACCCCTAAGAAATCATTACCCTGATTTTTTTTTCTTAGAATTATAGGTTATGCTTTTTAACACAGTGATGTTTGAGGCTGAGGGCTGCCTCTGTTCCATAATAGCACTATTCTAGTATGATTGCGGTTACTCCATGACGACATGATGGCAAGAATCCTGAATAACAATGGCTCTCAAAGCGATCCATTTAAAGTGGAATCCGGCGTTGAACAGGGATGTGTTATTGCTCCAACCTTATTCGCTATCTTCACCGCTATGATTATACACCTTGTTGAAGAGAAACTTCCTACTGGTGTAGAAATTATATATTGGACAGATGGAAAGCTTTTTAATCTTAGTAGGCTGAAAGCAAAAAATAAAGTAATTGCAACTTCTGTTATAGAACTTCAATATGCTGATGATAACGTAGTCTGTGCACACTCCGAGGAAGATCTTCAAACTATCCTAAACATCTTTGCAGAAGCATATGAAAAGCTCGGCCTCTCGATTAACATTAAAAAAACCAAAGTGCTTTACCAGCAAGTTCGAACCAATCCCTCCGCAGCACCATCAATCCAGCTTAAAGGTGTGTCACTAGAAAATGTCGACCACTTTTCTTATCTCGGCAGCCATCTATCTACAAAAGCCAACATCAACGCTGAAATTCAGCATCGCCTGAGCTCTGCGAGTGTAGCTTTCTCCCGAATGAAGCGTAGAGTGTTTGAGGATCGGGACATTCGCAGGGAGACCAAAATGCTTCTTTACAAAGCCATTGTACTACCAACCCTTCTGTACGCCTGTGAAACATGGACCCTCTACAAACGCCACCTCCAACTTCTTGAAAGATTCCATCAACGCTGCCTCCGAAAAATTCTGCAAATTACTTGGGAAGATAGGCGGACTAATGTTAGCGTATTAGAAGAAGCGAAAACCACCAGCATTGAAACAATGATCATCCAACATCAACTTCGCTGGACCGGTCATGTTGTTCGAATGCCTGACCATCGTCTTCCAAAGCAGCTACTTTACTCCCAACTTAAGAATGGAAAACGGAATATTGGTGGACAGCAAAAGAGATTCAAAGATACTCTCAAAGCTAATTTAAAAAAATGTAATATCAGCATTGAGAACTGGGAAGCCCTAACTCATGAGCGTTTCAATTGGAGGTCATCCTTTATTAATGGCGCTATGGACTTTGAAGAAGCACGAGTACAGGGCGAAAGGGAGAAAAGAGCTAAAAGGAAGGCACGTCAGGCAAACCCTCATCATGACCATCTCCCACCCGGAAACCTATGCCCTCATTGTGGGAGGTTGTGCGGATCCAGAATTGGCCTTTATAGCCACTTACGGATCCACCGTTAAAATTTTACCTTTGGAAGACTATCTTACTCGGCTACGAGTGATCGCCAATGACAATTATTCCAGCATTTTCTGCTAATCCAGAACAGCATTAAACCCATGTCTGAAAGGAGCCAAACCATCAAATGATATCAGCTGCTATCCGGGCTCCCTCTTAATGCACCCCACAAACATGGGGTAAACCAGAGCAAAGTTTGTCAGATGGCCATACCCACCTCTGGTCCTTGCCTCCTCCCCTCTCAGCCATATTCCAGGAGAATGAGAGTGATTGGTGGATTTTGGGGTGGTGGTGGTAACAATCAGTTGCAGGACAAGTTAAGCCATTACTCTCCTTCATTTGTCCCACGTTAAAAGTGTAAGGAGAGCACCCCTCACGGGTCTAGTCATTGAGGCAAGGTAGGAGACAGCATCAAGGGCTATGCAGTTCATGGCAGCTTTCAACTTTTCTGCCAAATCAAGGACTGGAGGGAGCACTTTAACACTTCCTTGGAGAAAAAGCCTATAGCAGTGTTTCTCAACCTTGGCAACTTTAAGATGTGTGGATTCCAACTCCCAGAATTCCCCAGCCAGCATGGTTGGCTGGGGAATTCTGGGAGTTGAAGTCCACACATCTTAAAGCTGCCAAGGTTGAGGAACTCTGGCCTATAGTGTTGTATTCTTCTCGAGACTGAGAATGTATCTGCTCTTAAATTCATGTTACATAATTCAGGTCTAAGTGCTAAGGCTGTTTCCTAGTTCTCTTTTTCTATCATGCCTTCTCTGAGAGAATTGTCTCTTTTTCTTTTAAATTTTGCTGGTCATTGACCGAAATGAAATAAATCTTCAATCTCTGAGAGAATGGATGGATTAATGAATGAATGAACAAACAAAAATGGCTCTTTACCTCTTCCCGTTGGTCATTAACAATATTAGATATTAGGGCTTTAAGTGACCTTGTCATTAATGTGATCTCCCATGTCTGACAACATTCCTTTCAAACCAAAACTTACCATCTTCAGTCTCAGGTTCCTTCACCATTAGTTTCTCATTTTCTGATTCTTGATCTTCCTCCTGAAACAGAAACGTTAAATATAAAACTATTGCCAAGCTATTGGCAACAAAACCTCCCTGCAAAGCAATCCAGTCCCTGTAGAACATCACCTGAAATTATGGACAGAATTTTAGATGGAACTCAGGAAAGGATCCTACAATAAATAAGTCTTGCTTAAAGAAATCCTGAATTTGCCTACATTTCCCCCCAGCTGTTCTTGTGGGCAAGAGGAGTGGGCAGCTGCAGTGTTTATTAACACTTATGTCTCTTTTGAACGTTATCATTTTTTTCAAAACAGGATGACTCTAAGGGTAAGCCAAGGATTTTCCCAACAGATACATCTGGTTTTAAAAAGCAAATGAAAGCACATTTAGTTCTCTATCTGCATACACATATTTTCACACCTCTATTGGCTGACATGTACGTTCATTTTTTTCTCTCTGATTGTCCTATCTGCTTCCCGCCTGATGTTATTATATAATACATGTACCCACCTTTGCTCTTAGATTCCTAGTCCCACCTTTTCTACTCTGGGTTGTTTTGACTGCCCTTCCCACCTAAATGTACACACATGTACATATACTGTACTCACATGCTTTAGGAACATAGGGTTACTTCCATTTTTTTTCCTCAATAAGAAAAAAATAATGTTTTGAGATCAAGGTAGCCTTGTGAACACCCAGGTGCTCATGGGCATAAACTCAAGAAGCATTTCCTTATCTGTCTATATTGGCAAAGCATTCACATGCCACTAGTGGGAAAGGCAATGCGTTAGAATCAGGTTGGGGTCCAAAACTCAGGACATGGACACTTTGTTAAAGAAAGCTGGTCACACTCTGGTCAATTCTGGCAAGACAAGAGCCTAGACAGGCCCAGTGTTATTTTTGGGGTTCCATGGAAGAATGGTAGGCAGGTAATCTATAGAGGCAGCGGAATGGCTTTGTGCAATCAATAATACTTAATGCCCACTAAAACTACTGCATTGGTTGGATATGGTTGACTCTAAAGCAACTGTAGGTGTAGTGGTTAAGGCATCAGGCTAGACACGGGGAGATGGTGAGTTCTAGTCCCGCCTTAGGCACGAAGCCAGCTGGATGACCTTGGGCCAGTCCCTCTCTCTCAGCCCTAAGGAGGCGGCAATGGCAAACCACTTCTGAAAACCTTGCGAAGAAAACTGCAGGGACTTGTCCAGGCAGCCTCCGAGAATCGGACACGACTGAACGGATAAAAAGAAAAAAAGGAACTCTCATCACTAGTTGGTTATTTATACAGCCTGAAAAAAAATAGTTTAAAATTCTATGGGCATGATTAATAACTCCAAATAGAATAAAAGCAGGGGGGAAAATCAGCTTCTGATCAGCCTGGAGACCCAGGCACTCTGCAATTTTGTACTTAGGCTGCAATTCACACTGTTTTTTTCACCCCCCTTCTTGATTTTGGTTATTCTGGTTATTTCACATTACCAAGGGGCCGGATAGTTATTTGGGTCAAATGAAGAGCTCATGCTGAGGATTGGAGGTTTCATGTTTAATCCACATCTGGCAGGGACAGACTCTTCTCTGACATTCTGAAATGGACCAGTGGTTTCCCTCATGGTATACATCATCTTCCAGTGAGCAGCTGGGACTGTATTATGAAGCATCTCTTCCATCCCCTAGATCAGTGTTTCTCAACCTTGGCTGGTTTTAAGATGTGTGAACTTCAACTCCCAGAATTCCCCCGCCAGCATCACTGGCTGGGGAATTCTGGCAGTTGAAGTCCACACATCTTAAACCTGCCGAGGTTGAGAAACACTGCCCTAGATATTTCTAAGCCCGAAGGTGTTTCTTCTCTTCCAGTTTGAAATCTATTTCTATGGCTATTAGAGTGAGCAAAAAAATGCACAAAGGCATTTTGGGTAGTTTAATGAAAAAAGGGAAAGAGAAGGGAAAACCTCTGATCCCTCCAATTTGATCCTGAGCTGAGAAACAAAAATAAGGAACTATCTGTTTCCTTTCCCTTATTTAATAGGTGATTCTAGAAATGCCCCGGAACTGTAGGGGGATGGGACCCCAATGGAACATTAACTCTCAGGATAAGAGAGTTATCCATTTTTGAGCTGGGTAGAGCTTCATATCCATCTTAAGCTGAAGAGACCTTCTCTCTGTTCATAATGAACCCTAGAAAATGTAGTTTCATGAGAGGGTGACTAAAGATGCCTGGGTTCTTTAGGAAATGCTTCAACCATTTTAATTCAAGGTGTATTTGCATATAGTCTGGCTCCAAGTTTACCATTAGGGAGAAGTTGCTACTGGCCCTAGTAGCACCTCAGCTGGTCAGTCCATTCATTCTTCTTATTTATTTTTTCATTGGTACTTAGGTGCTGGAATGCAAAATAACAAGACAGCAGGCAGTACTCATTTTCCCTGTGAGCCTGGGAGGAGTGGAATGGTCAGTCAGATTCCAGATGGTGGGTGGGCCTGCTTCTTTCCCAGCTCCTTGAATTTCCCTGGTTGGGTTCAGTGGGACAGGGCCTGACAGCTGCCGCTACCATTTGCTAGATCTGTACAGGACGGTGTGTGCACAGAGGGCCACCAGAGGAGACTGTCACTCTCGGTTACGAGGACAAAATCAAGCTGGAGAAGAGCCAAAGAGCAGAAGGGAACAAACCCACAAGGGCCCTGCTGTCATCAAGAAGAGATAAAACAGCTATATTCTCCTTGCACCAAACGTCTTGGGAATTCAGAAAGCCGTTTCATAAAAACCAGGAATCTCTACTGTTATCTCCAGATCGGATACAGCTGAAGGGCGTCACCGGGGAAGAATGTATACTATTCACTAGCCTCCTCAGCTGCATTTTGCATTCACTGCTCCCTAACTCTCCAACCCCAGCATCACTACTTCCTATACACACCCATCTATTTTCGTACACGTTTCCAAAAATGGAAGCTCCTTTTTTAGCTCTTCATTCACTTCTTTCCAAGCCCATATTTGGGGGAAAGGAAGTGTGACCCAGCAAACAGATTTGCTTAGAGGTACTATAGTTGCAGAAAGCATGACAGAGGCAAAGTGGCTTGGCTTGGTCCCCGTGCTGCACGCCTGCTCAAAGAAGTGCTCTCTTCTCACTAAAGGGTTTTATGCTGATACTCCAACACAGTGTTTCTCAACCTTGACGGCTTCAAGATGCGTGGACTTCTATTCCCAGAATTCCCCAGCCAGCAAGGAGTTGGGGTTGAGTCAAATGAAGAGCACATGCGGAGGATGGAGGTTTCTTGCTTAATCCACATCTGGCAGGGAGAGACTCTTCTCTCACATTCTGAAATGGACCGGTGGTTTCCCTCATGGTATACTGTACATCATCTTCCATCCACCTGTGAGCAGCTGGGACTGTGTTACGAAGCATCTCTTCCATCCCCTAGATCAGTGTTTCTCAACCTCGTCTGGTTTATGAAGTGTGGACATCTACTCTGGGAGTTGAAGTCCACACATCTTGAAGTTGCCAAGGTTGAGAAACACTGCTCTCACATCTGATGCATGTCTATTCAGAAGCAAAATCTGTAACTGCAGACCAACCAAGCAGCTTTCCTTAACTTGGTGCCTCCCAGATACATGCATTTATTTAAAACATTTTTTTATCTTACTCCTTCAATCAGAAGACGACCTAGAATGCTTACCAATATCAGTAGTGCAAAATTCCCTGCCTGCAGACGTCCAACACAAGTGACATTATACATAAGCAAAGAGGGAAGGGTGCGGAAAAAATCAAGCCCAAGCTCTGACTTTTAAAGTTACACTCTTAAAACTAGGAGAAACAGTTCTGTCACTAGCTGATAGCTGTGATAACTTTCTCAGTGGAAGCAATGGAAAACCCATAATGCTGTTCTCTGCTTCGCAGCTTGCTGGAAAGATCCTATTGGCCGAGGATGAACTACAACAGGCACGTCTCAATAGGGGATTTCTTTCTCTTTGGTTTCATGCATTAACACACAACTATACGTATGGAAAGAGCGCACAGGGAAGAAAAGAGTTTTTAGTTTTGAGATTTTGTTCCCACTGTACAGCTCTGTATAGACTCATGTTGTGCTGGGGACCCTCATGGTATTTCATAATAAAATCTCACAGCACACAGAGGCTTCTGTAGTGTTATCATGTGTTGACTCTTCTGTAAGAAATTCTCATGAGAGGGAAAAAGGAGGACTGGAAGAGAAAGTGTTTCATCCCCTATGGCAGGGGTCCCCAACCTGTGGGCCGCGGCCCACTAGTGGGCTGTGGGGCTCCCGCCTGCAAAAACCCACCCCCCGGTCCGTGGAAAAATTGTCTTCCACGACTGGTCCCTGGTGCCAAAAAGGTTGGGGACTGCTGCCCTAGGGGAAAAACAACGACAGCAGCACAACTTGTTCAGGTCTCCCCAAAATTTGCTGACGACGACTTTGAAAGTGGCATCAAAGATGTGACACAAAGGTTTCCTATAGGAAAGTAGGAGACCTGAAGGAGATAAAGTAGCACAAATCTGGGAGTGTCTGGAGGGCTGCTACATGCCCCAACAGTTTATGCAGCTGCTCCCACAGACAATGATCACTTGCTTGGAGGCTTAATCCCAAGGACCTCCTTACCCAGGTCCTGCCTAGGGTTCCACATCAGCAAGGACTGGGCCTATGGATTTGCCATAGTTTGGTCTTCGTTCTTTGGATCAGCCTAATTCTTCAGCAGATCTCCCCCAACACAGCAGAGTTTTACACCCAAACGTTTCTTAGTCTTTCCATGTTTACTGCCTTTTTAGGTTGCGCCCTCAGCTGCAATGAAACCAAAGACCCAGCTGTCAAAATGGGAACAGAAGCCAGCCCTCTGCCCCTCCACCCACTTACAGTACCTTCGGCAGCCCTGCCTGGCAAAATCCTGCATCTTTTGTCCACCACCATCTAGGCCTGGTTGCTGGAAAGGCACTAATAAGGGGGAATCAGGGGGAAATGCATACAACCACCTTCCCGAGCTGCCTTTGTTCAGAGGAGCTGGGTTACAACTCCTATGATTTCTCCTCACTAGAGTCAATGCCTTTCCTAGGAGCTGTGGTCCAATAATTGGGGAGTGGCTCCACATTGGGAAAGGCTAGCATGGGGAAATGTGGGTGGCTTTATAGTGAAAAGCAAACTCACTTTATAGTGAGTTGGGCTCAGTATCGCCAGTAATGCCCTCTAGTTCAAGTCTACAGCCTTTCCATCCTTACCTGGAGGTGGCAGAGACCAATGGTGGGCTTTTCTGCACGGAAGTCATCCAGGCTATTCCTGAGCTAGAAGGGAAGTTGCTTGGGGAGAAGGTTCAGATGGGTCCTTGTTTTGATGTATGCTTAGGTGATGGAAAGACGACCTAGGGTACCCAGACTTTGGTGTCAATTAATGGTATGCGGAATATCGCTTGCCTTCTTCTCATTGTGAATTTGTAAAACTGATGCTCTGTTATTAATGCTGATAAGTTATGAAGCTTTTTTTTTAAAAAAAAACAACGTTTTGAGCTAACTGAACTGACCACTAGATAGCCTTGTCTGTCAGGGCCATGGACAGAACTTGGTAGTCAGTGGGTCTGCTATTGGGACCCAGTTAATGGGTGGGATAAGAACTCTGGTCACTAACTAAATTTGAACCCCTCTAAACCTTTGTTTTTGAGTCTGGGAGCATGTTGTTCTAGCGCAGAGCTTTCCAAACTTTTCATGTTGGTGACACACTTTTTAGAAATGCGTCACTTCGTGACGCATTCTTACAGCAGGGCATCATTTTGCGACACACTCTTACAGCAGGGCACAAGGCAGGCACTAGGACCTGCGCGGAATCACAGCAGGTTTGGAGGCAGCCAGGCACAAGGTAGGCACTAGGACCTGCGTGGAATCCTGGCAGGGCTCGGAGGCGGCAGCAGCAACAGCAGCCGCGACACCCGACACACAGTTTGGAAAGCTCTGTTCTAGCGGGTCCCCAAATGGATGCCAGCACAGCAGTAGCCACATTGTTAAGTTTCTGCTTGTGGATTAAGCTTAGCAACATTCATGTTTGAAGCCTGATTCATCTGCTTATAATTTCCTCCTGTGCCTGTTTTGCAATGAGTCATAGGTATGGCTGCAGATCTGCCAGCTGAGTCTATTTGAGTAGTTACCTTCTGCTATAAGGGATTATCTACTTCCTGAAAATATTTTAATCCATCTATCTCCTCTTCACTTTTAGTTTAGTCAATTTAACCTAAAATAAGTGCTAAATCGGCCGACAGAAAGCTCTGGCGTGGACTGGTCCATGAAGTCACGAAGAGTCGGAAACGACTGAACGAATAAACAACAAGTGCTAAATCAAACCAGATCTTCTTACAAAAGTTTTAATTATGTTGCAGGTTCAATTGCAATAAACCAGTTATGCTTGGCAAGTACTAAAATAAATTCAGTGAAGCTCAGAATATACAAATTCAAAGAGTCTTGTTAGGAAACTCAGAACCAGGGGGGGAGGGGAGGGGAGGGGAGGGGAGGGGGGGAAAGGGCTCCTGCATATAAAACCTAATTAACCTGTGGAATTCATTGCTACAAAAGATGATGATGGCCACTGAGTTGGATGACTTTAAAAGGAGTTTGGATGCACTTAGGGAGAACCAGCTTATCAAGGGTGATTTCTCTTGAGATTCAATGTTACCTCTGGACTGGGGGCAGGAGGCCTCCAAATCCTAACTTGAGATGTTCAGAAGGACAGGGCTACCATCTCCACCCCCTGCTTGCAAGGGCATCTCAAGCCCTCCAGACACTCCCAGATTTGTGCTACTTTATCTCCTTCAGGTCTCCTACTTTCCTACTTTCCAATGTGAGAAACAGTAGATTAAGATGGACCTTGGGCTGATCCAGCAGGGCTATTCCCGTGTTCTTGAACATGGAAACCATTACATACATAGGAATGTGATGTGAAAGGCAGTGGTGGGGAAACACTTCAACTTAATTTATTGCCTTACCCATGAGAGGCTGTTTTGGAAACTATTTTAAATTTTATTTCTGAATGGAGAACCTCATAGCAGTCCCCTCACTTATTTCCTACAGGCTCCATCCTATTGCTCACAGATCCAAGGCTCCATTTTGCAGCAAGTGGTAAAGCTGCCAGAAGTTCTTTGCAGAAGGAAAAGACATGAGGGAAATGAAAGCTGCCTCTATTACATTGCTGTTTTTAAATATGAAAAATGAAGTTGCACTGCCAAATACAGATATAGGTTGCAGGAAGAATCCATGCAAGCTCTTTATCCCAGAGAAGGAGAAGGGGTGTGAAAGGAATTTAAACACCCAGCTTGGGAGTTTTAAAAGGAAAACCACAGGATGGAAAATAACTCCTGGCTATCATTCTGAAGTGTGTCACATGTTGCCATTTATGGCTCTGTTTTCTTATCCAAGCCTGATGCAAGATACTGCAAGAGGAAAAGGAAAAGAATTCAGTCTGAAATAAAGGCCCTGCTCCACAAAGTCAGTGACATCATTTGCTGTTCCCTTTCAACCAAATCCTGCTTCTTGATCTCTTCATCATTGTAATGAAGGAAACAGCTGCTAAAGCAAACAACTTCTCTGGACTATTGGAATAATCCGTGCTAATCTGGGGGAGGCTTGAGGTTGGGTGTGCCTCTGAAAAGGGACAAAGTCTTCTTGCCTGCCAAAAGGTCGAGACTGTTATGCTGTCATGTACACAGGCAGCAATGTGAAATGGAGAAGAATTCAAGTGAGAGCCATCTGCAAGTTTGTGCATTACACACCACATGCCTGAGTAGACACCCTGAAGAAGGAACCCCATGGAAATGAGAAGAGAGCTTTTGATATAAACTCATTGCTATAATTAATCAGTTATATTGACTGGTACAAGAAATAACTAACATCAATCAATTGGATATGGAGGGTTTCGTTTTTTAAAAACAAATAAGGATATGAAAAAGAAATGCTCGCTCTTATTTTGCTTAATCTTATGAAAATATTAGCTTAGAACATTAAGGAAAATAAGAATAAAGATAAAGTTAAAGTTTCCCCCCACACAGTTGTGCAGTCGTGTCCGACTCTAGGGGCCGGTGCTCATCTCTGTTTGTTGTCCGAAGACGCTTCTGCGGTCATGTGGCCGGCATGACGCATGCGGAACGCTGTTACCTACCCACCGAAGTGGTACCTATTCATCTACTTGCATTTGCATGCTTTCGAATTGCTAGGTTGGCAAGAGCTGGGGCGAGTGCGGGAGCTCACTCCGTCACGTGGGGCTAGGGATTCGAACCTCCGAACTTGCGATCGACAAGCCTGGCATCTTACCCGCTGAGCCAGTCAAGGTTTTAATATAAAAACAGTACCTAATTCATTTGCAGACAATATGCTCATATTTTTAGGAATCCAAATAGACACATATGTCAATTGCAATGTGAATTTTTAAAAAAATATTGCAGTGGCAATTTAAAAGAAATAATCTGTTGTGTTAACTAACATTGATAAAGAATCCCAGAATAAGCTTCAGCAAGTTACTGGACTTCACATCAGTCTATGTGGGATAATTATCATAACGCCCCTGAAAAAAACACAATTATGAAGTCAATCAAAAATATTACAGGAAACCAGCAATAGTGACAACAACATCCAGCCAAGAAAAATAGTGTTATTCAACAAAATAACTAAAGTAGCTCAATAAAACCTTATCTTAAGGGGAGAAAACCACAGGGGGGAAATGACTTTCAAAAACTTTTCTACAATCCTGTAATAGTGGGACTCTGTAACTCCCTAAAAGTAGTAGCCTGATCACACCAAGGTGGGGCCACTGTTAAGAACTCTGACCTCATATTTATGGTCTTAATTGTGCATGTGTGAAGGACCTTTGTGTGGCCAAGCTAATGTGGAAGAAAGCAGCTCAAGCCATCTTACCCTCAACTAACTTCATATGCCGGCCAGGGAATTCTGGGAGTTGAAGTTTGAGAAACACTGATCTAAGGCTTTCAAACCAGGTGGGACCATCTTCCCCAGGCTGTGAGTCACACTCAAGCCTCTGTAGGGTCTGCTGAGAGCCGCACTAAAAAGTAAGTGGTAATGGAAGGAGAAAGCAGGCAAGGGGCAGGAAATTTTTTTAAAATGTATGCAAGAATAAACAAGTATATATTCTGTCAAAGGCAGTAGTCATCCAGGTGCTTCAAAGAGGTCCTTAGCAGACGGGATTGCAGAGCGTCATATTTTCTCCCCTCTTGCCTAATTATAATTTTTTTAAAGCTGAATAGAAAAACAAACAATTGTTTTTGTCATCAAATGGGATGTATGAATAAGTTTAATGAAAAGAGCCCAAAAAGCCAAACAGATCAATTCCAAAATACAACTGAGATTTAATTTTACTCAGAATGTAGCCATAAATAGATACCTTCCTGGATTATTTATTTCTTTATTTTCCCTAGCCTAATCCTGTTCCAAACCTTAGCAGAGAGAAAGTGAATTGCTTTGCTGCTGGAATCTGATAATGCAACAGGCCGTGAAATGTCGGTGGCTGATTTGTTCAGAAATGAAGAGGGGGCCTCACAAAACCTTGGTGTATCCACCTCTGATTTAAAAACAGTCCTTCGAATTGGGGTTGAAATGTACTGAATACCAGGTCAAGGGATCCATCTTTATAGTTCCTGTCACCCCCCAGAGGATGACATTCAGCACCAGCTGGAGTTTCCAAATGGCCTTTAAAAGGGTTGCTATTGTTCCACTTCAGAGTCACAAACCACAGACAGATCAGACTTCTTCAGATAGGGCTGCAGCTAGGGGTCCAGTCGAAACCTGCTGAAAGGGCAATCCTGCTACCCAGGGGCATCCACGGGGATAGTAAAAAAAAAAAAAAAAACTGCATGAGTGAAGCCCCATCCCTTTTTAGTGTGTGCACTAAAAAAGGGGCAGGACAGCAACTGCAGGGCTGTGGACACCTTCTTGAGTTTTTTGACCCCTCCCATCAGCCCTTTTTGGTAGACAAGGTCCGCTGCTAGGAGTCTTGGAAAGGACTGTAATGTGGTTAGGGTATTGTAACAGAATCTTGAAAGCATGTCAAAACCCCTCTCTATTTTAACCAGGAGTGGTTTTGCATTTTTCTCATGCTTTCTACTTTCTCAGGATTGAGATTTTTTTTTTTTGCAAGGGCTCTCCATTCTCCTGGCATTCCATCATCACCACCTCTGCCCCACTGCCTCCAGCAAACGTCACTGCCTGAGCTTCCCCAGTTAGGAGAAAATCCTACAGAACTCCCAGATTGCACACAAAGTCCTTCAGGATGTGTGCAATTCCAACTCCCGTCAGATCTAAATCTCCATCCAGACTAGTTGATTTCCCTGACATTTATCCCCTAAACTGCCTCTAAACACTGGCCCAAGATCTCACATACAGAAGCAAGCAAGCAAGCAAACAAATTTATTTTAAGAACAACTTTTTCATCTCTAGATCCTTTTTCTTTAAACTTTGTCTACCTGACAAGCTCCAGCCTCGTACTGCTTCTTCTGGCTACCTGAAGCTTGAAACACTTCTCCCATCCTAAGACATCACCCTTGAATCCAAGGCAAGTGGTGTAGAGAGCCACAGAGATAACCTTGGAGAAACTATGCAGAAGTGGTTACAAAACCAAAAGTGTAAGAGGAAGGGAAGGGGAGACATTGTCAGGCTTTCAAGATTCTGTTACTATGACCTATACTTTATTGAAAAGGATAGTTACGGTCAAACTTGTAGAATCTGTTTCCTGGCCTACCTTGAAGGGCTGGCTGACAGGTGGGGAAAGACCCTCTCTTTCCACAGGCATCCTGAGGCCTCAGTGCCCAATGTCCATATAGTAATTTTGACAAACTGACCTTTTGACTAGTTCCAACTTGTTTCCAGCTGATGGTATTCTAACCTATGGAAATAGGCTTAGAATACCATCAACTTATACTCTTTGGTCACTACCATTTCGGTGACTTAATGGCTAGAGGGCTGGATTTATCTGACCCAGGTCTCTGTTTTCCTGCAAAATTATTGGTGGCTCAGAAAATCCCCTTTTTCTTTCCCTTATCTACACAATCCATATAATCAAGGCTTATTTCATTGTGATGTTATATCAAGGAATGAGGGCCAGTTCAGTGTTGTTCTATAGGAGATGATCATTTGTTTTCCCTTCAACTTACAGCTCAGGCTTTGGGGCTCATTTGCAAAGAAGTGATGACCAAACGTTGTGGCCAACACAGGATTACAGGGCTCCATAGTGAAATCATTTGTGCAGAAAGGCTTATTTCCCATTTTTAAAATCTGCCCTTCAAGCTCAAATAATAGGTTTTTGAAACCAACAAAAAAGAATTGAAATACTACTTCTCCCAGGAACCATTATCTACAACTGCATCAAGGTGCCAGAATTCCCAGCTGGGTAATTAGAACTAATTCTGGAGAAATTCTTTATCATCAAGTAGATCTACTATTTCTTCCCCTTCTATGTTAGTCCCAACCCTCTAGGCAGTAATAAGGGAAGGAGCTGATACAGGCTGCTGTGTCTCACCCAGCCCATCCTCTTGGGATGCTTTGCAAGCTAATTTGGGTCTGCTGTTTTTAACTCATTTCTAATGTAGTTCATTAATAGCAGACCTCCAACTGCTGATGATAAACATCATTTCGCCTGGGCATTGTTAGCATAAATAGATTCTACGTCAGCTTAGAGACTGCAGGAATGGCTGAATTCAGTGGTAACCACTCAGGATTGTGAGTCCAAAAGAAATTACCTTCCACTCCTTCATTGGCTGTTTGGGATTTCCCACCAGTATTCTTTGCCTTTATTACTTGTAGTTGAGAAAGGCTTTCTGCAGATACTGACTGATAAACCTAATTCTTCTTGAAACCTTTTTCTTTTATAATGTTCATGGCTGTCAGCAGTTCAATATTACGTATCCCTCTGTTTAGCACACTACAGGTAGCCCTCGACTTACGACCATTCGTTTAGCGACTGTTTGAAGTTATGACGGCGCTGAAAAAATGTCTTACGACCGGTCCTCACACTTACAACCGCCACAGCATCCCTGCAGTCACATGATCAAAATTGTATTTATGTATTTATGGCATGTATTTATGACAGTTGCAGCGTCCTGGGGTCATGTGATCACCATTTGCGACCTTCCCAGCCGGCTTCCAACAAGCCAAGTCAATGGGGAAGCCGGATTCACCTAATGACCATGTGATTCACTCTACGACTGTGGTGATTCACTTAATGACCATGGCAAAAAAGGTCATAAAATTGTGTGTGACTCGCTTAACGACACCCTCGCTTAGTGATGTCCCAATTGTGGTCGTGAGTCGAGGACTACCTGAAGTTACTGCTCATCAAAGAACTTCTTTGTCATCTTGGCTTTTGTGGAACCACAAGCAACGTTTCCATTTTATACCTGGAAAAGTATAGCTCGTTCATGTATGAAATATTGTAAGATGGGCTGCAATTTCACTTTGTAAAGTCAAGTATTTAGGTTAGGGTTCTTGTTTTCTTTTGGAGAGGACATTCATATCATATTCTCATCAGAATTAAGTGTTCGGTTGCTTTGAAAAAGCACTTTTTTTTCTCCCTTGCAAAGCTCTATTGAGTGAGATACTGTCTGCTCCAAAGTCATAAAAACTGGTTTCTGGACAATGCTGCGATTTTGAAGATGAGATGAAGAAGGTTCTGCATGAACCAGTACTTTCTACAAACCTCTCTTGAATGGTTAAATTAGGATGCAGGGGAATCACTAGGGGTCCTTGGGAAAGCCACTGTTTCATAATACAAATTACCTCAAAGGGCATTTTTAACATTAGGATAAAAATCCCTAAATTGGGTCTGAGTTTGGTCTGTAGACACCTAATGCACCCCTTGCTGATGTTAAAAAGGGCTGGATCTGCGTAGTTGGTATGTGGGTGAAAGGCCAGATGAGACCTGCCTCTATTTCATCTTGAGCTTCATCATGGAAGAAAGGCAGAATATAAATGTACTACATAAGGTGCTCTTTACAACGGAGGGGGGCAACCAGCTGGCACATACGAAGCTCCAGGTGTACTTTCACAGCCCCTGAAACCCTTTCAGTGTTGTCTTTGCTTCCTAATTTAAAAGCTGACCTGCATTTTCCCAGTGTATTAACATGTATGCTGCTTTAGAAGTACCAAAACATTTCTTGTTTTGAGGTGGTAGGATCTGGCGGGAGGGGTTTATGTGGCGGTGCAGGCCCTGGGATGCCGATTTGGAACGAATTGGGAATGAAGGTTGCTTAACTTAGAAAGGGAAGCTATTAATATGATACACTATAGTCCCATACGTGGCTCCATGTATTATTACCTCCACTGCAGATACAAGCCATATCACCTCTAGCAGCAAGGTGGGAACTGTAGTCCAATATATTAAAAGGCTGCTTGGTTGGGAAAGGCTGCTTTAAATCTTTAATGTGGTCAAGTTAATTTTGGGAAATGCCTGCAAGAAGATGTTGCTTGTTTCCCAGTCACGTCCTGTTCGGAGGAGATCAAGCGTTATTCCCTATGTACAGGGGGACCAGAGTTGCTGAGTTCCCAGCCCCTAAAACAGAATGGACAATAGCTTATTAAGGCCCCTCTAATTGGACTCACTGCTGGCATCTGGCATCCATCCTAGCTGCGGTAACAAAGGAAGGCATTACAACAGCCCGGATGTGTAGCCTGAGCTCATCATTTTACAATTTTGGGGTGTGTGTGTGTGAACTGCTGGGTCTAGCCCCATTTGCTACTAGAGATTTTAAAATCTTTTTCAGAAGAATGTATGCAAGACAAAAACTATCCAGTGCAGGAAGGCCGAGAGGAAAAAGAAAGTAAATCCATAATTTGCCGATGACTAGGAAGACCATAATTCAGGGTTAGCCTCTATCAAAGTTGCTGAAATGCAGTACATTTCCGCTATACCTTTTGTGTAACCATTAAACAATTCTGCAATGTTTAAAGATGAATTTTCTGTCTTTTGCAAGTATCCATCTATACATTTTCACTGAAATCATACAATTAAGCGTGTATTTTCATAAATGGAATAGGCATATCCAACAGTAGCACAATTCTTATTGGGACTTCTCTCAGCTAAATGATTTGATCATTTCCCATTCTTCATTCCTCTCTCCTCTTATTCCTTCCTCAAATCCAGTGCTTTCCAAACTCCCACTGTTGGCGACACACTAATGGCGGTGGCGTGGGGGGCACGCGCTTTGGCGTGCATGGCGGCGGCTGCGACCTCATGTTTTGAGCTAAAACCCGGAAGCGCTGATGGCGCGCTGCTGTTGTTGCCGCTGCCGCCGGCGCCACTCGCACCTCCGGCGGCAACGTGCCATCCCCACTTCCGGGTTTTGTCGCGACACACTAAAGTGTCGCAACACAGAGTTTGGAAAGCACTGCTCTAATCCATGACTACTTTAATGCCCAATAATAATTCCCAAAGCTCCTCCCCATTAGAATGCAAGTGAAAAAAGGGCTGTGTAGAATTTTTCTCTTTTTATGCAAATTTCAGGGTGGCTGGCTATAGTGATCTGAAATCAAAAGATGTTCAGGAACAAATACTCTGCAACCACCACCACCCAGCATAACAAAGGAAGATTTTTTTAAAAAAAGAAAGGACTATCTGGCATCTCTGATTCCTAAAACTCCTGCCTACCCCAAGGAGAAAGTCCTTCAGAGCAGCTGGAATAACATCTCCCCACTGCTCATTAATCAGAACCTTGTCTGCTTGAAAAGCAAGGCGTGTGTTTGCAGGCAGCTGACTCTGCAAGGAGAAATGTCAGTTTATTGGAGAATAAGACTGCTGTAGTCTAGCACAATTCATTTTCCACATGGCTGTGCCTGTCAGAGGTGGTCCCTGCCTCTGAGGGACTAAGGCTGCCTGCTGCCCTGCATTTGGACATCTTTGCTTGGTTAATGACAGCCAGGCACAATCTTCCAGATCACATTTTAAAATGAACCCTTCCTAAGGCAGAGGGCTAACTAATGAATAGTTCTCTCCCTCACACACACATGGCAATATCCTGCCTGTGAAATTTGAGATAGTCAACTGCACATGTACAAGCTGTCATTGGATGCTACAGTCCCATGTACGAATTAATCTTAAATTGCAGTGATCTTAGCCATTTAAAAGCACCCTTTGATTTCAGTTGGTTCAGACCAGGTTCACACGTCACTCTACGCCACAATGCAGCTTGTTAGGATTGGGCTTAGTGTATTTCGTGAATCCAGCCACAGTGCCACACTTGAATTCTGCCCATTGTGGTTTATTCATCATTAAGCAAACCATGACTTAGTATGCTGTAAGAACCTAGCCAAAGCCGGAATGATCCACAATTCTTAGGCACAGAGTGCTCTGCAGCCAGGAAAAGAACTACCAAAATGTGAAAGGTGGAAAATGGTAAAAATAAGTATGTTGCACTGCCAAACAGACCAACATGGAGAGAAGAACAATTGTTTCATTAGTAAGAAAAAGGAACGGGTCCAGCAAGAGATGGGGCTCAGAAGTCATTTTATGAAATTTTATTTTCCTTCATACATTCTATAAACTATTTAAAATGTTTCTCTCTGACTTCAGTCCCCACAAAACTGCCATCACCAATGATCCTGACAATTGACCATGTGGGCTAAGGGGAATGGAAAAATCCAACCTTTGAAGGGATCTAGGTTAATGAAGGTGTCGTTCATTGGAAAGTGTAGCAATGGAAATCTTCCTGTCTGGTTCCGTATCTTCCTTTCTCTGTTCTCATGTGTCATTCCATTTCTGGGAAAGATACGATGGGGGGAGGGACAGAAGCAAGGGGCGGAACAGGTCTCCCCCTGGATATGCCTAGGCCAGCTCAAGAACACTTCATGACTGAACTGAAGCACAATATAGCACTTCCTTCCCACAGTCAGTTTCATTTCAGTGCAGGTGGCGAGACATGTGGCTGCCTCAGAGGGCAGCAGGGCAAGCCACGTAACATACAGAGCTCTCTTCCTCGGCACTTCTGGTGCTGCCTTATTCTTCTGACTGTTGCCACTGCCCTCACCCTAAGCAGCAGGGAGCTGTCTCACCTTGCCTAATTGCAGAGCCAGAACCTTCCTGGTTCTGCTTTGCTGGATCTGTAGCTGCACAAAATCAACCAACAGTTCCAATGATTTGTGGGAAGTCGCCACACCTCTTAAACTTGCCATACATGTACGGAGCACTTCCAGATACAAATACCATCGCCCTATATCAGATTGTGGAGGCCTTGGACTCGGAGGAGCAGGTCCATTCAGGTCATATTCCTACCCTCTCTACCTTCCTCCGCTCCCACAGCCTCCACTCTACACATACATTTGGTATCTAATCTCATTGAGATGAGTAAGGCTTCACCCTTGTCCTCTTTTCAAAGATCCGGCTACAAGATGCCATTTCCCTGCTGCTGCTGCTAGCTTCTCCCTTTGCAATGGGAAAAGGACAATATTGAACGGGATTGTGCAGGTTAGATATGGAGCCTCATCTACTCCCTCCCAGTGATCTTGCTGCAGGTCTCTGAAATTCAGTGGGAAAATACCCACCAATTTCCTGCACCCAGCTCCAAGCTGGCAAACCGGGCAGCTGGGATATGCCACTGGCTGCCCACGTGGGGTTTACAACCTGAGTTTGGATCTTGGAACATGTCTTGGTAAATATTCCTGTGCTCCAGCTTTTCCCTCTCTCTGAAACAAAACCATCTCCCCAGTTCCTTCATAAGGAAGTAATGAAATAGAAGGCTGTGTGTACTAATATATTTTGGGATTTACATAATTTATGTTGATTTACAAACAGATACCAGCCTGTGGCCTTATTATTGTGCTTGATTTTTAGAGCAATATCTAAGGTCACCAGATGGCAAGCAAAGTTCTCACATTCAAGGCAAAGCTGAGTGACTAAGCAGCTGGGCTGGGCCCCTTAGGATGTTGCACATTCTGTTCTTGCTCTGGAGCAAGTTTCTGGTTTTTTTCAAGGAAAATGGCAACCTTGGGTTAATAACTGGCACCTGTAAAAACAGTACAAAGGTATCCCATCTGAAATAATTTTCTGCTCACAAAAACACAATGTTCTTGTGTTTAATAGGTCAGAATGAGTAGGTAGCACTTGTGAGTAGCAGGGCTACTTTCTGCATGAATATGTGTAGGCATAACAGAGCTTAGAATGAGCAGGACTTTCTCCATTGCAAAACACCAAATGATGCCCTTCCATTCTATGTATAACAGTTGAACGAAACGTATTTCATCTCTGGCAATGGGGAAGCATCTTCCATGACAGCTAGTCATGTATCACATCCAGCTCCCCACCTTGTCACAATTTGTCAGTGCTCAGGTTCATGGTGTCTGCCATCTGAGGTAGCCCCTGAGCTGAGAGTATGGAGAAGATAAAACAAGTGAAGAAATACATGGTATGAAATACAGATGGGCTTCTGAGGATCTCTGACTGGGAAGTCAATGGAATCTGTTCCCTTCCAGGAAGTTTAGCCAAAGTAGGACGTATCACAGGCAAGGGAGGAGCCCTTAAGTTACAAAGCTGTATCTTGAGCTCAAGCTTCTGTATCAGAATTGCAGTACCTTTCAGTGGGATAGCAGATCCTTTTCAAAACTGCTTCTCCATCGGAGTTTACAGCTTGAAGAGTTTCATGAAGGAATTGCTCAGGCAATTTCTATGACCAAGAAATCAAGCTTCAAGATCAGCAGAGACCTTCTAATCTTTCAGTTGATCCTAGCAGCTGACAAAAGGATGGGTAAATCTGGTTTAAGAGACCTGACCAGAACCTAAATAAAATGGACCACAATGTATCTTTCCTGTTAACAAAGGAAACTATTTATTATTTATTTATTTTCTATCCTGCCTTTATTATTTTTATAAATAACTCAAGGCGGCGAACATACCTAATACTCCTTCCTCCTCCTATTTTCCCCACAACAACCACCCTGTGAGGTGAGTTGGGCTGAGAGAGAGGGACTGTCCCAAGGTCACCCAGCCGGCTTTCATGCCTAAGGCGGGACTAGAACTCTCAGTCTCCTGGTTTGCTATTGGCTCCTTCCTAGGGCTGAGAGAGTGAGTGATTGGCCCAAGGTCACCCAGCCGGCTTTCATGCCTAAGGTGGGACTAGAACTCTCAGTCTCCTGATTTCCTATTGGCTCCTTCCCAGGGCAGAGAGAGAGAGTGACTGGCCCAAGGTCACCCAGCCGGCTTTCATGCCTAAGGCGGGACTAGAACTCTGTGTCTCCTAGTTTCTAGCTCATTGCCTTAACCATTAGACCAAACTGGCTCTCTAACATGCTGCTCTCAGTAGGGTGGAAAAAAAGTACTTATGTCTCTACCAAAATCTGGAGGAAATTATTGTACATTTGCACGGCCAGAGACTGATTCAGACACAGTCCCTCCCTCCCTCCCTCCCTCCAAGCCATTTTCTAAATAACAAATTGAATAGGCAGGACATTGGCAGGACACTAGAATATATTATTTATGCCTTTCATTTGATAATATATTCATTCAGAGTCATTCATTTGCCAATGATTCTGAATAGGAAGAAAATAATATTGATAAAGCATTGCAGACACTTTCCACCAAGGCAACTTAGTGCATTTTGGGATGGGGAAGAGAACTGGTCTTTCTGGTAGACAAAATTATAATTTTCTTCTTCCTCAAGATGGAAATCTTCAGAATTTAAATAGATCTTTCCGAACCTGATGCTCACTTCAGCTAGGTAGCATTTCAGTTCCCATTATCCCCCGTCAGCACTGCCTTCAACACAGAGGGCAGTAGGTAGGAAACACTGATTTAAATTATGCTGCTTATAAGAAAAAATCCCAAATCCATATGATGGGGAAACCTTTATTAGAACCAATTGAAAGGTTGCAAATAGCATCCCATCTCTCTCCAGAATTCTTCATCAGACATGATGATAAACAAAGTAAACAACCACACCAACATAAAACAATGGGGGATGGCGGTGAATGGGGCTAATGTTGAAGCCAGGGTCTTTGTTTTGTTAAAACTACAACATGCTTCTGGCAACTGAAAGACTACACATGAATTAGAACACGTGAGTACAGCCCTCTCCATCAAAGTCGGAAGACGACATGAATTCCCCTGCCAGCATGGCCACTGGGCAAAGGTGGACTATATTTTATTTCTGAGTCAAGGTAAGTAAAAGAGGGGGGGGAGGGAAGGAGGGAGGGAGGGAGGGAGGGAGGGAGGGAGGGAGGGAGGGAGGAAGGAAGGAAGGAAGGAAGGGAGTTCATATGTACTGTATATACTTGCAGACAAGCAAAGAATTTTAGTTGCCAAAATGCATCCAAAAAATTGGGTTCAGCTTATCCACAGATGGGCTTATCCATGAGAATATATGGCAATACTTTTTTCGCTGGAAGAAACATTAACAATCTCAGATATGCAGATACCACCACTTTGATGGCTGAAAGCGAGGAGCAGCTGAGGAGCCTTATGACAAGGTGAAAGAAGAAAGTGCAAAAGCTGGGTTGCAGTTAAACCTCAAAAAAACCAAGATTATGGCAACCAGCTTGATTGATGACTGGCAAATAGAGGGAGAAAAAGTGGAGGCAGTGACAGACTTTGTATTTCTAGGCGCAAAGATTACTGCAGACGCTGACTGCAGCCAGGAAATCAGAAGACGTCTACTTCTTGGGAGGAGAGCAATGGCAAATCTTGATAAAACAGTTAAGAGCAGAGACATCACACTGACAACAAAGATCCGCATAGTCAAAGCAATGGTATTCCCTGTAGTAACCTATGGCTGCGAGAGCTGGACCATAAGGAAGGTGGAGCGAAGGAAGATAGATGCTTTTGAACTGTGGTGTTGGAGGAAAATTCTGAGTGTGCCTTGGACTGCAAGAAGATCAAATCAGTCCATACTCCAGGAAATAAAGCCAGACTGCTCACTTGAGGGAATGATATTAAAGGCAGAACTGAAGTACTTTGGCCACATAATGGGAAGACAGGATACCCTGGAGAAGATGCTGATGCTAGGGGAAGTGGAAGGCAAAAGGAAGAGGGGCCGACCAAGGGCAAGATGGAGGGATGATATTCTGGAGGTGACGGACTCAACCGTGTGGGAGCTGGGGATGGTGACGGCCAACAGGAAGCTCTGGTGTGGGCTGGTCCGTGAAGTCACGAAGAGTCGGAAGCGACTGAACAAATAAACAAAAACTTTTTAAAAGTACCCATATTTTCCATATACACTATACCATATACAGTAAGCCCATCTGCGGATAAGCTGACCCTCAATTTTTTAACAAAATGCCATGAAAAATGCAGGTCAGCTTATCCATGGGTGGCACATTTTTCATAGTATTTTGGGTAAAAATTCAAGGGTCAGCTTATCCATGGATGGGCTTATCCGTGAGCATATAAGGTACATGCTCTCATCCAAGGATTTGTGTCTGTGCATATTATATAACTGGGCCACCACAGTTCAAACACCATAAATAGAGCTCAAAGACCAGAGTTTTCTCAAATACAATGTTTTTCAATAGAGCTAACTGATTTACCAGTGAGTCATCAAAGAATGCGAAGTTGCACATTGGTATATAAACTCAGCCAGAATGAATCACACACATGATAAAGTTGCAAGTATGTTGGAATTTGTCCTGAATACCAAAGCCAGGCCTCAATGTCCTGCAATAGCTGGGACAGCTGCTTATTCTTATTCTCACAGGTCATTCTCAAATGCACTCTGATTTCTTTTTCTTATTTACTTAAATCCCTGCCATAAAATTGTGAACTGACTCCTTTGAAAATTTTTACCTTTACAGAAATCAGATAACAGAAGTTCATTTGTAGCAACAGATCTTTAATCGAGGGGGGGGGGAGAGAATGATGACACACATAAACTTACGTACTTTGTATGATGATATCATGATGCACATGTCACATGTTTTGATGCCATCATGCCTTGTTACAGATTCTAATGCCGATAAGAGCTCATTAATGCAGACCATTATTCTATGTTGCTGAACAAAGCAACAACTAGGCATGACCTGTTCTTCTTGTGTGTCTGTTACCTACATTGTAAATAACTGCATTTACAACATTACGAAGTATAATAAAATTATCAAAATATGCATGGGTAGCAACCCCAGCTCCCTATATGTGAAGAAGGATGACATAAGGATGCTAAGTGTGTGTGTGTGTGTATGTGTGTGTTTATGTGTGTGTGTATATGTGTGTGTATATGTGTGTGTGTGTACACACACACACAACCTCTTTCTCCATAAATTCTGGGGACTTCTTTAACAACTAATATTTTATCTAACTAATTAATGTTTGTACTGGATTCATGCACAACCTGATAAATGATCCTTCCAGCCAGTTAAAAGGAAAACAGGCTATCACTGTTTTTGTCTATGTCTCCTGATACAGCAATCCAATTAAAGAGACCATCTGCCTACTTAGAAAAGCACTGATATTGATGGAGAAAGGACACTGACCTCATGGTATCTAGATATCTCAAGAGTAAATTATTCTAGAGTATTCCTGATTAAAGTTCTTTTAATAAAATCATGCCAGCCTAGATTAAAAATTAGCCACAAGGCATGCAATGTCATTATACCTGGGATATATAAATCCTTCTCCAGTCCTTTCTTGGCTTTCAGAAGTAGTTATGTGGTAATTAAAAAAAAGGTAAAGGTTCCCCCCGCACATTTGGGCAGTCGTGTCCGACTCTACGGGCCAGTGCTCATCTCCGTTTGTTAGCTGAAGAGCCAGCGTTGTCCGAAGACGCTTCCACGGTCATGTGGCTGGCAGGAAGAGTCAGGAAGAGTCGGTTCCCTTACCCCCTCCCCTTGTGCGCAGATTAAGTAAAAATTGTATAATGGAAAATGTATAACAATGTATGTAAGCCGCTCAGAGTCCTCCGTTAGGGAGGAAATGGGCGGGGTATAAATATAAGTATAAATAAAAAATAAATAAAATAAATGATGCATGCAGAACGCTGTTACCTACCCACCAAAGTGGTACCTATTTATCTACTTGCATTTGCATGCTTTCGAATTGCTAGGTTGGCAAGAGCTGAGGCGAGTGCAGGAGCTCACTCCATCACGCGGGGCTAGGGATTCAAACCTCCAAACTTGCGATCTTCCGATCGACAAGCCTGGAGTTATGTGGTCATAGGTAAAGGTAAAGGTTCCCCCCGCACAGTTGTGCAGTCGTGTCCGACTCTAGGGGCCGGTGCTCACCTCCGTTTGTTAGCCAAAGAGCCAGCATTGTCCGAAGACGCTTCCATGGTCATGTGGCCGGCATGACGCGCGTGGAATGCTGTTACCTACCCACTGAAGTGGTACCTATTAATCTACTTGCATTTGCATGCTTTCGAATTGCTAGGTTGGCAAGAGCTGGAGCTAGTGCGGGAGCTCATTCTGCACGCAGGGCTAGGGATTTGAACTTGTGATCTTCCGATCGACAAGCCTGGCGTCTTACCCACTGAGCCACCACACCCCTATGTGGTCATATTTCTCCCCAAATAACTGTCTAGATAGCACAAACCCAAATTCTTCCTTTGGGAGTCAACTATTCTATATTTTTTCTTCACACTGCAGTATCTGACTCACTTGTGTGCCATATTACATACTGTCCTTCCAACATGATTTATCCCTCAGTTTTTTGTTACCTTTGTTGCTATTTGTTCTAAATAAATTAGTATTTTCAAAGTTGTAGAACCAATTTTGTAATATTTTTCATCTTTGGCCTGAGGCAGATAGTTGGGCAGGAATTTTGTGACTGTTTTCCATTTCCTCTCCTTTGACAATGTGGTAAACACTCAGCTATTATTTAATTTAGAGGAGCCTAATTTTCAATATGTAACTACAAAGTTCCTGCACTATTTTGCATGTGTTTATTAAACATTAGAATAAATTGAACTTAAACTGTGATGTGCCACCTCCTCCTATTTTTGTACATTAATAATACTAAAGATAAATGAGAATAAGATTGTAATCTAATATCTTCTCGGAGGTTATAGACTATACAATGATAACAATAACATTATCAAATATTCATATTGAAAGGGCCTCAAGAAAATGACTGCATGAATTTGATGACCCAGTTAAGCAGGCAAAATTGATAGAGTTGGTTAGATAACATGGCAAAACTCCGCAATAAAACCATGATGGAAAAGAAGAATGAAGGATAACAATTCAGTTATGCAGAAGACCCTAAATTTAGTCCTTAGCACATAGCTTTCCAAACTGTGTGTCGGGACACGTTAGTGTGTCGGCTGCAGTGTCTGGGTGTGTCGCGGCTGCTGCTGCCTCCGAGCCCTGCCAGGATTCCGCGCAGGTCCCAGAGCCTGCCTTGTGCCCTGCTGCCTCCAAACCTGCTGTGATTCCGCGCAGGTCCTAGTGCCTGCCTTGTGCCTTGCTGCCTCCAAACCTGCTGTGATTCCGGGCAGGTCCTAGTGCCTGCCTTGTGCCTGCCTGCCTCCAAACCTGCCCTGCCAGGATTCCGCACAGGTCCTAGTGCCTGCCTTGTGCCCTGCTGCCTCCAAACCTGCCCTGCCAGGATTCCGCACAGGTCCTAGTGCCTGCCTTGTGCCCTGCTGCCTCCAAACCTGCTGTGATTCCACGCAGGTCCTAGTGCCTGCCTTGTGCCTTGCTGCCTCCAAACCTGCTGTGATTCCGTGCAGGTCCTAGTGCCTGCCTTGTGCCTTGCTGCCTCCAAACCTGCCGTGATTCCACACAGGTCCTAGTGCCTGCCTTGTGCCTTGCTGCCTCCAAACCTGCCCTGCCAGGATTCCACGCAGGTCCCAGAGCCTGCCTTGTGCCTTGCTGCCTCCAAACCTGCTGTGATTCCGTGCAGGTCCTAGTGCCTGCCTTGTGCCTTGCTGCCTCCAAACCTGCTGTGATTCCGTGCAGGTCCTAGTGCCTGCCTTGTGCCTTGCTGCCTCCAAACCTGCCGTGATTCCAGACAGGTCCTAGTGCCTGCCTTGTGCCTTGCTGCCTCCAAACCTGCCCTGCCAGGATTCCACGCAGGTCCTAGTGCCTGCCTTGTGCCTGGCTGCCTCCAAACCTGCTGTGATTCCGCGCAGGTCCTAGTGCCTGCCTTGTGCCCTGCTGTAAGAGTGTGTCGCAAAATGATGCCTTGCTGTAAGAGTGTGTCACCAAATAATGCATGTCTAAAAAGTGTGTCACCAACATGAAAAGTTTGGAAAGCTCTGCCTTAGCATGTTCAGATGAGAAAAACCTGCCAGAGAGCCTGGAAAGCAACTACCAGCACTGGCTAGATTTGTCTCCTCCCCCAAGATGGCACTTTCCTGAGATCATGCAAATAAATTTGGAGGAAATCGGGTTGGGGAAGGCTGCATTACAAGGACTGGCACAAAGCAAAGCTCAAAGAGTTTAGGAAAATTCTTTGGAGGATTGAACACTTAGCCTATGGTCAGACTCCAACATTCAATCAGTATCTGTTCAAAGACTTTAACATTTCAACTATTTTTTTTAATGGACTTATTTTAGTTCTAGCTAGAAACATTCAGGATGTCAAGCTTTCAAAGGCTAAAGAGCAGCATCACTCTCTCTTTTGACCAGTGCCACCAATCTTGAGCTCACTTTAGAGACAGCTAAACAAATAGCTTGCTCAGAAGACGCTTGGCACGTGCCAGCTCACACACGAGCTCCGCCAGCCCAAACCTTTCAAGTACTTAAGTCAATACAGAAAAATGTCTCTCCCGCTAGATGCTGGTCAGGCACAGCCTCCCTCTGAAGCTAGCCAAGAAAAGCCAGGCAGAGGAAGGAATTTAAATAGGGCTATTATTCCTACTAAAGTGGGGGATGGCAGAGAAGGAATACATCAATTTTTCTCCCTCTCCTGGCTTTTGAATATCCAATGGAGTGGGACAGAGTCAAATGGGGAGACTATTATGTAAAACTATCTCCTGCTATTTCAATCTAAGTTGTTAAAAAAAAATCTAGCGATCAAAACCTAGTGGCAGTAGGAAAGAGAAACAAATCCCAACCTCCTACAAATCAGCTGGTTTTTTAAGCCAAACATATTCCATCTTTTAGTCTTTTGATCAGCAGCCTTGAAAAATTCCAAAGAATGTAGGATGAAAACTTCAGAAAGAAGAGAACCTGGTTTAGCTACATGTTGCATTCTTCTGGACTGCGATTTCTAAAATTGTAGCATATCCTTCGTAGCCCAGGACTTTTTCCAGCCCTCCGCTCTTTTAATATGCTTGCTTACTCTTTAAAACACGTTTTGAGTAGTTTGTATGACAACACCAACCAGTTAAACCAGTGACCTGAATAGGATTAGATTAGTCTAAATCAAAATATTCTGGTCCAGATTCCAGCCAAGCCCGTTGCTCATTCATCCCCATGGGGCCTGGTACTTTCACTCTCATACACACTGTTTCTCTGATTCTTCATATCACAAGGCTGCACTGATCTTTCCCCTGAAATGATAAAGATGCTGCACTTCCAGGTCCAGATTCTCTTTTAGCTGTTCTGAGTCACATGCCCTTGAGGATTAACTGTTGAGGCCAGCCTGCCAATTGCTGAGTTTATCCAAATATAGTGGTGGGTAGGGATAACATTTCCTTTTTTTTTTCTTTCCCCCAAAGCAATGTGCTAGAGAAAGGACAGTGATTTCTTGCCAGAAGTCTGAAGTGATCTCTTGAACATTAGATACCAGGCTGCATAAAGACTGCAGGCTAGGTATGGTATGTCTTTATACCAGCCATTCCAAACCCATTGTCTTCCAGGTGTATTGGAACATCAGGGAATTGTAGTCCCTAAATAGCTGAAGGGTGCCAGCTTTAAGAAGCCTACCTTGTGCAGTTCCATGCAATCTTTTTCATTCCCACTAAGATCACTTGGGATCCCCAGGATTAGACTAAATTGGAATCCAGCTTATTCTGCAACAGCCTCCACCCAATTCGCTCAGAGAAGATGAACCCCTATACCAGCCCACAAGCTCCATTTGGTCTAGCAAAGGGATGGTCAGCCTATCCCATAGGGCCTATCATACCTAGCCAACATATTTGTCCTGCTTTGGTGCAATCCCCTTTTCTGCATAAAGTACAATTAACTGCATTTAAACAAATGAAGGATTTGGGGGTTTCCTTTTCCTCCTAGCCCATTCCACTGCTCAGCTTTAATAAATAGGGCAGAAAACAAACAAACAAAGGCTCCTAGCCTTCAACTGGATCCAAGTCCCAGACTCTACTCTCCTTTTATGGGCACCTTTTGAAGACTAGTTACATGCATTGGCTGATGGCAGACAACTGCATTGATGCTTGTTCTTGGGGAAGAACTGGAGGAGGAAGAGATTATAGAAGAACCCTGGGGTCTCACATAACTATTGGTGGGGGCATTTAACTCCTAGGATTGATAAGGCATTATTTGGGGGAGTTGGGCGGTGATAAATCCAATAAATAAATAAATAAATAAATAGATAAATAAATAAATAAATTTTTTAGGCTTGACAGTAGCATTCTCCAGTCTGGTCCCTTCCAAACAGTTTAAAGTATAATCCTTACCATCAATGGCTAATGGCCATGCTGGCTAGAGAAGCTGGGAGTTGTAACCTAAGACATCTGGAGGCAACCAAACTGGGGAAAGCTGCTAGAGAGAGACTGGTCCCTGTGCCCTCAATGGGAAAGTAATCTGGCAGAATCCTGTTCCCACTGGTCAGCTTTAAGGAAGTGTTGCTTTGGGGGGGTTTTTTTGGTGCCTGGACAAGTCCCTGCAGTTTTCTTGGCTAGATTTCAGAAGTGGCTTGCCAAACTAGCAGCACAAAAAAAGGCTTGCCACTGCCTTCTTCCTGGGCTGAGAGAGTGTGACTGGCCCAAGGTCACCCAGCTGGCTTTGTGCCCAAGGCAGGACTAGAACTCACCGTCTCCCAGTTTCTAGCCTGGTACCTTAACCACTAGACCAACTGGTTCAATTTCTTTAGTAAAAAGGTAAATGGTAAAAAGGTAAATATATTCCATTATATAATTGGATGTGAAAAAAGAGAAAAGTAATTTAAAGTTATTGTTTGTAATTATGTTCAAACCAAAATATATCTATTGAGAAATGGCTTCCATGGCGTAAGGTTTTACCCTTATTGATTACGTATTTGTGGTTTAATGATGTTTTATGGTTGTTCTTGCATTTGTGCATTGCTCTAAGCTTCTATCTGGCAGGAATCAGAAGTGGCAGGCATTTGGGAAAAAAAGAATGGCAAAATCCAGAATAGGGGTTAAATAAATGATACAAAGCAATTAACAAATGTACTGCAAAACTAGCAGCACAAAAACACACTTATTTCTGTACAATTTGCTTCGTAACATTTTGAGTCCCAAGACTGAGCAGTATATCTTGTGCAATTAATTAATTAATCAATTAATAAATGTGCATGCGTAATTCACAGTGCAATATTTGTGACTGTACAGATTTTGTAACTTTGGATGAACAAGGAAACACGGAAGGAAAATGATTTTAGGTGAAAAGTGTAATGATAGTTCTGATGTGACGTGAGGAAAATACTATTTCAGACACGGACAGAAACTAATAGGTAGCTTTACTTTATAAAATACAACTTTTCTTTGCAGAGCAGACTTTTTCTAAAGTAATCTCAGTCATAGGGGGTCGATGGCTCAGTGGTTAAGACGCCAGGCTTGTTGATTGGAAGGTCGCAAGTTAGGCAGTTCGAGACCCTAGCCCTGCGTGACGGAGTGAGCTCCCGCACTCGCCCCAGCTTGTGAAGAGAAACTCAGTAGCTCAGTGCTTTCCAAACTGCCGCCGTTGGCGACACACCAACGGCGGCGGTGCAGGGGTGCGCGGGGCGGCATGCACGGCGGCGGCAGCCTCGTGTTTTCTGCTAAAACCTGGAAGCGCTGATGGTGCGCCGCTACCCTGCGCCACCGCCGTGCACGTCCACTTCTGAGTTTTGTTGCGACACACTAAAGTGTTCCGACAGAGTTTGGAAAGCTCTGCAGTAACTTAAGAGACAAGGCAAATACTCTTTTAGTCTGCACTGATAATCATATAACAGGCATAGCAGCAACCTAACGATATTTTCAGTTAGAGGCGGTAAATAGGCCATAAAATGAGGCAGTCAATCTTATATATTTGGCCAGGATCAATGCAAGTACCATAGAAAGCAGGCTACAGGGAAGGCACAACTATGAAGGAGGAGAGAACAGAGAGAAGCCATTCCTCTAAAAGGAGCATAAAAGTTACTGCTGCTTCTCTGAGCGATTTCTGCAGCCACCGCAGGGGAGTGGCTCCATCCGAGCATTTTTGCCTTGGGGCTGCTGGCTAATGTTCTGTGTGGCAGGCTCTGCTGTGAGTTTCCACCTGGGGAGGCTGGCTCACGCTCTGCACCTTGCTGGTAGCTTCAACCAGGGCTAAGAAGCCCAGCTGGTTAATAGACAGCTTGACCAGCAGGCCTGCTTCAAGCAACTTCTCCATCTTACCAATGTTTCTCCTGGGAAATTATGCAAAGGTAAAACGGATCCCTGAGGCATAAACAGGCAGAAGCACAAGGCTGGGGTGTGAAAAGTAATCCTCCAGACCAGGGATGGGGCAATGGAGGGGGAGGAATTTCATTTTCCTGCACGATGGCAGCTGGACCCAAGGAGCATGTTTTTAATACAGCTGACTTGGCACTAATTCTATTGTTCGCTTTGCAAAGCAAAAACAGTCTTAATCTGATCTGAAAAGCCATTGCTTTAGTAGGCAGGGGCACCTGGCTGACCATGTCTGGGCTATGCAATTAAACTGGTTTGGGCCTGGTTATTAGTTGGATGGGAGACTACTAGGGATTTCCAGGATTGTAGGCTACATGGGAAAGTTGATAAACACCCTAGAGCAGAGCTTTCCAAACTTTTCATGTTGGTGACACACACCAACGGCGGTGCGGCCTGCGGTGTCCTGGTGTGTCGCGCGAAAACCCATAAGTGCTGATGGGGGGAACCGGAAGAAGCGGCACCCCCACCAATCAGTGCTGCCACCAGGACACTGCAGGTGACACAGTAGTGTGTTGCGACACACACTTTGGAAAGCTATGCCCTAGAGCAGTGTTTCTCAATCTTGGCAACTTAAAGATGTGTGGACTTCAAGTCCCAGAATTCTGGGAGTTGAAGTCCAACAATCTTAAAGTTGCCAAGGTTGAGAAACACTGCCCTAGAGCAAGGCAATGACAAACCACTTCCAGGCTTTTGCCAAGAGAGGTTCATAAGCTTCTCCATTAACAAAGCAGATACTGAGTTCAACAGGACACAATTTTAACTTTATGTCAGGCTTTTCCAAGCACAGCCTCACATTTTCTCGGTCCTTTCCAACTCTATAATGCTATGATTCGGTGTCTCAAGCTGCCAACCCCTTATTCTGGAACAGGCTAATCAGCAGAAGTCTCACAAACACATTTGGCTAAAATAGTTTATTGCAGCAAGAACGAAGTCGTAGACACCCAGAAGATTTGCCTACTGCAGAATACAGAAATCAAAGTCTAAATATATCTTTGCTCCAGGGTTTAAATTCTAGGCCTTTTCCTTCTAACTTTTTGAGTCAATGGAAATTCGGCCTTTCTCTTCATGGCCTTAAGACTAGGAGGCACCTGCTGAGCATTGACATAACAATTCTGTCTGGCTTGTGAATCACTGGTTCCCTTCTCATCAGCCTCATTCCTGCTAGTTTAAAAGATGCTGAAGAGGCAGGGAAGAAAAGTGGATGAACCAGAACAAAATGAACACAGCCGAGTGGATGCAAGATTCACTGCCAACAGACTATTCTTGACGTTGCAGTCCAGCTGGACTTTGGCTCTCTGCAGGTCTTTTGCATTAAGCAAGATCCCTTCATTCTTATGGCTGATTATCTTGGCATGCATTTTACAGTGAATCAGTTGAATATCCTTATGATAGCTTTACAGCAAGCCACTACATTTTTCCCCTGTTACAGATGGAAGCCATTAAGCCAGTAACCTCAACTGAATCAAAGTATTCTGGGTCATGTCTCAGTCAAGTCTCTCATTCATTATAAACCCCAAAAGCCTGATAAATTCACATCCAAGCCCTACTAGTAGAGATAATTTGGTATAGCTAATAAGAGTTTCTTTACTGGTATAATTGGTGTAATAACATGGAAAATAATACATACTGTATTCAGACCCACTGAAATCTCATTGTGAAGTCAGGGCTCAAGTGGGATTTATATTGGGAATCTACTCATATTGTTTACAACACATCACTTCTTGCAATGCCATTATTTCCATATAGTTGCAAAGATCACCATGATGATTACTTTTATGCAATACAGATTCAATTTCATATTTTGTGAGGGCAGAGATCAGGTGACAGAATCTGTAGCTCAGGCTATCCCATGCAATGGCACCATTTCTGCATAGGTATATATGTATCATTTCCTTTACAAAGTAGAGGAAACACCAGTCTCCTTCTACAAATGTAAGCGCTCATGTCACAACCATTTCATGGAGGTGAGCTTTTTGCTACCTTCTGGATCCTTTATCACTGGTTTCTGCTAATTTGTTGCTAAAAGAAAATATTAGCTATGTAGCTCCTTCATGCAGCTTAAGGTCTAGCACAGAGCTTTCCAAACTGTGTGTCGGGACACGTTAGTGTGTCGGCTGCAGTGTCTGGGTGTGTCACGGCTGCTGCTGCCTCCTGGCTTCCACGCAGGTCCTAGTGCCTGCCTTGTGCCTTGCTGCCTCCAAACCTGCTGTGATTCCGCGCAGGTCCTAGTGCCTGCCTTGTGCCTTGCTGCCTCCAAACCTGCCGTGATTCCGCGCAGGTCCTAGTGCCTGCCTTGTGCCTTGCTGCCTCCAAACCTGCTGTGATTCCGTGCAGGTCCTAGTGCCTGCCTTGTGTCCTGCTGTAAGAGTGTGTCGCGAAATGATGCCCTGCTGTGTGTGTCGCGAAATGATGCATGTCTAGAAAGTATGTCACCAACATGAAAAGTTTGGAAAGCTCTGGTCTAGCAGATCTAATTATTTACGTTTACCTATCTTAAGAAGCTAGCCACATCTTTGTTGCAGCAGACTAATACATTTATTGTGGCATAAGAGCTTAGATGGAATACTGTACATTCATGCTTAAGATGGCAGTATTGCTATTTTGTGCCCTATCTCACAACTTTTGAAGGCCACATAGGGTGGGAATTCTGGAAATTGCTCTTCCAACACATCTTGAGGGCACTAGGTTATGAAAGGCTGCTCTAAGCCCACACAGAGATGTTTTTTAATGGGGGAATTGTCTCATGTCTCACACTTGAGGGCTATATCTATATTGATTTTGCACTTTAATGACATTATGGGGCAACGATAGCAACAGAAGGGGTGGGACTCAAGCATTTACCTTCAAACCTCTCAGAGTCTTCAAAAGGGCCAGCCTGCTGCCATTCAGAGTGATCTCTCTGTGCATATTTATAATTATCCTAGATCTTAATCTTGACTTCACTCTCTAAGCGTGGATCCCCCTGTAGTTAAAATGGCGTCATTCACTCACAAGAGAAAAACCATCAGGAGGCTATAATACTTCTCTCCCCCCATCCAAACCCCCCCACCCCAGTAAAGATGCCTTTATGCTGTTGTCAGAACAGAAAATTAAAAATGTGGGGAAATTAAGGGTTTGGGAAAAGAAATGGCATTTTCTGGAAAGGGCAAGGCTGGCATTTTGGACAGAAGAATTGTGTACTGTAACACTGGTCAGGATTTGGGCTAGCCAAAAAAATGTGCTTTCAGTGCAAATCCAGAAACATGTAAATTAAGGGGGGAGGGATGAGAATTCATCTGAACTTGTATAAAGGAGCTTATTGAATCAGTCAATACCACATCTCTGAGACCAGTCTGAGGGATTACACTCCTAGGATGCTTGAGCTCTTCAAACCTCTATTTAAGAAGCCATTAATGTTTTTACAAAGGTATCCTGATTTTCTGAATCCTTAACTAAGAGCTTTCCAAACTGTGTGTAGCGGCTGCAGTGTCTGGGTGCAGTGTCTGGGTGTGTCATAGCTGCTGCTGCCTCCAAGCCCTGCCAGGATTCCACGCAGGTCCTAGTGCCTGCCTTGTGCCTTGCTGCCTCCAAACCTGCCCTGCCAGGATTCCGCGCAGGTCCTAGTGCCTGCCTTGTGCCCTGCTGTAAGAGTGTGTCGCGAAATGATGCATGTCTAAAAAGTGTGTCACCAACATGAAAAGTTTGGAAAGCTCTGCCTTAACCTATAACCATCTCAAGTGCCTAGAATTGTTAATATCAAAGCCATAAATATGTTTGTTCCGCCTTTTAAAACAAAATTCCAACGTTCCTTAGAAATACAAAGAGAACTGAACTGTTCATGCCACCCAAGTTGGAGACACTGTGGGAAGAGAGCCGCATTACTCTATGGTGGAGGAAGAGGAAGAAGAAGAATCTGGTGCCATCTTTTCCAACTAACAAATTTAAACATAAATGAATTTAAATCCTAACATCAGTCTAGCCACTTTATGCATCTGATGAAGGGAGCTGTAGCTCACGAAAGCTTATGTCTCTTAATAAAATTTGTTAGTCAGGAAAGGTGCTACCAGATTCCCGATTTGAAGCCACCCAAGCACATTTAGGGTGGAGATGGCAAAAACCTGATGGTTGCTGTTTTCTGGAGCAGGGCAAGTACAACTAACTTCTGTTCTTAAAACCATGGCAAATCTAGCATTCAAGTGTGTGGGCAAGGCACTCTCTTTCTCCCATTAAGGACTGCTAGTTTCTTTTTAACTGGTTAAAATCCAGACCTGCATGTAGTGGGTGTTTGGTGGCCTTTTTTTGAATGCTGTTGCCAAATGCTAAGGGCACATTTCTGGGGAAAGAGGAATCCCTGGGCTGTCACACACTCCCAAGACTATGAGAAAAAATATCAACTGCAGCAGGGAGATGTAATTTCTCAAGGCCAGAAGGGGCCATCAGAGGGGATTTCATTAAAAACTATGCCAAAAGGCAGAAGGGAGACTGCAAGTCCTTTTTTCCTCTTTGCAATGTAGCCCAAAGGCAGAAAAATCTAAGCTCCTTCTAAAGCAGGATTCACAGAAATCAGCACAAGCAAAACACATTACTGGGGATGCACATTTCTTCCATTATACAAATAAAGCTGTGCTAATAATAGCGTTATCAACCCCACTAAGTTGTACATCTTTATTTTTTCAAAGGGAGATGGGTGGCAATGAGGACTTCACAAACCAGCCACTTTTAGAGCATTCCCTGCTCACTTTCCCGGGAGCAACAGGTGAGTTTCCTGAGCCGGTTACAGCAAATGGCGACTGTGCGGTGGGGGGGGGGGGGGAAGGGGGGAGGGGGGAGAGAAAGAAATGGACACATTTGAGGGGGCTGTTTGGTAGTTGGGATCGACCGAGACAGAGCAAAGGAGTAAGCGAGGCTGGAATTAAAACTGATAGGTAGCCAGCCTCACTCCGCGCCTCCCTCCCCACTCTGACGCAAGAGGCACGTGAAGGCGGTGCAGGTCCCCCAAAAGTCCTAAAAGCAGTTAATTAAGAAAGGGGAGATCTACTGACCGCTGAAGGAAGACGGGAGAGCATCTCCGCCAACTACCGCCCCATCCCAGGACTTTTCACCGGGACCGGCTGGCTTGCAGAATTTGTCTGGACAGATCGAGCGTGCTTGTCCTCCGACTCCTTGCATCCTCGCGTGCCTCGACACGGATGCGCGCAGAGCCCCACGCCGCGTGGCCTAAAGGCAGCAGCGCCCTTGCCCGTAGCACCGTATCTTTACCTTGCTCTCCTCCTCGTCGTCCTCTTCTTCCTCCTCCTCGTCCTCCTCCTGCTCTTCTACAGCCACCGGAGCAGCGGCGGCCGCGTCCCTCTCCGCCTGGCTGGGCACCTTTCGCTCCTCCTGAACGTGACTCTGCTGTTCTGCTTTGACCGCCTCCGGGGCAGCCTCGTCCTCGACCTCCTCCCCCTTTCCCTTCTCCCGAAGCTGCTCTTTCTTTTCTTCGTTCGCCCCCTCTTCAGCCCCCATCCCCTCCGCGGCGACCCTTCTCGCTTCTCTGCTTACTACCGCCTCCTCCTCCTCCTCTCCTTTCTCCTTCCGAGGCTCCTCTCCGGCCGCCTCGGGTTCCCCCTCATCCTTCTGGAGTGCTTCTCCGTCCGTCCGGTCTACTGCAGCAGCAGCGCTCGCCTTGGCCTCCCCTTCTTCCTTTGCTGCTGCCGTCTCCGTAGCTTTGTCCTCTTCGGAGGATCTCAGCTTGACAAAGACCGACGCTAGAATAACAGCTAGGACTGTGAAAAGCAGCGGGACTGCAACGTACAAGTCCACCGCTACATCCATGCCTCCGGCGGCTCGGCGGCTCAAGACTCGAGGGCACTGTCCAGAACTGACCAGGGAGCCGCGGTGGCGGGTCGTTGCCCTCCCGTGCCTTTTTTCCTCCTCCTTTGGCCGCCGCCGCCGCCGCCGCCGCCGCCGGGCAACTGAGCAGCTGGGACTGAATTCAGCCGCCTGAAAGCGGCGTTCGCTTAATTCCCTTCTCTTCTAAAGCCGAAAGCGGGATAGGGTTTCACAACACCCGCGTCACTTCACTGGGCCCCGCCCACCACTGCCTCTGGTGCCACTCCCGGCAAGCCGAGGGCGGCGGGATGGCCATTTCCACTTACAAGCCTTAATACGGGGAAAGGGGGGAAGGGAAGGCGAGACGAAAGGAACGTCTGCTTCGCGAGGAGGGCACAAAGCCATCTTCAGTAATATTGGGTCGTGTAAACTTCCCGGGAAAAAGTTGAGTTGCACCTTGTGCTAGACCATAAACCATGGTTTATACATTTTGGCTCAGTGTAATCCACCCTCCCCGATCATTCTATTAGAAAGTGACCACATTTCTCTTCTTTATTTTTCTTTCTTTTCTTTATATATCAGATTTATAGGCCACCCAACTCATAGCAGCAATCAATACAACACAAACAAAAGGCGTTAACTGGAAATTAATATACCAACTCATTCATAAAATTCCCATAATGGACACATTTCTTAAGTTAGCATCTGGGGAAAAAATCTGATCTTTAGGATGGCAGGATGGGGTGACCCAAACCTCAGTGGGGATCCTGTTCCAGGGGTAGGCTCCATGACAGAGAAGGCACGACATCCAAGTCCCATCAGTGGGACTTGGAGCATGTCTTCTCTGTCAGATCTTAATAGATGGGCTGAAATAATGGGGGAAAGGCACTCTGATAGCCAAGCCACATGCCTTGAGGGATTTTACAGGTCACAACCAGCACCCTGAATTGCACCTGGTAGCTTACTCCTCACTAGTGCAGCTTGAGCAGCGGAGGTGTTACATGGGTGTACTGAGATACATCCGTATGTGCCGCCACATCTGGACCAGTTGTAGCTTCTGAGTGGTCGTCAAGGGCAGCCTCATGTAGCGTGCATTGCAGTAGTTGATATGCTAGGTAACTGCAGCATGAGTGACTGTGAAAAGGGTCACCTGACCTAGGAATGGCTTCAATTGGTACACTAGATGGATCTGTACAAAGGCTTTATGCTCATACCTACCACCTACTCCTTGAGCTGGAACTGTGAGCCCAGAAATTCCCCAGTTGTATGCTACATCTGTCTGGGGAAGTGCAAACCCATCCAGAGCTGAAAGTGGAAAGCCCTTGGTCCTGGGAGAACCCAAAACACACAGCCACTGGGTCTTGTCAGAGTTGAGCTTTAGCTATTCCTCCCCATCCAGACCCCCCACCATCTTAGGACACTGAGACAAGAGTTTGAGGGCATTAATTGGTTGGCCTGGTGTACAGTTGAGTATCATCAGCATCTTGTTATCTGACCCCTGGCCAACAGATGAACTCATTATGTGGCTTCATGTAGATGTTAAACAGGAGGGGCAACAGCATTGAGCATCTCACATGTCAGGAACCTCAAGCTTGACCTCTCCCCCATCAGTACCAATTGGAACCAGCCATGAAGAAAGGAGAACCACCAGAACACCATGCTTCCTAATCCCTGCTTTGGTCTAGAAGGATACCATGATTGATGGTATTAAAGGCTGCTGAGAGGTCAAGGAGAACCAGACAACTGAACCACCCTATCCCAAATCTGCCAGAACTCATCTACAAATGAGATCAGTGCCACCTCTGTACTATGTCCTGGCCTGAAATCCAACTGAAAAGGGTTCAAATAATCTACAGTACTTCCTCCAAGGCCCTTTGAAGCTGCAATCTGACAACCTAAAAAGGGAAGGCTGGAGACTGGATGAAAGTTGTCCAGCACTGTTGGGTCCAGTGATGGTTTCTTAAGGAGGGGTGTGTGCCACTGCCTCCTTTAAGGCAGGTAGAGCCAGCCTCTCACTCAAGGATGAACTAACCACTGCATGGATCCAACCACATCTCCTTCTTGGTAGCCCTTAATTATCCAGGAGGGGCGTAGATCTAAAGGACAAGTGGCCAGGTTAGCATTCTGAGAATGCTGTCCACTTCCTCAGGAGTTACAAGGTAAAACACCTCCCAGATAATAGGATAAGACAGTGCCTCAGTCAACTTGCATGGACACACCCAGAGTCTAGCCCTTGAGTGAATCCAATCAGGTACCTAGAATATTTCTCACAGTGGCCTTGAAGATATTCCTGTGATTTCTCTCTTCCTAACAGAGACTGGGTCACCTTACAAGACCACTGGCTGCCTGCCTGCAGATGCAACAAGAGCATTAAAATAAACATGATTTGCCATACTTATCATCATGATGTAATCCCTAACATGGGCTCTTACACATGATTGGTGAGATTCACTCTTCATTGTCCTCTAATAGTGCTGTAGGTGTCTCTTCTGTTGTTTTGTCTCCTAGAGCTGCTCAGAATACAAAGGATTCCAGAACACACACATACCCTCTCCTGGAATCAATGAACAGGGAGAGAGTGCATGAGGGCAATCTGATCTAGAGTTCTTGAAGACACCTGCCCATTCCAGGTGGAGACCAAGGCCTTAGTCAAACTGCCCAAGCTCCCTCTAGAATCCATTAGAGTCATTAGTAGCCTGGGGCAGGCTGATCTAATAGGCGTAGTAGACTCTGTGCAAGGAGAGACGATGCCAGCCAGCCAAAAAGCAATTAGAGAATTCATCAGTATGATTAAAATCCATTTTTTAAAAGATTAGAGGAATGGATGTCTTGCATTCCAGGTAAGGTTAATCTTACCTGGAATGTAGGATGCAGACCAATTCATCCAAAACTAAAATGGTAAAGGACTCTCAGAAATGTGAAAGCTTGCATACTTTTGTTGGAGAATAAAATAATTGCCTTAAGCTTTCAAGATTTTTTTCTGTTAGTCTCCCATTTTAGTTGGATATTTGTTATTTCAACTTACATGGCCACCCACTTGCCATGCAACTCTGGGTAAGCTAACAAGAGGTTAAAAATATCAAAAGCAAACAAAAATCCATAAAAACACATTGAGCCAGAGGCAACTCACACACCTTATAACAGGCTTACATACCATCCTGGCCTAGAGCCCAGGGGGGGCGGGGGGGGGGGAGAACCAGATCTTCACAACTTTTCTGCAGGCCATCAGGGATGGGACTATCCGAATCTTGGGGGGAATGCTATTCCATTGGCATAGTGACCGAAAAGGCATGCCTCCTGGATCACAGCAGATGATGATGCTTAACTGATGAGATCTGGAACATTCCAACACTGTCTGATCTTGTTGGATGGGCAGAGATAATTGGCGACAGAGTGTGCCACAAATATCCTGGCCCTATGCCATGAAAGGCTTTATAGATAACTACAAGTACCTTGAATTACACCCAAAAGCTCAATGGTAACCAGTGCAACTCATTAAGTAGTGCTGTTACATGGGCATACTGGCATACCCCCCATAACTACTCATGCTGCTGCATTCTGGATCAGCTGTAATTTCCAAGTAGTCTTCAAGAGCAGCCCCATGTAGAGCGCATTGCATTAGTTCAGATGAGAGGTGATTAAGGCTTGAGTGACTGTGAGCAGAGCCTCCTGATCCAGGAGTGAGTACAACTGGTGCACAAGATGAAGATATTGAGATTGCTGGGATTTGCTTCTTTTGCTTAGGAACTTCCTACGTAAGACAGTGATATGATGCTTTATGCTACAGCTGCAGAGACAGGGAGCTTATGGAACTTGCTGATTCGCTAGTCTAACTGATGAACTTCATGAACTTCTAAGGAATTATAGAGACAGGCTAGAATGCTGGGGGTCTTTGTCTCCGAGAGTGCTTGAAGCCATATAATATACATTTTCTGAGATTATGCTACATGATTGCTGGCCAGAGGGAAAGGCCATCATCAATAATATGGAGTGATGTAAGCAAGCTATTTGATAGCAGTGCAGCTACTGCATGTTATTAGGAGTTAAACACTTGAACCACATTCTCAATCAACAGTTTGAAGGTACAGATTATTGTTATGTCTTCTACCAAATAAGACTTAGTTCTCAATGGGTCATCATAAGCACCCAGCAATGATTTCACAAAGGTCACTTTTAAAAATATGGGTTCCAATAACCTGCACCACAGGGATTTGGGGAATGACTCTGGTTCCATTTTGAATAGAGTCTTGTGAAGAGAGCCTGCTTCCATCTTTTTGACATTAATAGAAGAGACATGAATTCTGTGTAGCATTTATAAACACCTATTTCATTTTTTTTTAGAAACAAGTGGACTAGAGGAGGTTCTGTTTCCAAAGTTGTAGCACAAATTGTTTTTCTGGATAATTTTCTCAAGGCCATTATTATTAGCATGTGAACCATTACTTCCTAAGTAACACATCTAATGTTCTCTCTCCTGCAGCTTTGTACTAAACACAGAAGAATAAACAAAACTGGACTATTTTCACAACCAAAGTGAATCACTTTATAAGCATAATCAACTGCTAGGAATTTCTTTTCTCCTGAGAATATGTATTTACAAGGAGCAAACATTTTCTTTGGCAGAGCTAGAAATAACATACCAGAATTCTACAGATACTGTAGGAAAAAAAAAGAAACATAACAAAAAGACAGAGATTCTCTGTAAAGCTGATTTTTTCATCTCAGTGTTTGAAGAACTCTACCTTTGTTTGTATCAGAGTATAGGATGGTCTAGCCTTCCAGTTTTATTATATCAGCTTTTTAAAAAGAGAGAACTAGCATCTCTCAATATTCCAGTTTCCTTAAAATGATTAGCAAGGAATCAAATCATCCAAGCCTTTACCTTCTGGGTATCCCAATTTATGGTAGAATGCTCTAAAGAAGCCAGTGGCTGTGGTTTCTATTTGGATTTTCCATTTACAGAAATATATACATGAGAATAAATCATATTGAGTTGAGACTCACTTCAGAGCAAACGTGCTTAGAAAGGCTTCAGATGACTCACTGATATTTAATATGGACTATGATGGAAGAGGGTTTCCAACTTCTTCTATACGCAATCTACCTTTCAAGATAGTCATCTGGGTGAGGAATTTAGGCAACTGAATGGTGTTGTCACTACCTGTTTCCCTTAATTCTAGATTTTACATATCTGAAATATCCAACTAACTGAGGTAGCTTGGAAGTGTGGGAGCACCTCAGCTAGATTTTTCCCCATCTGACATAGGCAAGTAGCCTTTACTTTTAGGGGCACAAATGGCCTACATCACATGAAATAAAGAACATCCTAAATCTTTTACACACACAAGCTCATTTGAGGAATGTGTTAATTTCTGCCACTTATAACAAAAGGAAACTTTGCTTGAGGCAAATAAAAAGTGGGAAACCTTTTGGAGTTCCCACTATTACAATTTAATAGTTCAAGAACCACCACCTTTGGGGTAATACATTTTCAGGAGAAAGGGGCACTCTTGCTGACCAAGGATTCCATTTTTTTTCCTGAAAAAATTCACCTCTGTTTAAATTATCAAATATAAAGCAAGGACCGTTTTGGTCTGTTCTCCTTATGCCATGGATGTGGCTTTCCAAATATAGCCAATAATACAGGATGATGGGAATTATAATAAAACATCTGGAACGCCACTGATTCTTTGCACTGCCTTAGGTTCAGGCCACATCATTCTTAAGTCAATACATAATAAAATGTTCCCAAATGTCAACAGACCAATCTCTTCCACTGCTGCTAAATTTACTGAATTCTAAGACTGTAAAGTGCTTTGGATTTTATTTTTTAAAAAGTGTTTGGAGTACATGGGAGTACACAACGGCTGCAGCAAAGTGCTTTGAACACCATTTGGAAATCAAATTGGAAGCACTGCACAGCCCTACCGTGTTCCCTGGACTTCTCATTTCAATACTTGGTTGCCCTCTAATGAGAAAGGGTAATCCTTCTAGAGATCAACAGAGAAATTCTCCTATTTAAGCAATGAAGCCAAATCTGTATATATAAGAACACATTTATTGGGGAAAGAGAAATATAGGGGAAAAAACAAGGGAAGGTAACTATCACAGAAACAGAATTTCCAATCAAACTAATAGTCAACCAAATTAAAAAGTTAATTATTATCTGACTGCCTAGGAACAATACAAGTGCATAGTACACTGCATCGAGGATGGCTGAAGAGAGACTATCTGGTTGGATGTTACTTGGTCCCTCCTTGTCTCATTCCCTTTCTTATTTTGAACCAGTATGTTTCTCCAAAATAATTTTTCAAAGATACTTGTTCACTGTAGTTTCCTCAGAAGAATAATCAGATATTCTGGCATTCCCATCAGCGCTAGAATAGACCAGAATCTGTTTGATCTACACAAGGCCTTGCTATAATCAATTAAAGGTAAAACTCGTTCCTAAATTATCTTGTTTTCTCCATTATCCAGGCTTATAAACCGCCCAGAGTCCCCTTGTGGGGGGAGATGGGCGGTGATATAAATCAAACAATAAATAAATAAATAAATAAATAAATAAATAAATGTATGTATGTATGTATGTATGTATGTATGTATGTATGTCTGACTGTATGTCTTTCAGATCAATCTTGCTTGCTTGACCTCTCTTTTAATTTTCTAACTTTAACCCATGTATTTGACACCAATAATTCATGGCCTATTCCATAATCTGCACCTGGAAGAGTCCTGGCTTACTGAACTGTACTTCATTTTCTGTTTCCTATTATGTGGTTGATTTGATTTTAATATTAATCCAGTGATGTCCTGGGTTAGAATCTGCATTTATGCTGCTTGAAACAGGTGTTGGCAATGAACCCATTCTCTTTGCAAAACTCTTTTTTCCTGCATTATTGTGCTTCTCCAACCCAAAGTTTCCTGTAATTCAGATTCCTCCATTTCTCCAGTTTTGCATTTTAATATGTTTCTAGATGTTGCATTTAGCACCTCTTGCAATGTACCACCAAATTTCTCAAAGTCTCCCACTATTTATTTATTTTTCAAATTTTGCCACCGCCCATCTCCCCCAGCAAAGGGGGAGATTGCATCTGTAATAGCTGATACTCACAGGATATTACTAACAGATACTATCCTGCTGTTTACTAGATTATAGCTGAGCATGTACTTAATAACGTGCATGCCTACTCTGAAGTACTTGTTTAGCTTCACATGTGAAGTACAGCACATCCTAGCTATTACTTCTATATTAGTAATGGGAGGCTATCTTCAAATCCTCATATTGCACCTTGTCTAGTTTTTCAGATTCTTAGTTTTTGACTATTTAGCATATAAAGAGAAAGGCATGAATGAAATTTAAATAAAAATACAAGTTAAATAATGGAAAATAAGACTTTTATTTTTTTAAAACCATAAACAAAATTCGGAGCATCCCTGGCTCCACTCTTATGATGGATTTGAGTGCAGACTAGTTAGTTGGGCTTGCATTTTAGAAGTGCCAAAAAGACTTGGGTAAGATGTGAATTAAGTTCTATGGAAAACTCTAGAGTAAGTTGACTCAATGCAATGAAACAGTTGCTCAGAATAAGACATATATTTTCCCAAGTAAATGGTGACTTGTTTAAACGAGAAAATACAGTGGACTAATCAACCTGAAATGATCTTTGCAATAAGAATTATTTTAAAAAATACTAGGACCGAATTTTTGTACACGTGGTTCCTTCAAAACATGTATCTTTCTGTGATTCATAAAGATAATTTACAAGAGCTACTGAGCCCATCTTAGTCGTTAGCCTAAATACATTGTAAAGAAGACCTCGCAATGGTAACCTGGCTTTGGCTTAACAAGATAGAAATATACAAGAAAATGTACAGCTAAACAGAATTAATCAATTATCACATAAAGTCTTAATTTTTTAGAGTACTGGAGTCAAATCCTAATTTGTAAAATGTAACATTAGAAGCAAACAGCTGTTATAAATAAACAAATCTCATTATTATTAGAAAGAGATTTAAAAAGTTATAATGCTATTCCTCTACTGTCTGTGGTTACTACTGATAAGAATGCCATTATTAGTAGCTTTTCATGCAAACTGGAACAAAAAAGCTTCAGGTTTATTTCTTTGTTTTGAAAAACATATTCCATTAAACAGGAAACTCCAGACATGGAGTGTTCTTTTATATCAGTCAAAACAATGCTCATTTCTTTCTTTCATATTAACTTCCTGATGAAAACCAAACCTATTTTAAATAAGAACCTATGACTGAATAGATTTATCTGATTCCTTGTGTCACAAATATACCCAATAGATTTCTAGTTAAAGGGGATGTTCCCTGCATGTCTAGTGTACAAAGAACCTGCAAATTGTATAACATTTAATATATCTTAAAATCTAAGCCACAGTCCATTGTATCAAGGTCTAGTAAGATTTAACTGTATTCAGAAGCATAATGGGCTGTTCCAGAGCATCCTTTCTAAAAAAGAAGATTCCTTCCATGTGCAGAGACGAATGAGATTTAAAATGAGGTTCCTGCTGGGAGGAAGGCAGAGGGAGAAGGAAGCAATTCAAAAAGAGCCAGTTGGGTCTAGTGGTTAAGGCAACAGCCAGTTGGGTCTAGTGGTTAAGGCAACAGGCTATAAACCAGAAGACTGTGAGTTCTAGTCCCGCCTTAGGCATGAAAGCCGGCTGGGTGACCTTGGGCCAGTCACTCTCTCTCAGCCCTAGGAAGGAGCCAATGGGAAACCAGGAGACTGAGAGTTCTAGTCCCGCCTTAGGCATGAAAGCTGCCCAGGTGTCCTTGGGCCAGTCGCTCTCTCTCAGCCCAACTCACCTCACAGGGTTGTTGTTGTGGGGAAAATAGGACGAGGAAGGAGTATTAGGTATGTTCGCCACCTTGAGTTATTTATAAAAATAATAAAGGCGGGATAGAAAATAAATAAACAAATAAATAAATAAATTCTTGAAAATTCTATTCACTACTCCTTACTAGCATTTGGAACATCTCTTCAGAGGGAACATTCAACTAAAGTCACAGTTCCTCCCACCCCTTGACTCCTCTAACAGAAGTGAGCCATAACTATAGGCTCAAACTAAACTTGGGCCCCAGCCCTAGGAAAAACATCTACTTGGTTATTTGGGAGTAGCCCTACCCGGGTAGATGGATTAAAGCTCAAACAGGTGTTTCTTCTGTTCACAGTCAAATTGCAGTAGAACCAATGTCAGTAATAGCCCTTTTGCTGTACTTCTTGTTGATATTTATAATTTGTTTATAATTTGTATCTCAGTGTTCTGCCAATACCACAATCATCTGCCTTTATAATTTTGAATTCTTGGTTCTACACCACTCTGATTTGGAAGATGTTAATTTCCATTAAACAAATAAAAGGTACACAGTGGAAATGTGTGCAAAATTACTAGATTTGCAAAAACCATTCTGATTTCACACAAATGTTTATGAGGAGAATACTGGAAAAGTAGGTAGTCAGCCTTTAATGCACTCATTCTTTCCACTCCAGTTCTTCTTGCATGCATGGAATTAAGGCTGACAACTAACATTTGAATCCCTGAAATTAGTGGTAACATTTTGGCACACACTGGAATCATGGAGGACAATTATGTGTAATATTTCTTATCTGGCCAGGAGTCAGTTAGTAAGTGGCCATGCATTTCACATTGTACCATCCACTAGATATGGATTCTCACAGGCTTCTCCATTGTTATGTAGAACAGAAAGCACAATTAAAAAGCACAACCTCCACTTCATACCTTGAAATGTAATAAAATCTCAATAATCATTCATTGCATTCTCAAGGGTGATCAGTGTGCAGGATCTTTTCATTATGCTGTAGCTAGAATTTTCAAGTTGGAATGGAATTACCTTCATGAATGGGGATATAAGCACATCTCAGAACATAATACCTGTCTCTGTTACCAACAAAAGTGCCATTGAAGCAGCAGCACATCCTGAAATAATTCAGCTGTCATGGGATACATACAACCATGTTATTCAGGACAGAATACACACACACCTCAAATACCTACAACACTAGAACAGCAAATAAGAGTAGAAAGTTTGTAGGCTCCCAAAAAGCAGTTCTTCATTAAATAGATTTTTTATTTATATTTATTTAGACTCTACCCACTCCTTTTATGAAAAAAGCTTTCTACCTTCATATGTTTCCAGAAATTCCCACAGGGAGAGGTAAATGGGGCAGCTAGTTTCTCCCATCTCCATTTGTTTCTGGGGTATACTTCTAAACTGACTGCAAATATCTGCAGTTTTTAATTAAAATAGAAAAAAAATGAAGCAATGATGGTGAACTGCTGGTTCAAACAATACTTTCACATGAGTCTTATTAGTCCATGGTTGGATTGATGTTACTGATAAATTCAGAATTACAAAAGGTGCTTTTACATATAATAATTTACACAATAGGAGAATCATCTTGGTTCACTTGTGCTATAGTAAAGGATCTGCTGGCCAATTACAGAGTAATGGTTGCACGTCTGACCTCCAGTTGTAATGCACTAGAATTCATCTTGTAAACATATGACAATACTGAGCAGGATTCAGGCTTTTAGAATCGACCTGCTTGTTTTAAAGACAGTTCTGTTAGTAGAAATTTGCCATTTCCTTTGTTGACTGCATAGCGTTGGAAACCATAGGATGGCTTTGTAGACATCAGCATTGCCTTCTGTTTATTACACTTGTTTGGTGGAATATGGAACAAAAGTCTGAACACATAGAAATCTTGAGTTTTCTCCTTTAGTTAGCAAGAAGTCAGACTTTGATAACAGGGAATAGAAGTTAAAAGTTTAGATTTAACAAAAATGGAGTGGGGAAGTCTTGAAAAGGCTTCAAGTATACAGCTGATGGGAGGAATAGAAGACATCTGGCTGGTTGCAACTATCTGCAGACAGGCCTTGTTATCTTTCATGGATGAGCACGGCTTCCACAAGATTCCCTAATTCTGTCAAAAACAAAAATATAACTATCTGTCAGGGCAAGTTTCTTGTAACTTATGCAAGTGACAGTACGGACTTTCCTTGGAAAACTGATGCATCTTACATTTCTTAGAAGTAATCCTATCTTCTTCAACATCAAAGGAATCCCTTTCACTATAGCAAGAAATCAATCAGAAGGAACTAGGGAAGGCCCTTTGATTGTTCAATATTTGGTAAGAATTTAGATTAGAAAAGCTAAAGGGATGAGATGTTTACCCTAAGATCTTATACACAGCAAGACAGCAGGAGAAAGGTCTGTATGAATCCAGGTTTTTCTCCTAAGCAAAAGCTAGTGTGCCTAGGATCCACTAACTGTTTATAAAGAATAATCAGAAAAAAAGAGATGGTGCTCCTTTCTTATGTGACCTTGTCACCTGCTCTCAGTCACTTAGTAGCCCAACCACACATCTCCCAGCTATATTAACACATACAATTTTAGAAAGGAAGATCTAAATACAAATGATCATCTTCAATGAAACATAGTTACCCTGGAGGTACATAAGGCAACAGCAATACAAGCAACTAACTATGTAAAAGACATTCCATTATATAATTGCACATTAAATTTTTATTCCTCCACTGCTAATTGTAACATTTTAAAGTCTTTTACAAGTATAAAATCTGATCTGATACCTCACAACAGCATTTTCAATTGAGTGCATTCTGTTTATATTAAAGAGAATAGTTTGACAAAAGACAGAAGGAAGTCAGTTTAGAGCATTAGAAATGGGAAATCTGGTTACATATAATGAGATAAGCTTTGTTCTTTATGGATATTCCCCACTATTCTCTAATTGCCTGCAATGTACAGTTATAGATCTAACTAACTTTTATCATTGGTTGGTAAGAATGGGTATTTTGATTTGTTACCTGGAAGAGCTGCGCTCTTTGCTCACACAGTCATCGTGGGAAGTAGTATCACCATTTCCCATCATGCTGCATGTCCTTCGCTTTTTTCTTCGATGTATCATTCCTTCGGTTTCTGAGCTAGAATCACACTAAATAAAGAAGAAATAATAACATAAGTCCTGAATTTCAAAACTGCAATTTATATAAGGCTTCATCAGAAAAAGAGGCTGCAACATTTGAGGAATAACATCTAGTACAGGTAGCCCTCACTTAACAACCCTAACTGGGACCAGCAACGGTCATTAAACGAAACATCACATGACTGCTCCGCTTAGCGATGACAGTTCCGGCAATCCCAGTTGCTGTTGAGCGAATCTCATGCGGCCGTTAGGCAAGGACCCACCTATCCAAGCCATTCTTGGAAAAGGTAAGGGACTGCCTCCACTTCAACTCCCCCCATACACCTATCTGCTGCCACCAGCTGCCCCCACCACCCAGCTTGCCTGCTGCACTGCATGCCACTACTCCGTACAAATGGAGGCCTGGCACGAAAGAAGGCGGCCTGAAAGAAGGTCCCGGCTGGTACAGTAGTGGTGTGCGGTGTGGTGGCAGGCCGGGCAGAGCTGGGCAGTGGGGGCAGCTGGTGGCAGCAGGTAGGTGGGCGACCAAAAGGTGGTCGTAAATGTGGGTTGGCGCAAATTTTGTTCACGTGACCGCGGGGGTGCTGCAATGGCTGGATCTTCGAGGTAAGTCTCTTTGTTCAGCACCGTCATAACTTTAAACGGTCACTGAATGAATGGACATTAAGTGAGGACTACTTGTATGTTTTAAAAGTGTTACCCCATCCAGAAACAAAACAGAAGAGGTAGAAGATCCCTAGTGTATAAACAGTAGCTTTGTCTTGCTAGGGTTTAGTTTAAGCCTAATCTCTCCCATCCAAAATCACATAGCCTCCAGGCTGTGGCAGGACTTCAACAGTGTCTCTGACCTGGAGTTATGATGTACAGTTGAGAATCATCAGCATACTGATCATTCTGGACTCCAAACTGTTGGGATGATTTCCCCCAGCAGCTTCATATAGATGTTAAATAACAAGGGAGAGAAAAATTACCTCTGTGGCACCCCATACGGGAGCAACCACAGTGCCAACCTCTCCCTTGCAACCATCACCAAGTGGAACTGACTACAAAGGAAGCAGCACAACTACTGCAAAACAGTGCCTCCAATCCCCATACCCCATCCAGAAGAACACCACAGTCAATTATATTGAGGGCCATTGAAAGGTCCAAAAGGACCAGAACAAGCAAACCATGTCCAGGTCCTGATGTAGGTCATCAACCAGAGCAACCAATGTCGTCTTTATCCATTGCCAGGGTCTGAACCCTGATACCAGTCCGGATAATCCACTTCTTCTAGGGTGCTCTGTAGTTGGTTCCGAACCATTGTCTCAACCACCTTTGTCACGGAGAGAAGTTTGGAGACCAGGTGATAATTATCTAATACCTCCAGATCCAGAGGGGACCTCCTAAGGAGGGGGCAAACCAATGCCTCCTTAAGGGCTGCTGGCATCTACATCTCCTGCAAAGAGGTGTTCACAATCTCCCAGGTCCACAGAACTACCACCTTCCACAACTGTACAAAGGAGCCAGGATAGGCAAGGATCCAGCTCACAGATGGTTCAGGACATCCTAGAGAAAACCCTATTCACTTTGTCCAAGGTAATAGACTTGAAAAGAAACCCAGGTAACTTGGCAAGACAGTGTCCCAGTCACCATGCAAGACCATGCCCAGGTACAGACCAGACTAGAGGAAATTTGAGGCAATTATGCTGCAAAGTGCAAGCAAACTAGACATAACAAACAGCAGGATGGCCCTTACCCAAAAGAGAGTTGGCCACCCAGAAAAGGGCTGCTGAATGATAACAAGCCAATGCAGTAACAGAGAAGACATAATTACATTTTGCCTATTTGTCCACACCAAGTTGTGGATGGACATGGTCTTATTAGAGACACACCTGGCCTTAACCAGCACCAACTTAAGACTACCTGCCCCAATAACCTGGCCACTGGGTTCCCAGGTAGAGGCAGCTGAAACACATTGGAGGCCTTTCTTTCCCCGACTTTAGGGTTAATACACAATCGGAGGTCTTTTGTGGTCTATCAATGGTTCACTATATGTGGGAATGAAATACCCTACTTGGAGGAGGCCATGACTTCAGAGCTATGAATGCCATTTAGACTTGGTCATGTGCAGTTTATGTCTAAAATGTTACTTCTGAATATAATAATTGGTGGTACAATTGGCAGAAGCATGCTCATTTGAATTGGACAACACCACATATCTTACAAGGTACTGTCCTCCAGTACCATGGAGGAGAGACAGATCCTTCTTAGGATTTCTTAGATTCAATTAATAATGCCACTGATTTGAGTTGAGGATCATACCCCCTCCTCTTTTCTAGAGCAGTTTTGATTTTTGCCCATATCTCTATCTATAGCTCAGATTAAATAGCAAGTGTAGTTTAATTCTTATGTAGCTGTACCAGTTCTTACCTCTGAATCAGAATCTGAAGAACTGGAGCTGGAAGAACTAGATGAATCACTAGAACTGTCTGAAGCAATGCCCGTTGATTCTTGTAAGTCAACAGAATCAGCTAGTGCCGCTAGTTCAGGATGTTCCTGCTTTAGGACCCTTGGGGTGTATAAAGAGGGGATAAAAGCATTATATGTTTTGAAGAGATAAGGAGGATAAATACCACATATCCTACTCTTCACTCCATAGGCCACTCAGAACATTTTTACAGCATAATAAAAATAAAAATTATATATCCTGCCCCCTTCCTCAAGCAATAAATTAAAAAGCAGCAACTTAATAAAAGCTAGATATATAACCAGGGTACAAAATCTCTGTTGCTAAACAAAGGAAGGAGCAAGCCTCTCAAAAATGTTTGTGTTGCCATCTCAGGGCAACTTTGCTTGAGACTTTGCCGAGGCTTCTTCGCAGAGATCTGCCCAGCTGGGGCTCCATAATAATGGGAACTCACTTTGCCCACTCAAGATTGAGCTTTTACTGCCCATTTTATTAATTTAATTACACTGGTGAAATCAGCTACTTTTTTCAATCTTCCACACTTCAGGTCATTTTTTAAGGTTTTCTCCAAGTGTTTAATTGGCATTAAACAAAAAAAAAACAATATACAGGAATTGGAATTTACACACAATGTATGGAGCACCAAACTACTACAGTTATAAAATATTATTAGGTATCTCAGGTAGCTAAGTGAAGTCAGTGGTGGGATTCACAAATTTTCTGTCCCCAAAACATGATCCAAATTAATCCAACTGCAGAACAGCCTATCAATGTTGTCCTTAAAGTGTGAAGCTGCCTAGCAAAAGTACAACAGGAGAGGAGAGGGCTATTGCCCATATGGACCTATTTGTCAGTTTCCCAAGGACCAGGTGACACACTGTCATGGGATAGAGACCTGGAATAGCTAGGCCTTTGGTTTGATCCAGCAATGCTCAACAGGAGACAAAAGACTCTTCATACAGGAAAGCTTAGAAATCCTGGGGCTAGTTGGGAGGCATCTGCATCCACAGTAAAGTTAAGAAGCCTCACCCTTAATTTTATTGCTTTAATTAACACATTAAAATCACTTTAATCACTAACCTATCACTTTAATATTAGTTTTGTGTTTAATAATTGAGTGACCAAACATTCTCAAACTTAAAACTATGCCTTTTAAATACATATAGTTGAGTCACCTTAATGAATCTTGAAATCCAGAAGCCTAATCCTTCTTCTGGACTCCATGCACGATGTTGCTATTACAAGCGAGACTGTCCAGAAAGTCTTTCCAAAATGCAAAAAACTTAATTAGATTTGCTTTTCAAATACTCTGTTAAGCATTATTCCAGGTGTCTGCATTGCTCTAGGATGCAACATCTGGCTTATCCAACCAGCACCTGGGAAATCATTGAAGTAACATTAACATCTCTCACCTGTACCATTTTCTGGATAACTTTGGTCTTCCCCTTACTGTCTTGTGCCACACCACAGGGAAGTTTGTACAGCTGGCAAAATTCTGAGTGACAGCAATAGTCGTGTCAAGATTGAGAACAACATGCCACCAGCCACCTACAAATGCAACACTGTAGAAGCTTATGATCATCAACAGAAGAAAATATGTAAATCATTCTGTTTTACCTGTCACTTTACAATTAGTAAATAGCTTGCCCTGTGTGGGAGACTGTAATACAGCCCATAGGTCTGGTCATCAGTAGCAACTAATTCTGTATTAGATTTCCAGCACAAGTCCTCTCCTCTTAGTTTTCCACACATTGTGGAGAACTTGGGAAGTGGGAAGGGAGTGGAAAAGGTAGGGGGAAATTTCTCTCTCTCGCAAAAGCTGTCAGATTTGCACTCCTTTTTTATGTAAAATCCCAGTGCAAAACAATAGACCCAGACTCACATTCTCTGCATAGAAAGGGGACTACATGGTATAACCTTTTCCATCACTGTTTATCAGGTGACTGAATTTTCTAGACAGTAGATTAGATTGAAGTACTTTTTTATGATGAGACCGATTAAAATCACATACCACTAAATTTTCCAGCTTTTAATTATCTTTAACAGATAATGCCAGAGAAAAATCAGATTACTGGCCATAGGGAGTTTATTTCCATTTCATGGAACACTGAAAGAACAAGGGAGACTTTTTCTCCCAACTATGTAAAAGACATCCTAAAATGAGCATCCACTTTGCACATATAACTGCATAAATTCAATGAAGAAGTAACTGATTTTAAGAAGCTATTTTAAGAACGATCATCTTGTCAATCCTCTGATTGCACTAATTAAGGTGACTGTTGCTCAAAAGACATTACTCATGGATTTATTCACCATAACTTCCGTAGCATTCTAATTGCTTAGAGCATCCCTATTTCAATTTCCTTTCTGAACAACTCATTTTATATTAGGTTTATTCATCTATCCATACGCCATGTATCCTTTATGTTCAATACACTATTGGATATATAAGAGAAGCCTCTGTAGCTTTTCTAGGCCCCTTGATTTTAAGGAGTGGCAGCTGTGCTCACAGGCTTAGAGATCTTCACAAAAAGATTATTTCATTAGGAGTATGTTCTTCTACAACAGAGGTCGACAATCTTTTGATCACTACTGTACTTGTGAATTTAATTAGAGAGGGAGACCTAAGGTCCACAGTAAGCAGCAATTATACACAGCTTGGAGCCCATAATATACCCCAAGGCAAGGGCGCTCCTAGGCTTATGGCCTTCCAATGGCTAGTGAAGACCTGGGTCTTTTGGAAGGTAACATCGTAACAAAATATATAAAAATGTAAAAAAAATTATAGCACCCGGAGTCCTCCAGGATGTCCTGGTTAATAAATCTAAGAAAGAAAGACAGGGTCATGGCACATGTTGATAAACCTATAATAGTTCTTGTTTTGTGAGTGTTAGGGTTTTTATTTTTTTTCCTCTAAAACTTATTTTAGAGCTTACATTTCAATTTCTGTATACCCGCCATCTCAAAGCAATACTTTGACAATTCCATTACCAAAATGCAATGACGTGAATAAAGGGAACAGTGGAGGCTACCAAAAAAGGGCCACAGATCGGCCATCCCTGCTTTGGAATAAAATATCATACTTCAACACAGAGTTTAACAAATACACATACCTGGCACAAAGACAGTCTCTCCAGGTTTTTGCACTATTTCCAAGGGTTTGAACTCTGAAGGCCAAGTCGGAAGTTGAGATCGGGGATATATTACTCTGAACCAAGTGATGGCTTCATCTTGCTGATTGCCTCCTTCTTCACGAGTCACTTTGATCAGCTCTCTGGGAGTGCTGGTAGGGAAGAGACACCAGCGCTTGTGTCCATGGACTAAGGCATTCCATGCACTGGTTCCCAGAGGGTCAATGTGAATACCTGTTCCTGAACGGGGTGGGCCCATCACAAACCACCTGCAATATTAGAAAAATTGATTATTTCCCTTGTAACATTTCCCAAAAATAAGGATTTCCTCTGTCTTTCTACAGCAGACTGAAATATTTTGTTCCATTTCCTCTCTACAAATATGTGTGTTGCAGGCTGCATCGCAACAAGATGATTGGCTACAGGAAAATAAGACCTTCCTAGTGGAAAGACAAGGACTATGGTGGAAGGGAGAGAGAATATATATCCCAGAAACTGTGAAAAAGAAAATACTACAAAGGTGCCACGACACCAAGGTGGCGGGGCATTTTGGTTTCGTAAAGACTCTGCACTTAGTCCGACTACAATTTTGATGGCCGGCCGTGCGGAAGGACGTGGAAGAATACGTAGCGAGTTGTCCCATTTGCGCCACAGCAAAACGTGCCGGTGGCAAACCCAGGGGACTACTACAGAAAGTAGTGAGCCCTACCTGCCCATGGAAACAAATTGCCATGGACTTCATAGTAGAGCTACCAGAAGAGCAAAAAGAAGACAGTCATATGGGTCGTTACGGACTTATTCTCAAAACAGACCCATTTCACCGTGTGTGCCGGGCTACCCACGGCCAACCAACTAGCCAAGCTGTTCATACAACACATATACCGCCTACACGGAGCCCCCAAAAGAATCATAAGCGATTGCGGAACCCAATTTACCTCCAGGTTCTGGAAGCAATTCTTAAAGTTAATAGGGGTGGAACAAGCCTTAAGCTCCGCCCATCACACGGAGACAGACGGGGCAAGTGAGCGACGGAACCAAATACTAGAGCAATACTTGAGGTGCTATGTCAGCTACCAACAAGACGATTGGACGGACCTACACCCATTTGCAGAAGTAGCATACAACAACGCGGTACACACGAGCACGAGGTTTACCCCATTCCAAGCAGCAAATGGGCAAGACTTTGTAGCCATTCCAGAACTACCAATAGAACAGACGAAAATAATCTCCCTGGACGAATGGATCAAACAAATGAGAAACAGCTGGCCAATGATCGAAAAGGCACTAGAAGACGCCAAAGCCGATTACAAAAAGTACGCAGACCGCAAAAGAGCCCCAGAATGGCCCATGGAAGTGGGAGAAAAAAAGTATTTATTCATGAAGTACCTGAAATCCACTCAGCATTCGAAAAAACTAGGCCCCAAGTACGTAGGCCCATTCCCAATCGTGAAGATCATCAATGATGTAACAGTGCAACTCCAGCTACCTAAGAACTTGAATAAAATCCACCCAGTTTTCCACTGTAGGCTACTCAAACCAGTGCGGACTTCCGCATGATGGCACCCAGAACGCCCCCGCCCACCCCCACGCTAATTGAGGGGGAATAGCACTTTGAAGTCCAAGCGATTTTAGACTCCAGAATGCGACAAGGGGGGTTGCAGTACCTAGTCCAATGGAAACACCTCCCAAGAGCAGACAACAAGTGGGTAGAGAGCCGACAAGTCCATGCTCCCCAACTAGTAAAGGCATTACAAGAGAAATATCCAGGAAAGCTGAAATTAACAGAAAAGAAATAGACCATCACATTCATGCACTAACTGTCCCTTTTATCTTCCAGGTACATCCTCGCCAAGGGGCAGGGGGGAGGTTCTCTTTCTGGAGGGAGGCGGCATGTAAGGATGGAAAGTCCAGCAGCAATGGTTAATTGCAGCTGGACGCTCCAACCTTACACAGGGTTAATAAAGACATAAATATAAAGGACAAAAAATAGACAGGGGTTGGGGGAAACACAAACCCGCAAGAAAGCAGCAGCATCACCAGATCAGGAAACACGAGAAGCCACTGACAAAAGAACTACCAACGCGGGTGGCCACAAGGCCGGAAGAGAGCAATTGACACGAAATAAAGAGTTAAATCACAAAAGAAAAGAACTGAGAGGGAGGGGTGGGACGAAGTGAGAGACGAATGCTTAAAGGAGAGATCTGGGGGGGGGGGGAAGAAACACACTTGTGGCTTTAATGGAGCATGATGCTGATTCAATAAAGAATTGCACATATCCCTCGTGGCTTGTGTTGTAGATTTCTGGTTTTGGATCAGAAAGATCGTGAATCTCTCAATATGTAAAAAAACACACACAAAGAAACTGTTCACTGTACATTAGACTATTGATCTATTTAGCTCAGTATTACCCATATAGTGAAAAAACTTTCAGGAAGATGTCAGCTATTTCTATATTTCTGAATAAAAAACCGGAAATCTAACTCTTCCAATGGAAAATAAAATACCATTTCAAGACAGCTACATAGGTCAGGGCAGTTTATTTTACAAAATGTAAATCCTGACCATGTGAGGAATGGTTTTCAGAATGTCACATAAACATCCCATTTTATGAAGAAAGGATTTCAAAATCTGACAATTTTTAGTTTAGGACAGGGCTTTCCAAAGTGCCGCCGCTGGCGACACACCAGCGGTGGCGGCGGCGCGGGGGGGGGGGCGCGCGCATGGCGGGGGCGCGTGCGGCAGCGCGTGCGTGCACGGTGGCGGCGCGGGGGCGCGTGCAGCGGCGCGCGTGTGCACGGCGGCGGCAGCAGCCTCCGCTAAAACGCGGAAACACTGATACCGCGTCGCTGCCGCCGTGCACGCGCACACCGCAGCTCCGGGTGGTGTGGCGACACACTTTTGTGTTGCGACACACAGTTTGGAAAGCTCTAGTTTAGGAGAACAAAAAAGATAAGAAATGCAGAGCATCACAAGTTTACTGTAAAGCAGAGCTTTCCAAACTGTGTGTCGCGACACAAAAGTGTGTCGCCACACAGTCGGCTGTGTCGCCACACAACCCGGAAGTGGCAGCGGGGGCGTGCACGGCGGCGGCAGCACCGGCGTGCCATCGGTGCTTCCGCGTTTTAATGGAGGCTGCCGCCGCTGCCACCACCACGCACGTCCCCGCCCGCATCGGGTTTTCCCGCGGCGACACATAAAATCTGAAGGCGCCGCAGCCATGCGCAAAGACCGAAAGCGGCAGCAGCGCTTCCGGCTTTTTGCGCACTGCCGCGGCGGCGGGACTTCCGGGTTTTCCCGCGGCGACACACCAAGGGCGGTTGGTGTGTCGCTGCGGGAAAACTTTGGAAAGCCCTGCTGTAAAGAATGAGGTCAAGAATGGACAGAAAATATTATCCTACACAAATTTTTAACATTTCAACAATTTAACACAATCATCCAATAATACGTCTTGGCAGTTATCTAAAGACAGAGATGAATAAAATATTGTTTTATTTCCCCAATGATAATAGAACTCAACTGCTTTAAGATTTTATTTTTTGTTAAGTAGAGTCTAAACAATATAATCCAGAACTGCACAAAAGATGCATTAAAACAGTAGAGCAACTTTTACCAATCTAATGCTCTTCATGTATTCAGACTGCAATTCCCAGAATCTGTACTCAGCATTGCCTTTGACACATTTAGAGTGTGCTATATTGGCTAAGACTGCAGCAAGAAAAGAGAAAAGACAGCTGACTGGACAAGTTCATTCTTCTTTTATACTAAAAGCCCTTAGATCTTTTTAAAACTTTCCCCGTTACATATTAACTTTACTTGGGCTTTAAGTGGTTTACAAGTTATAGCTCAAATGTAGCTGCTATTTGGAAAGCCTTATTGAAAGCTCAAAAATTTAAACAATCCTCCCAGTTGTAGTGTTCCTGGACTGAATGTGCAGGACAAATGAGAAGACTGGACACTCACTGGTCTGTAAGCCAGTTTAAAAACCAGTCTTTTGTTGCTTGGGGATAGCTAGTTTATACCTGTAAGGTGGCCTTCTCTTCTCTCCTGCATATTTGAACAGATCATCAGTGAAGAATTTGGGCACCCTGTAGTCCTCTAAAAGTTTCTTGCGCTTTGGATGCTCCCCATAACTGCTGTCAAATATATAGAGAGGACTATCATCTCGTGTCGTCTCCATGTACTCAATGTAATATTTCATCTTCATCTTCACAGAGTAACCATCATTGTCCTCCCCACACTTGAATTTCTGGTTCCTGTATTTGCGCTTCAGACGCTCTAGAGTCCACTTCTCTTGGGCTGACCACCCTGCCTGAGCATTTAACAGGACAACAGGCTTATAAGGTTTCTCATATCTTTCAATGAATTCTTCCACTGACAAATGGAGGGCATCTGCTCTTTCCACATTATCCTGCAAGAATGGATGAAGAACTACCTTTAAAACAAAGTAACACAGAATGTAATATAGAACATTAATGATCCTATTAGCACCCCAGAATGAGACCCACAGAGCAAACAAAATGCTTTAAAAAGTTATACGTTAAATTCCTATCCTCCGTATGATCTGCATAAAGATATGCAGGCTTATCCAGGCATTCCTAGATGAAGTGGATTTTTTTTTTAAATAGTAGTGTCCTTAATGCAACATGGGAGATAATCATTCTTACATGAGGCCATACTGGTTGCATTCTCATAAAAATCCTGTCATTTTAATGTTTTAAACTATGGAATCCCATAAAGAACTGCCATTGACTTCAACAGAACTTACTCCCAGGTAAGCAAATATAGAATCAAAATCTTAATGTACAATAATGTTTCAAATGATAGCTGTCAAACTGATCATAAGTTCTTTTACCCTGGCAGATAAATGTGAAAAGACATGCTGTTTAATATGCATTTCAAGTACTGTACTACATTTCTAAACACACATGTGAGCAAAGTAAATTGAAATTGTGTTTACTCTTACTCATCATGAAGAATAGGCAGAGAACAAACTTATCCCATTGTTGAAAAGAACACCTGAGATGGTGCATTCAGGTTGAAGAGAGTCCTTGGGAGTGCACTGTGGCATGTACACAGGACTTACCTGATAAAGACTCATCTGCTTTAAAGAGCTGCAGTGAGGTACAACACTTGTACCCCCACATGCTCCAATACTACACAGCTCTAACCTGAAAAATCTTCAGGAACAAGTAATGAACATGGAGGAGAACAATAAAATAATATTTTGCAATCTAATCTAAAAGCATCTAAGAGCCTTATCACAGCTCTTATCCTTAGAAACAGTAAATGGCACAGAAGTTTTCACAGATTCCTAAATTGGTATGCAGCAGAATAGATATTACCATCTCTTTAACACTCATCAGCAAGTGAGTTTTCTCACAATTTTTCTGACAACATTCATCTTTTAGGACAGCCAATGGAAATCTGCAACACATGAAGGCTGATGCTTTGCATTTATTCAGAAGTATTCTTATCAAGTTCAATGGGGTTTACTTACAGGTAACTTAGGATAATGCAGCTTTTGCTACTCACAGGAAGGATAGTACCAATCAGTTTGAGCACATTTTTACCAATGTGCCACGTGTGCAACAAACCCAATTTTACCCCAATGTTGTTCTAAGCACACTAGAATTACTACTCTAGAGACTACTTTGTAGGATAACATATTGTTGCCTACATCCCACAAACCAGGAAGTATACACAGTAGAAGCAAGGATGGCTTGCAAGGATAGGAAGGTATGGATAAGTATACTGAAGTCAATGGTGTTGATGTAAACAATTTCAGTTATGTTTCCTATTGATTTTCTTAAGCTTACTTTTTACTTCTTTTCTGTGCTCTGCATAAAATTGCTTACCTTGAAAGGAAATGGACATGACACAAATCTACATATGCATACTTAGTATTCAGATTTTAAATGGGTGCAACCCACTCTGAGGGTAAAGTTACAGGTATAAAAGTAGAATATGACATTGAAAGTTTTCAACTAATATTATTTTAATATCACTATTTCTAAGAGACACAAGACTTTGTGTCATTCAACAACTTCTCAATTTAAAATAACTCAAGCACTATTTTGACTTAAATTAATGCAGATCTTTATAATACTGAAGTTCAATGTATTGTCGAAGGCTTTCACGGCCGGAGTTCGATGGCTGTTGTGGGTCTTCCGGGCTGTGTGGCCGTGTTCTGGAAGTTGTGGTTCCTAGGAACCACAACTTCCAGAACACGGCCACACAGCCCGGAAGACCCACAACAGCCAACAATACTGAAGTTGTTTCTCAGATTTCCTTCAATCAGTGCTGATGTTTTCCCTTTAAAGCTTTAGAATACTATTTGAGTCTTATGGGCCATGTATCATGAATGCATGATTTATGAATGCATATTTGATAAATACACCCAAGTGTCAGATACTTCTCAGTCGCAGCCGTTTCTCCCAAGAAATGACTTCAGCTCAGATCTTTGGTAAGTAAACGGTTTATTGGTTAACATGAGTAAGCATCGCAAAGGTACTGATGGTGCCCTGGTTCCCGGCTTGGGTTTTTATACTCTCCCGCCGGAGCATCCGCCCCTCCCTGCTGTGGGCTTCCTTCTGGTCCACTGCAGTCTTCCCTCTGGTTCGCTCGGTGTCAGGGAAATGGCAGGACCCTGGGACATGCCAGGGTTCTGACATGCCGCCCCCCCAAGACCTTCCCCCTCCCTTAGTCTTCATCCCGTCCCTTTGAGTTTCCATTAGTCGGTGCTTATGACATCAGTAACATAACAACAGATTGTTAGTAAGGGATTCACCGGGGTTTGTCGGGGAATTTGCGGTGGAATTTTCTAATCAAGTTCAGGGCTTGCATGTGTTCGACCGCTACCCATTCCCGGAAGCCTACTGGTAAGTGCTGCCACTTGACCAGGTATTGCAACTTTCCCCCGTGTTTGCGTAAATCGCAAATGTCCTCAATCTCGAAGTGTGGCTCCCCGTTCACTATTGTTGGAGCTGGGTCCCTTGCCGCAGGGTGCCATAGTTTCGATGGGAGGTATTGTTTCAGGAGACTTATATGAAACACCGGGTGGAATTCCTTCAATGTCTTGGGCAGCTGCAGTTGTGCCGTTACTGGGTTGACGACTTTTTCTATTGGAAACGGCCCGATGAATTTTGGGGCCAGTTTGCGAGACGGTTGTGTAGAACGTAAGTTCTTGGTGGATAAGTATACTTGGTCCCCTGCTTTCAATTCCCATTCCGCTGCACGTTTCCTGTCCGCATATTTTTTGTAGGTGGCCTTCGCTTCCCGAAGTGTTTGAAGCATGACAGGCCAATTGCTAGTTATTTTGTTTACCCACTCGTCAGCCTGTAATGGTGAATGAGCGTCCTTCCTTTGAATCATGCCTACTTCTGGGATAGCAGAAAATTCCTGACCTTTGGCTATTTTAAATGGTGTGAACCCCGTGCTGTGGTGTACTGAGTTGTTGTACACTACTTCTGCAAAAGGTAGTAGTTCAACCCAGTCGTTTTGCTGGAAGCTTATGTAACATCTTAAGTATTGTTCTAAGATGCCTACCAGTCGTTCCGACGCTCCGTCTGTGCACGGGTGGAAAGCACTGCTCAATCCTTGTTCAGATCCAATCAGCTTCAGGAATGCTCTCCAGAATTTAGATGTAAACGTGCTCCCTCGATCGCTAATGATTCTTTCGGGTGCCCCATGTAAGCGGTATACGTGTTGCGTGAAAAGCCTGGCTAGCTTGGGTGCTGTCGGTATCCCTTTGCAGGCGATGAAATGAGCTTGTTTGGAAAACAGGTCCGTGATCACCCATACCGCCATTTTCTGTTTGCTCTCAGGTAGGTCGACTACGAAGTCCATGGCTATCTGTCGCCATGGTTGTGATGGGTCAGCCACGGGTTGTAGAAGTCCCTTGGGTTTTCCTGCAGCCCTTTTCGCCGTAGCGCACACTGGACAAGTACTCACAGAGTCCTTTACGTCCCTGCGCAGCGTAGGCCACCAAAACGTGCGTCTGATGAGGTGCATGGTTTTCACGAACCCAAAGTGCCCCGCTGCTTTGTGGTTGTGATTGATCTCGAGTATGTGTTTTCTCATGCTGGCAGGCACGTACAATTTGTCGTTGTTCCACCATCTCCCATTGTGCTCTTGTAGTAGGTGTTTGTTTTCTCCCCACCATGTGTCGTGTGTTGTTGCAGCCTGTATCTCTGTTTCCAACGGATTTTTCACCGAGGTCTCTGTTTCTTTCTCACGTGCCACTGCCATGTGTCCCACCTGTCTGTTACGTGAGTTCATGTTGTCCGGTGTGTCTGTGTTTCTGTTTGGGAATAGGGTTTCTATTATGTCCTCTGATTTTCCGTCATGTTGTGGCCGTCGTGATAGTGCACCTGCCAGGTAGTTCTTCCCCCCTGGGAAGTACCTCAGGGTGAAGTTGAAGCGGCTAAAGAATTCGGCCCATCTAAGTTGTTTTGGGTTCAATTTCCTGGGCGATTTCAGCGCTTCCAGGTTCTTATGGTCTGTCCAGACTTCGAACGGTACAGATGCCCCTTCGAGCAGGTGTCGCCATGTCGCTAGTGCGTGTCGGACTGCAAATGCTTCTTTCTCCCATACATGCCAGCGTTTTTCTGTGTCTGAGAATTTCTTCAATATGTACGCACACGGCCATAGTTTGCCGTTCTCGTCCGCCTGCAGTAGGATTGATCCCACTGCGTTATTTGATGCGTCCGTGTGGATGATAAACGGTTTGTCTATTTCCGGGTGCTTCAAGATAGGCTCAGCTGTGAATAGCGCTTTGAGTTCCTCAAAGGCCTCCTGGCATTCTGGGGTCCACTTAATTTTGTTGCATGGCCGTTTTGTCTGTATACCACTGCCGTTTTCTGTTTTTAACAAGTCCGTTAGTGGCAGTGCTATTTGCGCAAAATTCCTGATAAAGTCTCTATAAAAATTTGCAAAGCCGATGAACGTCTGTAGTTGGCGCCTGGTTCGCGGAGGTTCCCACCCCACTACCGCCTGTACTTTGGCAGGGTCCATTTCGATGCCCTTGCTTGAGATTCTGAACCCTAGGAAGTCCAGGCGTTCTTGATGGAATTCGCATTTGTCCAGTTTGACAAAGAGTTTTGCTTCCAGAAGTTTTTCGAGGACCACTTTTACTAGCTGTGTATGATCCTCCATGTTCTCGGAGAAGATCAGTATGTCGTCCAAATAAACGATAACCCCTTGGTACAGGAACTCGTACAAGACCTCGTTTATCAATTGCATAAAGATTCCTGGTCCCCCCGCAATCCCAAATGGGAGGACCCTGTATTGAAACGAGCCGAGCAGGCAGTTGAATGCAGTCTTCCATTCATCCCCTTCCCGTATCCGGACTCTGTAATAAGCTTCCCTTAAGTCCAATTTAGTGAAAATTTTTCCCTTAGCTAGCTGTGCTAGCATGTCCTTCAGAAGTGGGAGGGGGTATTGATTTGTGACCGAGATGGCGTTCAGCCCCCTGTAATCCGTGCATAGCCGAAGCGAGCCATCCTTTTTCTTGCGGAACAGTACGGGGGCCGCCAAGGGGGAGTTTGCTGGTTCGATAAAGCCCCTTGCCAAGTTTTTATCCACAAATTTGCGCAGCTCTTGGAGCTCCCGTTGGGTCATGGCGTACATCTTCGGCTTGGGAAATGTGGCCCCAGGGATAAGCTCAATGGCGCAGTCTGTTTTTCTGTGGGGTGGTAGTTGGTCACACTCCTGCTCACTGAAGACTTCTCGAACAGGCACGTAATTTCGTGGGAATGTTTTTGCCTCTTTCTGTGATTCTTCCCTCCTCACAGTCCCTGTAGCCCCTGACTCCATCCCGTTCTCTTCAGTGTCCCTAGTGTCATTGCCATATTTCCCATCATTGAACTCTATCTCCCCAGATACCCAATCGATTTGGGGGGTTCTCTCAGCCACTTGAGGCCTAGAATGATGGGTTGCGTGGAGATGGGTGCCACAATGAACCATAGTGTTTCCATATGTGTGCCAATTGACATTTTCACAGCCTCCGTGAAGTGCCTTACTGGCCCCCCTTTCATTCCTGTCCCGTCCAATTGGCAGAATGTAATGGGTGATTTTAATTTGAAAAGTTTTAGTCCCAGGTCCCTAGCTATAGATGGGTGCATTAAGCATCTAGTGCACCCTGAGTCCAGCATTGCTACCCCAACAACCTGCTTCCCCCTGTCCAAGGTTTCCAGCTGTACCTTGATTTGCATCGTGGGGCAGTCTTCGGCTGTCAGTGTGTCGCTACGCCCGATACTATAGGCCTGTCCCACGGCGCACTTTAGGGCAGGCCGTTGTTTCCCGCCGGCAAAAATTCCTCGTGCATGGAGTCGTCTGATGATGACACAGGTTCCGTGTACTTTCGCCGCTCTGTTGCTGCCTTGGCTGTAGATTGTTGGGGGGGGGGTTTGTGTGACTTCTCTCCGAGTCTGGTCTTTTCCGGTGGTTGGGTACATTCGTTGATTCTATGACCCTCTCTCCTGCACTTAAAACATAAGTTGTTCTTGGCTCGCCGTTCTTTTTCATCCGCCCATGGTTTCCTGTCATATTCTCTTCTACGATAGTATTGGTTAGGTTGCGTTGGTCTTCCCGGGTATTGAAGTTGTCGGTAGGAGCGTATGCGCATTCTTGTGCTCTCTACTTTTCCTGCTAATTGTACCCATTCGTCAAGTGTCTCCGGGTCCCCTCTTCCTGCCGCCATGTCTAGTATTTCCGGTCTCAGTCCCATTTGGAAATACTCGACCTTGAACGATTCAGGCCAATTCGGGAGGCGGCTGACCAACTTTTTGAATTCTAGCGCGTATTCCGCCACTGTACGGTTTCCTTGTTGAAGTCTTTGTATCTCCGTTTTTGCTGACATTCTGGACAGGGTGTCTTCAAACCTTTTACGTAGGGCTTTCATGAACCAACCAAAGTTGGTTATAACACCAAGTGTATTTGACTTGTTTAATAATAGCAAGAATACCATCACTCCTATGCCTCCCCTTCTCCAAAAAAATCAGATTTGTGAAGCAAAGGCGGCTTGAAGGAAAATCAAGAGAATTCTCATGGAAAATGACTTCAATCCCAACTGCAGTCGCAAAACAAATCTCTCTGGTTAAGAATGAAGTACTCTACAGGTGAAGATGAAGTGGACACACATCCATACCCTTACCTTCACCTTCCATTCATTATTTTATAAAAACTACTGGTTAAGGCAACGGGCTAGAAACCAGGAGTCTGTGAGTTCTAGTCCCCCTTTAGGCGTGAAAGCCGGCTGGGTGACCTTGGGCCAGTCACTCTCTCTCAGCCCAACCCACCTCACAGGGTGGTTGTTGTGGGGAAAATAGGAGGAGGAAGGAGCATTAGGTATGTTTGCCGTGTTAAGTTATTTATAAAAATAATAAAGGTGGGATAGAAAATAAATAAATAAATCTCACTAGCATTTCTCTAAATTTGCCTATATACACAAGCACACAAATATATAATAAACTGCATGGGCAGGTCCATTAAGTCCCCATGAGTTGAGCTCAACTTGAATGACACTTTACCAACTTTATATGTACCATGCCTCATTCCTGCTTATGGCGGGTTCAGTTCCTGTTCCATTTAAAATGGGGCATAATTTATCTCAGCAGTGAATAACCCAGTTATTGCTTAATCTTATTTACAGCGACTGAGAACTACATCACACATAATTAAAAAACGTTTTACTTTCATGTGAACAGGACTGGATTCCATGAAAACATAAAAGTACAAGGCATTTATCTAACATTTGCTCCTCTCCTGCCTGCAGACTTCCTCTTAACTTTTAGAAGGTAAGGGTAACCCCACTTCCTTGCTACTATAGCTTTCAGCACTTCATAATTAAAGGTGTTACATTATCAATCCCATCACATCAGGCTATTCCTACAAGATCTACCTTTTATAATTCACCTTTTCTTCACTTTCTATATTTTGTCTAAACTAATCTCTACCTCCACTGTATTCTTCTATGAAATCTGCTTTAGATAAAGAATACTAGATTATTTTCTCAGCACATCAAAAAGGCCTTAAAGTGATTATCTGCCTCAAACATTTTTTTCTTTCTCTTTTTACTTTCCCATTCATATCTATAATTCTTTTAAATAAGGAATAGAAAAGCAGTGATGATTCGTGTTTTCTCATCCCCCGCCCCCCCGCCCAAAGGGCAGCTAGTCTGTGTCAACAACAGGTCTGGCATATATTTATTTACTTAAAAGCAAGCCCTATTCCATTTAGCCTGATTTAATTCAGAGGAAACATGTATAGGATTGCACTACCGATTAAAAATAGCATCAAGTTAAAAATACATGAGTGTAGGTTCTCTCTGACAAACATCAATTCTTGTCTAGGTGCAGTTTCCATGTTTACGCACTAATAAGTCCCACTGAGTTCAACCAAGGTGTCCTTTACACACGTGCATAAAACCGCAGCAGAACCACTTGCAGTTGTTTCTCCCCCCTTTAATGGAATCACTAACCTTACAAAATCTCCAGCAAAGGAGATCGTTACCTTGTCGTGGTGCTGGAGCTTGAGCACCTCGATGAAACCATGAGCTAAACCGTGAAGGGACACCCAAGACGGGAAGGTCGTGGCAGAGAGGTCAGACTAAATACGATCCCTGGGGAAGGTAATGGCAACCCACCCCAGTATTCTTGCCATGAAAACTAAATGGATCAGTACAACCAAAGATATGTCGGTATACCATCGGAAGATGGGACTCCCAGGTCGGAAGATGGTCAAAATGCTACTGGGGAGGAACAGAGGATACGTTCAACTAGCCCCAGATGTGATGACGCAGCTAGCTCAAAGCCGAAAGGACGGCTAGCGGCCGACGGTGCTGGTGGTGAACGACGAATCCGATGTTCTAAAGATCAACACACCATAGGAACCTGGAATGTAAGATCTATGAGCCAGGGCAAATTGGATGTGGTTATTGGTGAGATGTCAAGATTAAATATAGACATTTTAGGTGTCAGTGAACTGAAATGGACTGGGATAGGCCACTTCACATCAGATGACCACCAGATCTACTACTGTGGACAAGAGGACCACAGAAGAAATGGAGTAGCCTTCATAATTAATAATAAAGTGGCTAAAGCAGTGCTTGGATACAATCCAAAAAACGATAGAATGATCTCAATTCGAATTCAGGGTAAGCCATTTAACATCACAGTGATCCAAATATACGCCCCAACCACAGATGCTGAAGAAGCAGAAGTAGATCAGTTCTATGAGGATCTGCAGCACCTACTAGATAATACACCAAAAAGAGATGTTATTTTCATTACAGGAGACTGGAATTCTAAGGTGGGTAGTCAGACGACACCTGGAATTACAGGCAAGCATGGTCTAGGAGAACAAAATGAAGCAGGACACAGGCTGATAGAATTTTGCCAAGACAACTCACTGTGCATAACAAACACTCTCTTCCAACAACCTAAAAGACGACTTTATACATGGACTTCACCAGATGGTTGACACCGAAATCAGATTGACTACATCCTTTGCAGCCAAAGGTGGCGGACATCTATACAGTCGGTAAAAACAAGACCTGGAGCTGACTGTAGTTCAGATCACGAACTTCTTATTGCAAAATTTAGAATCAGACTAAAGAGAATAGGGAAGACCCACAGATCAGTTAGATATGAGCTCACTAATATTCCTAAGGAATATGCAGTGGAGGTGAAGAATAGATTTAAGGGACTAGATTTAGTAGATAGGGTCCCAGAAGAACTATGGACAGAAGTTCGCAACATTGTTCAGGAGGCGGCAACAAAAAACGTCCCAAAGAAAAAGAAAACCAAGAAGGCAAGATGGCTGTCTGCTGAAACACTGGAAGTAGCCCAAGAAAGAAGGAAAGCAAAAGGCAACAGTGATAGGGGGAGATATTCCCAGTTAAATGCAAAATTCCAGAGGTTAGCCAGAAGAGATAAGGAATTATTTTTAAACAAACAATGTGTGGAAGTGGAAGAAGACAATAGAATAGGAAGGACAAGAGACCTCTTCCAGAAAATTAGAAACATCGGAGGTAAATTCCAGGCAAAAATGGGTATGATCAAAAACAAAAATGGTAAGGACCTAACAGAAGCAGAAGAGATCAAGAAAAGGTGGCAAGAATATACGGAAGATCTGTATAGGAAGGATAATAATATTGGAGATAGCTTTGACGGTGTGGTCAGTGAGTTAGAGCCAGACATCCTGAAGAGTGAGGTTGAATGGGCCTTAAGAAGCATTGCTAATAACAAGGCAGCAGGAGACGATGGTATCCCAGCTGAACTGTTTAAAATCTTGCAAGATGATGCTGTCAAGGTGATGCATGCCATATGCCAGCAAATTTGGAAAACACAAGAATGGCCATCAGATTGGAAAAAATCAACTTATATCCCCATACCAAAAAAGGGAAGCACTAAAGAATGTTCAAACTATCGAACAGTGGCACTTATTTCACATGCCAGTAAGGTAATGCTCAAGATCTTGCAAGGTAGACTCCAGCAATTCATGGAGCGAGAATTGCCAGATGTACAAGCTGGGTTTAGAAAAGGCAGAGGAACTAGAGACCAAATTGCCAATATCCGCTGGATAATGGAGAAAGCCAGGGAATTTCAGAAAAACATCTATTTCTGTTTTATTGACTATTCTAAAGCCTTTGACTGTGTGGATCATAACAAATTGTGGCAAGTTCTTGGTATGGGGATACCAAGTCATCTTGTCTGCCTCCTGAGGAATCTGTATAACGACCAAGTAGCAACGGTAAGAACAGAGCACGGAACAACGGACTGGTTTAAGATTGGGAAAGGAGTACGGCAGGGTTGTATACTCTCACCCTACCTATTCAACCTGTACGCAGAACACATCATGCGACATGCTGGGCTTGAGGAATCCAAGGCTGGAGTTAAAATCGCTGGAAGAAACATTAACAATCTCAGATATGCAGATGATACCACTTTGATGGCTGAAAGCAAGGAGGAGTTGAGGAGCCTTATGATGAAGGTGAAAGAAGAAAGTGCAAAAGCTGGGTTGCAGTTAAACCTCAAAAAAACCAAGATTATGGCAACGAGCTTGATTGATGACTGGCAAATAGAGGGAGAAAAAGTGGAGGCAGTGACAGACTTTGTATTTCTAGGCGCAAAGATTACTGCAGACGCTGACTGCAGCCAGGAAATCAGAAGACGTCTACTTCTTGGGAGGAGAGCAATGGCAAATCTTGATAAAATAGTTAAGAGCAGAGACATCACACTGACAACAAAGGTCCGCATAGTTAAAGCAATGGTATTCCCTGTAGTAACCTATGGCTGCGAGAGCTGGACCATAAGGAAGGCTGAGCAAAGGAAGATAGATGCTTTTGAACTGTGGTGTTGGAGGAAAATTCTGAGAGTGCCTTGGACTGCAAGAAGATCAAACCAGTCCATACTCCAGGAAATCAAGCCAGACTGCTCACTTGAGGGAATGATATTAAAAGCAAAACTGAAGTACTTTGGCCACATAATGAGAAGACAGGATACCCTGGAGAAGAAGCTGATGCTAGGGAAAGTGGAAGGCAAAAGGAAGAGGGGCCGACCAAGGGCAAGATGGATGGATGGTATTCTGGAGGTGACGGACTCAACCATTGGGGAGCTGAGGATGGTGACGGCCGACAGAGGGCTCTGGCGTGGACTGGTCCATGAAGTCACGAAGAGTCGGAAACGACTGAACGAATAAACAACAAAAAAACCTTACAAAATATACAGAACCCACCAGAGGGGTTTAAGCCAAGGTGCTAATAACCCTCCTCACCTGAGACCATTATCTTACCTCAGGGGTCCCCAAACTCTTCAGCTCCTCGACCCCTTCATGAAGCTTCAGATTGTTCATCGACCCCCAAACATTATATGAAAATAATTTAATGAATACTACTTTAACTAAGAGTACTACTATAATCAAAACAGCAATAATGGATAGTCCCATCGACCCTTGGGGGTCGATATTGACCACTGGGGAACTCTGGGAGCCGATACAATCCCCATAGAAACTAGGGGGCTAAGCCCCTCGCTTCTCTCACAGTTCAACCTACCTCGCGGGGTTGCTGTTGGGAGGATCAAACGAAGACAGACCTGCCTCCCCCCAACCCGCGTAAGCCGCCTTGAGCTCCTGGAGGAAGGGGGCACGAAATCTGATGCGCAAGCCGAGCCACCTCTCTCAGCATCCCCGAGCGAGGGAGTTGCATTCCTCCAGTCCGGATAGGAAGATGTCCTGCCAGGGCTTTCGGCTGTCCTTTCCCCGCCAACCACCTATGAGAGGCAGCCTTCTCAGGCGGCTCTCCGCGTCCCGCTCACCTTACAGCCCGCCGGGTTCAGCGGGAAGCTCTCGCAATAGTTGTGGCGAGTCCAGTCGAGGGAGTCCTTGAGCTCAGGACGCGCGCTCCGCTTAGCCTCACGGATGCGCTTCTTGCTCTTGTGGTTCATGCTCCCCACGCGGCTCTTCCCTCCCCGCCCGTATCTTCCGGCTACGGATTCCGCGACAGCGCCCTCCGAACAACAGTGCCCCGCCGCTTCCAGAAATTTCACCTCCGCGCCGACTCAGCCGCCGCACCGTGGCCTCGACTCGACCCGCCTTGCTTCAACCTCCGCTCCCTCCCATTGGCTGGCGCCGCCGGGGGTCTCGCGGACGGACAGCGCTCATTGGTCTTTCGAGGAGGGAAAGAGAGGCGGACGGGACCAGATTGGAGGAGGAAGTGCTTCGGCGCCATCTTGAGGCGTCACGCCCCAGCAAGCGGCGTCGTTGTTGCGCAACGCAGAGGGCGGAGGCGGGCTCTTAGCAAGGCGCGGAGCTCGCGGCGCTGATTTGCGAGGTAGGTTAGGGTGCTTTATCGCCCAGGAAGGCAGGCGAAGACGGAATAAACGCTGAAACAAGGATCCGATTATTATTATTGCAGTAGCTGCATTTGGGAGAGTTGTTGGCCAACCTGGATGGAAGGCGCCCGTTGGGAAGACTCTTTCAGGCAATGGGATTTACGTTCGCTTTCATAGGAAGCTGGATAGGTTCGACCGGACGCATATTTACTCACAAATCCTACTCTGTTCAGGAGGGTTTAATCCCGAGCAAGTGTGCATAAACAGCAGCCTAACCGAGATACTGGATTTTTATTTCGGGGTAGCAGCCCACACTGAAACACGGTGGTGCTAAACTGCACAGGGGAATTCATCATACTACAACTAGGGGGGTGCAGCTTGATTCTGGATGTCGGTATAGATTTTTTTTAAACTAATGTTTGTCTACGGGACTCTGATCCTTAAAGGTTTATATGCAAGCCCACGTTACACTAGCCTGACAATAACTCTAACTGACCGCAATGGATTGTTCTGTAAAGGGTCCCAAATCTTTCCGGAAAAGCGCGAGTGACAGTAGGCGAAATTAAGCTTCATTAACACCATGGGATCAATTACCCTGCAGGAATAAACCATCTGAATAGTTTCCGTAGGGGAGAAGGAAGTACAGCCTGCCGACTCAGAAAAACAGAAAAAAATGGGAAAGGAAGGTAACGCTGCTAACGCAAAACTTCAGTGCCATTCGCTGTCGGCTGATTTTTCATAATTCCACCCTTCCTAGAAATGGACACGATTGGCTGTCTCGTCTGGAGACGCGGTGGAAGGGCCTGACTGCGGATGGCCAATCGGGCCCAATTGATCGTACGCAAAACTCGGCATGTGCGAGACAACATCCAACTTGACTGTGAAGGAATACCGGTTTCGAAGGGATCAGAAAAAAGGAGACAGGGATGATCCGACCTGTGCGTTGGTGGTGCTGATTCCTGAGGTGCGATTGTTATGATTATTATTATTTGCTGAATGAGAGTCAGAGGTAGCAACGAGGGAGCACAGAAACTATCAGGGATACTGTGGGACCTTTATCTGGAAGCGAATTTAATACTTCTGCATTTCACAGGACTATTAAGAAATTGCTCTTGAATAATTTTGTAATACTTTTTTTTTCTAGCTATGGATGCTGTACTGAAAATCGGTTTAAGATAGTATGATAAGCATCATTTCTTTTCGTTTTCATCCTAGAACATTTCTAAAGTGGGTTCATGTTCCAGTGGGGTTTTGGTTTTTCAAAATACTTTTATTAGGAACTTAAATTAAAACTTAAATTGTTTAATGTATTGTCGAAGGCTTTCACGGCCAGAATTCGATGGCTGTTGTGGGTCTTCCGGGCTGTGTGGCCGTGTTCTGGAAGTTGTGGTTCCTAAAGTTTCACCAGCATCTGTGGCCAGCATCTTCAGAGGGCAGGAGCACAGACAGAAGCGAAATCTCTGTGCACAGGGAGCACAGGTAGCCCTCTACCTGGGCACAGAGATTTTGCTTCTGTCTGTGCTCCTGCCCTCTGAAGATGCTGGCCACAGATGCTGGCGAAACATTAGGAACCACAACTTTCAGAACACGGCCACACAGCCCGGAAGACCCACAACAGCCATTAAATTGTTTATTTACTGCAGGTGAAATGCCAAATTTAAAATGTCAGTTGAGGACTATTTAAAACACAAATATGACAATAGAAAAGTTAATATGGTATCCTATATGCTGCTTCAGTGTAAAACTTTTTGAATGTAATGGGGCATATTGTCAAGTGATCATAGGGTTGCATATTTATTTATTTAGATGTCATATACCAGAGCATTTCAAAGTAACATTTGTAGAGTTAATTATACTGCATCATTTCCCAATGTTTATCACTGGCTAGAGGTCTGATAAATCCCGAGTAGGTTCCAGGATCCAATGGCTTATCTTCATAGCCTTTATTTGTGAATTAGTGAAATAAGGATCAACAAATGAATGAGGAAGAATGTTTTTGGTAATGGATACAGCAATTTCTTCTCAGATTTTTTTTTAGGTAGTCAAGTTTTTACTGGTTCAAGTAAAAAAACAACAACAATGGGGAGCTCAAATTTATTTTTGTGTGTGGAAGCATGTCACATCTCAGTGATATGCCTAATTGGGTTAAAGCTTCACAACGTTATGATATTTGACAGTTAACTTTTTTAACAAGATAGAAAATGTGTGCCAATTTGTATGCAGGAAAAAATGTACCTGTGTTGCTTTCTTAAATGCTTTATAAGTAATTTGACTTCCTGACTTTATAGATTAATCCCCAAATATGACAGATGTTTCTGTAATCATTGTTTTTTGCTTTTGAAATTGGCTGTAAGTACTGTAATGTAATGAGAGTAGAAGGCTTATCTCAGTAAATAAAATTAAACTCATTTGCAGTCCTTGGTGCTCTCTGAGCCTTGTTTTCTTGCAGACATTTTATTGCCAGGCTAGGCAACATCTTCAGTGTGAAAAGGGAGTGGGACTTGCTCTCTGTTTATATACCATGGCTTGTCCTGCTTGTGTTGGTTCTCTTTGATTGGTAAACTCATTATATTGGCCACTGCAATACATCTGTTCTGCAACGTTGTATTAAACAGGCATTCCTATAACTACATGTTAGATTCTCCCTAAATCAATTATATCACAAAGGGATATTCTGAACTGGTATCTGCTGTAAATTTCCTTAGCTTTGTCAGTTGCTAGGCAATACCCCCCCAGTAAATTTGGTGTCCTCTCTGGGTGAACCTGTAACTATACACTAAGACAGAGCTTTCCAAACTCTGTGTCGCGACACAAAAGTGTGTCACCACACAAAGTCTGGTGTGTCGCCACACAACCCGGAAGCGCTGATCATCATCAGCGCTTCCGGGTTTTCCCATGGCGACACACCAACGGCGGCGTGGAAAAATCCGAAAGCGGCAGCAGTGCTTCCGGGTTTTTGCGCGCTGCCGCAACGGCGGCACTTCCGGGTTTTCCCGTGGCAACACACCAACAGCGGTTGGTGTGTCGCCGCGGGAAAACTTTGGAAAGCCCTGCACTAAGACTTGAAGGAGGAATTACATCTGGTTTGCAGTTTCTTAGTAGGCTCACATGCTGGATTTGATTTCATTTCATTGGCACTACATAGCTGCATACAGTAACAGCCTTAATTGATCCTGAAAAGATGGATTACAAGACACATCTATTCTAATCGATAGTAGCAACTCTTTCTATAGATACTGAGCAGAAAATACATAGCATATGCATTATTCCAAATATATTATGTGTTGACTTCAGCTTTCTCCTTGACCTGCAGTTTGTATGCAGTTTTAGCATGTTGTAGAAAAGTATTAATAGAAGTATTTTACAAATTACTTTAAGCCCAGAAAAATAGGGAAAGTTTTATAATATACATTTTTTAAAAATTCTTTTAATGCTAGCATATTTTGCAACACTCTCTTTTTTCAGGTTCTTCATCCTCAGTATGGTATGTATGTATGGCCTTGCGCAGTGGTTTTGGCCCAGTATATCTGGTTTCATAGAAGACTTGTCTGGGGCAAGAGAATACTAGAGGTAAATGTCACCTTATTATTTTCATTCAGACATCATGGAATTAGAGCCCTTGGGAAAAGGAAAAAACCCACTTCATCAGTTGGATTATCTTGGGAGGAATATTTTACATTCACCCACAGGTCTTTTTTTGGGTGGGTGGGGCAGGGAGATGATGATTGTAAATGGTTAGATAAATGTGAATGGTGTAGACCACAATTATTACACGTAATGATTATTCATCAACATTGACATTCTTGTATTGGTGAATTGAAAAAAATGTGTGGTATAAAAAATTGACTACAGGTAGTCCTTGTTCAGCGACAATTGGGACTGGCAACTTGGTTGTTAGCGAAGTGGTTGCTAAGTTAAAGTGTAACTGCGCTTATGATCTTACTCCAGCTTTCCTTTGCTTTACAGACCTGCAAAGGTCGTAAATGCAAGGATTGGTCACAAAGTTACTTTTTCATCACTGTTGTTAACTGCGAACGGCTGCTGTACGAGGCAGTCACTAAACGAGGACTACCTGTAGTTGTATTGAGAAATTGTGTCAAATTTGTCATGAGTTTGTACACTATTTTAGGCATGCTAAAATTCTGCAGTAAGACCAGATAATTTTTTTATATTACAAATACTGAAGTAATCTCATAGAATATATCTAAGGATTAGTCCTATGTGTTTGTGTGTATATCAAAGGAGAAAGAAAAACATAGACACATATACAGCATCCCATACATGTATATATGTATATAACATTTTTACACATAAGCTTCAAAAAATGATCATATTTCATTATGGTGTATTTTCTGTGATTATGATTATGGTATATATTCTATGATTGGAAGCAAGTTGTTCTTAAGCAACTTCTTCAGTCTATTAAGAAATTTCATTACAATGCAATAAGGGCATGGAGAATCCATTTCCATTGACCAGCTATCACTTTCCATGTAGCAGGTATGAGATTCAAAAGAATATGGGAATCTGAAAATATCAAAACCTGCCTCAAATTTGTATATTTTAGAACAGCACAAGGATTAAGTGGCCAAGTACCTGGGTGTAGAGAGGAATATGGGGATGGATTAAGTGACCACTTAATCCATCCCCATATTCCTCTCTCTACACCCAGGTACCAACCATGTTGATCCTAAATGTCTTGGACAGATTAAATCTACATAGGTATCAAGTATGAATTTGAAGTTGTGAGTCTCTATCCCAAGTTTTTCTTTCAAATAATTTGAAGCAATAATTTGACACTGCTTATTATTCATCAGCAGGCCATTAGGTATTTCAGGTTGACTTTTACATTTTTTTAGAGTGCAAACCTTTTGGTAAAATATCATGAGTAACTTGGTAATGTTGTCACTTGACAGCTCTAACAAGTGGAGCGGGGAGGGGAATCAATCTGAATATATTCTATGAATGGATTACAATTGCTTTGTCTCAAACTAGGTTTTATTCTATTCAGATTGGCGCAGGTGTGAGTCTTCCTGGAATAGTGGCAGCAAAATGTGGAGCACAAGTAACATTATCCGATAGTGCAGAGTTCCCTCAGTGTCTGGACAACTGCCAAAGAAGCTGCCAGATGAATAACCTCTCTGGGGTGTGTGTTATAGGACTTACCTGGGGTCATGTATCACCCTGTCTGTTGACCTTAGCCCCCGTTGACCTTATTTTGGCATCTGATGTATTTTTTGAACCAGAAGGTAAATGGTCTCTCTTAATATTCACTGTTGGAACTATTTTGAGTATGTGAATAATGGCAAGGAGGGAGAAAATTCTTCAGCTGCTTCTTGTAAGCTCAAAACTTTCTATAGGTCCTATTTATACCAACTGCTAAACAAATGGGGAAATAAATTGCTTTTAAAAGGGTATGCCATTTTAAAAGGACCAAAAGGTTACTTTTATTAGAACCCTTTTCTTTCTGCCCAGTTATTTATAACTTCAATTACTTTTTATTCAGGGATTGCTTAATTTACAGCATAAATTATGTCATTACTACTTGTGAAGTTTCACAGAAGGCAACTCCTAAAATTTGTTTAGTTGTTCATGTGTGTGTATAATTTTTTAATCCGTTCAATCGTGTCCGATTCTTGGAGACTGCTTGGACAAGTCCCTGCAGTTTTCTTGGCAAGTTTTTTCAGAAGTGGTTTGCCATTGCCCAAGGGACTTGCCCGAGGTCCCCCAGCTGGCTTTGTGCCTAAGGTGGGACTAGAACTCGGTCTCCAGGTTTCTAGCCTGATGCCTTAAACACTACACCAAACTGTCTATGCATATACAAGTATGTGATTTAAGTCAGTCTGCCTCCCACATAGTACTCCTTCCTCCACTTTTTCCATAACAGCCCTGTCTGGCTCCAATTCCCCAGTGAGCTGAGGATGGACTTGAATGTATTTCCAACACTCTAATTCAGCACCTTAACCACTATAGTGATACCAGAGCTTTCCAAACTGTGTTGTGACAAGTTAGTGTCGGCTGCAGTGTCTGGGTGTCCGCGCAGGTCCTAGTGCCTGCCTTGTGCCCTGCTGTGTCGCAAAATGATGCCCTGCTGTAAGAGTGTGTCACGAAATGATGCATGTCTAAAATGTGTGTCACCAACATGAAAAGTTTGGAAAGCTCTGCACTATACCATGCTAGCTTTTAAAGTCATATAAAGATAGTGGACAATACAAATCTTATCATTCCTGACCACGCTGGAGTTAAGGTGGTCAGGGTAAATATCTGGCAAGCATCAGGGATTTATCCCTATTTTGGTTAGCAATAGTTACCAGGCAATTTTTTCAAGCACTGTCATCTACAATGGTACTCTTTCAGGTCCCTGTAGTTTTTACAAATGGACTGATTTGAAATAGGCTTTATGGATTTTAAAAAAATGTACTTTAATGCCAAGATTTGTAATAAAGCTTTCAAACTGATATACACTTGTAACATACTAACTTGAAAATGCCTTTTAAATGTAATATTGGCTCAGTGCAATAAACAGCCTTATAGGAAAAGCCTCAATTGCTAAAGGAAAACTAACTGGAAAATAGGCTACAAATAAAAGTACTTTGTTAATAAAATGTCAGAAATTGCAGGACCCAGAAAAAAATGTAAAAGGAATATATAATTTCTTATGTCTAAACATACTAAAATAAACTTAACATCTGTTTTTTTAGATTTTGAAGACATTGTAAGTACAGTGCACTATTTAATGGAAAAGAACCCACATGCCCAATTTTGGACTACTTACCAAGTCAGAAGGTATGGTTATGCTCACTCTCCCACTGATTTTAGCTTTCACATATTTATGCACATCTGCAGTAGAAGCAACTCATTCAATTTTTCTATGATTTTCAACTTCTAAGTGCTACTTGAAACCCAACTTCGCCCCAGGCTTAATTGCTTTTACTTGCTTATTTTTGCAGTGCCAACTGGTCTATTGAAGGATTACTATACAAGTGGGGGATGGAATGTACGTGTGTGCCGTTGCAGTCATTTGAAGCCAACAAGGAACAACTCGCAGGGTCTTCTCTTCCAGGGACACACACTATTCAAATGATGGTTATCAGTAAAAAAATAAAGGATTGAAATCTGTTCTGTATTATTTTAGAAACCTTTCTAATGGATTTTTAAATAAAAAAATGCATCAACTCCTTATTTGATAGCCCCACATTATCACTTTAGTATCACTGGATGCAAATCAGTTTATTCTCAGCATCTTAAATTTTCTTTAGTACTTAATTTTATTCACTGTTCACGCCAGTATGAATTCTACTGCATGTTTCCTTTGAATCATTAAGCACTTAATTTCATAGGAATACCAAAAATGTGGCTTGAGGCTGTGATCTTTTAAAAACAATATTTGTTATATAGGAATAAGTCCCATTAACCAAATAGGAATTATAAAGTATAAGTGAATTTGCTGGATGAGTTTGATTTAAAATGTAAACTAGTATGATCTATCCTAGACTAACACACAAAACTGACTCAAACCATCAGTTTGAAAAAAACTGAACACCAAGAAAGTGTTTTTATTAAACTACAGACACAGTGGTTATAATACAGAATGTTTTAAGAGATACTCCAAAATCAGTACTTAAAAGGAATGAATCAAATGCTTTAACATTACATTTTTATATGCAAGTTCACATATGTAGATGGTCTAATTTACCATTCTGGAAAAATAAGGTGTGTATATCATCAGCTAGATGTGCTCACTGTATGCTCCATTATTTTAATGCAAGGCCCGGGTGACTGGAAGTGCAGTTGTCAGGCAATTACAATTAACTGGACAGCCATTTGTTTCTGCACGACAAGGCATCTTTACAGGAGCAATCAGGAGAAAACAGGAAACAGCCAAGCACTCTGCACTGCAACACGCCACCTTAACAGCTAACCAGCATTACTCAACTGCTACACAACTGCGCCTAGTGCACAAAAATACATAAGAGAAGAGATTAGAATTTTGTCTGATAAAAACAAATCTTTCAAAATAATTTGTCAGCTGTAAAGTTTAATGTTTGACTTGAAGAAATATTTGCATATGCGCCTGAATTCTAAAATTCAGAATTGGGAGAATGAAGGCAAAATTGAACATTTGGACAGCATAAAGCTATTCAGCATACTGGAGCTGCATATTTAATATTAAACTTGAGGCAGCATGTTAGTTATCAGTTTAATTTGCAAACAAGTCAGCACTATATGAACAAAAATAAAGTTTTACCTCAAATATCCAAGCCAATAATGAAATCTGTAGTCGTTCACATCACTAAATTACAAGAAATTTGAATAATAGCAACAAAATGGCACATAAAAGTAAAAGTCTGCCATTTGAGGCTCAAAAACGTAAAGTAAAAAGTTAGACAAAGTGTTACAAAATAACCTTTTCAACAGCCGGTTGCTTGTGCAGGAGTCTCCAAAGGACTGGCATTTCAAATGATCATTTCTCCTCCAAAGGCATCCTTTACGTAGATTTCTCATCTATTTGCAGTATCTAGATTTGAAAAAGATAATGCTTAGGAAGGGTACTCCTTTAATGCATTCTGTAGCTTACGGCGGATGCTTTTAAATACCTACTGGTATTGGTCTTTTAATATGTTTCAAAGTATGTACAATGTCTCCCCCCACCATCACATTTGATACTAATATAGCCATCATGAGATTTTTGGAGATATTGTCCGATCACTCCACTAACCACATTATGCATTGTTTATGAACAACCACCCCAATACAAATCCAACCTGATTCATATTAATTATGCATTCATCCTTAGTCAAAACTTTGGTGTGTTATTAGTTATTAACCTTAACAGTTCTAGGCCCCCTTCATTTGAAAAAACAGGACCAAACAATTTGAGGGAGGTTAAAGACACACTATCCATTTTCCCACCCAGCATATTCTTATAAGCCCACAATTGCATTGAAAAAACTGGTTTCCACCAACTTTTGCATTTCACTTCTAAAAGTGTTTGCTGCTGTTGAGAACTGTATCCATAGAACAGATTCTTAACAGGATAGTGTATCTTTAACATTTAAAGACAAACCTGCTCCAATACACGCCCACAGAAACTGGTCCCTGGAGGATCAGCCAAATCAGTTAAAATCTGCAATACTGGCCAATATTCTTTAAGCAAACAGGAGACCGCAGCTTTAAAGGGGAAAATGCAGATGTTGGATAAGAACAGTAAGAAAATAGTCATTTCAGAAATAGGTTGCGTCTCAAACAATAGATATTAAAAAGCAAGCTATTAATTGCAACAAAACATGAAGATGTCTTTTATTAGCTGTAAATTAAAACACCCTCTTCAGAAATGAACATGCCCCATTTCCTTACTCTAGAATGCTTAAGATCCCAGTACCTACTAATTTCCTACAATAAAGCATGCAAGTTCAGTAGAATACTTGCTACTTTACCATTTTCTTAAGATGACACAGCACCTTCTTCTTCAGGAGATTTAGGAGGGCTCTTAGAACGGGATCTGGATTTCGATTCCCTCTTGGAGACAGGTGGAGGGCTTCTGGATTTGGACCTGGATCTCGATCGGGAACGAGATCTGGACACAGATGAAGACTTGGACTTCGACCTCCTGGCCGACCTGGACTTGGAAGTAGAACGAGAGCGGGATCGCGTGCGGGATCTCGATTTGGAACGGCTGTAGCGCGATCTGCTACGAGATCGGGATCGGCTCCTGCTTCGGGATCGGCTGCGACGCCGCCTTCTGGGACTGCGTGGAAAAGAGAAAAAGAGACAGGCAGTTGGAAAATATCCAGGAAGTCGCGCATTCTTATCTTTCGGGAGTTTGCTCACCGCGCCAACGGCAGAAGACTCGACCCGCCGTCCATCCAGTATCACGTGGCTCTTTCCCGCCTACCTTCCCCAACCAGTACGCTAACGTATTGCCCCGGGGCCGTTTTTTCTTCCTTACGCCCCATCCCATTTAAGTCCTTTCCTAGGAGGAACCGACCTTTCCTCTACCCGACGGGCCCTCTCCCCCAATCTCACCTTCTGCTGCGACGTCCGTAGCCGCCGCTTCCGTAACGGCGCGGAGGGGGCCCACGTCGGCTGTGGTGGGAATCTGGGGGTCGGCCGTAGCGGGCCATCTGGACGCGCAATTCGCGCCCGTCAAGCACGGCTCCGTCCATGGCGTCCATGGCGTCCTCCGCGTCGCGCTTGTCGTGGAAACGCACGAAAGCGAACCCGCGGCTCTCCTTGGTGTAGCGATCGCGGGGAATGTAGACATCCCCCACGCGGCCGTACTTCTCGAAGACCCGGCGAAGCGTGTCTGGGGAAGTACGGTATGTCAGGTTGTCCACCTTCAGGGAGGTCATGCCTTCCACGTCCGGAGGCGGTCGCCCGTAACTCATGGTGGGGGGGTGGAAAGACGCGGGTGAAGTAGAGCAAACCGTCCCTAAGAATACAGAAACGGCTGCTGTCTTAGGCTCGCGTTGTCACAGGCCGGCCCTCTTAAGACGTACAGAAGAGATCTCACTCACGAGCCACCATCTCCCACCACCGCCACGAGCAACTGAACGAGGTGCCGCCCTTCCTCGAGCATTTAAGCGCCACAAAATGGCCGCCACTGGCCCGGAAGCAGTTCTCGATCCTACCCGCGCCCCCTCCGTTGGATCCTAGGCCATTCAAATTAAATTCGATTTTTATTGCGCCAAAAGGAAAAGAAGATATTGAAAGGCACTGATACGGGCAACTGACATCCAACCAAAAAGAAAAGGAAAAGATAGGCTCGTTATCCACTTCGAACGCTCATCTGCCGTTAATGCGGAACCCCGGAAGCGATTGTTTACGCTTCTCACATGGAAAGCTACGGAGCGTTAATTTCCCCTCCAAATTACAATTCTGAAAAAGGTATTAACAGACTGTGCTCATTATAATTTAGTCAACGTGTCGATTTTTAAAACCGTTAAGTGTTTTGCATCGTAAATACTTGCTAAAAGACAAGAAGCTCGGTCTTTAAAATGGCGGCCAAGCCTGAGAGGAAGCTGACTAATAGAGCGCGGGGGCGCGCGCGTAACGTGCTATAGGGGCGCGCGAAAGGAAGCGCGCGAAGAAGCGCGAGTTGGAGAGGGGTGGTTGGGAGGGACGAGTTAGGGCTGCTGTGGTTGCTGTGCTGAATGTGAGGGGGTTTTTTGCTTTCAAAGGCGGTATTTCTTTTGCCTTTAGGTAGCCTCTAGTGGCTGCTTTTGCAGTATAGGGGCAGCGGTTCTGGCTGTTAAAATATCCTAGGCGTAGGAAAATGAAACAAACAATAAGTACAGTAGTAAGAATACCATGCTAAGATCTTCAGAGCTCATTATTATATGGCTGGATATTTAGCCATCATCTGTGGGTCAGGAAACTTATTTAAAATGGGAAAAAGGGACATTGTGCTGTGCAGTATTTTGCACCTTTACTCCAGGAAATGGATATTATGCAATGTATTTTGAGGAGGTATAAAAAGATAACATTCCTGTGAGACAAGCTTGCCCCTTTTTTTCTGGGTATGATACAAAATAGTTTGCTGTTACCTACTTCTGGGTGAGTTTTTCCCCAAGCTAACCTACAGTCCTGGGATTTCCTAGTGGTCTCCCATTTAAGTGCAAAAGATGTCCAATAACTGTATTGGATTGCTTTTCCCCCAAAACCTGTTAAAGTCAGTCAGTGTGGCCTGAGTTAATCTAAAGAAATTTGTGTCTCAGAGTTGAGGCCTGAGATTGTACTCAACAGGCTTGAGGTACACACTGTAGTCTTTCTTGCCACCTTGATATGTTTGCATAGTCTGGGAGACAGTTTCTCCTAATCTCCAGTCTGTTGCTGTGTGTGGAGCATAGCGACTGGCTTCACACAGTCTTTCCTTAATCACAATTTATTGAGTGAACCAGAACAGTTAGGTTCACCGTGTGCTGTATTTGCTTTTGATCAAGTGTGGATGTGAACTTTATGGGTCTGGTGCTAAGGTTGAAACTGTTGGGCCAAGAGGGCTGCTGATCTTTTGAACAGCATGGGAACTCTCCTGATACTTGATACACACACACACTCATTCTAAAGATATATTTGTAAAGCACCTTGTCTGAGTCTGTTTGAGGAAACCGACCAACACCATTTGTTCTATGAACTCCAAAGTAATTGAATAGTGTGACTAGATTCAAAATATTCTGTTGATTTTAGCACGAGAGATACTTCTTTTACATTAGCCCTATGGTATTATAATCAGAATTATTTATTTAAGGGAACTGGAAATGTAAACGGATGCATTAGCGAAGATGAATTATAAGTTTACAAGATCAACATTTTAGAAATATGGGGTATTATTTCTTTTTAATTTCTTTTATTATTTTTATCCCGCCTTTATTATTTTTATAAATAACTCAAGGCGGAGAACATACCTAATACTCCTTCCTCCTCCTATTTTACCCGCAACAACAACCCTGTGAGGTGAGTTGGGCTGAGAGAGAGGGACTGGCCCAAGGTCACCCAGCCGGCTTTCATGCCTAAGGCGGGACAAGAACTCACAGACTCCTTGGTTCTAGCCCAGCACCTTAACCACTAGACCAAACTGGATTATTATGCTTTCTTATTATTTTATTATTTTTATTTATTATATTTTTATAATTATATTTTATTATTTATGTCCTTATGCTTATTATTATGGGATAAGCATAAGGATAGGCAATGCTGCAGATATCAGCATATCTCCAGACATTGCCCTTGGTGCTGTCATGCTCCTTGTCCTAAAATAGTCTATGAATTTAAAAAAATTGGAAGGTGGCATATTGCTAAGTAAAGGCCTGGCCTATAACATCAAATTAAATTCTAGCAGTGGCTTTAGATCCATAAATGGCCCACCAGGATGCAGGGTTTAATTCACCTTCCAGTAAACAAATGTTTTATGTTTGCCTATGACTGCTATGGCAACCAATTTGTGATTCGGCAAGTTTCCCTGGGAGGCATTGTGGGAATGTGTTCAACACACGTTCTCAAAATTCCGAATGTACCTGGCTGAAAAAGGTAGGTTATCGCTATTATAGCATGTAAACCTGCGTTCATTGCTTTATAACAAGGTATCTATAGGTAGGGTTGTTGCTGTTCAGCTGACTCTTCATAATCCAGTGGACTTCATTTTGCCAGGATTCTTTGCCAGTAACTTAGAGTTTTTCTAAGCATGTCCTTATGCCATCAGTAATAGCATATAGCCACCCTGTTTTCTGTTGGCCTCCTTTTCTGTTGCCTTTCATTTTTTGCAAAAATTGGAGTTTTCTCTAATGATTCTTGCTTTCATACAGTATTATGTCTCTAAAGCAGTGCTTTCCAAACTCCCGCCGTTGGCGACACACCAATGGTGGCAGCGGCAGCAGAGGCTGTGGCAGCGGTGGCGGCAGTGGCTGTAGCCTCGTATTTTCCGCTAAAACCCGGAAGCGCTGATGGCGTGCCGCCGCCACATGGGCAGCGGCAACGCGCCATCACTACTTACGGGTTTTGTCACGACACACTAAAGTGTCGTGACACACAGTTTGGAAAGCTATGGTATAAAGCAGGGGTCGGCAAACTTTTTATGCCGGGAGCCATTTTGACATGCTCGTGCACATTTTGAAATGCTCGAGAGCCAGGGGGCGGGGTTTGCGGGCGGGGGCCAATCGCGTGGAAGGGGGCGAGGTTTGCGGGCAGGAGCCAATCGCGTGGAAGGGGGCGGGGTTTGGGGGCGGGATCCAATCGCGTGGAAGGGCTGCGCTGCGCTTGGCCGGCCCCCCCACCCCGCCGTTGGCATCATCTCCCCCCGCTAACCCGAGCCCTGCAGCGGCCGGGGGAGCTGAGTCAGGCTCCGTTCCGGCGGGGCGACTGTAGTGACCGGAGGCGGCCAAGGGGAGAGCAGGCGGCTTCTCTTCACAGTGACTTTTTTAGAAAGGGCAGTCCTTTATTTCGGAAGGGGGAAAGGAAGAATGGAAGGGCTGAGTCGTCCTAGTGGCGCCTCGTTCTTCCTGCCAGAGATCTCGCCAAAGCGAGTGTTGCTTCTGAAACCAGTGCGATATTAGGGGGCTCCACCGCGCCTAACCCGAACCCTGCGGTGGCCGGGGGAGCCAAGCCAGGCTCCGTTCCGGCGGGGCGACTAGCGACTGGAGGCGGCCAAGGGGAGAGCAGGCGGCTCTTCGCCCTCAGCGCGCCACTGGGCCCCGTTCCCCCCCGCCTGACTTGGCTTCCCCCGGCCGCCGCAGGGCTCGGGTTAGCGGGGGAGAGGACGCCAAACGGCGGGATGGGGGGATTGATGGGGCGGGAGGGTGCACCCGGCGGGCCTCCCGCGGCCGCTTCTCCAGGAGCGCCAAGGCGGGTTGCTCGCGTCCCGGGCCCGCGCCCTTGCCCAGCGCCTGGATGCCTCGGCCAGCCAGCGCGCCAGCCGCTCCGGCGAAAACTCCGGCGCCGCCATTGCTCGCCGGCTGGACCCTCCTCCCCAAAGGTGGCGCTCCGCAGGCCCCACTTTCCAGGGCCATTCCTGCCACATCCTTTCAGCCTCTGGCGTCTTCTGGGGATGAAGGAGCGTGCGCGGTGGAGCCCCCTAATATCGCACTGGTTTCAGAAGCAACACTCGCTTTGGCGAGATCTCTGGCAGGAAGAACGAGGCGCCACTAGGACGACTCAGCCCTTCCATTCTTCCTTTCCCCCTTCCGAAATAAAGGACTGCCCTTTCTAATAAAGTCACTGTGAAGAGAAGCCGCCTGCTCTCCCCTTGGCCGCCTCCGGTCACTACAGTCGCCCTGCAGGAACGGAGCCTGACTCGGCTCCCCCGGCCGCTGCAGGGCTCGGGTTAGCGGGGGTGAGGACGCCAACGGCGGGGTGGGGGGATTGATGGGGCGGGAGGGTGCGCCGTCGAGGCCTCCTTGGGAGGAAAGCGGGGAAGCCCCGTGGCCCCTCGAAGGGATCCACCGGGGATCATGCGCCTCTTCTCGCTGGGGCCCTCCGAGCAGTCGCTGCCGCCGGGTCGCGTGGATTCTGGCATGGGCACCCGCCGGACATGGGGAGAGAGGCCGGGAACGGACGGATGTGGCGGTAGGCGCAGGAGCGGGACTCCTTGCCTCGCCCCTGCGCGACCGCCCGGCTTTGCCTGGCCTCAACGCCCGAACATGGCGAGGGAGAAGGGAAGAGGCTCGGGAGCGCCCAAGTGCCAGACGGGCAGCTCCGCCCGCGCGCCTCGCCCAGACATGCCGCCAGCAGCAGCTCCCAAGGCACGCCGGTCCCTCCTCCGTCGAAGGGAGCGGCAGAGAGCCCCGCGGGCTGTGCGCGAGGTGTGGGTGGCTGCGGGTGGCCCCGGCCTTGGAGAGCGAGAGCGCGTAAGAGCGTAAGAGTTTGGGGCGGGATCCAATCGCGTGGAAGGGGCGGGGGTGAGTTCAGCTGCGGAAGAGCCACACTCAAGGGGCCAAAGAGCCGCATGTGCCTCGCGAGCCGCCATTTCCGACCCTTGGTATAAAGTATCTAATCTTTAGCATTATTATTAGAGTTTCCAAGGAGCAGTCCCAGACACTTAATCTTTGTTGTTTATTCGTTCAGTCGCTTCCGACTCTTCGTGACTTCATGGACCAGCCCACGCCAGAGCTTCCTGTCGGCCGTCACCATCCCCAGCTCCCTCACGGTTGAGTCCGTCACCTCCAGAATATCATCCATCCATCTCGCCCTTGGTCGGCCCCTCTTCCTTTTGCCTTCCACTTTCCCTAGCATCAGCTTCTTCTCCAGGGTATCCTGTCTTCTCATTATGTGGCCAAAATACTTCAGTTTTGCCTTTAATATCATTCCCTCAAGTGAGCAGTCTGGCTTTATTTCCTGGAGTATGGACTGGTTTGAACTTCTTGCAGTCCAAGGTACTCTCAGAATTTTCCTCCCAACACCACAGTTCAAAAGCATCTATCTTCCTTCGCTCAGCCTTCCTTATGGTCCAGCTCTCGCAGCCATAGGTTACTACGGGGAATACCATTGCTTTAACTATGCGGATCTTTGTTGTCAGTGTGATGTCTCTGCTCTTAACCATTTTATCAAGATTTGCCATTGCTCTCCTCCCAAGAAGTAGACGTCTTCTGATTTCCTGGCTGCAGTCAGCGTCTGCAGTAATCTTTGCGCCTAGAAATACAAAATCTGTCATTGCCTCCACTTTTTCTCCATCTATTTGCCACTGATCAATCAAGCTGGTTGCCATAATCTTGGTTTTTTGAGGTTTAAGTGCAACCCAGCTTTTGCACTTTATTCTTTCACCTTTGTCATAAGGCTCCTCAGCTCCTCCTCGCTTTCAGCGATCAAAGTGGTATGATCTGCATATCTGAGATTGTTAATGTTTCTTCCAGCGATTTTAACTCCAGCCTTGGATTCCTCAAGCCCAGCACATCGCATGATGTGTTCTGCGTACAGGTTGAATAGGTAGGGTGAGAGTATACAACCCTGCCGTACTCCTTTCCCAATCTTAAACCAGTCCGTTGTTCCGTGCTCTGTTCTTACCGTTGCTACTTGGTCGTTATACAGATTCCTCAGGAGGCAGACAAGATGACTTGGTATCCCCATACCACCAAGAACTTGCCACAATTTGTTATGATCCACACAGTCAAAGGCTTTAGAATAGTCAATAAAACAGAAATAGATTTTTTTCTGAAAGTCCCTGGCTTTCTCCATTATCCAGCGGATATTGGCAATTTGGTCTCTAGTTCCTCTGCCTTTTCTAAACCCAGCTTGTACATCTGGCAATTCTCGCTCCATGAATTGCTGGAGTCTACCTTGCAGGATCTTGAGCATTACCTTACTGGCATGTGAAATAAGTGCCACTGTTCGATAGTTTGAACATTCTTTAGTGTTTCCCTTTTTTGTTATGGGGATATAAGTTGATTTTTTCCAATCTGATGGCCATTCTTGTGTTTTCCAAATTTGCTGGCATATGGCATGCATCACCTTGACAGCATCATCTTGCAAGATTTTAAACAGTTCAGCTGGGATACTGTCGTCTCCTGCTGCCTTGTTAGCAATGCTTCTTAAGGCCCATTCAACCTCACTCTTCAGGATGTCTGGCTCTAACTCACTGACCACACCGTCAAAGCTATCTCCAATATTATCATCCTTCCTATGCAGATCTTCCGTATATTCTTGCCACCTTTTCTTGATCTCTTCTGCTTCTGTTACGTCCTTACCATCTTTGTTTTTGATCATACCCATTTTTGCCTGGAATTTACCTCTGATGTTTCTAATTTTCTGGAAGAGGTCTCTTGTCCTTCCTATTCTATTGTCTTCTTCCACTTCCGCGCATTGCTTGTTTAAAAATAATTCCTTATCTCTTCTGGTTAACCTCTGGAATTTTGCATTTAATTGGGCATATCTCCCCCTATCACTATTGCCTTTTGCTTTCCTTCTTTCTTGGGCTACTTCCAGTGTCTCAGCAGACAGCCATCTTGCCTTCTTGGTTTTCTTTTTCTTTGGGATGTTTTTTGTTGCCGCCTCCTGAACAATGTTGCGAACTTCTGTCCATAGTTCTTCCGGGACCCTATGTACTAAATCTAGTCCCTTAAATCTATTCTTCACCTCCACTGCATATTCCTTAGGAATATTAGTGAGCTCATATCTAACTGATCTGTGGGTCTTCCCTATTCTCTTTAGTCTGATTCTAAATTTTGCAATAAGAAGTTCGTGATCTGAACTACAGTCAGCTCCAGGTCTTGTTTTTACCAACTGTATAGATGTCCGCCACCTTTGGCTGCAAAGGATGTAGTCAATCTGATTTCGGTGTTGACCATCTGGTGAAGTCCATGTATAAAGTCGTCTTTTAGGTTGTTGGAAGAGAGTGTTTGTTATGCACAGTGAGTTGTCTTGGCAAAATTCTATCAGCCTATGTCCCGCTTCATTTTGTTCTCCCAGACCATGCTTGCCTGTAATTCCAGGAGTCGTTTGACTACCCACCTTAGCATTCCAGTCTCCTGTAATGAAAATAACATCTCTTTTTGGCGTATTATCCAGTAGGTGCTGCAGATCCTCATAGAACTGATCTACTTCTGCTTCTTCAGCATCTGTGGTTGGGGCGTATATTTGGATCACTGTGATGTTAAATGGCTTACCCTGAATTCGAATTGAGATCATTCTATCATTTTTTGGATTGTATCCAAGCACTGCTTTAGCCACTTTGTTATTAATTATGAAGGCTACTCCATTTCTTCTGTGTTCCTCTTGACCACAGTAGTAGATCTGGTGGTCATCTGATGTGAAGTGGCCCATTCCAGTCCATTTCAGTTCACTGACACCCAACATGTCTGTATTTAATCTTGTCATCTCACCAATAACTACATCCAATTTGCCCTGGCTCATAGATGTTACATTCCAGGTTCCTATGGTGTGTTGATCTTTAGAACATCAGATTCATCGTTCACCACCAGCACCGTCGGCCGCTAGCCGTCCTTTTGGCTTTGAGCTAGCTGCGTCATCACATCTGGGGCTAGTTGAACTTATCCTCTGTTCCTCCCCAGTAGCATTTTGACCATCTTCCGACCTGGGAGTCCCATCTTCCGATGGTATACCGACATATCTCTGGTTGTACCGATCCATTTAGTTTTCACGGCAAGAATACTGGGGTGGGTTGCCGTTACCATCCCCAGGGATCGTATTTAGTCTGACCTCTCTGCCATGACCTTCCCGTCTTGGTTGTCCCTTCACAGTTTAGCTCATGGTGTCATTGAGGTGCTCAAGCTCCAGCACCACGACAAGGTAACGATCTCCTTTGCTGGAGACACAAATTCAAAGACATCACTTTTTCTTCAGCTTTTCTGATATACTTTCATAGCCTGGGAAGATCATGGCCTTGAGGGTATATATATTCTTCATCACTGTGATGTCTCTGCATTTTAGTATGTTGTCTAGGTTAGTCCTAGTCTTTCTCCTAAGGGACAGAAATTGATTTCACGGCTACAGTTACCAACCCTGAATTTTTGAGCCTAGGAAGATCTGTTACTATTTCAGCTTTTTCTGAAGCTTTTTTCATTGAGATAGGATTGCCTGTTGACAGAATCTTAATGTTTTGTTTTCTTTTTTAATATTGAGCAGCAGGTTGGCTTTTGCACTCTCTCTTTTTTACCTTCAGCAAGTTTTCTTATGAATTCCTTGTTTCCAGCCATCAAAGTGATATCACCATATCTGAGGTTGGTTGATGTTTCTTTCAGCAATTTTATTTCCAGTTTCTGTTTTGTTTAGTCCAGCATTTTGTATATTCTAGAGCCTTGGTGCATTCCTCTCCCAATTTTGAACCATTTGTCTTCCTAGTCATATACTTCAGCAGGCAGAGAAAGCGACCTGGTACATCCATTTTTTAACGAAATGCCTACAGTCAAAAGCTTTTGTATAATTAAAGCAAAAATGTCTTTTGGGGACTTCCTTGTCTTTTTCATTATCCATGTGATGTTTGCATTATGATCTCTGCTCCCTGCCTCTTTTGAATTCAACTTGCACATCTGGCAACTCCCAAGTATTACTGAACTCTGGATTGTTAAATATTGAGCATTAGCTTTCCTGTATGTGAGAGGTGCAATTGCCTGCTAGTTTGAGCATTCTTTTAAAAAGGTAAAGGTTCCCCCCGCACATTTGTGCAGTCGTGTCCGACTAGGGGCTGGTGCTCATCTCCGTTTGTTAGCTGAAGAGCCAGCGTTGTCCGAAGACGCTTCCACGGTCATGTGGCCGGCATGACACACGTGGAACGCTGTTACCATCCCAGCGAAGTGGTCCCTATTCATCTACTTGCATTTGCATGCTTTCGAATTGCTAGGTTGGCAAGAGCTGGGGCGAGTGCGGGAGCTCACTCCGTCATGCGGGACTAGGGATTCGAACCTCCAAACTTGCGATCTTCCGATCGACAAGCCTGGTGTCTTACCCGCTGAGCCACCACGCCCCCGAGCATTCTTTAGCACTGTCTTTTTTTCCTATTGGAATATAAATCGATCTTTACCAGTCCTTTGGCAACAAAATTGAGGTTAGAAGTTTTTCAGTACAGTGAACTAATGTGGTGATTAGAATTAAACTACTGTTAAAATATTTTCTTGGGGCAATGTAGTGAGTTAAGGCATTATTTTTAAGTCAGGGCAAAGTAAGATATTTGAAAAATAATATTTATCTAGTGAATTTCCCTGAGTGAATATTTGGTAGTGTTTATTTGATGAATTAGTAAAACGTAAAAAAACCCATTAAGTCTGATTTATGGAATAATGATGAACTAGAATAGGAGCAATACATAAAAATGAGGGACATGCTTTAAAAGAATGCTTCCCAGGCTGATGTATAGGTAACATCCTGCTCTCTCTGAATCTTCTGCTGAGCCAAAGTATAGTATTCTTATTCAGCATGATTTGCTCTATTGTCACCAAAATCTCTACGGGAGATTTAGTTTTAATATATTTGAACTAATGTTTAGTTCAAGAGTAGACTAATAAAGTAATTTCTAATACAGTGAGAGAATGTAGCAATAGTGCACATTATCAACACAACCAAGCATGAAAAATTAATAGTCCATAATGGGGAAAGTAAATGAGGAGCCCAAGTTCTGTGCTTATTTTCTTGAAAATACCACACACTATGTTGAGTGTAGCTGCTTCTTTAATACATCTTTCAGAATTCTAAAACCAGTATAGGGAATATTGATAATACTGGGAAAAGCTGCTCTTATTTTGATTTTAATCTACAAAATTGACTAATAATCTTGAATGCCCACCTTAAAATAAATGTTATTCAGGAGTAGGTGTTATCTTAGTTATGTTGTTAGTGTTAACTGGCTTATAAAACTGGTGTATCTTGTTTATACATTTGAACATTGAACCTAACATTTGGAAATTGAAATTTTGAAATGAGGGAAACCACAAACACAATAATCTAACTGGATTTCCTTCTCATGAGGTTTGTCTTATATACTAAGATAAGGATATATGTTTTTAGGAATGCTACCTTTTTTCTGTACGCAGAACACATCATGCGATGTGCTGGTCTTGAGTAATCCAAGGCTGGAGTTAAAATCGCTGGAAGAAACATTAACAATCTTAGATATGCAGATGATACCACTTTGATGGCTGAAAGTGAGGAGTTGAGGAGCCTTATGACGAAGGTGAAAGAAGAAAGTGCAAAAGCTGGGTTGCAGTTAAACCTCAAAAAAACCAAGATTATGGCAACCAGCTTGATTGATAACTGGCAAATAGAGGGAGAAAAAGTGGAGGCAGTGACAGATTTTGTATTTCTAGGCGCAAAGATTACTGCAGATGCTGACTGCAGCCAGGAAATCAGAAGACGTCTACTTCTTGGGCGGAGAGCAATGGCAAATCTTGATAAAATAGTTAAGAGCAGAGACATCACACTGACAACAAAGGTCCGCATAGTTAAAGCAATGGTATTCCCTGTAGTAACCTATGGCTGCGAGAGCTGGACCATAAGGAAGGCTGAGCGAAGGAAGATAGATGCTTTTGAACTGTGGTGTTGGAGGAAAATTCTAAGAGTGCCTTGGACTGCAAGAAGATCAAACCAGTCCATACTCCAGGAAATAAAGCCAGACTGCTCACTTGAGGGAATGATATTAAAGGCAAAACTGAAGTACTTTGGCCACATAATGAGAAGACAGGATACCCTGGAGAAGAAGCTGATGCTAGGGAAAGTGGAAGGCAAAAGGAAGAGGGGCCGACCAAGGGCAAGATGGATGGATGATATTCTGGAGGTGACAGACTCAACCATGGGGGAGCTGGGACTTCCGACCTGTAAAAAAACCATAGCAGACCTTGAATTTGAACAAAATAAATCGGAATTTGAGATACAACTATGAGACAGATGACTATTTAATTGCCAAAATGTATAAATTATTGTTAAAAGGTGAAATGGTAGAGGAACAAGTTAAAGATTGTATGATTAAATGGGCAAAAAATATTGGTCATAATATTCAAATGCAACAATGGGAAGATATGTGGACTAAAGGATTAAAATTTACTCTGTGTTATAATTTGAAGGAAAATTTCTACAAAATGATGTACAGATGGTATATGACCCCACAAAAGTTAGCTAAAATGTACGGGAATGTACCCAACTTATGTTGGAAATGTAAAAAAAAAGAGGGGTCATTTTATCATATGTGGTGGACTTGTGAGATTGCTAAGAAATTTTGGACTCATACATTCATTGATGCAAAATATTTTACAAATTCAAGTTCCATATAAACCAGAATTATTTTTATTGGGAATAACAGAAGAACAAATAGGAAAGAAATTTACAAGAATTATGCAATATATGGTTACAGCAGCAAGACTTATATATGCACAAAATTGGAAAAACCAGACTATACCTACAATACAGGACTGGATGTTAAAAGTAATGGAAATGGCAGAAAACGATAAATTGACATGTTTATTAAAAGAAAATACAAATTATTATTTTCTTAAAGAGTGGAAACCATTAATGGACTATTTACAAAATGCAGGAGGGGTAAAGCTTATATGGGGTTTTGAAGATTAAAATATACATAAATTGATATATTAGACAGGAAATGCTCTACAATGTTATATATAGACCTAGCATGTAAGAGACTATTTTTTAAATCACTATGACCAGAGATAAATCGGAAGTTCTAATTTCTATGTTTCATCTTTCTCTTTTTCTAGTTACTTTACTACACTTTTTTCTTTCTTTGATTTGTATTTCTATTTCTTTTTCCTTTTCAACCTTTTATCTATGTATATTTAAAATTCAATAAAATATATTTAAAAAAAAACAACCATGGGGGAGCTGGGGATGGTGACGGCTGACAGGAAGCTCTGGCGTGGGCTGGTCCATGAAGTCACGAAGAGTCGGAAGCGACTGAACGAATAAACAACAACAACAACAACCTTTTTTTCTTGACAGCACTGCATTATGTTAATGGCTACATGATAGTAACATTTTGATTGGGGGGGGGCTTACATTCATTACTATAAAAAAAAATTTAAATTATTTTTATAACCTGATTCTCTGGCCACAGGTACCTGTGGATACATTTGCTGTAATTTTTGTTTATAATGCAGATGATACTGTATAACTTTTCTTGATAAACAATCCTTGATAAAATTTAGTTACTTTTTATTATTTACTGCATTTCTAGCCTGCTTTTCCTCAAAGAGCTCAAGGTGGCTTATTGACTTCACCCTCACAATCTTGTGAGTTAAATTGAACTGAGAGATGGTGGCTCAAAATCACTCTGTGAGCTCTGTGGTCAAGTGGGCATCTGTACCTGGGTTTTCTTAGTCCAGTTCTTAACCAGAACTACTATACTATTCTTTATCTGGGTTTAATTATATAATTTTCTATGAGGGTATAAAATTTCAAACAATATGAAGGGGGCTGATTGATTGAAATATCCACTAAAAGCTTTTTGTATTTAGACAATTAGCGTTATCATGTAGAATTCTCTCCTTGAAACATTTTAAAAACACTATTCTTTACTACTGGTTGTAGGAAACATAGTTTCCATACAACCATAGTTACCACATAGTTTCCTTGAATGTTACTGGATGATGTGAGCTGTAATCATAACAACTGCAGTAAATTAAAACAGTATGTTCTCAGAGATACAGGTTGCAAGTGCCATCATAAATAATAGTGAGGCTATATAAGCCCCATTTAATTCAGTGGGACTTAATAGATGTGTATCAATTTGTGGTTACTCATTCTGATTTTCAAACAAGTTTAGGTTCAGTAATGATTCAAATCAAGACTGTCCCGTTATCAAATAGCAGATTATTGGGAACAAGCTTTCCTCAAAATTTCCTGGCAAATGAGGAAAACAAAATGTACAGCCATGATTACCTAAAATGTATTTTGTTCATGCTTACATTTATCACTGAAACAATTTTTTCTGTAGCGTTGTGTAGATGCTTGCTTTTCCTTTGTGTATAGCTCTTTGAACTGCATTTCCCAGAATTCATGAGGGTTTTTTTTTTGCTCATTTGATCAGCTGACTTGATTTGTAAACAGCTCTTTATTTCCTGTCTAGCGTGAATGGAAATAATCTCTGTAGCTGTTCCTTTTATCGGATAATTGGTGTTCTAGTCAAAATCTGATTCCATGACATAGTAGATAAGTGAAGATCTGGGGCAGAATTGTGGAGAATCTGCTGCTGTTCTACATTTGAAAGGTAGAGACTCTTGCTAATCTTTCATTCCTCTTGGCTGGTATTTTCTTCCTACTTTGTTCTGTCAGAAAACAATTGTTAATTCAGTAATGCAGTTTGTGTGTTTTTTGTTCCTTTCTCAGAAACTTAAAAAAAGGAAGAAGCTTGAAAGACAGATGGTTCCCTACATTTAGTCTGACAGCATTCTGATAAAACACAAGATGAATTCTGAATTAAAAAAACAATTGAACATCGTTGTTTTAGGAATAGCATTCATGTTTATGTTCACTGCTTTCCAAACATGTGGAAATATAGCGGTAAGAGCAAATGCTTTTTTTCCCTACGTGCATTGATTGGCTTCATGTCACTTCTGTCTAAATGTCTGTTTTCCTCTTGAGCTGTTTTGCCCTATTGTTATTTCTTTTTCTAGCTCTTGATTTAGAATTATTGCTGAAGCAATTTACTTCTTTATATACCTATAGTTTATTTCACTGTTTTGAATGTGATTAGACTGCACTGTTAAACATACATACTTACTTTCAAGTTAAAAAAGCATATTATTGTCTTGATGCAACAGAAAAATAGATATTTCAGAATTTAATATTGTTGTCTCTCAATGTTTGCAACCCTTTTCTCTCCATTTCTTTTATCTGTTATTACAATGTATGGAGTTTCCTGATTGCCAGGAAAGCATAATTTTAAAACAGAGTCCTCTTTCCCTTGTACTAGGAGAAATGGTAATTTGCACAATCAAGCTAAATGTGCCATTTCTGATGTCCTGGGTCTAGCCAATAAATCAGAATATTATCTAGAAATTGGACTTACCTTCCTTTTGACCCTAATGATGGAATGATAAAGGCATAGTCTAGTTTTACCAGCTGTGCCATTGTATAAAAAATAATTTTAGGTAAGAAGTTTTTTTTGGGGGGGCGGGGTGTATGGAAACAGGAAAATGAATTTTGTCTGTCAGGCCTTTCAGCATGGGATTAATTTACATGATGGTTTGGGGGTACTACAGTGCTATACCAAAAACTAGGGATTTACAACTTCCCACATCCCAGGTTATGCTACAGATGCTCCTCATTTTATCTTCTGTGGGTAAATACAGATTTGGGCACACCTCTTGACCAAGCTATATGATGTTTTGCCCTTAATAGAAGGAAAGTGGATTTTATTTATTTATTTATTTATTTTCTATCCCGCCTTTATTATTTTTATAAATAACTCAAGGCGGTGAACATACCTAATACTCCTTCCTCCTCCTATTTTCCCCACAACAACATCCCTGTGAGGTGAGTTGGGCTGAGAGAGAGAGACTGGCCCAAGGTCACCCAGCCGGCTTTCATGCCTAAGGCAGAACTAGAACTCTCAGTCTCCTGGTTTCTAGCCCGTTGCCTTAACCACTAGACCAAACTGTTGTTAGATTTTGACTTTTTTTACTTCCTAATGTATCTCTCTCCATGGCAAATTAAATGTTAAAGAACTGATTTATTAGGATATTAATTGTGAAAGTCCTCTATGAACTTTGTCCAAGTAATTGTAAACAGGCATGTTTAAAATTCGTATTTATACTGACTTGCAGGTCTGTTATGTATTTTAAAACTTAAAATACATTTTTAAAAACAATCTGGATAATAGTGCATGCATTAATCATTTTAATGTATTTGTATTACAGCAAACTGTTATTACAAATTTAAACCATACGGATTTTCATGGAAGTGGCTACACAAGGTACTTTATGCTTGTCTTTTTAACATGTTGCTTTTGAGCTACATTTTATGACTGGGTTCAGGCATAATGGAACAGGATGAGTTCATCCTGTGAGAAGGAGGCATGATAGACTTACCAGTTCCCCCTCATCTTCCTTTTTTGTCTGCCAGTGATCAGAAATCCTTGCTTTCAGTTGTAAAATAAACAAAGATCCCAGTGGGTCAAACTATGATTTGAATAAGACAGGCTGAGGAACAATATATTGATTTTGACTTGTTTTCACTAAATCTAGTTTAAAAGAACTTCCATTTGGAGAGCTGGGGGAATTACAGTTAGTTTTACTGTAGTTAAAAGTTTTTACTATTGTCGGCTGGAAAATTTAAGAAAGTTTCACACACAGAGTTCGGTAAAAAGAAACAGAGTTTATGTAATTCAGTAATAGAAACGGTTTGCAAAGCGTGGTGTTCCCTCGCAAGAGAGACACACCCTTACAGAAGCCAAAGGCGTGGTTAATATACCCTACATTCTCCTCCCAATCCTTCATCAGCTAATCTGGTGAGGTGGGTAACAGCCTATCACAACACACTTATTTGGTTACAAAGTTTGCAAACTTCACTTTCTTTTAACGGTTTTTACAAGGCTTACATACCCTGAATTTAAACAAAAACTTAATTTTACTGGCCACAGAAATTTCCATTCCACAGTTTCCCCATTTCTTCTTTTGGTAATTTATTTACCCAATCCTTTAAGATTTTGTTTTACTGCCCTTTTTCCTTTCTCCATTTGGTCTAACTGGGAGTTTATTTCTGTCATTATCATCATTGTTTTAATTGATTGATGATTAGACATTATCCCCTCTATGGAACTTTGAATCATATTTCTAATAAGGGGAATTAAACAGGGTAATATAATTAGCCCAATCATAATTATACAACCTATAAACAATGCTTGTTTCCAATTTGAAAAGATTCCCCCCAAAATCCCATCCTTATCTAATAATCCTGTCCACGTTTGTACCAGGGTATGTATCACTTTTCTCAAGTCAGCAGTAAGATCGGCCACCACCTTTCCTGTTTCATCTATTTATTAATTTATTTTTATTTTTAATTTACACGGTCCCGTAATCTCGCTAGTCCACTGTTTTTGGCTCCGTGCTTGGCTTTAGTCGGGTGTAGTGGGTCCAGCCCCTCTCCGCCGTTCGCACCACTGTATTGGAAATCAGCAGGATTTGGAAGGGACCTTCCCACCTGGGCTGGAGTTTTTTGTCTCTCCACCGTTTGATCCACACCCAATCTCCTACTTTATACGAATGGACTTTGAAGCTTAGCTCGGGAGTTTGAGCCAATAAGCCACTGGATCTGAAAAAGTCAAAAGACTGGGACAGTGCTTGCAAATATTTTATCAATCCCTTATCACTGGTGGGCAAAGTCCCCACCTGGAGATCCGTTCCTTTCAGAGGCATTCCGAACAGCATCTCGTATGGTGAGAACCCTATATCCTTTCTAGGTTGACTCCTTATTCTAAACAGAGCAATTGGCAGAGCCTTAATCCAATTCAATCCAGTTTCCAAATACAGTTTGGTCAAAGTCATTTTAATTCTTCCATTCATTCTTTCCAATGCCTGCCCAAACAAATTTGGTGACTCAGTGAAACCTTGCGGCAGGATAGTCCATTGGTATTGTTGCTTCCTTCCCGTAAAGGGGTTTTCCCACTCAAAGGCGAACAGAGGTCGGGATTCCTCAGCCAGTGGGCAAGACCAGAAGGCATCCTTCAGGTCTATCACGCTGAACCACCTGTGTTCCATAGGGATCCTCCCCAGTATGGTATAGGGATTTGGAACTACAGGGTGCCTGGTCTCCACTATTTGATTTACGCCCCTTAAGTCCTGTACCATTCGATATGAACCATCTGGCTTCTTTACAGGTAAAATTGGGGTATTATAAGGGGACATAGTAGTTTCCAATAGTCCATCCTTAAATAACTGATCAATTACCGGTTGGAGTCCTTCTCTTCCCTCCACAGAAATAGGGTATTGTTTTAAGCACACTATTTCAGACCCTTCTTTCAGTTTCACTTCCAGGGGTTTAATTTTTAATCCTCCTCTATTCCCCTCCTTAGCCCAAACCTTGGGGTTTACTTGACTCTCCATTTCCTTTGTCAATTTAAAAATCTTATCTGTCTTGAAATCTATAGTTATTTGGAGGCGGCTCAATAGGTCTCGACCTAGTATGTTAATGCCAGCCTCAGGTATATACAACATTACCACATTCTGTATTTTCCTTTGGCCTTGTTCAATTCAATTGAAATTGGTTCTAATTGTCTTACCTCAAAGGATTCCCCCTTTACCCCGCTCACACGGGGTTCTTTTCTTTTTGAGATTTTTAATTCAGCATTCAAAGTACACACAGAGGTTCGCGAAGCCCCTGTGTCTACTAAGAAGACCATTTCTTCCTGGCCCACCTTTAAATTTATCAAGGGTTCATGGTGAGCCATTCCTCGAGGGAACCCCTGACCTTCCTAGTATTGTTCCTCATCCTCCTCCAACATGTGATTAATTTGTTCGACTTTGTCAATTACTGGACACTCTCGCATAAAATGCCCTTCTTTACCACAGTGGAAGCAGGTTCGTCTAATTCCCATCCCCCGTCCACGTCCAGTTGAAGGGTAGGAAGATCCCCTGCCTCCTTTTCCTCTCATCATCCCTCTTCCTCTACCGCGTTCCGCCATGCGGCTGGCTACTTCTGGAATCCTTTCAATAGCTTTTTCACAGTTTGTATCATCATCTGGTTGGTTTCCTTTGTACTAGCAGCCATCATACATTGCTTTCGTTTTAATTTATCATCCTCTCGGTTTACAAAGACCTTTTGAGCTTCCCTCAATAAATCATCCAAATTCATTTCTGCCCAATTCAATTTCTGCAATTTCTTTGATATATCAGGCCACGCTTTAGTAATAAAGTGAACCTTTAAACTTTGCTGGTTGATGGGGTTATCGGGATCAATTCCCCCATATTTTCGGAAGCTCTGTTTCATACGATCTAAGAAGACCGAAGGAGGTTCATCCTTTTCCTGACTCAGATTCATTGCCTTCCCTATGTTATGGGCAAGAGGTATTGCTTTCTTCATCCCTGCCACCAATGTATCCCTCATCTCTCTCATTCTTTGTCGGGCCGTGGCATCATTATTATCCCAGTTTGGTCTATTCTCTGGGATTATATCTACACCCCTGTTCCCCGCCCCGGGATTAGGGTGATTGTCATCCCAATGCTTTATGGCCGCTGCCCTTATCAATTTCCTTTCCTCAGAGCTAAATAAAGTAGCTAAAATGGTTTGAAGTTCATCCCAAGTATAGATTTTTGGTCCTAGCAACAAATCAATTTGTTCAGCAACAGCTATCGGATCTTCAGTGAAGTTTTTCATCTCTTTCCTAAAGGCTCTCAATTCTGATGCCTTTAAAGGGTCTTCTACCAATGCAATGCGATTTGCCCCATTTGCATCGACGCCATTAGGCATTTCGTGCAGAGGGTATAAGTTTTCAACAGGGGTTTCCAATTCCTCAGGCGGCAACCTTTTCTTAAGTTCATTCACTATCTTATCTAATTCCTCCCTGGCCCGATGATTCTTCTGGATGATAACTTTAGTTTCTGGTGTTAAGCAAACATCGGGGTCGAAGGGGGCGGAAGCCACTGGTGGTGTCTGCATTCTGTCCCTTCCAGGGGGCACATATGGCGGAGGAACGTCTTTTAGAGAATCCTCCTCCTCTTCTGGCTCTGGATCTATTTGGGCTACCATGATATTATCTGGAAAGTTCCACGAATCAGGAACCCACAAAAGGGCATAGTCTTCCTCATTGGGAACTTCTTTGTGAACTTTAGATGTTACGTATCTGAACAAGTTATGGCACTCAAAGTAGTCATTACTGCCATCCCTTGGCCAGGTCACCTTTTCATCTTCCCACCAGGTGAAACAACAAAGTTTCACCAGAGTCTCCTTCTCCAAACTCTTCTCAATAACTAATCTATTATATGGAGGACTTCCCCATTTTTCTAATATTTTCCCTAATGGACCTGCAGGGTTTATTCTTAATTTGTCTCCTTTTATGACCTTTTTTACAGTTTTATTTACTTTGGATCCTTTATTTCCCATCATGGACCAACTCCTGGGTCCTTCGGCAGTTTCCCCACTAGTGCTTACCCGATTGAAAGGGTGTTCCTACTGAGACCTTCACACACCACTCTCCGTCGTTCAGCCCTCCGTCCCTGGCCAATCCTCTCACGAGGGTATGGAACCGCAGGTTGGGAGTCCGCACTCACTTCGTCCTGCAGACCTTCTACTAAGGTCCCTCAAAAGGACGTCTCAACACACTCTCAGAGGTCTTCCAATCACACTAGCCTGCCCGCCCAAACAACCGCCTTGGGGACCCGATACCGTAATGACCGAAGTCACTACTGGATACTCACCAAGGCCTGTGCACAGGGTTGCCCGGTTCTCGAGGGGCTTCTTCAGCGCTTTCTCACAACACCTTACCTAGGAATCTGTTTCTTAAACCTACTTTCCGCGTTTAGCCAATTTTACGGGCTTCCAGAGCTCGCGTAGCAGCCCAGAAGGGATCCACTCACAAAGGGAGTGGGGTGCACCCAGAGGGTCCACTTATTGGTCTGCCCCGTCGAGATGGATCCCGGACGAGCCCCCAAACTGTCGGCTGGAAAATTTAAGAAAGTTTCACACACAGAGTTCAGTAAAAAGAAACAGAGTTTATGTAATTCAGTAATAGAAACGGTTTGCAAAGCGTGGTGTTCCCTCGCAAGAGAGACACACCCTTACAGAAGCCAAAGGCGTGGTTAATATACCCTACATTCTCCTCCCAATCCTTCATCAGCTAATCTGGTGAGGTGGGTAACAGCCTATCACAACACACTTATTTGGTTACAAAGTTTGCAAACTTCACTTTCTTTTAACGGTTTTTACAAGGCTTACATACCCTGAATTTAAACAAAAACTTAATTTTACTGGCCACAGAAATTTCCATTCCACACTATCTTTTGTGACCTCTCCCTATTATTACATGCTGTACTTAACTATTTTTTACTTTATTCTTTGTATTAAAGCTAAAAACAGGTAGGACACTTATCTCTGAAATCTCATCTCCAGAGGAAGACTATGTAAAATAAACATACAAACAAACCCAATCTCCATGGGTAAAATTTGGGTGGGGGAGAGATGCAAAAGAAGGTAGTGCTCTTGCATCTTCATGTAAAATAATTTTAGCAGATACAGCACCTAACGGTGTGGATGTAGTGTAGCAATGCAGTAGTACCATGGTGCCTGAAAAATTGTTGTGATTGTATACATAAACAAAGTGTGTATATTGACAGATATACCTTGTACACCTTGACCCAAATTTAAAAAAAAACCAAATAAGTTGCTCCTGACTGTTCTCTTAGTTTTCAAAAAAATATTTGCTAATCATTGTTATTGCTTTGTGCAGCATGGCTGTTATTTATGGAGTGTTTTCAGCATCAAATATAATTTCACCTTCAGTGGTTGCAGTGATAGGACCACAACACTCCATGTTCATTAGTGGTATTTTCTATAGGTAAGTAAAATTGCTTCAATTCCTGGTATTTAATTTGTGCTGACTTCCTTTTACTTATCTGCATCTAGAAGACCTGCTATTGTTTTGTACATAATTGACTAGCGGGGAATGTATGATATAACTAATGCTGTTCTAGTAGCTGGGGTTAGAATTACTTAAATTTGGAGTAAACTGATAGGAGGAAAAAGAATTAAAAATACTTTTGGCTTTGGGAAGAAGAAACCCAGATTTAGATCACTATTCAGCCATTAAACTCATTGGGGACCCTGACTTGTTCTCAGTTTAAATTAACTTCCCAAGGCCTCTGGGTATAAAAATCTACTCTGAGCTTCTTGCAAAAACAGCGGGAAACTAAGTAACAAAATAATAATGATTATATTCTTAAGGCAATGTGTCTTGTGTTTCGGTGTAATGAATATTTTTATTTCAAATATGCTGTCTCCCCAGGGTGTCTTTTTTGGCAATTTAACTAGGAATAAAAAATTGATCTAGATAATGAAATATATGGTAAGCAGGTAAGATAGGATTCAGAATTAATTGGCAGAGGTAACAACTGAAAATTATCAAATACAGATTACTCCCAACTAATGATACAAATTATTTTACAAAGAACCATGAGCATGGCATCACACATATTAAAATTGTTTTCTTTTCAGCTTATATATTGCCGTTTTTATCCAGCCTTCTACTTGGAGTTTCTACACAGCCTCAGTTTTCCTTGGAATAGCAGCTGCTGGTAAGCTCTTCCTCTCAATCTGAAAGGTGTTCTCCATTTGTATGAAGGAATTTGTTTTGGCTTTTCTCAGTTCATTTTTGGGTAAAATGATGAGATTTGGGTGAGGGACCGATGGCCTAGGTCGATTCCAAGTAATATGGACCTTTTTCCAATTTGCTTTCCCACACTTTTCTCATTTTCCATTCAGGGGAATGCAAGCAATATGTCTTATTCCCCAGTATTAACAATGTAGTAAGCTGTTCTTAACCATTAAGAACATTACACAGAGAATATAAATATACATGTGTATGCCTTGTGAAGAAAACTTTCAGTTTTTATTCCTCGTAAACTACAATCAGCACATTAGCCAAGAAGTCAGTTCTGTGGGATTCAGATTTGCTTAGCATCTCTTAAGTTGTCTTTTCTATCGATAGACAGCTGATAAAGACCCATTGCAAATCAGGTTTATTGCCAAAATGTACAGACTTTCAGCTGTTTGCAATGAACAAATCAAACAAAAGCAATTGAAATAGCTCAACACAACAAATGCTTCAAGAGGTTTCTCCAAATTCAACTGGAAATGTAACTTATAATGACTTCTCCAGTCTCAAAATTATTCAACCCCCTGAATAGAATCCATCACAACAGCACACATACAGTTTGCAAAACAGGTGGTGTTGTCTCAAGCACACCTGATGCAACTAATCAAGGGCCTCATTAGTTGCACCAGGTGTGCTTGAGCTGGAACACATGAAATGCCTGAACTGGCTAGGGGTTTGTTGAGTGTCACGTTTGACTGCATGTTAGAAATATGGCTAAGTCAAAAGAATGGTCCAAAAAGGTAAGAGAAGAGATCATCGCCCTTCACAAACAAGGAACAGGATACAAAAAGACACTGTTGGAAGCATAGTTTGCAAGTTCAAAGTTAAAGGAACAGTGGTACAGTGGTTACACTTCCTGGACGGGGCAGAAAAAAGAAGCTGTCAATGGCTGCAACCAGGTTTCTGAGAAGGCAGGTTGAGATAAACCCTCGGGTGACTGCAAAAGACCTGCAGCAAGACTTGGTGGCAACAGGCACTGAGGTTTCAGTGAGCACAGTAAGGCGTGTATTAAACACACAAGGTGTCCATGCCAGAACTCCAAGATGTACACCACTACTGACCCAAAAGCACAAGAAAAGTCGGCTCCAATATGCTCACAATCATATAAATAAGCTACAGAAGTTTTGGGATTCTGTTCTGTGGAGCGATGAAACAAAACTGGAACTTTTAGGCCTGATGGATCAGCAGTATGTCTGGAGGAAGAAGAATGAAGCATACGCTGAAAAGAACACTCTGCCTACAGTTAAGCATGGTGGTGGCTTGGTGATGCTCTGGGGCTGCTTTGCATCCTCTGGCACTGGAAACCTGCAGCATGTGGAAGGCAAGATGGATTCATTGAAGTATCAGGAAATCCTAGGAGAAAACGTCATGCTGTCTGTAAGGAAGCTGAAGCTTGGGCGTCATTGTACCTTCCAGCAGGACAATGATCCCAAGCACACCTCAAATTCCACTAATGCTTGGATGCAGAAGAAGTCCTGGAAGATTCTACAGTAGCCATCACAGTCACCTGACTTGAACCCTATAGAAAATCTCTGGTGGGATTTGAAGAAGGCGGTGACAGCACGGAAACCCAAGAATATTACTGAACTGGAGGCCATTGCTCATGAGGAATGGGCTAGGAATCCTCAGGAACGCTGCCAGAAGCTGGTGTCTGGCTATGCATCTCGTTTGCAGCAGGTCATAACAGCAAAAAGGTGCTCTACTGAGTACTGAAGATGCTTGCCATGAAGGGGTTGAATAATTTTGAGACTGGAGAAGTCATTATAAGTTGCATTTTCAGTTGAATTTGGGGACACCACTTGAAGCATTTGTTGTGTTGAGCTATTTCAATTGCTTTTGTTTGCTTTGTTCACTGCAAACAGCTGAAAGTCTACATTTTGGCAATAAACCTGATTTGCAATGGGGGTTGAATAATTTCGATTGCAACTGTAAGTATGCATTATATAGATTTGTTGTCTGAAATGTGTAATAAGTATAGAGATATTCCTATTCCTTAAAAATTTGCCACAACTACAGTTACTGGAACAGTGGCCAGAATACCTTAATATAATTTTAATACTTAATATATTTTTGTTGCCTCCACATCACCTATTTTTATTTGAACACTTAAATACACATCAGCTGTATGCATTTGTGAAGCAACCCTGAGATGCATCCAAAAAATACAAATATAATCTATGTTACTCAAAGATTTTCAGATACCAATATAAACAAACTTTAGAAGACTTTCTTTTCTCATTTACAACCATTCTGATTACATTTTCAGTACTGTGGACTGCTCAGGGAAATTGCCTAACAATAAATTCAGATGAAAACACAATTGGCAGGAACAGTGGAATATTCTGGGCATTATTACAATCCAGGTAAGTAACTAAGCTATTGCTTTTGGTTATATCCATCTAGCATATCTTTGTTGGAATAAGGGTGAAATTAGCCTTTAATACTGGTCCCCAAATCACCCATTAAGTGCTGTGAATGAAATAAAACTTCACAGATTGCAGTGGAGGCCTCTCCCTTTTGCATCTTCCACTTGCCCACAAATTTATTCTGGAGGATTGGGAATCCACTAAACCAGAAGAAGAAATCACCCAACACCAGAAGGTGCACAGATGGTACTAATACTAAAATACCTTTCATTGGGAAACAAATGTGTGACTAGGCTGTAGTTCTCTGTATACTTAAAGGAAGACTGTGAAGGCACAACTCACAAATTGAACTGTCAGTTTTGGTGCTTACAAAGGAAATGTACTTTCTGGAATCACAGTTCTCTTCAAGTTCTGCATTCTATGTCAGTTATCATTTAAATAGTCCCAAATGGGAACAATAGTTTGTTCCAAATCTATATTGAGTCACCGTCTCTTCTGTGTCATAGGAAAATATCTGAGGACAGACATTCAGAATTTTCCATGATTTTATTGTAAGGCAAATTAGGGAGTATGAACAGCATGTGCAACTTAGAATGTATGTTGTGTCTGGATTGCTTAGATTGCTTTGATTTAGATCAGGGAAATTGAAATTCAACTTCCAGTTTAGTCAATGGTCACATGTGGGACTGGTCCCTTAACCTCTGCCTCACTTATATGATTCTAATGAGAATGTTCTTGGGTTGGAGTTGGGAAACATGTATGCTACCCGGTGCTCCCTGAAAGGAAGTTTATTTTATAATTTATATTCTGCTTTCCTATTAAGCATAATAACCAGAGGGACTTGTGATAAAGATTAAAACATAAAAAGATAGGACAAAATAATTCAAAAGCAACATATCAGTTAAAATAAACATCTGCTAAATAAAAAATGGGGCGTGGTGGCTCAGCGGGTAAGACGCCAGGCTTGTCGATCGGAAGATCGCAAGTTTGGAGGTTCGAATCCCTAGCCCCGCGTGACAGAGTGAGCTCCCGCACTCGCTCCAGCTCCTGCCAACCTAGCAATTTGAAAGCATGCAAATGCAAGTAGATGAATAGGTACCACTTCGGTGGGACGGTAACAACGTTTTGTGCTTGTCATGCTGGCCACATGACCGTGGAAGCGTCTTTGGACAACGCTGGCTCTTCGGCTAACAAATGGAGATGAGCACCGGCCCCTAGAGTCGGACAGGACTGCACAAATGTGCGGGGGGAACCTTTACCTTTACCTTTAAATAAAAAAGCAGATGTAAGCCATTCAGCAATTAACAAGATTAAAATGATAAAACGATCACAGGTTATGTGCCAGCCAAAATAAAGTATTCTTTATCAGCTGTCTATAGATAGGAACAGAAGGGATTATTATAAAGAATTAATTCCACTGTCATTGCAGCCCTGGGAAAAGACTGCACAGGCAACACAGAGTGTAGTGCTTAGAGTTCTGATTTTAAAACCCTGTGAATTTCCAAGATAATTTAGGATTCTAAAGATACCTTAGTTAAACAATGTCTTCTTTGACTTGAGATCAACTAGTGATCTCATGGACATGTTTGTGTAGTTTTCTGGGGACTAATACAGACTGATACCTTCTTTATGAGGAGGACTAATACTATTTGCTGATACCTTCTTTAAAGATGCTTTTTTCACTTTCCTAGTCTAGCCTGCAGCCCTTTGGTAGTTTTCTGTCCAGTACTTCCAGGTCTAACCCTGCTTAGTTTTTCAAGGTCAGCCAAAATCAGCTAGGTTCTGCTGCCTTGGTTCATGGATAAATTAGTAAAGTTTAGCATAGCATTTTAAATTGAACCAGAAGCAATGGGCTTCTTAAAGCAACTCTGAGATCTGTAGGGGGAAAAAAAATACCACAATGTAAAATGGGCAGTGTTATAATCAGATTGCAGCTGGAAAGTTGTGCTCATTCCTACTTTTAATTTCCAAATCAAATGCAGAATTTCTTCTTCAGTTATTTTAAACTTTGCAGTTATGTCCTACTTCCATATATTAGAATTTTTGTAGCTTCCCCCATTGGGATTGTATTTCTAGGCTGGTTCTTACTGAACCAAGATATGTGTCTCCCTTAACATTATGTTGTGGATTTTACTTGATTGTCATGGAGCCTTCTCTGCCTGGTGTGATCTCTGTGTGTTGCACTTCAGTTCTCATAGTTGCCAGCTGTCATAACCAACAGTCATACTGATTATGGGACTATGGGAATTGAAGTCCAACCCTAGTTTGAAGAAGGCTGATGTAATGAAAGAAAGACATGCATATCTTGGGAATATGAGCTCTTATACTCTTATTGGCTAGGTATGTTGGAATCTACCTGCAATGTCAACATAATTTAACATTTTACAGAGAAATCCTTGAGTATTTAAAGTTTATTAAGATTTCAATCTTGTTTTGAACTACAATTCACCTTTCTCTGTTCTTGTGTTAAAATAATATATTAACCACTAGTTATCTTCTGTTTACAGCTTGTTTTTTGGAAATCTCTACATATATTTTGCCTGGCAAGGAAAAACTTACATATCAGGTTGGTATTGTTCATAAAATCCTTTTGAAGCTGTAAATTTATCCTACTCTCTCTGTCTTTGAGTTTTTACTGTATCTCACTGTATATCTTACAAATCCCATTTTAAAACATACATACATACATACATACATACATACATACATACATACATACCAAATTTAGTCACTGCCCATCTCACTCAGAGAGCAACTCTGGGCGGTTTACAATAAAACAGGAATAAAATATTGATTAAAATACAATAAAACATGCTGTCTTCTCCTTAGTCATTTACACATAGAGGGACAGACTAATTCACTGCCTCAGCAATTGGATAAGAGAAGACAAAAGTTTGTGCGGAAGTATTTTTCTGCCTGAAGTGGACCAGCAAATGCCTTCCCACTCTTTTCTTCCATTTCCATTTCCCCTTGGTCCAGCCAACTACCTACCAATCTAAGCTACACTAATGGGGGTTTGTTCAAATTCTGGCTGGGGTAGGGGAAAGCAGAAATAATTGTCTCAGGCAATGATATTACCTGTGCATTGTACAATGATTTAAGAGATTTAGCATATGTACAGGTTGACAAGCATTTGAACAAGGTTTTGCCATTTTCCATTTAAAAAATTATTCTGAGTTGACCCTGGAGAAAAAGTGAGATCCTGAAGGCTAATGCCAATTTTTATAATTCATACTTAAAAAATTTAAAAAGGCATCCTGTTGTTTCTTGTTTGTCCCCATTCCTTTATCTTCATTTTCTGCCTGATTATTAACTCAATGGAGCATACTGTAATCAAATGCATATCTACTCAGGAGTACCATTCAGTTCCTTTAGGGTTTAATCCGAGAGCCACGGCACCTTGGCTGATCTTAGAAGCTAAGCAGGCATATCTGATCAGTGGTTGCGTGTGGAAGTGGCTGAGAATTCCAAGGCTTTTGGCTCAGCTGGGAAGTGAGGAAAAAACATCATGGGGGAAGGTAGTGGCAAAACCCTTCTGTAGTGCTGCCAAGTAAACTGCATCAGTGGAGTCTCCAGGAGCCTAGCACAGCCTGTGGCTGTTTTTACCTTTCTCAAAAAGTGTATATAATAAAGCACTGCATGCTTAAACTTTGATAGCTGTAAAACCTGCATTCTGTACTGACCAGTGAGCTATAGGAAGCTCAAAGACAAGGCATAGAATCTATGCCAGTGAAGAATAGAGAGTAAGAGGAAGCAGATACAGTCAGACTACTTTGAAGGCTGAACTTTTCAACCAATACATACTTTAGCATTTATATTTGCAGTTGAGAGAACTAGAAATGTCTATTTGTATGAACATTAAAGCTGTTTCTTTTATAAAAAAAACTTGAGAAAGCACTGCATTTGGTAAGATAATTTCTTCCCTATATTATTATTAACAGGAATTTTGATACAGAGGCAGTACTATTATGCCTATTTAAAACTATCTACCAACGTATTTATGCTGAGATCTTTTCCTCTGCATATTCCAGATAGGTTTGAATGCTTTTCTGCCTTATTTCCTAATAATTGCCCTTAAGATATCCCTATTTAAGTGACCAACTCCATGACCATATTAAAACAATACGTTAATATGCATAGTTATCTTCAGATACAGAAACTTGGTTTGATTCATGAAAACTTACTGAAACTTGTGTGAATGTAAATTTTGCTCTCTATATTATATTTTGACTTGTCTGAAAAATGTCCTGAATATTTTAGCAACTTTGAATGGATGCACTGTTTGTTGAAGAAGGTATAACATGCTGTTTTCCTTCTCCGCAGAAAGTGACCGTAGGACTGTCTTCATCTCTCTGACAGTGATCAGTCTAGTGGGCACCGTTTTGTTTTTTCTCATTAGAACTCCAGAAAAATCAAATTCAGAGGAAGAGGAAGCCACATCTGAAAACACTGTAGATAGCATGTAGGTGCTAATTGCTGATGTTTTGTTAGATTAGCATATTCTTAGTTTCATCATTTCTGCTCCTCTTTGAATAAGAAAGGAGGCTTGTATTTACTGCAAAGAAGAATTGTAGGTAGAAAACAATCCACTTGCCCAGGTTATCCAGGGTAGGGAGTATGCTTAGATTTAAAATGTCTGGAACTGTAGAGCTACAAGATAATTTATATAAAATTACATACATAATTTATGTAGGATAAATTAACTTGCATTGTTATATTTTTAAGCCGTATGATACTGCGCAGATCTAATTTGATGTGTAGGGGGAGTTTATGAAAAAAAAAAGTGATGGCAGAAGTTTAATGCACATATAATTTAGGTCAGTGGTTTATTTCTGAATCAATATTTCTTATATTGATATTTTAAAATTTCTAATGGCAAATGGTGCTGAGTAAAGTACATTGATAATGACACAATGATTATTTTCTCAATATATCACATATTTTTTCACTTTAAATAAATATTTGTTTTACCAGGTCTGGCCAAAGCAAAATATCAAGGGCCATGGATGCAATAAGTAAGTAAAATTCAAGGAAAAAGTACCCAGGGCATTTTGACATGCTTAGCAAGAGTCAGATACAAATGGTTACAATTCCTTGTAGCTGTTTTTAAGATTTCCCTCCTCAGGGAAGCAGTGGCATAATGTTAGTAGCAACATTGCTATGAATTCTGTAACATTGCCTATTTTAGGTGCAGCTAGACTGATTTCTTATCCTGCTTTGGCTTACAAAGGTGGGATAGTCCATGGATTTATTAAGCCGCACAGCCTGTACTCATCTACAAAACTGTGTGGGTACTAACAGAGAAGCGCTCATTGTGATTGAGGGAGAAAGGGGTATTGAAGTTTAGCTCAGTTCCCCATTTTTGAATTTATAAATCAGTGAGGATTATCATTGGATCTAGTTTAATTAAAATATTTTCATTTTGCCTTCTTTGTAGAAAGATCGTTCAAGTTATGTTCTACAAAAGAGATTTTTCTACTTAGTGTCACAACAGCCTATACAGGTAATAGAACAAGGGTGCAAACACCAATCTTGGACGTTTGTAGAGACTTGTGAATACATTTTTATGTCACTATATTTTTTCTAAATGCTTTCTGTCCTGTCAATAGTCTTTGGCGTCTTCATGAAAATCAATTGGTGGTTTCTTTTCTGACCTTATTCCATTAGCTGATGTTATTGTGATTCCATGGAGTTGTGAGGAAACTATACAGAACTTTCCTAAGAATTCTCTGCAGCTAAAAAATTATTTTTATAATGAAGTGCTAATTGTTAAAGGGCTTTTTTTTTTTTGGACAAATGCCAAAAAAGACAAGATTATGTATTTGTATGATTCCTTTGTGTGCATTTACTGGCACTTTTTGCATTATAACCCTATAAATCAACTTTTTTTCTTTTAGCATATTTAACTGTCTTTTTGTACTCTTTGAGCAAACCTCTTCTTAACTGGGAACCAAGTGTTTTTGTTGATTTTTATCTCAAACCATTATGCTAACTGATATGATGGCACATTATCATTATCCATAGATATTTGGGGGGCGCTTCTGACCGGGCTCCCAAGTCTGTAGGAAATTAAAATTTTACCAGACTAGTCTAAATGTTCCCTAACTCTTTTTCCAGTACTATAAAAAATAGAATTGTAGGTAGTCCTTAGGTTACAGCCACTTGTTCAGCGACTGTTCAAAGTTACAACAGTGCTAAATGAGGGGGACTTATGACTGGTCCTCAAAGTTGTGGCCATCATAGTGTCCTCATGGTCATATGATCGCAATTTGGGTGCTTGGCAACTGGCTCGTAATTATGTGATCACCATTTGCAACCTTCCCTGCCAGCTTTCCACAAGCAAAGTCAGTGGGGAGGTTGGCAGGAGGTTGCAAGTTGCTCCTGCAAGTCGCTCCCGGCTTCTTTTTCTCCTGAGTAGCGCCTGACCGCACAGAATACCACACTGGTCAATTTCGTCTGCACTGTGGCATAAACTAATAAGACATTTTTATTACAACTGTGGTCAGTTTGAAATATGATTTTATACACTTCGTTCCCTTTTTACAATTTTATCTTAAAACTGGATTATAATATTTTTTACCTAGGATCTCTTTACATTGCTGGAATAAATCTTTGGAATTAAAGCAGTCTCTTAATTTTAGAAAGGCATAATCCAGGTCCTTGGTTCTGTCAGTAATACTACCCTATTCTGAAGACAGTAATTTGGGGGCCAGAATATTTTGATCCACTCATAGAAAGACAGCTAACTGATCTGCCATCAGCTAGTATAAAGACATTACATACATTGAATGTACTTGAATGCACTACTCTGTTACCCATCTGTGAATTACGTTGTTTGATACTATGTGGTGTTTGTCTGTAGGCTGAGTCATGGCAACTGGATTTCTTTCTTTTGGTTGAAACGTTTCGCTGCTTGTCCAAGTAGCTTCTTCAGTCTTGGACAAGCAGCGAAACGTTTCAACCAAAAGAAAGAAATCCAGTTGCCATGACTCAACCTACAGACAATTCCACCTGGATGACTGAGAATCTTCATTGACATAAGTGGTGTTTGGTTTTTAAAACAGTCTTGTGAGGAGGTCATTGGGATATGGGAATTTTGCTAAATAATTATTGTTGAAACCTTTCATATTGAAAGCGCCTCTGAAAGGGTTGTACTTAAGGATCAAGTACTTGCAAACAATAATGCCTGAAATAATGTTCTTTTTCAAGGTCTGGAATTAACATTCTTCTCTGGAGTATATGGAACTTGTATAGGTGCTGTAAAGAAATTTGGTGCTGCAGAAAAAAGTCTTATTGGACTCTCTGGTATTTTCATTGGCATTGGAGAAATATTAGGTGAGTTCAAACTGAACCTAAAATAATAGAATTTTTTTCCCCTGACATTTAAATAAATAAATTTGATAAATAAAAAGGTTTGTATAATGTGCAGGTAGATAAAGTAACACAACAAAGAACTAAGATATTAGGCTGCTCAAAATCAGTTGTTAAACTTTCAGTGTAGACTGTAGAGGAATGGCTAAGCAGGCAGGTCTTACTCTGTCTATGTTCCACTAGGCCAGGGGTGGGCAACATCAGGCTCCTGCCTAAGGCCCACGGGGCTCCCGCCCTCAAACCCCGCCCCTTCCACGTGATTGGCTCCCGCCTGCAAACCTCGCCCCCCAGTGCTTGTGATTGGCTCCCGCCCGCAAACTCCGGCCCCCGGTCTGTGGAAATCCCAGAAACCCCGCCCCCCACCCCCCTGGTCCCCAGTTATAAATATCCAAATGGCCCTTGGCAGAAAACAGGTTCCCCACCCCTGCACTAGGCAGTAGCAGGAAGGAATGTTACAGTTTTATTTGTTTGTCAGCTTGTATGCCTCCTCAATCACAAATTGGTTCCACAGTTTGTCACAACTTTACCATTGCAAAACAAGTGAACAAAAACTAAATAAGACTTCCCAGGCCATTCTCAGAGGACTTTTTGTTTTGTTTTGTTTTGTTTTGTTTTTTGCTTTAAATTCATGAACAAAGTTTTCTTAAATACTTTTTTTTTACCCTCTTCCTTTTGTACTCACTATAGAATATGTGAGTTCTGTAGCACTGGACTTTGAGTTCAGATACAAGCAGCTGTTCAATATAAAAAGCAGGCCTATTGTTTTGATAGAACAGCATGGCTCAGTTATTCCAGTGTAATACTACCATTAGTATAGCACTTGCTCTGGTTTGCTGTGACACCAGTCCACTTGTAGGCACTTTCCAGACAATATAATAAACCAAACTATAAACATGATTAGCTAAAGAAAAAATATCAAATAAATTAGCAGCCATTTAAACTCATATGCTTTAGAGAATTAAATAAGATCTTTCTTGACATGTAACAATATGCACTTAGTGGGTCTCTTTAGAGAGAAAGTGCCACCAGCAGGTTACCATAGCTGAAAGCACCTTCCTTATAGATTATGGCTGGTAATAAACTGGCAGCTATTGAAATTTTGTAATACTGCTAAAATAGGTTCCAACCATTCCAGTTCAGGTACTTACTTAATGGCAGGAATCCTAAGAAACTAGTTTCCAAGAAAACACTCTCCTTTTAACATTTGCAATAAAAAAATCTTGTTTCTTTATTTACCCAGTGAGTTTCTGCATTAAAGAAAGCAGCTAATTTTCCATACTGATAATAATTATATATTCACTGTTACAGGTGGAGGAATCTTTGGCCTCCTAAGTAAGAACAGCAGATTTGGCAGGAACCCAGTGGTGATGTTAGGCATTGTGGTCCATTTCATAGCTTTCTATTTGATTTTCTTGAACATACCAAATGATGCACCTATTGCCCCCATGGAGGGAACAGATAGCATGGCATTCATGGAACCAAGGTACATATTTTTGCTTCTCCTATTCAGATTATTTTTAGGAGACAACTATGTATTTTTCTGCGGAAGCAGTAAGCTGAAGATGTAGCTAGTGCACAGAATCCTGAATTATTGCCCAATTGTTGGGGGTTCCTTCCCTCGGTCACAGGTCATCTTTCCTGTAAGGAATTACCAGCATCTGAAGATCTTTCTTGTATGTTTTGATTGTTTATCAGGATGAAAGATCCAACTTTCAATTCCTTTATTGTAGTTGCTTTTGCAATTGTGTTTCCTTATTGTGGAATAGAACTGGAAATTTCATAGAATTTCATAACTGGAAATTCTTCAATCATACAAACTCTGTTTGAAGGTGGGCGTGGGTGGTGGTGGTTAAGTTTTATTTTGCTCAGGTGAACCTATAGCTAAATGTTCCCTTCAGGTATCTTAAGCTTATTTCTCCAGGCTATTCTGAAATGAATTATGAATCTTGTTTAATAGACAGTGTATGATTTAAGTGGCCACAAACTGTAATTTAATCAAATGATAATAGAAACTAAAATTGGTGTCTATATCACATGCACAGATCCTGAAGTGGCACAGCATAATTCAGGGTAGATTTGCACTTCTTTGGTGCAAAATGCATGGATCTGAACCCGTTCTGTTCAAGTACTGGAGCTCCATAAAGCTAGACTGGTTAAAAAGGCACCATAGCAAAACAACAGCAATCTTTTTCTGTGTGACATAAAATGCCATGACAGTGTTGTGAGGAAGAGGCATATTGGTTTTGATGATGATCAGGCCTTACCTGAAATCAGTGGCCCTTTTAAAAAGAACACTATTAGTAGCCCCAATCAAAGCATATGGAGGGCTGGAAGAATTATTTATTTTTTATTATTAAATTTATATGACCGCCCAACTCCCCCAACGGGGGACTCGTTTTTTATATTATAGGAAGGGAACCCCACTGTTGTCCAGTATTTTGTAAATGTATGTGAAAGGTTATGTACAAACATATGGTATATAATTTTTGAGAGAATGTGATATTAGAGAATAGTGGCCCTATAGCATTTACCCTGATATCTGTGCTGTATTAACTGTAATGTATGATTTTTATGGTTTTTTAATATTGTTCTTAAATTGCAATTTTTGTAATGTTTTGGTGTTTTTATATTGCTTTTAATTGTTTGTGAGCCACCCAGAGTCATATATTTGAGATGGGTGGCTATATAAATTAATAAAATAAATAAATAAAATGTAGAAATACTCTGAAATGACTTTCTTCAATCTTGGGCATACAAATATGTTGGGAATACACATGGAAAAGCTGAATTGGGGAAGGCTGTCTTTAAAAACTGCTCATGTTCAAATGAAACATCTATTTGCTAATCTTCTGGGATTGGCCACTTTTCTCTTGTATTTCTCAATCCTGAAAAAATGAGAAATGATAGAATTGAACATAATACTATTTTTCGATTATAATTATGAGTTTATTGTTTGCTGCTTTATTTTAGCAAAGAAGTGGCCATTTTTTGCAGTTTTTTACTGGGCTTTGGAGATAGCTGTTTCAACACTCAACTCCTTAGTATTTTGGGATTCCTGTATTCTGAAGACAGTGCACCCGCCTTTGCAATATTTAAATTCATTCAGGTAATATCTATTCCCAAGTGGCAGAAGCAGGTGGTGGTGGTGGTGGTGGTGGTGGTGGTGGTGATGATGATGATGATGATGATGATGACGACGACAATTACCTTCAAGTCAGTTTTTGACTCCTGGTGACTGCCTGGACTAATCCCTGCAGTTTTCTTGGCAAGGTTTTTCAGAAGTGGTTTCCCCTTGTCTGCTTCCTAGGGCTGAGAGAGAGTGACTGGCCCAAGGTCACCCAGCTGCCTTTGTGCCTAAGGGTGGGACTAGAACTCACAGTCCCAGTTCCTAATCTAGCCTGATGTCTTAACCACTACACCCAGAAGGGGAGGGACCTAATAACTATTTCATTGTCATTGGGTAAAGTGTCTCAGCAGGTCATAGCACCTAGCTGATCTTGTCTCACTTGGCCATTAAGCACAATTAGGCATGATTATATGGGCGTGGTGGCTCAGCAGGTAAGATGCCAGGCTTGTCGATTGGAAGATTGAAAGTTTTGAGGTTCGAATCCCTAGCCCTGCATGACAAAGTGAGCTCCCGCGCTAGCTCCAGCTCTTGCCAACCTAGCAATTCGAAAGCATGCAAATGCAAGTAGATGAATAGGTACCACTTCGGTGGATAGGTAACAGTGTTCCGCATGCGTCATGCGGCCACATGACCGTGGAAGCATCTTTGGACAGCGCTGGCTCTTCGGCTAACAAACGGAGATGAGCACTGGCCCCTAGTCGGACACAACTGCACAAATGTGCGGGGGGAACCTTTACCTTTACCTTATACTTGGGTAGGAACCACCAGAAATCCCTATAGGCTGGGCTAAAAAAATCTGCTTTCATCATCTGCTTTCTTCCCACATTGTGGAAGAAGTACCATACTCTATTACTATACTGTTGCCAAAGAATTTCATGGATGTATCTATTTAGTTATCACTGGAATTCAGCATAACTTGAGGGACATTTTGCTCTTTACTGCTAGGAAAAAGTAGTATATTAAAGGGACAGTGGGATTAATTTCTGAGAAATGTGCCTGTGATATTATCAAGTTGGTGTTATGGTAGCAAAAAGTGGAAATGCATCCACTGTGGTGTATTTTTTGTTGTTGTTAGATATATACCCTGCCTTTCCTCCAGGAGTTCAAGGTGGCGTGTATATATAGAAAAGACTTTTTAGTGCTTTTGCAATGCAGTCTTATATTTATCTATTCAGAAGTAATTCCTATTGAACTCACTGGGGCTTACTCCAAATTATTTAGACACAAGACATTAATAATTTAAATGATATTTAAATTAAATGCAAAATTGGTATTATATATCAAGGCTGTTCAATCTACAATTTGAAATACTGTGTTGGATTTTGTGTACACAAAGAACACTCTCTCATAATAAGTCATCTGTATATTGGACATGTCCAGTTTGGAATAAGTGTACTTGCTTCTGTAAAGAAACCTGATTGGGAAAGTTTATGCTCTGGTAATTAAAAGTGGAGGTGAGATGGCATTAAAAATCAATGCCTGTAACTGAGTTGGATTACGATTAAGGCTGTGTTTACAACATCTCTATTTTTTCTTTTCAGTCTATCTGTGCAGCTGTTGCTTACTTCTACAGCAATTATTTGTTTCTTCAGTGGCAACTTCTAATTATGGCAGTCGTTGGATTTTTTGGGACAATTACGTTTTTCACAGTGGAATGGGAAGCGCCAGCCTTTCTTGCCCGAAGAACAGGTTATCGCAACATTTGATAAATACACTGTGGTCGTCCTGAGGCAATAGTCACCTGTCAAACCACAAGTTTATTGGAAAGATTGATAGCCTGTTCATTATAGAATATAGACATATTTAACACCAAAGTTCTAAAAGGTTTTGTTCTCTTATCAATCAGTAGTGATAGAGATCACAGACTACAATGTGGAGAAGGAACTCTGCAGAGGGGACAGAGAGACACTCTTTTTTATTATGTCTACTTGAGTTTAAGAATAGCCGTTACGGAAATTCCACTATTCTTCTTCTTTTAATGCAACCCTGTACATGTGGTTACTCGAACCCTAATCAAATTCAGTGAGACTTGAAACTAGGCATAGGATTGCAACCTTACATTTTGTATATATATTTCTCTTATTTCCTGTATATTTTTTTCTGTAAAATGCATCATTTTGCATTTCTAGTAAGGGGATATGGAAAATGGAAAATGTGTTACTAGCTGAAATAAACACATTGTATTTTACAAGTTCTGACAAACAGTTCTGGATAGACTGCAGTTTGCTGGAATTGAAACCTGGAACATTTTGATTCTTCTGGGTTTCAGCTGAAACAATTCTGGAGGGGTCTTACAGTGCCAAGTACTGCAAAGCTCAGGCAGTTCACCCCTCTATATCTTTCTCTTCCTCCGCATAGGCTGTACGTTAGCCTTCATGCTGATCTTCTCAGGGCATTCCTTTTCCTACTTCCCCTTAGATGCTACTGCTTTCTTTTTCAAGTGTGACATATCCAACCTCGGGTTTTTTTTTAGATTTTTTTATCCCACCTTTATTATTTTTATAAATAACTCAAGGCAGGGAACATACCTAATACTCCCTCCTCCTATTTTCCCACATTTTCATAGGACCTTCCTTTCCTTACCTCCCCTTAATTGATGCCACTGATTTTTGTGGCTAAAGGTGCAATATATCCAACTGGTCTACTCACCCACCCACCTATCCATATTCCTAGTTACTTCCTATCCCTACCTTCCTGCCATGCATTGCTGCTGATGTCCTTAGTTTTTTCCTGTTGTCTCTCTCTGAAACATTTCTGCTGGAACATGCATGTTCCAGGTCTGGATGTGGGCCACCCAGAACAGAACAGTTCATATATGTTATGTTTTGTACCTAGATAGTGTTAATGAACTGAACATCATGAGAAGAGCTAAATTATAGCACTAAAGTGCATAATAGGGATACTTGACCTTTTGGTAGCTGGGGTTGCACTTAACGTTTAGGGTGACATTGATGGCTGCAAAATGGGTGGAACCATATCATACATGGAGGTAGGGTTGGATTTCTGGGGAGTTTCTTTGTTTTTAACTGTTATATACATATGTTAGAGCTTTTTAATGAGCTCAAAATGATGGGAAACTCTCATCAGTTTTCAGAAGTCATGAGAAGACTAAGCCACAAAAAGGGATCACTTGAAGGCCTGGGAGTGTTGATTGCCCATCCAGTACAGGGACAAGTATGATTCTTAAACGTTTAATTAGGCCATCAGTTCATAGCTTGAATTCATTAAACACTACATTTTAGTGCCATAATTTCACTTTGGAGACAAGCATACAGAGGTTATGAATGTATATCCACTACAAATATTTTGCCAGGTGCTGAAATGTGTAACACACCTATAACATTTGATTGATTAGTTTAATCAAAATGATTTTTTTCTTGTTTTAATTCACATGTGAATCTATGTAGATTCAAACTGCAATCAATATTCATCTGGGACTGGGAGCAAACTTTAGTGAATTCAGAGGAGCTTCTTAGTTCCATGTAGGATTGTGCTGTAATCAGTTAAAATGTATGGTTGATCCTACTAGAAGTGCTTTGATTAAATAATACACATAGATTCAATTCAGCTTCTTGTCTGTAGTGCACTTTGCTTCAGAAGAGCTGTCCAATCCCTGGGCTACTTTCATAAATAGGGAATAAAGAACACACAATGATATGATCCAATCTCCTCCCCACCATTGCTTTAAATAAGGAATATCTCAATCTTATCTAATTATGGAACTCATAAGGCAGGGTTTGACATTCTTAATGCAGAATATGTCTGAAGTCAGGTATAAAGGAACATAAGAATTGTGATCAGTTCCACAAAAATGTGGACACACAACTGTATCTCTGTCATAGAATAAGCAACTTGTGTGATGTTGCAAAGTGCTTACTGAATTTTAGAAGACACAGTTCTTGAAAATGGCATGCCTCAAAAACCTTGTTACTGCTAACTTGTGTACCAAACAATATTTTTGCATACCATTCTGTTGAAACAGTACTATGTGGAGAGACAATACCAGATAAAACAGTAAATGGTTTCCATGCTCAGTATATACTTTCTTATTTGTACATCTCAGATCATGGCAGCATTGATACTGAATGATATTTACTTAGTAGTCTCGCCATAATAGCTAATCAGTTTTAAGAGACATATCTGTCAATACTAAGTGCTGGGTGAAAGTTTTGCCATTTAGCAAGGCGATTTTTATAAACAGATTTCAAACTGCTAGCTTATATACAGCAGAAAGAATTACAGAATTGATTTTACTTTGTAAAACCAGGGACATTAAAATCTTCCCAACTCTGACTCCATGTGAAGATTACAGATGACAGGGTTAATTTATTTGTTTCTTAGTTCCAAGCAAGTAATTGCTGAAAAACTAATGTAATTTTAAGCAAAACTATTTCCTTGTAAACATCTGTTTAAGGATGTAATCCAACATCATGTGTATGGATTTGAGAGCTAAAGTTTGCCAGAACAAATTACCCTGATTAAAAAAAAAAGGTTTTCCTATAGTTTTTTAAAATTTATTTTCTATCCCGCCTTTATTATTTTTATAAATAACCCAAGGCGGTGAACATACCTAATACTCCTTCCTCCTCCTATTTTCCCCACAACAGCAACCCTGTGAGGTGAGTTGGGCTGAGAGAGAGTGACTGGCCCAAGGTCACACAGCTGGCTTTCATGCCTCAGGCGGGACTAGAACTCTCAGACTCCTGGTTTCCTATTGGCTCCTTCCCAGGGCTTAGAGAGAGTGACTGGTGCAAGGTCACCCAGCCGGCTTTCATGCCTAAGGCGGGACTAGAACTCTCAGGCTCCTGGTTTGCCATTGGCTCCTTCCTAGGGCTGAGAGAGAGCGCGACTGGCCCAAGGTCACCCAGCTGGCTTTCATGCCTCAGGCGGGACTAGAACTCTCAGGCTCCTGGTTTCTACCCCGTTGCCTTAACCACTAGACCCAACTGGCTCTCAGATGACCCAGAAGTGGTTGTGTGTGTGCTTGAGGAACAGTTTTGGTTCTGGGTGTTGGCAGAAAGCAAAACTACCCTACCCAAAAAGACCCTAATGATGCACAGGCTTTGTAAAAACAGGGAATTGGTGCCAGTATTAACTGCATCTATCCAGGTGATACAGAAGCTCATTAACAGAAGCTGGGATACTTAAAAAAAACCCACTTGGCTGAAAAGGTGATTAGTTGGAGCAATTAGATATTGGCATATTTGTTTAGCTGTTCCAAATGGTTATGTCCAGCCAACTGATTTCGCAAGCTAGCCATTCTGATTTTCTTGACATAGTTGTGTTACCTCTAGTTGTTCTTCATTTTTTTTAATTGTTAAAAAAGTTACATGATGTGGATTGAAATAATTTTAAAAATTAATATTGCCTATTTCTTTTTATTGTTACAGAAATCAAACTGAACTGAGATCAATAAATATATTTTGCAAAAAACCTCAGAGGCTTTTAATTTAATTGTATGTGATGATTATGCACAAACAGTCTGTGGTTGTTTAAAGCAGCTATGTAACCGTGTTGCATTAATAACCTGTTTCACCAGCAGTGTCCATTTAATTGATAATGGCATTAATTGCCCTTATTTTTATGCTTGTTTAAAACCATTTTATAAACACTAATAATGGTAAAAGGAATTATGTCACACACTGACATTTTAAAAAACTCTTTATTTTTCTAAAATTCAAAGCAGCTTATAAAACGTTCATAACATATGGTAAAAATTGTCCCGATTGCTAAAATGAAGTCAATATACTCCTCCTCCCTACCAGAGGTACCTGCAAAATCTGACAATTTTTTCAAAGCAATGAAACTAACGTAACACAAACTCTACCTTTTCTGTATGTGCATGTTGTTGTTTATTCGTTCAGTCGCTTCCGACTCTTCGTGACTTCATGGACCAGCCCACGCCAGAGCTTCCTGTCGGCCGTCACCATCCCCAGCTCCCCCAAGGTCGAATCCGTCACCTCCAGAATATCATCCATCCATCTTGCCCTTGGTCGGCCCCTCTTCCTTTTGCCTTCCACTTTCCCTAGCATCAGCATCTTCTCCAGTGTATCCTGTCTTCTCATTATGTGGCCAAAGTACTTCAGTTTTGCCTTTAATATCATTCCCTCAAGTGAGCAGTCTGGCTTGATTTCCTGGAGTATGGACTGGTTTGATCTTCTTGCAGTCCAAGGCACTCTTAGAATTTTCCTCCAACACCACAGTTCAAAAGCATCTATCTTCCTTCGCTCAGCCTTCCTTATGGTCCAGCTCTCACAGCCATAGGTTACTACAGGGAATACCATTGCTTTAACTATGCGGACCTTTGTTGTCAGTGTGATGTCTCTGCTCTTAACTATTTAATCAAGATTTGCCATTGCTCTCCTCCCAAGAAGTAGACGTCTTCTGATTTCCTGGCTGCAGTCAGCGTCTGCAGTAATCTTTGCGCCTAGAAATACAAAGTCTGTCACTTCCTCCACTTTTTCTCCCTCTATTTGCCAGTTATCAATCAAGCTGGTTGCCATAATCTTGGTTTTTTTGAGGTTTAACTGCAACCCAGCTTTTGCACTTTCTTCTTTCACCTTCCTCATAAGGCTCCTCAACTCCTCTTCGCTTTCAGCCATCAAAGTGGTATCATCTGCATATCTGAGATTGTTAATGATTCTTCCAGCGATTTTAACTCCAGCCTTGGATTCATCAAGCCCAGCACGTCGCATGATGTGTTCTGCGTACAGGTTGAATAGGTAGGGTAAGAGTATACAACCCTGCCGTACTCCTTTCCCAATCTTAAACCAGTCCGTTGTTCCGTGCTCTGTTCTTACCGTTGCTACTTGGTCGTTATACAGATTCCTCAGGAGGCAGACAAGATGACTTGGTATCCCCATACCACCAAGAACTTGCCACAATTTGTTATGATCCACACAGTCAAAGGCTTTAGAATAGTCAACAAAACAGAAATAAATGTTTTTCTGAAACTCCCTGGCTTTCTCCATTATCCAGCGGATATTGGCAATTTGGTCTCTAGTTCCTCTGCCTTTTCTAAACCCAGCTTGTACATCTGGCAATTCTCGCTCCATGAATTGCTGGAGTCTACCTTGCAAGATCTTGAGCATTACCTTACTGGCATGTGAAATAAGTGCCACTGTTCGATAGTTTGAACATTCTTTAGTGCTTCCCTTTTTTGTTATGGGGATATAAGTTGATTTTTTCCAATCTGATGGCCATTCTTGTGTTTTCCAAATTTGCTGGCATATGGCACGCATCACCTTGACAGCATCGTCTTGCAAGATTTTAAACAGTTCAGCTGGGATACCGTCGTCTCCTGCTGCCTTGTTATTAGCAATGCTTCTTAAGGCCCATTCAACCTCACTCTTCAGGATGTCTGGCTCTAACTCACTGACCACACCGTCAAAGCTATCTGCAATATTATTATCCTTCCTAAACAGATCTTCCGTGTATTCTTACCACCTTTTCTTGATCTCTTCTGCTTCTGTTAGGTCCTTACCATCTTTGTTTTTGATCATACCCATTTTTGCCTGGAATTTACCTCCGATGTTTCTAATTTTCTGGAAGAGGTCTCTTGTCCTTCCTATTCTGTTGTCTTCTTCCACTTCCGCACATTGCTTGTTTAAAAATAATTCCTTATCTCTTCTGGCTAACCTCTGGAATTTTGCATTTAATTGGGCATATCTCCCCCTATCACTGTTGCCTTTTGCTTTCCTTCTTTCTTGGGCTACTTCCAGTGTCTCAGCAGACAGCCATCTTGCCTTCTTGGTTTTCTTTTTCTTTGGGACGTTTTTTGTTGCCGCCTCCTGAACAATGTTGTGAACTTCTGTCCATAGTTCTTCCGGGACCCTATCTACTAAATCGAGTCCCTTAAATCTATTCTTCACCTCCACTGCATATTCCTTAGGAATATTAGTGAGCTCATATCTAACTGATCTGTGAGTCTTCCCTATTCTCTTTAGTCTGATTCTACATTTTGCAATAAGTTCGTGATCTGAACTACAGTCAGCTCCAGGTCTTGTTTTTACCGACTGTATAGATGTCCGCCACCTTTGGCTGCAAAGGATGTAGTCAATCTGATTTCGGTGTCGACCATCTGGTGAAGTCCATGTATAAAGTCGTCTTTTAGGTTGTTGGAAGAGAGAGTTTGTTATGCACAGTGAGTTGTCTTGGCAAAATTCTATCAGCCTATGTCCTGCTTCATTTTGTTCTCCCAGACCATGCTTGCCTGTAATTCCAGGTGTCGTTTGACTACCTACCTTAGCATTCCAGTCTCCTGTAATGAAAATAACATCTCTTTTTGGCGTATTATCCAGTAGGTGCTGCAGATCCTCATAGAACTGATCTACTTCTGCTTCTTCAGCATCTGTGGTTGGGGCGTATATTTGGATCACTGTGATGTTAAATGGCTTACCCTGAATTCGAATTGAGATCATTCTATCGTTTTTTGGATTGTATCCAAGCACTGCTTTAGCCACTTTATTATTAATTATGAAGGCTACTCCATTTCTTCTGTGGTCCTCTTGTCCACAGTAGTAGATCTGGTGGTCATCTGATGTGAAGTGGCCCATTCCAGTCCATTTCAGTTCACTGACACCTAAAATGTCTATATTTAATCTTGACATCTCACCAATAACCACATCCAATTTGCCCTGGCTCATAGATCTTACATTCCAGGTTCCTATGGTGTGTTGATCTTTAGAACATCGGATTCGTCGTTCACCACCAGCACCGTCGGCCGCTAGCCGTCCTTTCGGCTTTGAGCTAGCTGCGTCATCACGTCTGGGGCTAGTTGAACGTATCCTCTGTTCCTCCCCAGTAGCATTTTGACCATCTTCCGACCTGGGAGTCCCATCTTCCGATGGTATACCGACATATCTCTGGTTGTACTGATCCATTTAGTTTTCATGGCAAGAATACTGGGGTGGGTTGCCGTTACTTTCCCCAGGGATCGTATTCAGTCTGACCTCTCTGCCACGACTTTCCTGTCTTGGGTGTCCCTTCACCGTTTACCTCATGGTTTCATTGAGGTGCTCAAGCTCCAGCACCACGACAAGGTAACAATCTCCTTTGCTGGAGCTGTATGTGCATACCCATCTTATTCCTATCCTGTGGGTGAGATAGGCTTAAGCCATCATTAACTGTACCAGTGTTAAAACAGTTTTTTCTCTTTATATTGGCAGAACTCAAGGTAGCTCATAGCAGTAACAGCTGCATTGGGAAATCTTTTAGAGTTTAAAAGGGAAATACCTGGTTTGGCATTATTTCAGAGGTTACATAAACAGTTGGTTTTTATTTACATCTTCCGACGGTGCAGGGAACAGAAGGAAGATAGTTATAAAACACATCCAAGACATGTAGACTTCACTTCCCTCTTCCTGTTAGTTCACCCAGACTAACCACTTTAGTCCCATCGTAGCAGGGATTCAGCTGGGGTTGCTGTTAGCTGATAAAATTCACCAACAGCTGCAAGGTGTGTAAAGTCTATTATGTTTTGCTACCCATAATAACAGAGGTGGCTGAGTGACCAGTAGTGGGTGGGATCAGGGTGTTAATACTGTGTCTCAGGCCAAGGTGTAAACACCCCCCCTCCCCAGTGGTCCATGGACAGCCTTGCTTGCTGCCATTCTGCTACCTTAAAAGAGCTGGACACAGCAGTACTGTGCCAGTTGTCTATCAAAACTGCAATAGCACTAGGCTACTTCGCCAGCAAAGGGGCGTGGTGGCTCAGCGGGTAAGACGCCAGGCTTGTTGATCGGAAGATCGCAAGTTCAGAGGTTCGAATCCCTAGTCCCGCATGACGGAGTGAGCTCTTGCACTAGCTCCAACTCTTGCCAGCCTAGCAATTCGAAAGCATGCAAATGCAAGTAGATTAATAGGTACCACTTCGGTGACGTGACCGTGGAAGTGTCTTCGGACAATGCTGGCTAACAAACGGAGATGAGCACCGGCCCCTAGAGTCAGACACGACTGCACAAATGTGTGGGGGGAACCTTTACCTTTTTTACTTCGCCAGCAGTCCTCTAAATAACCTTACTAAGCTAGAGCAAGGCTGGAACAGAACATGGAGCGATCTGGAAGTTGGTATTTGTTGCCTATGGAAAGGGGAGAGGCATCCCTAGTGAAAGTGTTGTTTGTGACTTGTTTCTTTTGTGATGCGGAAGAAGCATAAGCCTCTTGGGTTATGAATGAAGAGGGTCTAGGAGGAGGGGTGCATGAAGGAGCTTAGAAAAGTCAGAATCGTACAGCTACACCCGTTCCTTCTTCAGCACTGAGATCGGTGGATATTTTTCTTGTAATCTGGTGAGATACAGAAAATGGGGGAACACTGAAGCCAGAGGACTCAGCCAATTGCTTTGCCTACTGCACGCTACACTTACAAAAGGGACAGCACCATTTGGCGATGAGTCAAAGTAGACAATACGGATTGGCAACAGGGTCAGCAAATTTCATGTTAGCGTACTTTTTTTTGCTAACTGAAAGGGTGGATGGCACTTTAACTCCGTAGGGGGAAATGTCCCTTAATTGTGAATGTGGAAGCAATCAAAGTATTTCATAAGCCGAAAAGTAATAGTTGAAATCTAACCCTAATCCGGTGAAGATGATCTTTGCTGCTACTTTTCTTGACAAGTTATTCTGCCTTTCCACTTAAGCTTTTTGCATAGACAGTATCAAATACTAACAGCCAACATCTCTTTCAACATAAAACTTCATTTACATATAAGCTGCATGACAAATTCAGTGTGAAGTAAACTATGAAGACAATACAGAATTACTGTCTTGAGAGAGAAATTGTGTAGCATCCTTTTTAATTTGGCTATATTTCCAATTTTATTATAAAATAGTCTCAAAGTCATTCCTAACAAATATAAAGAGCCAGTCAATAATGCCTATGTACATTTGAGTCTATTTGCTAAATTTAAATTTTGCTTCTGTGATTGCATTGACACTGTTTATCCCAGACTGTATTTTAATGGTGTGTGTTCATTATAGCCATGTGGTTGCAGCCATTTCTTCTTTTCCAGATTTCATTACAGAGTGATGGTCTAGTGCAGCAAGATAAGATAGAACCAAAAGTAAAACAAACCAAGGAAGCAAACTGATCTTATTATTTATTTATTTATTTATTTATTTATTTATTTTTATTTGAATTTATCCCCGCCCATCTCTACCATGGTAGACTCTGGGCGGTTTACAATCAATATAAAAGATAAAACCTATACATTAAAACTACTATAAAAATAAAAAATAAAAATCCAAGTAATGGTCTGTTCTTAAAAGGAGGAAAACCACTAAGCCAACCACCCCCAGGAGGAACTATCATTTCCTTCACTCCAGGCCTGGTGGCAGAGCGAGATCTTCAAGGACTTCCTAAAGGCCAGGAGCAAGGGTGCCAGTCTCACCTCAGGGGGCAAGTTATTCCACAGGGCGGGTGCTATTGCCGAGAAGGCACGCCTCCTGGATCCCGCTAGATGGAATTCTTTTACAGAAGGGATCCGAAGCATGCCCTCCCTGCATGATCGGGTGGGGCGGGTAGATGTGGTCGGGAGAAGACGGTCCCTCAGATACCCTGGTCCCATGCCATGTAGGGCATCTTGCCAAGTAAACATTTGTTACTTTTATGTAAACTGACCCAGAACTAATTTTACATTGGCAGACAGAACAGTGTTCTTACCAAAGGAAACATGGTTGTGTTTGATCTTATAGGACAGGGCTTTCCAAAGTTTTCCCGTGGCGACACACCAACCACCGTTGGTGTGTCACCGCGGGAAAACCCGGAAGTGCCGCCATTGCAGCAGCGCTGCTGCCGCTTTTGGTTTTTGAGCGGCGCCGTTGGTGTGTCGCCGCGGGAAAACCCAGAAGCGCTGATGATCAGCGCTTCCGAGTTGTGTCGCGACACACCAGACTGTGTGTGGTGACACACTTTTGTGTCGCGACACACAGTTTGGAAAGCTCTGTTATAGGATAATGTTCTGTTTACCACAAGTGTATTAGAATAGCCAGCATTTTAGATAACTAACTGCACATGTTTTGTGAAGAAACAATTGTGTGTGTATATTCTGTTGGAGGTCCCAGCAAATCAGCATGCCTCAGTAGCATATGAGAAGTTTGTTCTAGGATGACTCTATGTGCTTCTGGAGGAAGCTGTTTGTTGCTCCTTCCTCTTTCTCTGTCTCTCTGCCTTTTGCCACCATCGAAGGAGCACGCGGCTGCTGAGCTCCTCTCCATCGAGAGGCCATGCCTAGGCCTCAACTCCAGAAGCTTTCCCCTTTCTGCACACAGCCCCTGGCAGCAAAGAGGGCCAGGGGTCTACATAAGTTTAGGGAAACACAGAAGAAGAAGAATCATTCCTAACAGAATGGATGTAACTGAACTGGACCAAATAAAAGTGAGAACTCTTTTGAAACTACTTTGTCTAAGCGTGTAATTCTTTATGCTTGGGTGGGCTAAGTGTGTTAAGACCAATAACCTATATTTCTCCAACGTGCTCATTAATGCTATTTTGATAAAAACTCCTTTCTGTGTGTGCTTATTGCTCTGCTGCACTAAGCTCTGCTCCATTCAGTGGTCCTAGCAGTCCACTAATGGCAATCATATTCAAGCACATACATACATACATACATACATACGTGTGTGTGTGTGTGTGTGTGTGTGTACATTCAAACACACAGTAATTAGTGTGTATGTGCATGTATGCAGTAATCACTGGACCATTTAGAGGGAAGAGCTGTCCATTAAATGTGAATGTATTAAATCCAGATTTATGTCTTTTGTGAAAATTTACATAATTTGTATAATTACATAATAACATAAATTACATCAATTGTCTGGTCTGATTTTGTTTACTAAATGGGGGTGATTATTCACAAAATTGAAAAGGACAAGATGGAGAAATGGACAAAATACTGTCCATTAAATTAAAAAATCTGTTCAATTGTCCATTAAATTAAGGTTTTACTCTGTGTTTACTTATGGCCATTTCCCTCCTGCCCTCCCCAATGCAAAAAAAACCCATAAAAAAAACCATAAGGGAAAGTCTTATTGTGGCAGAGTATCCAATTCACTAAACGTACAGCTTGTGATGTACAAACTTAATCCAATGTGCTTACAGAGAATAAATTAGCATAATCTTATGTAAATAAATTAGTAGCAAATAATAAGCAGTTAAATGTTGGCTTATGATTAGCTCCTTTTAGCTGCTGTCATCTGATGTTGTGATGCTCTACCTGATTAATTATTCAGAACTTGTGCACTGCATTGATATCATTGGTTGAAATATTCTCTAAAAATAAGATAACTTGTTCGACATGCTGTTCCTGTCTCATATTTGCCTGCAAGAAACACACATTTTAATAATTGCTATTGATCAATGAGTGCTCAGTTCAAGTGAGCTACAGGATATAAAGCTGGGTGGCATACAGGATTGTAAGGAAAGAAACGTGAGGAAAATAGAAGTGAGTATTTCTAAAATAGGCAAAAGACATCTAAAAAGACTGTTTTCTAGATTGAGAATAATTGATGGCTAGAGAGACCCATACATTCTGGGAACAGACAAAGGCACAAAGTGGGTGGAGAATTAGGGTTGCTTACACTGGCTCCAAGTTCTACATTTCCATTGTGTGACTGTTCCACCTTCTCAAAATGCAAAAGGGTTACTCTCATCTCCTGTGCCTCTCTAGTTTATGAGAAAATACAAGCTTAATATTGGGGTGGGGGGGTGGGGGGAGACAGGAACAATGTCTCTCTTCCTCTGTTATTTTAATTTATATTGTTACCAGCCAACACAAACATGCTGTGACTTCACTTTGATCAAAAGCCTTACACCAGCCATGAATGCAGGCCAGGGAGGAGGAGATGCATGTGCTGGCCCCACTCCCCTTGACTTTTGCAGAGTTCAAAATCATGCAGAAAACCTATAATAATAATCTATAACTATAATAATTAGTGAAAAATCACATAATATAAATAAGGGTCAAAAACAGTCTCCAAATTGTGGAGTTCATAGTGCTGTCACAAACGGCCCCTACCACGGAGCCATTCATGACATGACGCCAGTCGGAAAGCGCTGGCGGACGTGCAGGAGGGAGGCAAGGATGTGGATTCAGCACCACGTACACCGGACAGGGGACTCGGGGCGAATAAGGTGCAAGACGAGAGGAGGCGGCAGCCGGAATGCACTCAATGGGAAAAGGGGAGGAGAAAGAATGTACTTAAACTGTAACTTGGAGAAATGTAGTCACTTGAATCTTTAAAGTGTCATGGATCATGAACTGCAATAAAGATTTCTTTCTATTCCAAAGTGTTTCGTGTGGGGAGTACTAATTGCTAGCTCAGGATCATCACAGGTGCTCTCTGAGCTTGGTTGTTTGCTTGCAGACATTTCATTTCTCAACTAGGTAACAGCAGAGCACTCACTCGCACTGATAATGTTACCTAGTTGGGTAATGAAACATCTGCAAGCATCTGCAAACAAGCTCAGAGAGCATCAAGAACTTCACAGTCATGGCCCTCTTTTACCTATCCATTTGCTAAACAAAAAGATGATTTTTATTAAAGTAGCCACTTAGTCTGGGTTAAAATGGGCTACTATGCAGGAAAGAAAAGGGGGCGTGGTGGCTCAGCGGGTAAGACGCCAGGCTTGTCGATCGGAAGGTCGCAAGTTCAGAGGTTTGAGACCCTAGCCCCGCATGATGGAGTGAGCTCCTGCACTTGCCCCAGCTCTTGCCAACCTAGCAATTCAAAAGCATGCAAATGCAAGTAGATGAATAGGTACCACTTCGGTGGGTAGGTAACAGCGTTCCGCATGCGTCATGCCGGCCACATGACCGTGGAAGCGTCTTCGGACAACGCTGGCTCTTCGGCTAACAAACAGAGATGAGCACCGGCCCCTAGAGTCAGACACGACTGCACAAATGTGTGGGGGGAACCTTTAACTTTACCTTTTTATGCAGGAAAGAAGCAGCAATCTCTCAGAAACCTCAAATAAATGAGCTCATTTAAGATGGAGATGTGTACTCCAAAAGAAGGGGAAGGATTGAGCTTTTAACATTTGTAGTTCAGAAAGAAATCCTAGATGATTGGATTGGGGCGATGTTGCAATAAAGGTTAGGAGGATTTGTCTTGACCTAGTATGCAAATCAATGATGATTCAACAGGGTTTCCCTCTGAGTATTGGATCAGCAAAGTCGTGAGTAGGGGAAGAGCCTACTTTCATTGTTTTATTAAAAGCAGTTCAAATCTAAAATGTGAGAGAGCCATATTCGGGTGGTTTGCAGTGTATCCATTCCCTACTTTAACAAACAAGCACATTTATTGTGGGAGAAGGAAGTTTCTGTCATTGCATATAATTTTAAACTGAGTAAGGTGTAGATACACACATAGTGGGAAAAGGTGGGGGGGAAATCAGAAGTAGGGAGGTCAGGGAATGATAAACTGTGGGAGATCTAGGCAGTGATAATTCTGTATTATCATGATAATTCCCAATACAATTGTTAGATGTGGCATAAAATACCTGAACTGGTAAGCTGATCAGGCCAAAGTGATATCATAATGCAATTGACCTTGCAACACCTAGCTATTTTGAGGCACAATGAGCCTTTGTCACGGAGCTCAATGGTAGAACCCCTGTGGAGTTGAAATGGCTCCCATTGGTGCTTCCATGTCACATCTCTGTCAATTGGCAAATCCTCTTCCTTTCTTTTTATGTAATAATGCTGCCTTCTGCTATTTTCATGTAGTTCAGTTGTTTGCTATATTCGGCGTGGGAGATGATGGAGTTTTATTTCCTGATTTATGTTTGTAATTCCTTCTATAGTCAGTGTGTGCACTGCTAATCCATACTGTAATTTTTCAAATCTTGCATAATTTTATAACGTTTTCCCATCTCTTCCTTCTCTATTACTTTAGTTGGTCTCTTTGGCAAATTGAAAGGCCCGTAATATTTTAAAGAAGTCAAGAAACAAGATCTTTTTTTAATCAAGGGAACATTAATATGTATATTTGTTTTTCAGTCTCATTCATTTTCCAAAATTGTTGAAATAATGAGGAAATAGTTGTGGAAATGTGGCCCCTCAGCTGTCCTACCTGGAAGTTTCAAGCCTCATCCACACATCCTCTTTGGCCCAGTGCTGAGATGGTCTGCCTACCATTTGAGGATATATCATCACAGCAGAGCTTCCATCTTGATGCCAGCTGAAGCAGGTTGAAGCTGGATCAAAGTGGTCCAGCAGGAAAATGGTATTTCTCATCAAAAAACAAAAGAGATCCTCATATGCGAACATCCAGATTTCCATGGAAGAAGAACCTGAGGGAGATCAGTATCTCTCCTTCCTTCCTTCCTTCCTTCCTTCCTTCCTTCCTTCCTTCCTTCCTTCCTTCCTTCCTTCCTTCCTTCCTTCCTTGGAAGAAGAACCTGAGGGAGGTCAGTATCTCTCCTTCCTTCCTTCCTTCCTTCCTTCCTTCCTTCCTTCCTTCCTTCCTTCCTTCCTTCCTTCCTTCCTTTTTCCTTCCTTGGAAAAAGAACCTGAGGGAGATCAGTATCTCTCCTTCCTTCCTTCCTTCCTTCCTTCCTTCCTTCCTTCCTTCCTTCCTTCCTTCCTTCCTTCCTTCCTTCCTTCCTTCTTTCATGCCTTCTTTCATGCCTTCTCTCATCTCAGCACTCTTCTCAATTACATCTCCAAAGGCTCCTTTTCAGCTGCCTCCTCTGTATCATCCATCAACCAGAATCACCTCTGACTTGATTCCAATTATATTAATGCTTTTACATGATTCAGCAGGAAACAATTGTAACATAGGTTGCCTGGATCAGAGATTCTTTTTACAACACAACTGTGCATTTCTGGTGGATAATGAATCCAATTCCAGATACCTTTTGGCAAAGTGACAACAATGTTATGGGCAGTATTATTGCATTCTCTCCATCTAATCAATTTACCGAATTTTGTTCCTGGGAAAAATGTCATTCCAGCTGAAACGGCTTCTTGCTACCATTTTGAAACTGATTTCAATGTAATCAAATCCATGGCAAGACAAAATATAATGGGTAAAGCTCCACTCTCAGCTCATAAATCTCCATATGACCAAAGAAATGCCAGCTGGCCCCTTCCCTCTTTCCCTGCCATCTGAAAGTTTCTTCTAAGTCTGAAAAAATATTGGGAGCAGGCTACCACTGAATTATCTTTCTGTTTTAGTTCATGAATTGACAAATGGCTCTGCCCTCTGCTGCTTCAATTTTAATGTCATTTCAATTAGTATTTTTAAAACCTTTGTATATCACTAAATTGGAGCAGAGAAATGAATCTCATCTTTTAGACATAAAATACTTGTATTTATTTATTTATTTATTTATTTATTTATTTATTTATTTATTTATTATTCCTAAATCTGACACACTAACAGTGAACAGAATCCTTGGAAGCTGGCCATTACGTAGCCAAACAGCATCATTACACACATGAGGGAAGTAGGCTTGGGGAATCCCAAACTTTTCAGAAGCAAGCATACTTTTAGTAGAAAAACCTTAATGGACACCCCAGATAGCCTAGTGTTCAGCAGGCTGGAAATGCTAGCTGACTTTTGGGATGAAGGGAAGAATAATTGACTATATCCTGGAAGATTTTTAAATTTTTGTTATTATTTTCTATCCTGCCTTTATTATTTTTATAAATAACCCAAGACGGCGAATATACCTAATACTCCTTCCTCCTCCTATTTTCCCCACAACAACAACCCTGTGAGGTGAGTTGGGCTGAGAGAGAATGACTGGCCCAAGGTCACCCAGCCGCTTTCATGCCTCAGGCGGGACTAGAACTCACAGCCTCCTGGTTTCCTATTGGCTCCTTCCTAGGGCTGAGAGAATGACTGGCCCAAGGTCACCCAGCTGGCTTTCATGCCTAAGGCAGGACTAGAACTCATGGTCTCCTGGTTTCTAGCCTGTTGCCTTAACCACTAGACCAAAAAGATAGCATTGTTGGCTACTGATGGGAACCTTCCTTTTCACAACCTTTTATAGCCAAGCCAGCAAGGCTGGCTAACGACTGATAGGACAAAATTACAATTCAGAATGACCTTGACAGACTTGAAAATTGGGCCAAATTCAAAGGATGATATTTGAAAGTGACAAATTGAATATTCTCACCTGGGTGAGAAAAAATCACATGTCTAAGTACAGGGCAAAAGTAACCTGGCTTGAAGACAGTGCGTGTAAGAAGGATGTCCTCGTGGACCACCAACTGAACTAAATAGTGTAATGCAGCAGCTAAAAATGTCAGTGCAGTCTTGGGCGGCATTAACTGAAACATCGCATCCAGATCACAGGAGGTAACTGATCTTGCTCTGTGCTGGTTAGAGCACACTTGGAGTACTGTGTCCAGTTCTGGGCACAGCATTTTATAATGACCTGAAAACGTTGGAACAGGTTCAGAGAATGGTTATCAGGATGATAAGAGGTAAGGAAATCAAACTCTGTAAGGGATGGTTAAAAGAGCTGGACAGGTTCACCTTTTGCAGAAGAGAATGCTAAGGTATGATAACTATTTACAAATATCTGAATATCTGTTATGGGAAATGGGGGCAGACTTGTCCTCTGTTGAAACCAAGTGCAAAACAAAGACCAATAGGTTAAAAGTAAAAGAAGGGAGATGCAGACTGAACATTAGGAGGAAATTCCTGACAGTAAAGAACATTGCCTTTACTGTAAAGAACAGCAACGGATGCCCCACACTGGATGTTTTCAAACCAAGCTAAATGTTACCAGTTGGGGATGGTTTAGCCTAGCCTTTCTCAACCTTTTGACCCTGGAGGAACCCTTGAAATATTTTTCAGGCCTCGGGGAACCCCTGCACATTCAGGCTCAAATACAGGCCAGAAGTTACAAAATGATTACATCCGTCTCATGTGTAGGCCTGTATATATGCATTAACAGTGTTCTTAAACTAAAAATAAGAATGAAACATACCTCTGAATTTGAAATAATTTTTTAAATTGTGATCTCCCAGGGAACCCCTAGTGACCTCTCGTGGAACCCGAGGGTCCCACAGAGCCCTGGTTGAGAAACCCTGGTCTAGTTGGTTACTGTACTGACCAGGTGGTAGACCAGGTGTCCTGTAAGGTCAATTCTGACTTATACATTCATAGACCATTCAGTTCGTTTTACTAGCTAAAGACAAGACAGTGACTTGTGCAACAAGCCCATCCTATGTAATGCTCTGAAAACATTGTCAAGGGAGCCCTCACAAGGGCATCTGCTAATGGATGAAGCAACACTGGTTTATGGAATTGATTCACTGTGTCCCTCATGGACATCCTTGCTGAGGAGGAGCTGTAGTTCAGCAGCAGAGAAATGTCCCTGGCAGTTCTGCTCCAGTTTGAAAAGTATCATTATGTCAATGGACAGATTTCTGTTGTGAGGACTCTGGAGTGGGTAGATGCACTAATATTCTGAATTGTGATTGGCCACCCAGGCATGTTCTGATAGAAGATTTTACATATATAGAACTTAAATACAAATATATTTCATTTTCATATATTTTATATGTAGTATTCATATGTTAGGGGGCGTGGTGGCTCAGCAGGTAAGACACCAGGCTTGTCGACCGGAAGATCACAAGTTCGGAGGTTCGAATCCCTAGCAGCCCCGCGTGACGGAGTGAGCTCCCACACTCGCCCCAGCTCTTGCCAACCTAGCAATTTGAAAGTATGCAAATGCAAGTAGATGAATAGGTACCACTTCGGTGGGTAAGTAACAGCATTCCGCGTGCGTCATGCCGGCCACATGACCGTGGAAGCGTCTTCGGACAACGCTGGCTCTTCGGCTAACAAACAGAGATGAGCACCGGCCCCTAGAGTCGGACACGACTGCACAAATGTGCGGGGGGGGGGGGACCTTTACCTTTTATTCATATGTTAGAAACATTGGCATTTGTATTATGGCTCTGAAACCATGTTGTATTTCCTTGAAGAGTTTTGTTGACTTTTTTACTCTTCCTTTCTCACAAGCCTACAGGCCTTGATAGATAGCTGTGCCCATAGAAACAAGATAAGGTGTACATTCCAGAGGAAAGGTATTGTTTAATAACGGTCAAGGTTAAGGGGCCTAGCAAGGATGGAAGAAAGTTCCTTATATGGAATGATGTTAAGATAGAGTGAAGGAAGGAAATTCCTAATATGGAATGATGCTAAGGTAGAGTATGGGTAACTGAGTAAGGGATGGTATTCTAAAGGAGGAGTTGAATATAATGTATATAATGTGCTGTAAGGAGGGGGTCCTGCACGATTGCCCACCTAACAGCTTGCTGTCATTGCTTTTGCTCTTGGGTGAAGAATAAAGAACTTAATTTCATGCAACTGCCTGTTTCTTTGGTCCTGGCTCAGAAACGAACCTGGTAAGGAAATAAAAAATTCTAACAGTTCCTTGGGACTAAAAATTCTAACAGTTCCTTTTCATGCACATATTAAATTCAAATTAAACAATTTCAAGACAATAATAGACTCCAAAGGAACTAAGAAGAATTACCATACTAGCAATGAGCAATAATGCCATGATACATGGAGCAAGAGAGCAAGAGAGCCAGTTTGGTGTAGTGGTTAAGGCACCATGCTAGAAACCGGGAGACTATGAGTTCTAGTCCTGCCTTAGGCACCAAGCCAGCTGGGTGACCGTGGGCCAGTCACTCCCTCTTAGCCCTAGGAAGCAGGCAATGGCAAACCACTTCTGAAATCTTGCCAAGAAAATTGCAGGGACTTGTCCAGGCAATCACCAGGAGTCAAGATGACCCCCCCCCCAAAAATAAACATGGAGCAATATGCTAGAGCCAGTGTGGTTTAATAAGTAAAAGATGGACTGACACCAGAACACCCGGATTTAAATCCAGCCTCAGCATTGGAAGTTCACTGGGTGATTTTTAGCCTAGGAAGATAAAGTCTGTTAACTACTTCCACTTCTTTGCCTATTTGCACTGGGCTGGCATTTCCTGTTGACCTAATCTTAATTTTTTAAATACTGAGCAGCATACTGACTTTTTCCCTCTCTTCTTTCATCTTCACAAGAGATTGCATAGATCTTCCTTGTTTCCAGCCATCAAAGTGGGATCATCAGCATATCTGAGGTTGGTTAATATGTCGATGAAGGTTCTCAGTCATCCAGGTGGAACAGTCTGTAGCTTGAATCATGTCAACTGGATTTCTATTTTCTCAGTGGAAACGTTTCACTCCTTATCCAAGAAGCTTCTTCAGTCTGTGCTCAGACTGAAGAAGCTTCTTGGATAAGGAGCGAAACGTTTCCACTGAGAAAATAGAAATCCAGTTGACATGATTCAAGCTACAGAGGTTGGTTAATGTTTCTCTTAGCAATTGAAATTCTAATTTATACTGGAAATGCTGCAATTCAATATTTATTATCTAAGCACCCTTATATTTATTTATTATTCAGCTAAATATAGGTTATCAACCTTAGATTGTACCATGGATGAATCTAAGTTCTATTTTAATTTTCATTCTATTTGCCAATCCCTCCCAAGACATTCTAGATTCTCTGATCAAATTAAGAAACTGCTACCTTAGGAAAATCTTCACTGTTTTAAACATAATCCCTTGGGCTGTGAATTTCAGCCCTTTTAATCACTACCTTAATCAGTTAAAACCTTAATTGCAGTTTAAAGCATATTCCCCAATTAAAGGTGAGCAGGCTGAGGCTGAAGGGTGCTTCAGCCCAATGTCCTGATTTTCTCCTCCTTGGGCCAGATTTGATGAAGGAGAAAAAGGTAAAGGTTCCCCCCGCACATTTGTGCAGTCGTGTCCGACTCTAGGGGCCGGTGCTCATCTCCATTTGTTAGCCGAAGAGCCAGCGTTGTCCGAAGACGCTTCCGCTGTCATGTGGCCGCATGACACGCGCGGAACGCTGTTACCTACCCATCGAAGTGGTACCTATTAATCTACTTGCATTTGCATGCTTTCAAACTGCTAGGTTGGCAAGAGCTGGGGCTAGTGCGGGAGCTCACTCCGTCACGCGGGACTAGGGATTCGAACCTCTGAACTTGCGATCTTCCGATCGACATGCCTGGCGTCTTACCTGCTGAGCCATCGCGCCGCCTCAATGATGAATGATGATCAATGATGAAGGAGAAACCAAAAAAAAAAAAAGGGAGTGGGGGATTCCTTTCAGTATACACCCAAAGTTAGCAAATAGTTTTTTTTTTAATGTAACTGTTGTGAATATTTATAAATACATAAATAAATAGCTAGCATTGGAGGCTAATAATGCTGAACTGAAATCTGGATAATTAAGGCTGCATACTTCTTTGGGAATAAGCCCTCCTCAGCAACTTCATGCTGTAAGTCTTTTAAATTTGGATCTCCCCTAATACCAACTGGAGTTGAATCTGTTTTGAAATATTTTTGTTTTGATGTACTAATGTAATGGACAGTATTATATATTCCAGATTCCCAGAATGAAAAACAAAACAAACCCTAAAGGATACTTTTCCTTTTAAAACTGAGGGTAGCTTGTCTTGGTTATAATGACCTTTGCCCTTCCTTTAATAGCCTCAAAAATGGAATTGCACTGAATTTAGTTATTTATTTAATTTTTATCCCGCCTTTATTATTTTTATAAATAACTCAAGGTGGCTAACATAACTAATACTCCTTCCTCCTCCTATTTTCTCCACAACCACAACTTTAACAAGGTCACCCAGCCGGCTTTCACGCCTAAGGCGGGACTAAAACTCTCAGTCTCCTGGTTTGCTATTGGCTCCTTCCTAGGGCAGAGAGAGAGAGTGACTGGCCCAGGGTCACGCAGCCGGCTTTCATGCCTAAGGCGGGACTAGAACTCTCAGTCTCCTGGTTTGCTATTGGCTCCTTCCTAGGGGAGAGAGAGAGAGTGACTGGCCCAGGGTCACCTAGCCAGCTTTCATGCCTAAGGCGGGACTAGAACTCTCAGTCTCCTGGTTTGCTATTGGCTCCTTCCTAGGTCAGAGAGAGAGAGTGACTGGCCCAAGGTCACCCAGCTGGCTTTCATGCCTAAGGCGGGACTAGAACTCACGGTCTCCTGGTTTCTAGGCCATTGCCTTAACCACTAGACCAATGAATTGTTGGAAGAATATATATTTATATTTAATAGGAAGGCAGATGATCAATCAGCACTAATTGTTTATAGCCCTAGTGAAAATCATTGCAAACAGAACTATTTCTTTGTAAAATCTGGTTGTCTTGTTTGGTGAGTATAACACAGGACTCACAGTTGTACTGTCTATATAAATGGAAGCAACCAGGCAGTGGGCACGATCTGGGTTACATTAGAGGAGTCACTGCTTGAATGCAGGTGATACATAACAGCACCAGAGCAGAATCCTACTTTACCTGTTGAGCAGCAGTCTGTACCAGTTCACCAGGGGAAAGGGCTCAGTCTAGGCTGGTCTGACACCAGACCTCCTCCTTCTGATACCATGGAACTTTTCCAATAAGTCCAGAGACATAGACTTGATCAGTTTATGTACAAATGTAATTTTGTGTTCTCACTACAGACTTAGATGGAAGAGGAAATAATACTGTTTGAATATTATTCAGTTTTAAGGTACAAAATTGCTGCCATATATCTTTGACTGGTTATGAAAATGGCTGCTAAGGAGTGTAGTAAGTCACAATCACATAGATCCCAATCATGCGTTCCTGTGGGACTTTATGATTTTCATGTGAGGTACCAATATTTTCATGGAAGATCCTTTGCTGTTTTTATTATACATAGATTATGGGATACTAAATTCTATCTGGGTTCACCCATACTAAATTTTGGTTTGTTGAGTAAACCATAATGTCTGTGTTCTCACATAATACCATAAACCATAATTTACAAATCATACTGGGTAGATTCAGCAATTGTGCTAAATCAAAACCAAATAAATCCCAACGTGGTGATCCCAAACTTTTTCTCACTATTTTATCAGTACCATCAATCAGCAGTGTTCATAAGAAACCAAAGTGATGTGAAAGTGACAGCATGCAGCAATGACATCATTGCACAAATGTCACAATTACATACCTGTGTTACATGTCTTATGTGAATATGTAAGACACACCAATTGCATGATGACATCATCATGTTTGCATCATCGTCCCCCCTGCTCCTCTGAAGACACCACTGGGTTCCATGGAACCATCTAGACCAGTGTTTCTTAAAGTGTGGTCCTAGGACCCCTGGGGGTCCCCCAAGACCCTCTCAGGGGTCCTCAAAATCAAAATTATTTCCCAGCCTATACTGAAAAATAATACAATATTAAAATCCCGTCAAACAATCATGAGAAGTGGAAGCGGCAGTGATGTGTCAATTTTAAATTTTAATACAGTAAATATCAGTAAATATAACCCATACAAACAAAAGCTCTTTTGGGGTCCTCCATAATTTTTCAAAGTGGGAAGGGATCCTGAGAGAAAAAAGTTTTAGAACAATGATTCTGACTGTAAGTTTTCATATACATATTGGCACCATTCACATGATATGCTTAACTAAACCACCATGCACATTTAACTTTGGATCACAACCCTTTAAACCACAAGTTAGCTACTAGAAAGGTTGTATTTGCAAAACACAACTAGATTGTGATTGGCTAGTGGTGGATTCAGTGTGCCATGCAAGTGCCACCTTCTAGAGATACTTCTGCCATTGCATTTCAACACGTGCCCCAGTTTCAAAACATGTGAAGGACAGTATTTAACCAAATTAACAAAATGAATTTTGAGGTAAGCTGTCTTGCCGGGATATTTGTAAGTCCCAGGAGCAAATTGGGGGGTGGGGTTAGAAAGCCTTGGAAAGTGGATGGTCTGATAGCAGGGGTACCGTGCACATGTTGTACTAGACGTTCTTAGTTTGAAGTGAGATAATATTCCTGGTCCTCTGAGAAACCTCTCAAACCACCTCTTGTCATGCTAGCATCATTGTGGAATTGATGGAACCTGGAGTAGTAACAGTAATGTGGTGGGTTTTTCTGTGCAAGGTGGATTATTTGTGGTAGAGAAACTTGTGGGATAAGGACCCACAAACATCAGGCTGACGACAACATGATGGCAACCATGTCATGAAGATTTCCCTACAAAATGTGTTTCAGGTACATTTTGTCTAGAAAGGGCTGTAAGTCTGGAATTTTTTCACCTATTTTTCATCTAACCCCAGCAGGTGGCACTGTTTCACATTGTTATCGCAATTCCTTTTCACAATGTGCAATTGTACATGAAAAGCAATTCCGGCACTGAGGTGCATTTAGTTGAGCAGAAGGGTTGGCTGTGATTAGGATACAAAATAGAAGATCATTCAAATCATTTAAAACGCAATAAGCTCTTCCAAGTCCCTAGGTTTATTTCAGTCTTAACTAAAGCTAAGGAAAATACAAAACCCAATTTTCTGCCATTTGTGAATGTGAACGCTTCCTGGGTTATTTTTAGTGTTGTTGATCATTACCAGGAAGAAGAGTGGCATTGCTCTTGAAGGGACCTGGCCCTGGGTTTTACCCTCTGCATTCTACTGAAAAAGTCTGCCCATGGGTGAACAGCAGAAGAACCCATTCAAGTGGAAACCTGTGTGCAAACAGTGGCTTTGCTGTAGGGTTTTTCAGCATTAGGGGTGGCTGTCCCAACCCTTTGGAAGAGCATCCCCCTGAGATCAGGATGGCCCCAATCCTCCTGACTTTAAGAAAAGAAAGCCTTAAAAAACAGGCCCAGGATGCTTTGTGACCATGCAGATGAGACGGGATATGTGAATTTGAGTGGGGTGGGGTTGAGTATTTTCCTCGATATGGTGTTTAATATTGCTGTCATTATTATTATTGTTGTTGTTGTTATTATTATTATTATTATTATTATTATTATTATTATTGGTGGAGCAGCTGCAGAGAAGGCCTGTCTCCAAGGTCCCATCAAATGACATTGCATTATCAATGGGACCTGGAGGTCTTATAAGATGGGCAGAAACAATTGGAGAAAGTCAGTCCCATAGACACCCAGGCCTTGAGTCATGAAGTGGTTTGTATATTCATAATGGTGGTGAGCTGCTGAACTGCTTTTCCTACTATATTGTGGCCCCTTTATTCAGGCAGGTATCCTCTCCAGTTTTGCTGCTTCTGCCATGAAAGTTCCTGTTTGCAATTGATCATTTCCTTGTTCATGGAAATCTTGAAACTGCAAGAAGAAGCTGAGAATTATCTCAGTGATAAGTCCTTGACAATGGCATTATGTGATTGCTGCCTGGGGAATAGGTCAACCGGGGAGGTGATTGGACCTTCTCCTCTGTCTAGAAGTGGCCAAACAGCCACCTTGCAATTCAGTTATCTGTCTGCCTTTCAGTGTGGTAGATATTATTCAGCTTTCATCACAGGGAAGAAATGCCTGTTCTCTCCAAGGTTACTTTTGGAAAAATTGCCTTTGGAAAGGCGGGATCAATGAGGCTGTACTTTGATTGATTAAATTCCTTTTCAAATGTTGACACATTTATTAGAGTTTTATTTCTTTACAGGATTGGTTTGAATGGTGTCAAAACTAAAAGTGTGCCAGAATATGCAGATAAATCACAATAAAATGATTGCCTGAAGAGGCAACCAGAAAAGAACAATTTATGAAGAAGAAAAGGCATAAAAATGACTTAAGATGAAGGGGAGATTACAGATGTTCTTTTCTTAAATCGGAGGTGAGAATTTTTGGTGCATCAAAGTTGCTGACACACTGTCTTTCATAAAATGAAATGAGATAAAAAGAATGACGAATACCCTCTTCTTAAAGCAGGCAAGCTCATCTCTACTATTTCCATTTTTTTTCTCTATGTTCAGGCATCAGATTAAGCTACGGATTGTTTAATCATGATTTATTGAATAAATCACTATTGGTTGCATTTACCTTATCTACTAAGCCCAAACCATAGCTAACAAGCCACCTTGAGTGGATTCACCAGACAAGTTACCTTGTTGCTTCTCATGATGTATGAACCACATCAGCATCTCTGGAGGTTTGAATTGAGAACTTTCCTGCTTGTGGCTGGAAACTTCCTTAATAAGGCCCTTGGCCCGGGATGCACATGTATTGATGGTATGCAAATTTGGCTCTTGCAATTTGTGGTGGTGTGAAACAGTTTTGGATCCTTTGTCCTTCTACAGTATGTTCAACAGAGGTCCATATTCTTCCTATCTCTATAGTTCATTGGCAGAAGAACACACTCTGGATTTAGCTTTGTGCTTGGGCCTTTCCCCATTGCTGACCTGAAGGCCATCTACCAATTCTTCAGTCAGCAAAAAACTCTACAGGCTTAAAATTGGCTGTCCCACTGCTGATCCCTTTTTTGCTTCTGTTTCCTGCTGCCACTAGTCACCCAAGGTAATAGAAGTTCCCTCTAAGGCAGAGCTTTCCAAACTGTGTGTGGCGACACAAAAGTGTGTCGCCACACACAGTCTGGTGTGTCGCCACACAACCTGGAAGCGCTGATCATCATCAGCGCTTCCGGGTTTTCGCGCAGCGACACACCAACAGCGGCGTGCAAAAAACGAAAGCGGCAGCAGCGCTTCCGGGTTTTTGCGTGCTGCCGCAACGGCGGCACTTCTGGGTTTTCCCGCAGCGACACACCAACGGCGGTTGGTGTGTCGCCGTGGGAAAACGTTGGAAAGCCCTGCTCTAAGGTAATAAAGCCCCACAGATTTTATACACCTTGGAGCTGTCCTTGGACTTTGTTGAAATTGGGGGGGGGGGGGGGGACACCGAGATGTGATTATCTCTGCGGAGCATCCAATTACTGTGGATCAGTAGAAAAAACAAACCAGAAAATGTCCTTAAAAGACTTTTAAGATCATGGGGATGAGGACAACAATGTTGATGATTTGGAGAGGGTGGGGAGACAGAAATTAATATATCCAAGAATTAGAATCTGAGATTGTGGCTTTTTCCTGTATAACAAAGATTAACTCAGGAATCCAACAAAGGTCAGAAACTAAAGGTTATGTCTGATGGTGCCAAATAATGTTTTGATCCAGTAGAAGCTTCTGCTAATAGAAAACAAGGAAGCTCCCACATCTATTGAGAAGCTTTAACTGGTGTGGGAAGAGGAATCTGAGATAGGATCTTTTCTAGTAGCCAAAGCTTGTGTTGGATCTGAAGCACCACTGGATGCAACTCCTTGTCCCAACATGGACCATCTTGTCACCATTCCCTTTTCCCTGTCCCAATATTGTTTTAAGGCTAAATTTACAGGCTGGTACCAACTCTCATGTGTCCCCTTTCACAGGAGTTTGTGGTGCACAGGGCTTAAGTTTAGACACACGACTGGCACTTTTCTCAAGGAGGAAACTGAGAGAAGAGAGCAGTGTCGGAGGAGGACTGGGCATCTTCTCTCAAGCCACAGCTCTGTGAGATAGTAGATGGTTCAGCTCCAGAATTCTCATCCTGATTCTCTTCTATGGTTGGTGTGGGGGTGAGCCTGGCCTGAGATGGAAAGGGATGACGGTGCTCATAAAGGACACCCCTTATGGAGAGGCCCGTGTGCATGTCACAAGATGGAGGAAGCAGCTGAGTCTCGTGAACAACCCCCCCCCCCAAGTTTTGTGGGTCACAAGGTGGAGTGCCACAATTGGCTCTCACCACTCCTATTAGCTACCTTTTTATTTGCATCCTGGCAAAGTGATGCTCTCTCTTTACCGGAGCTGACCAGCAGAGGGCATTCTTCCCTCGCTTCTGCTTCATATTCCTCCCTCTCTCTCTCCGCTTGCCCCTCCTCCCGCCCCATGTAATATATCCAGGCTCCCAGCGTCCTCCTTGTGCTTCACAAGTCATTTTGTACCACGCCGCCGCCGCCGCCCTATGAAGGTGCCCTTTCCAGTATCTCACTCCCACTGCCAACAGGAGACTTTCAATTAAACCTAGCACAGGTCGGCTCTGACAAGAAGCCTGCCTCTTAAAGAACCGCGAAGGTTATCTGCTAGTGTAGTCTGAAATGCATCTAAAGGAAGGTAGGGGTGGGGAAGCTCTGTCGCGTGATTTGATCCATACCGTCTCTCGCTCTTCATTGACTGCTTGTTTTCTCGCCATTCTTGCATGCATACCTTCAGTACTGATCCCTTCAAATGTACGTTTTAGACTGTCTTTTGTAAGTGTCTCATTCATCATTATTAGGGCATTTCTAGAAAGCTCTTAACTTGCATTCAGTATTAATTATGGGAAAGATTTGCAAATTTCTCTTTCCCATCTCAGAACATAAAGAAATAAATGATTATTTTAAACACTGGCCCTTTCCTTCCTATCTGCAGAATAAGGCCCTCTGGATGAAGCAGCCAAATGAGGATAGCAGTGGTCAAAACATCATTTGTTTTAGGGGACATCAATTCAAATCCCACCCTAGTTGTGTTTTATGGCAGGGAGAAGCTCTAGCACACAATTTGCATGCAGACAGTCCCAGGACTAGGCCTACCTTAAGGAGTTAAGCTCATAAGATAAAGAATAATAAGGTTTCCTTAGAGTCATGTTTGACTCCTGGTTGTGTCCAGGTAGTTTTCTTGGCAACAATATGGAAGTTGCTTGCCATTTTCTTCTTCCAATATTTTTTTTAAAAAAAACCTCCCCAGCTTACTAGACCTCATGAAGAACACTGGATCAGAAACGTCCTCTATTTTGGGCTATCCCATCTGGGATGCAGAAATCCAGACATGCACTAGATGGCAGCAAAGAGATACACAAAACTCAAAATCTTTGCTGCCATCTAGTGGCAGATCTGATAGCCTTATCTCTGCCTGTCACCTCCCACCCCACCCTGTGCCGGTATTCTTCTGAAGTCATGGGGAAATGATTTGGGTTAAGGTTCTAGCTATGAAACTTCATGTGTGGTGGCAATTTTTGAACTGGTTCACATAGTGTCCTAAGTTATGATATGTTTAACCATGGTTTATTTGAGCAAACCACAGTTGGTTTGCACTATACACTAAGCCACAAATTACGATTCACTTACAAACTACAGTAGCTGGGTTCATACCGCACAGTAAACCAAAACCAAAAGCAGTATGGACCATCTCTGAAGCACCAGCTGCAATTGGCTTTTGAAGTCCCAGGATGAAGTCAGTTCCAGATACATCAAGGCCATTTTTTCTCGAATATGTCATGATGTTGATGAGCAACTCAGGGCCTTCCTTGTTTGCTATACAGTACTGTGAGAGACAGCCTGTGTCAGGCCCACCAGCAGAATTTTCCGAATTCTTGGCACAGCTTGACTAGGCCCTAAGTTCACATCCATCTTAAGGCATACAACTTGGGCCAGCTAGATAAGGATCTTTACTGGAAGAAGCCACTGAAACAATGGATTGTTCCTCTGGCAACAGGAAGGCACAGTGGCTTTTTAATACCTACTGTAGTTTAATTTGGGCCCTTGAGTCTCCCATCCCTCCCATGGTTTAATGAACTTTTAGCATTCTCAGCCTCGAAGCTGGGCAACTGTTGGTTGTTGACATAACTGTCATCTCTGCCCTGAGAAACTCTGACTCTCAGCTCCCACAGTTTATATGGGGGAATTAGCTGAGGTCACAGAATCCGGCCTACCCCACCCCACAGCCTGGCAGGTGTTCTGCGGAAGAACTTGGTTGCTGGCTGTCTCTTGTACCGATGCAGCTGCTAGCTTGTATCAGCCAGTTGGCTTATTTAGCGTGGACAAAAGGCATTAGTGAACTCAATTTACCAGGACAGATAAAAAATGTCCAAAGTCTGTGATGTGATCCATCATTTAAAGGGATGAAAACACCGTGAAATGATTGTGAGGGTATCTTTCTTTAGTCAGAGAGAACAGTGGAATTAAATGGAATACAGCATCAAACACTCGGCTTTGCCTGTTTACTGCTCAAATATTTGGTTTTTTAAAACTGATTGGGTTGTTAACTGAACATTTCTATTATACAGTATTCCAAAGCAGCCTCTTCCAACCTAGGATGCTGGGACTGCAGTCTGGATACATCTAATCAGATTGGGAAAGGCTGCTCCAAAGTGTGTATTGAAAGACCTGAGCTAAGCATGTTTGGCTAGGAATGGAAAAAATGAACATGCTCTAGCTATCCAGTTAATTTGGCACAAGCGTCATCCTCAAGGAATTGTGGGAATGTAATTTTGTAAGCAAGACATCATAATTGAACTACAGCTCCCAGAATTCTTTCCAAGAGGCCATGGTAGTTAATTAAATTGGCCTCAAATCAAGTTTGATAATAGAAAGACTATCAAGGGCTTTTCAAAATGAACAATCTAGAAATTATCTACAGCTATTCCAGACAGTTGATTTAGTCCACTTACTGACAATTTTTATGATGCACAAGCCTTCCTGTGGATAACTGATGCATCTCCCTCCCTCCCGTGGCATTTCCCCCAGTAATGAAAAGCCAATTTGCTCTTTAAAATTTGCAAGGTTATCGGCATCGTTATTGCATTGGGAGCCTCTGCTATTCTTCTGCAGCCCACAGGGATGGTCCATTTTCCATGGAATGAGTTTCTCACCACATCCTCTGCTTCCCCAGGTCTCTCTGCCCAGCTTTCATTTACACCTGAAACCAGGGCAATACAGCATCTGCAATCAACCCCTTTTTACCCCTCTCACTCCATGCCATAGGGGTTTAGCAGCTTAGCCTCTGATATCCTGTGTTTGGGAATGGATTCTTTCCATCTGATCTTTGTTCACTTCCTCCTCCCCCGCAGTTCAGAAGGACTCCTGTATTGGAAGCATTGCATAATATCATCAAGTATGCAGCCACTCACAGACTGCCATGCGATCAATGATCAGAGCCACTGGGAAGGGCTACTTTAAGGCTATAGTCATGGAGCCGCTGCATCCAGGAACATTCATTTACACTTGTTTCATCAGCTTCATAGAATAGCTTCTCAGAAGATTAAAAACAACACTAGACAGACATAGGCAAATATATACTGTATGGGCAAGTATATGGGGTGGGGGTGGGGTGGGGTGGGGGAGGACTAGCAAGGATTTTTTTCTGTTCATGGAGGGGAATGATGGGATCTTTATTAATTCAGGTCTACTGTTGGGGTGGGGGAGAGCTCAGTTTTTGGCCAGCTTGGAGGTAACTATGGCAAACAATGATTGGCATCCTCTACAAGCCACAAAGCCACAAGGATGTCAAAGTGGTGTGTGTGATGACATGATGATGCACATGTCATTTCCCACCTTTGCCCCCCATAGAGGCCCATGGGTCTATGATTATACCATTATAGTCTATAGATCTAAAAAAAGATTAAGACAATTTGGAAGTATTCCAAAATTCTTTCCAACATGCATTATAAAGGCCTGAAAAATGGATGGGTTGGTACCTGGAAAGCCTTGTTTTATCAAGTAGTGGCAGTGAAGCTTACTCTATTCTATAGAAACTCTGTAGACATGAATCTAATTGAAAAATTGAATGTAGGGGAATTACTATGTACTGTACATCCCACTGCCTCACTTTGCTGAATAAACCATTGTGACCTGGTTCATACCTAATACTGTGGAGATTTAATTTATATATACTTCATTTATTTTCTTTTAGAAAGAGCCCATTCTTGATTCAAAGCAGAACTGAAGTAGAATTGCCCCTTGAAATAAAGGCTAGGACTGTGGCCCTTGAGTAGAGACACATAATGGAGACCAGACAACTGTCTTTCCTTAGAATGTTAACCAAATGGTGTGAAAGGAGGAAGTGTGCTAAACAATGCATGCTATTGTGTATAGTACACCTTGATGGTATCTAGCCGGATAGGATCTTTAGAGTGTCAAGGAATGCTGGGGGGCCATAGTAAGGTTACCCCCCATCTCTTATCAAAGGCATTCCGGTGTAAGGGTTGCGCTTTGATTTGCAATAAAGTATTTCCTTTATCTTTCTTATGTAGAGTAACAAACCAAATGTATATAATCTGTAACCTTGCCTAGTTCAGGGCACTTCTGCAGTTCTTTGGTGAGAAGCCTGTTGACCCCTGTAGTTGTGCATGCCAATAAAATATACTTTGCTGCATCTCCGATCGCTTTGGTCCCTTATTTAAAGTGGGTATTTCTCCTACAATAATGCTAAGCCATAAACCATGATTTAATAAACCACAATAAGGCTCATACATCGCATTAAAAGTAAGCCTACCTAATGTAAGCTTAGTGTCATTTATAATCACAAGGAAGAGTATTCAGTGCATCTTATTTTTAAATAAGCATAAGATTGTGGCTTAGATGAATTAGCACTGTGCAGTTTAATCCTCTACAGCAGAGCTTTCCAAACTGTGTGTCGCGACACAAAAGTGTGTCGCCACACACAGTCTGGTGTGTCGCCACACAACCCGGAAGCGCTGATCATCATCAGCGCTTCCGGGTTTTCCCGCGGCGACACACCAACTGCAGCGTATAAAACCCGAAAGCGGCAGCAGCGCTTCCGGGGTTTTGCGCGCTGCCGCACTTCCGGGTTTTCCCGCGGCGACACACCAATGCCGGTTGGTGTGTTGCCGCGGAAAAACTTTGGAAAACCCTGCTCTACAAAGACCCATAGATGTACTATATCCCAGTTAATTAAAGCAGGATCCCCACTACCGCCTTAGAGCTTCTTCTAGCCACCATGGAGACAATGTCAAGTCTGTCCTCATTACAATAATTTTGGCACAAGGAGGGTTGGATGGCTGTGGATGATGCTCTAAATCGCTCGGGGGATTGTGCCATAGCATTCCTATTCACATTCATGAGAGGAATGTAGTTTGAGTTATTTTTGTAATGTTTGCACTCACTGCATTTTTTTCCAATGAAAAACAAAAACAAAAATAGAACAGATTTTGTTATGTTTTTCATGTGGATGGCCATCTGGCTGGATCTTACATTCTAAAGAAAATAAATATGACAACAATTTGATAGACTTAGATTGTAGGACCTTGCAGAGAAAGAGATAGAGGAAAAGAAAAAGAAAAAGAAGGGTGCTTCTGGTATTCTTGGGCAAAGCAGACTTTCCCTCTAATCAAATCAGAGCCAAGGGTGGCAGGCATACCTTTGGTTTTCGTGCTGGGGTGGGGGGTGAGGAGGGGTCCCAGGGGGGTGATTTTACTAAGTTAGATCACGGAAGTGCATCTGGAGGCTCTTAGTTTAATTTCAAAAGCTCTCCGTAAATACTAATGCGTAAACCTGACTATTTAAGATTCCTGTTTTTCAAATCTTAAATTTGCTTCATCCCATTTCTCCATCAGTTTGACAATGATTAAAATGTCCTCCCAGAAATTCAAAGAAACATTTGTGTGTGCTTCTCCCAGGGTGCATATTTTGATGCATTTTCTGCAAGCAGTTTTCTTGCTTTTATCTACACCCCTTGTGAGCAGCGGCTTTTTAAAACCAAACATATTTGTTTTGGTCACTTCTTTCCGGAGCATACCTGTATCTTCGTCTAGTGTTGGATTAAGAAGCTGGGTGGTGTAATGTGGAGAACGATGGAGTTTGAAGAACTGCCTTTTTGAAAATGTGGAATTTGATAGGATTGAATAAAAATAGGAAGGAAAGGGATTTCCCTGCCCTCCCTGTCTAGAGTTCAAAAACTATTTGTCCCTTTCCCAGCAAATCTCTGGGAATAAAGGAAAGTTCCTGTGTCATGTGGACAGTGGCTTCCCACTCCCTCCCTCCCTCCTTCTCTTCCTTCCTGTATTTTGTTTATTTCCCAATCACAGTTGCTACTGAATGTGTTGAAGTTGTGCCAAGCCCTCTGAAGACCAGCTGGTGCTGAGGGGTGCCATATAACTCTAATACTCAGACTAATAGTAAAGAAGCTCAGTGAGTTAATCTTGTAAGGATGGGTAAGCTCTTTCTCTTGAGCAGGGCTGCTAAATCCCTCTGGGAGCTGGAGGTGCCCCTAAACCAATGCCTGCGGTTGGAACAACAACACACCCACTGTTGTCCATTCTCCCAGGAGGCAGCCCTTTCCTGATTTCCATCTTTAGGTTCACTTGACCTTTGAGGCACCAACCCTCATTTCTCTGGGGTCTTGGAGATTTCCTGTGGACTGCCCCAAATTAAGTCCCACTGAAGCCTTTTGGTGGCTTATGCTTCTTGGCCAGTGGTACTTCTGCCTTTAAATAATAGGAGGTATTTCCGCAGCTCCTTTCATTTCATCTGGCAGTGCTTCTGCGTGGATGCCTGCCAAGGCTGCTCATCATCTCAAATGACTTTAGGTATCCATCTAATATAATACTTTAAAGAGACAGACTTCCACAAGCAAACTGAAGTTATGTGGAAGAGGGAGAGGTTAGAGCCCCCTGCATTAAAGGTGAGCTTTTAAACCTACAATCCAATATCCACTTCTCTGGGAATAAGCTCCATTGATTTCAGTCATATTAATTTCCAAGTAAACATACAGGATTGTGGTGTTCAACTACAATTTAATGAGAGAAAGTCCCATTGATCCAAATCAGAATTACCATCAGAAGTAAATCCTGCTGGAATCAGTGTAGTTTGCTCATGTATACAGGAGTGCAGCCATTCTTTTACAGGAGCTTACTTGTCTGCCTCTGATATTTTCTATCTAATATCTAATTTAATATCATCTATCTAATGCCTCTGACTCTCTCTGTTTGTCTGTCTATCATCTATCTATCAGCTATCTGAATGTATGTGTGTGTATACCCCCCCTTTATACAATCTAACCTTTTCATGAATATTTAATAAATTTATATGGCTGCCCATCTCATGACTCTGGGTGGCTAAGAATTAAAAACAAAATAAAAACAGGATAAAAACAACCAAAATTTTTAAAAATGACATCAATAGCATAAAATAGCAGCCGAGAACCTTCATAACATACCACATTCAAACCCTGAAACGGGTTCACCCATACCACCAGGGCCCTAGGCTAGACGGTCAAGCCAAGTTTTAATGCCTTGCGAAAGGCCAGCAGGGTCAAGGCAAGTCTGATCTCAGGGGGTATGACATTCCAGAGGGCAGAAAAGGCCCTCTTCCTGGGTCCCGCCACGTGGCACTCTCTCGCAGATGGGACCCGGAGCATACCTCTCCTGTTGTATCTAACAGGATGGGTAGACACCACTGGGGAGAGACAGTCTAAATACTCCTCAAGGGGAGCCCCCTATAGAATGTGTTGCAGTAATCCAATTGGGACATGACTAAGGCATGAGTGACTGTAAGCAGTGTGTGTGTGTGTGTGTGTGTGTGTGTGTGTGTGTGTGTGTGTGAGGGAAGAGTGCTAAGACCAATTAAGCCAATACCAAAATAAAATCATCCAGTCCAAATTCAGATACAGTCCATCACTGTATCTGATGGCAGGAGCCCTCTCACAATTCATAGAAGGAACATGATAGCTGTTGTCTCATGAGTCAGGTATGGCTACAAAGAAGGTTATTGACTGTGTATTCATGTTGCAGTTCTTTCCCAGCCACGTTAAAGTTTTCGTCAGAGCGCTGACCTATAATTATATCCTGGGCCAGAACCACATGTGGGAAAGAATGGAAACAGTAGTTTATGATCATAAATTGTTGTTGGTTCGGAGCAACTGAAAGGTAGCAATTCCCTCAATAGTGAGACTATCTGGCTTTCTTGTACATATTTGTGTAATCTTCAGCATGCAAGCAATTGTTTAGTCTTTCCAGTTATCGGAAGGGATAGAAATCCATCTTGTAAATGCACAATTTTGTCATTTCAAGCTCTTGGGAAGATAAGTCCAGAGAAAGTCACAGAAAGAAAGCGAGACGAAAAATATCAGACCACAGTACCGACCGCAAATAAGATTTGGATGCTAAGTTTTAATATATAAAAGTAGCAAAGAATAACTTCCTCCTTCCCACGTTTCCTCCTTCTCAACATAGTAGCAGGATAAGGCAGTGACCAATGTAATGGACGGTGACGGCCGACAGGAAGCTCTGGCGTGGGCTGGTCCATGAAGTCACGAAGAGTCGGAAGCGACTGAACGAATAAACAACAAATGTAATGGACAGCAACATAATCCAAATGGCCATTCAGAAATAAAGCGAAAGGGCTAGCCAAATTAATATTGGGTTGAATCCTGCCTTGCAATTTCCCCAACATTTTCTTCCCCTGTGAGAGAGGCTTCTGTTCTTATTTTTGGGATACTCAATCATTTATATCTAATTTATGCTTTTTAAAAAAGAGCTTCATGATAGGAGGTGGTAGAGGTAGGCTGACCATACGTACCATTTTAAATGGGACAGTACTGTTTTTTTCACATTTCCCGACCGTCCCGTCGTTTTAATATAAATGTCAATTTTGTCTAGTTTTTTTTTTTTTTTTTAAAAAATAGCAAAATGTCAGGCATGGCAAGATTGATTCAGCCAAAATGCAATTATAATTTAAAAAGTGCTTGATTGAGGGAGACAGAGAGAGAGGGGGAGAGAGATCTTTGCCACCGCCTCTGCTCTGCTCTTAGCTGGTCACTCTCTGTTCTCTGTTTGTTTTATTAAAATGCGTTCGGGATGTGATCCCGCCCCCTTTTTTCAAGAGTGAAACTGATTCTTTCTCCAGCTCAGCAAGAGAGAGTCTTTCATTTGGGATTGTGGGAGAGAGAGAAAGGGGGAGAAAAAAAAGCAGGAGGAGGAGGAGGGAAGGCAGAAGGAAGAGAAGCCTCGCGGGGCGTGGAGTTTTTGAATCCTCCCTTCCCTGCCTCTCTTCTCTCCCCCCTCCCCTCCTTCCTGCGATCCGTGATGTTACAAAGCCTGTGAGCTGTGCTTTCCCCATTCGCCTCCTGTCAAATATAGTCCCTCTCTACGTCTACCTAAATTTTTATGAGAGTTCTGTCACTGAAGAATAATTGTTAGCTCAATATGTTCATGTAATAAACCTTTTTCATTTGAATGAAAACAAAAATATTTTTATATATACAGTAATCTGTTTAAGGACCAGCAAATGGATCTTAAAAACTCTTTAGAACGTTTTTCATCGTGTTACTTTTTCACGAATATGGAATATTACATAAGTTTAACCCCGTCCCATTTTTGCCATCCCAATGTCCTGTTTTTGTCTCAAGGAAATGTGGTCAGCCTAGGTAGAGGTTGCTACTGCTGTCATTTTTTTTCCTATTACACATCTTTCCACCACTTTGAACCTTCTCAGTCTGAAAAAAGCCCCATGGGAGGAGGGCCATCAGGATGCCTACAGGGATTTAAAGGTGATGAGTGAACCTAGAGAAGCCGCAGATCGCTGGGGAGATGGTTATACAGGGAAAGGTAGAACATCCACCCATGTCCCTCCGCCAACTTATAACCAAATATGAGCCAGGAGAACACAATTTACTGTAAGAATGGCTCCAACATTCTCTTCTCCTTTGAAAGCAAATTCTCTTGCATCAAATTGAATGAGACTACTGTAATAGAAAAAAAAAGTAGGTTTTTTTGGCTGGGTGGGGTGGTGGCATGGCATTAAGCTAGAAGTCTGGAAAACCAGGAGTCTGCCTGATACAGAAAGGAAGGCATTGTACATTTCTCAAGGGAGGAGCTCGAATCACCACTGAAAACGTTTTCCTCCAGCAATTGGATGAGCCCCACACCTCATTTACATGTTCCATGTTCAGAGCAAAGCCTCAGATGTAGGCGAAAGCCCACGGGTGATGTCACATACAGAAAAAGGCAGCCCTAAGATCAGTTATATTATTAAGATAGTCGCTTACGCATTTCCCCCAAAGGAAAACACATCGTCCAAAAAGGCAGAAGAGGCATCAGTTTGTATAAAATTTGCACACACTAGCTTTATCTCAGAAGCAAATTTAGAAATAATTACTGCCAATATGCTAATTGGCTCTTTTGTTCCCTTTCTTATGATTCATTTCTGGTTTTATTTTGCTGGTGTGCGCTTTTTTTTAACTGGATTTGGAACTGACAGTCTTGAAACAGAGGACTGCTCGCTGATAGTCATTGATATATGAACTGGGAGATGTATCTAAATGCTACAGTTTTCTATGGAATTAAAATAAAATAAAATCTGAGATCTATAAACAGGTAATAAAGTTAGGTGGCGTGAAAAGTTGGTATATTACCAGGCTTAATTGCTCAAAAGTAAGTCTGGTGGGGATGCCCATTCTCAACAGTTATGTGCCACTTTACAGCCGAATCAAGTCTCCACCTGAGAAATTCTATCAATTGAGAGTTACTTCAACCACCCTTTTCTCCCAACAGAGAAGCTGGTGCCTGTGAGATCTGGCCTCCTGAATGTAACCTGCAACTTCTCTTCTCTGCCTTCTTCATTTCCCCATCATGGGTATCTTCCCTGAAGCAAGCAGCTATTTCTGAAACAGAATCTCATAATAAGCTTTTTCCTCTTCTTGGGGCTCATCCCCATAATATATCTTCTCTTACCTGATGTCACTGAGTCCTTCAGAAATTTGGCTTGCTAGGGAGGAGAATGCTCAGATCAAAGAGAAGCTTCTTCCACTGGACTCAACCCTTGAGATCAGCCTCCTGATCAGCTAAGAAAGGCCTATGGAAACCTGATAAAAAGATTCTTGAGAGCTGGGACATGCCACCATTCCCACAATAACTTTCTTTCCTTCTGGACTCTGCCTTTTTTCTTTCCCTAATTAGGATGAAGAGTTGTTCTCTTCTTGGCCCTTATAGGCAGCATTCTATCCCTCCCAGAAGGTACTACAAGCTGGCTGAAAAGGCCCACAACTGTGGCAAGAAACGAATGCCAGGTGGTTTGTCAATGCCTGTTCAATTTAGCATCATACACTTTGGCTTATCTGCACTCATAACCAGGTGCAGCTCTCAGTGCCTGTAGAAGAAGAAGGTCGACGTACAGTATGCTGAAATGCTCATTTTGGCTTATTTAGGGATTTCGCAAATACTTCTCCACTGCAGCTCTTAAGAGGTGTGGCAGCCATTTTATAAACAAAATCATTTGCATCTTGCTTGGGAGCAGAAGTCACCCTGAACTGTCAGTGAGTAAACATACATATTAGACCAGGGTGTTGTCAAAACGGGGGAAAAAAGGATTGAAATGTACAATGGTGTTACAGCACAATGGTGTTTTGAAAGAGCTGGTATGCTTGCCAAAAATTTTCAGGGAAAACGGGGGGGGGGGGGGGAGTGGCAAGAGAGAAAACAGCATCCCTTCCTTGCCATTTCTACACTCAAAATCAGCCTTTCTGGAGCTTTTTTTCCTTAAAAAACAAAACAAAACAAAAATGGGGTGAGGAGGAAGAGAATTATCACATAAGGATAGGATTTGGTTATACATGTTTGCATATACTGCAGAGCCAGGCCTTAAAGTATGACTATTCATCTATTTTTGTGGGGTGTGGTGCCTAGTGATTCATGAACTGGTACCGTATTATTTTATTTAATTGGCTGAGTTGATTAAAATACTTTGATTGACAAAAAGTGCTGTATGTGTATGAGTGGGGGTCATTGGCTTGTCCTGCTAGCCTCAGCATGGATACAGAGCACTAGCTATTTCCTGAGGACATGACCGCATATGATGTGGCCCTCAACGTGCCCCAGCTCTTCATCAAGGCGTCTTTTGACCATCTGGTTCCATGACCAAAATTGTATTTCCCCCCCCCCAACTTCCGCTGGCACCAGTGGTGCTGTGAGGTCTGCCTGCTGTGCTTCTTTTCATCAAAGGCAATCCTCCACTCCAATTGGCTCTTGTCACTGAGTTGGAAACGCCCCCTCCCTTCCAGTCCCTGATTGGTGGCCTTTCTGCCCTCTTCTGAAGGGGGCTGATCCAGCTTGGGCCAGTAAACGTTTGCATTTCCCCCTTTGTTTTACTGGTAGACCTTTGAAACTGTGAACCTTAAATGTTTATTTCTTTTGTTTCATCGGTCCAGCAGTGGACTGGTGAAAGGTGGGACTGCTTTTTAATTTTTTAATAGAATCGCAGTGATTCTGCTTTGTTTGTTTGTTTGTTTAACAGATTCACAGTGGATCAGTGAAACTGTGGACCTTCCCTTCCCTCCCCTTCCCCTTCAGTGAAATTGACAACAGTTCTGCCCTTTCCCTTTCTAGCACATGTGACAGGAAGGAAAATAAAACTGGTGTTTTTTCTTTTTTCTTTTTCTGGTCCACTGGTGGATCAAAAGGTGTCAAATACAAGAGGGGAGGCAAGTGTGTGTGTGTGTGTGTGTGTGAGAGAGAGAGAGAGAGAGAGGGAGGGAGGGAGGGAGGGAGGGAGGGAGGGAGGGAGGGAGAAATACAAAAGATCTATTAATGGAAATTATATGTTCTCAAAGTTTGGTCCATGGGAAGGAAAGTGATTGGCACTTGCTTTCCCAGCATGGGTGAGGGGTCAAGAGCAGGAGAATCGACCAGCCGGGGGCCACATTAACTGCAATCCAGACCGAACGCCTGCCAGAATTGTTGGCAAAGTATTTGGCCAGCAATCTGGGCAGCAGTTTTGTATTCCAGCTTCATTTCCAACTGGTTTCAGCATGGAAGTCAAGCAAGCTTAAGACTGCAGTGCAGAAAAGCTCTATGTTTGATGTATCTAGAAAGTTAGAAATCAAAGAATTAGTGAAATGAATTCACTGGTATTTAAATTAGTCATAATCATGTCCATGACACTTGTGACGCAGGTGCTCGTACAAAGTACCGGCTTATTTTAAAAAAACACTAATTCCCCCCTTTTGTTCTTAAGGAGAGAAGGCCTCTTCAAGGAAGTTTGCTAGAGGTAGTCCCTCCCCCCCCAATGAAGAGATCTTCTTATACCTATTCAAACATTAAGCCTGTATACGTTTCAAGAACAAGAGGTCTATTCTAGTATCCCTGATCTCATCCAACTGGATGTTGAAAAGTGTTATCTTGTATGCAGATAGAAGCCTCTGTGATTTCTAATTCCAATATAACAGAGTTTCTAATCATGCTGACAGTTCTAATCACATTCAGGCAAACATCTTCCAGCTAAACCCAGGGGAGCCAGGGACTTTGCCTGTACAGCTGGCACCCACAAAGATGTGACTTGTGCAGATGGGCTCTGTGTCTCTTACATGTGTTGCTATATTATATTTCAGGAATCACATGTTGGATTCATATACTGTAGAGGGCTATTTAGAAATAGCTGCCTTGACTAGAATGTGCAGTCAAGGACCTTGACTGATTCTTGGCTCATTTGTCTAGACTTCCTTTGGGGATTTTTAGGCTTTCACTGGTAGAATTCAGTCTTTTTCCACTCTTCTAACAAGACCAACAATGATTGTCAGGTGGACTGAAAGCATGCAGCAGCCTTCCCAAACTGGCATCCTCCAGTTGTGCTGGGGCTGCAAAGAGCCATACTGGCTGGGAATTCTGGGAGGGACCGTCCCAACACATCTGGAAGGAAGCAGATTAGGGAAAGCAGGTTTACAAGTTGTGAATGTTGGATGCACGTATTGCTATTCTTCCTGCTGCCTTGGGAGCAGCCTCTTGTGCTTATGGCAGGGTAGAAAAATGGGTTTCACAGCACAGAGATTGTTCTCATTAGACTGGAGTACATTGAAGTTATTCCCTAAAGGATGGAAATTCAAATATAGAACAGAGTGAAACGGACAAATATGAGTGATGAATTTGGAAAACTTTTCTCCTGTGAAATATATCTACATAAATGGATTACTGTATATTTCATTATACCTGGCATCAGTCATCTGGAAGCTTAAGTATTTATTTTGGTAAGTAAGTTCTCTACCTAATTTTAAAAAATCAACTCACCACCACGAATACCTTGCATGGTGAGACAAGAGCTCTTCTTCCTCTCCCATGTTCATTCCAGCAGGGATGATGAATCCGTGGCCCTCCAGATGTTGCTAAAGTACACTTCCCAGCATGTCTTGCCATTGGCTGTCTTGGCTGGGGCTGCTAAAAGTTGTAGTTTCATAAAATCTGGAAGCTACAGTTCTACCACCCTTGTTCTAGGGCAGCCTTTCTCAACCTTTTGACCCTGGAGGAACCCTTGAAATATTTTTCAGGCCTTGGGGTACCCCTGCACATTCAGGCTCAAGTATAGGCCAGAAGTTACCAAATTATTATATTTGTTTCATGTGTAGGCCTGTATATATGCGCTAACAATGTTCTTAAACTAAAAATAAAGAATGAAATTTACCTCTTTAATGTGAAGTTGCCCGAATTTGAAATAATTTTTAAAATAAATCGTGATCTCCCAGGGAACGCCTAGTGACCTCTCATGGAACTCTAGGGGTCCACGGAATCCTGGTTGAGAAACCCTGGTCTAGGGTAAGCCATATTTCAGAGTTCTTGGCAATTTGTTTTCCCACTAGTGGGAAATTTTTGCCTTGCCCTGCCTCTCACCTTCTGGACTCAAGCTAGGCATTTCCCCCCCTCCCCCTACCCCTCTAGTGAAGGTTCATCATCCAATTCTTGGGACATATTTCTTCCTGAATGCATCATTTAGATTTTATCTCCCACCTCTCCCAATTTTGCTGCCATAGCAACATGCAGCTATGATCACATTATTGGAAAAGTGCCTGGTTGCAAAATTGCCTTTGTGACTTTTAAACTTAACAGAGGAATGGCAGCAAAGTGGCTGGGGAACCTTGGAAAATTTCAGTGCATTTCTTTACATTTTTTACAGTAAACATTCCCTCATAAAACCTCCCATCGTACTAACCTTTCAGGTTTTGTTTTGTTTTGTTGTTTCTACAAAGCATTAGCCAAATGCACACAAACACAGATGGGGATCAGAACTAGCAATTTATTCTACTCCTGTTTTTGCACGGAGTGGAGATGACTCCATGAACTGTGGTAGCTCGGAAGGTTGAGCACTAAGTGGAAATTTACTGCATGCTTCTGTGGGTCAGTGGAGGGAAAGGTGGAGCTTGTGGTGTTCTCTACACTTCAAGATTGGCAGAGGTAAAGATGACTGCACATTGGTTTCAAGCTGTTTTGTGAGTGATTGCGGTGGAGGATTTGGGCCAAGGTCACCCAGCTGGCTTTGTGCCTAAGGCGGGACTAGAACTCAGGGTCTCCCTGTTTCTAGCCTGGTGCCTGAACCATGACACCAAACTGGCTGTTTATTGATTTAGTGATGGCTTAAATAGCAAAGGGGGCGTGGTGGCTCGGTGGGTAAGACGCCAGGCTTGTCGATCGGAAGTTAACAAGTTTGGAGGTTCGAATCCCTAGCCCCACGTGACGGAGTGAGCTCCCGCACTAGCCCCAGCTCTTGCCAACCTAGCAATTTGAAAGCACGCAGATGCAAGTAGATGAATAGGTACCACTTCGGTGGGTAGGTAACAGCGTTCCGCGTGTGTCATGCCGGCCACATGACCGTGGAAGCATCTTCAGACAATGCTGGCTCTTCGGCTAACAAACGGAGATGAGCACCGGCCCCTAGAGTCGGACATGACTGCACAAATGTGTGGGGGGAACCTTTACCTTTACCTAAATAGCAAAATGGTAAAATGATGGGACCAACCTTCTGCGCTGCCCCCCTTCCAAACACAGCATGAGGAATCTGGAATTTGACTTAAATAAATATAAAGAAAGGAGAGGAAGGGGCAAGAAATTTTAAGCAAATGTGTTGCTTGTATTTCTGCTCCCTTAGTGATTCTTATCTGTTTTTTTTTTTGAAAAGCTTAATTCATCTTAGATTTGTCAGGATGGGTTAAAAGAGGTGGGGCACAGAAAGGAGGCGAGAGAGGATGGGTAGACTCCTGCAGTAGAATCTGCCCCATTCCTGGGCCAGGGTCAAGGGCTTTCTGTCAGAGGGAGCGCGCGGAGATGGAGCGGCCTGCCTCTCTCCTAGGCACCAGTGATCCAAGTACTATGCAGTAAATAGACTCCAAACAGAAGTTATATCAAATATCCTATTTACTTTATATACATACCTATTTACAGATCACTTCCACAAGTAACAAATGATACACCATCAACGATACAGCTTTCACGAGGTAAAATGGGAATAAATGAAATACAGAATATCTCTGCTTATATAGTCAAACTGACCAATCACATTATAGGTCAATCTCGTTATTCACCACACCCAACCTAACTCTAAGCACCTGTTGAATGAGTCACACATGACACATCATTCCTACAACAATGGCTGCTAATTGGGTGACTGTGCAGAATATTTCACCTTTTACCTAGAAATCAAGCCTCTCTGTATAATTTATATCTAGAAGTAAATTCCTGGGTTTATCAAACCCCAACACCCTTTCAATTTACAATAGATATTACATTCAATTGTACAGAATAGAAGACATACACATTTGAGATATACACATCCTATGTCTATCTATGCTTAGAGGCTTTGTCATCACATCTGCTACATTACATTCAGATGGACAATATTGCAAATCAATACAATACAATACAATACACTTCCAATTATTGACTGATCACATATTCTTGATCACATGAAGTTTGGTCATCATCTCCAGTCTCTGTTTTAACAAAATCTGTTGTCATCGGGGTTGAAACTCCTTTACACTGTTCCATATTGTTCTCTCTTAGCAGTGCTTCAATTTTCTTCCGCTGCTCTAGAACATAACCCCCATCAACCTTCTGAATACCCATGCCTAGGTAATTCTTAATTTCTCCCAGATCTTTGACATCAAAGTGCTGTTTCAGATTTTCAGTAAATTCAATTACCCTGCTTTGATCTTTCGCTATAAGACACAAATCGTCTACAAAAATCAAAAGCAAAATCTGTTCATCGTTTTCACATTGCTTTACATACAGACATGGGTCAGCTATACTACACTTGAATCCCATTCTTTGTAATTCCTTATCTAACCTAAGATTCCAGCAACGTGCCGACTGCTTGAGTCCATACAACGCTTTCTGCAACTTGTATACCCTTCCTACAATCTTTGATTAATACCCTGGGGCTTCAATCATATAGATCTCTTTATTCAAATCAGCATGCAAATATGCTGTTGTGATATCATAATGCTGTACTACACAATTCCCAGCTGCTGCCATTGCTAAGGCAAACTTAAATGTCTCCCCTCTTAGCGTTGGTGCAAAAACCTCATCATAAGTCTGATTCTTTATCTGGGAAAATCCTTGTGCTACCAACCTAGCCTTATACTGAATATCACCATTCACTAAGGTTTTCTTCTTTTACACCCATCTACAGCCTACTGCTCTATGCCCCTCAGGCAGCCTAGTAGATTTGAAAACCTTATGAGAATTACTGGCTTTCATTTCCACATCCATAGCAGCTTTCCATTTACTCTGCTCGTGTTGTGGCAACTTCAATACGTCCTTGTAATTACGAGGTTCATAATCAATAAAACACACTTTTACATCACCTGGTGTATAACGCTGAGGTGGTATGCCCTTGTTAACTCTCTCAGATCTACGCAACACTGTAGCATCCTGCATCATTGGCACACTAGGAGTTAATTCCTCTTCCTTCTTAATCACATCAGTGGTCTCTCTCCGCTCTGAAAACTCAAAACTTCTCTGACTAGGAAGATATACCTCACTACTCCCGTGTAATCTCTGCCAATTGCTGTGCTCACTAAAACTTGCTGATCTAGAAATAACAACTTTCCTGCCATCAGTGAACCTATATCCCTTGGTCCCTGGCTCATACCCCACAAACGTCAGCTTCTGTGCTTTTGCCTGTCCTTTCCTACGTACCTCCTTATGCACGTGAACATAGGCAGTGCACCCAAACACCTTCAAATGAGCTAATGGTGGCTTCTTGCCATATAACATATAATATGGAGTTTGGTTTACAGATACACTCCATAACCTGTTAATTAAATAATTAGCAGTTAATATTGCCTCTCCCCAGTATCCTCTTGATAACCCTGAGTCAGCAATGAGTGAATCCTTCACTGTCTGAAATGCCAAATTCCTACGTTCAGCCACGCCATTCTCAGGTGAACTATGTGGGTTAGTTCTCCTATGCACAATGCCCCTTCTACAGAGCCATTGCTGAAAACTCCCACTCAGAAACTCTGTACCCCGGTCAGTTTGTAAACTACACACCTTAGTGCTATACCTACGTTCCACAAACTGCACCCAGTTTCTAAACTTTTCAAATGTTTGACTTTTAGCTTTCAATAGGTAACAGAACCCAAATCTAGTGTAATCATCTACAATGACTAAAACATATTTAGCACCCCCTATTGAATCTGGTAATGGACCAATTAAGTCAGCGTGAACTAATTCAAAACATTTATGTGACTTCCTATCACTGAATTTGCTCACAGGAAACACCTTTGACTTTGCAACCTTACAAGCTGTGCAATCCAAATACACTTGGCACTTTTTCAATTCCATTCCAGAACTTGCTTCTGACATCTTTTCAATCACTTTGAAACTCGGATGCCCAAGCCTTCTGTGCCACAGGTGCGCACATGAATCATGTGTTGGCTTATTAATCGTAGCTACACCATGATGGTTGCTGCTTGTCCTGGTTTGAACTATTTCATAAAGACAGTTTTGCAAAATACCTATGCCACAAACATTGTTATCTTTCATGACAATACATTCATTATTACCAAACTGTACAGTATAACCCTGTTTATCCAATTGTGACACACTAATTATATTGTACTCCAGTTCAGGTACACACAACATTGATAATTCAATATTTAACCCTGGTACATATACAAATCCTTTACCAGTCACAGATGCAATACTTCCATTAGCTAGAGTAACATGATCTCTATCAGCCTGCTTAAAACTCTTAAACATCTGTCTATTATTTCCTATATGCTGACAAGCCCCACTGTCAATTAAAAATGGTCCCTTTAAATCTTGTTCTACACTTGAACTAATTAAAGACAGCTGTGCAGCTTCTCCCGCTTGGAAATTTTCAGCTTGGCCTTCGGCTTCCGTTTCTTATCACAATGTTTCAACAAATGCCTTTGCGACCCACAGTTAAAACATTTTCGTACATACAAAACATTCTCAGAATATTCCTTAACAGAAACACTGTTCTGCTTAGCACTAATTACATTAGAACACTGCTGCCTTCTTTGCTCTTCTTCCAGTAATCTACCAGATAAGTAATTTATGGTCAAATCTTCCTCAGATAACGACCCAAAGCTCATTGCCAAAGTATCCCACGTTTCATTTAAAGAACTGAGAATTATATACACTTTGTTAGCTTCTGTAAATTGCATATCTCTCTGAGCCAACTCCTGGAACAACTCTGTCATATAATGCAGGTGATCCCTTATGTTATCAGATACCCCTAATCTAGTGTGATAAAGTTTTATTGTTAGTAAAACCTTACATAACGGTGAGCTTCTTAGATAAACATTCTTTAAAGCTTCCCAACACTTATAGGCTAACTGACAGTCTCTAACATAACACAATTGGCTATCTTCCAGACATAAAATTATGCTTGCCAATGCTCTATCATCCTTTAGAGCAACTTCTTCATCTTCCAGGTCTGGTTCAGGGCAAAGTACACTCCTCCAAAGCCCTTCACGCCGAAGATACATTTCCATTTTATATGACCATGACGAATAATTACTGTCATTCAGTCTCTCCAGAGGAAATCCTCCCCCGACTGCAGGCAACATCTTCGCTGTGCTCATCTGTCTTCAGCCCCTTCTGGGCAGACACCGATGATTAAAGACACAGACCTTATCAGAATGTCCTCCAGCTGCATAACAAGCGTAGGAGAGAAAAAAAAACATACACAGGCACGGAACCTGTTAAAGCTCCAAATCACTCCAAATAGCCACACGACTCCTGGATAGGCTTCCAAAGCGTCCAGCTCACAGACTGCACACGATCCACCGATCCACAGCCAATGCAAAGCCTTCCGTCATCTATGGTGTCTCTGCCGCCTCTGGGCCCATAACCCTGCCAGAGGGAGCGCGCGGAGATGGAGCGGCCTGCCTCTCTCCTAGGCACCAGTGATCCAAGTACTATGCAGTAAATAGACTCCAAACAGAAGTTATATCAAATATCCTATTTACTTTATATACATACCTATTTACAGATCACTTCCACAAGTAACAAATGATACACCATCAACGATACAGCTTTCACGAGGTAAAATGGGAATAAATGAAATACAGAATATCTCTGCTTATATAGTCAAACTGACCAATCACATTATAGGTCAATCTCGTTATTCACCACACCCAACCTAACTCTAAGCACCTGTTGAATGAGTCACACATGACACATCATTCCTACAATAATGGCTGCTAATTGGGTGACTGTGCAGAATATTTCACCTTTTACCTAGAAATCAAGCCTCTCTGTATAATTTATATCTAGAAGTAAATTCCTGGGTTTATCAAACCCCAACACTTTCCCATTGGCTGGTGACAGGCAGAAGAGGGAGGGCAACAAAGCCGAAGGAGTCAACCAATCACCTTGCTTATCACATGCTGTTCATGCAAAATCGGGACAGTCCCATTCAGCAGTAAGTGAGAACAGAAGCAATAGAGCAGGACGAGGCTTGGCAGCAAATGTTATGCCAGTTTAGTTTTCTGCAGAGGGCACTTTACTTTAGTAATGAGAAAAATCCCATAGTCACCCGTCAGATGGCTATGACATGCTACCACAAGACTCTGCCAAGCATGATTTTCCATTATTATTTCCTCCTTTGGAAGCCATCCTCATACCCTTCACTCGAGTGGAAAGCATGCTTTCTACAGTGAATTTTATCTACTGCTTCACCCTTAGCAATACTGTACTGTTTGCCATCTTCTGATTGCAACAGGAGCTCTGCTTTCATTCAGGCTGTGGGAAGGAGACCTCTGTGAAAAAATATCTCATCTGGAAGCTGCCTTCAGCTAGATTGCTAGCTGATTTCCTTGTGTCTATGGCAGCTCCATGACATGCAGAATTTAGAGGTGATGTTTTCTCATCTATTTCTCATGGAAACGTCTTCCTTCTGGGGTTTCCTCTGCTGGGAAGATGACACTCCAGGAACACCAACTGGCCTTTTGCAACCTGTATACCTTCTTTCTCAAAATGGCATCCTCCAGTTAAGTTGGACTAGAATACCCATCACGCAGGCCAAGCGGATGGGACTGCCAACACATCTGAATGGTCTGGCATTGCAGAAAGCTGGCCTAAGACAAAAGTTCTGTTAACAGCAGAGTGCTGACATGGCAGGAAAGGGAGGAAGATAATGCCTGTTTTGGGACTTGATATGATGGCAAGGATGCTTCAGTCTCAGTGATATGCAATTTTGGACAGAAGAGAAAAACTGTTCTGCTACTACATTTCCACAAAATCAGGAAGTCAGAAAGTATTGGAGGAAGCGGTTTTACAGTATATCCACAAATTGCATCTTGTCAGTCCTAATTTATTCAATCTTACTGTACCTGAGAGTTGCAGGTTTATGTCAGCTGTACAAGGTAGACCAGTCCAAGAACCAGACTCCACCCAGGCCTAAAACTACTGTTATTAAGTTTGGCTGTAGTAACAGAACCTTGCAAGTCTGAATGTGCTTCCCTACCTCCCTCTTTTAAATCTTCTTGAGAATTAGCGGTGTGCCTGTCTGAGACATTTTTGTAACCCTCCCTCCTGGTTTGGGCTTAAGCAATTTTTATCTACTTGTTGCCTTGGTAACAGATCTTCCCTTTCTCCCTCAAGGTCATCCTCTTTACTTTCTACAGTTTGTTCCCTCCATCTCTCATGCTACATCCCTATGGTAGGTTAGGCTGAGAGAGAGTGAGTGACTGTCCAAAATCAGCCAGCTGCCAAGCCAATGGGTCTTGAAGGTGAGTCTTCTGAGTCCAAGTCCTACATGATGGGTACTACACTACACTGACTCAAAACATTACAAAATGATAATGCACCAGTAACGTTAACATCTAAACCCAATGCAGGCTATTAGCATGTACTGTGGCATTACAATGTAGTCCCTGATATAGTTATATTACAATGTAGTTCCTGTATTGTCCTCCCCAAAGTAAACATTTCTTTATCATTCCTAATAGAAGGATGGCGATTATAAGAGTTTGGCCTATTGAGGAATGTTAGCAGAAAAGGGAAATGCAGTACAAAAGCTAGCAAAGAATACAATAATTTGGCAATTCGAATTTATAAAGATGTTGATTATTTCTTTAAAAATGGGACTTACTGAAAAGTATTTTGACTTTTTTTCATTAGCTCTACAGAACAAAGCACTTGTGTAATTAGTAAACATTTGGCGAGCCAGCTTCTAATTAGTTTGAAAGGACACTGTCAAGGTTTATATAATCATTTTAGCATATTTTCTGGGAAGGGATGCTCCTAAAAAGCTCTGCAGGAACCAGTTTCCTAGAGAGATATTTTTGAGTTTAGCAATTGGAACCTTGCTTTGCTCCTGCTGAGGTTCCCTCTCTAATTCTTACCAATTTTGCTGAAATTCTTCAATTTCATAGAATTCCTAGTGTGCAAACTATTTAAGAGATTTAGTTTCATTGCCTAGTCTTCCATCAATCAAACCCACTTACACCTTACGGCTACCATATCTGGGGTGCAGGAATCATGATGCCCTCTAGGAAAGTTTTCAGGGTCTTTCTGCTGCTACCTAGTGGTCATCTAGGTTTTTGTACCTCAGGTGAGGTACTTCTTCATTCACAAACCATTTCTACAGGTACTTCCTTGTGGCCATCTTAATGTGCTTTCCTCCTATTGTTAAGTCAGGAGGCTTAACAATAGGTTAGTTAGTTGGTTAGTTCATGCTTCAATATCTCATGCAAACCTAAAAAACTGGATGGAGTAAAGAATAGTTCAGTTAACCATGAATAAATATGCTGTATATATAAAAGATATAAATATGCTGTATATATAAAAGATATATAATATATATATATATATATATATATATATATATAAAATATAAAATTTCTGTTTTATTGACTATTCTAAAGCCTTTGACTGTGTGGATCATAACAAATTGTGGCAAGTTCTTGGTGGTATGGGGATACCAAGTCATCTTGTCTGCCTCCTGAGGAATCTGTATAACGACCAAGTAGCAACGGTAAGAACAGAGCATGGAACAACGGACTGGTTTAAAATTGGGAAAGGAGTACGGCAGGGTTGTATACTCTCACCCTACCTATTCAACCTGTACGCAGAACACATCATGCGACATGCTGGGCTTGAGGAATCCAAGGCTGGAGTTAAAATCGCTGGAAGAAACATTAACAATCTCAGATACGCAGATGATACCACTTTGATGGCTGAAAGCGAGGAGGAGTTGAGGAGCCTTATGACGAAGGTGAAAGAAGAAAGTGCAAAAGCTGGGTTGCAGCTAAACCTCAAAAAAACCAAGATTATGGCAACGAGCTTGATTGATGACTGGCAAATAGAGGGAGAAAAAGTGGAGGCAGTGACAGACTTTGTATTTCTAGGCGCAAAGATTACTGCAGACGCTGACTGCAGCCAGGAAATCAGAAGACGTCTACTTCTTGGGAGGAGAGCAATGGCAAATCTTGATAAAATAGTTAAGAGCAGAGACATCACACTGACAACAAAGGTCCGCATAGTTAAAGCAATGGTAGTAACCTATGGCTGCGAGAGCTGGACCATAAGGAAGGCTGAGCGAAGGAAGATAGATGCTTTTGAACTGTGGTGTTGGAGGAAAATTCTGAGAGTGCCTTGGACTGCAAGAAGATCAAACCAGTCCATCCTCCAGGAAATAAAGCCAGACTGCTCACTTGAGGGAATGATCTTAAAGGCAAAACTGAAGTACTTTGGCCACATAATGAGAAGACAGGATACCCTGGAGAAGAAGCTGATGCTAGGGAAAGTGGAAGGCCAAAGGAAGAGGGGCCGACCAAGGGCAAGATGGATGGATGGTATTCTGGAGGTGACGGACTCAACCATTGGGGAGCTGGGGATGGTGACGGCCGACAGAAAGCTCTGGCGTGGACTGGTCCATGAAGTCACGAAGAGTCGGAAACGACTGAACGAATAAACAACAACAATATATAAAAGAAGTTCTTGAGTAGACTTTCCTTGATATTTCCTTGAGACAAAAATGGGACAAGAGGAATGGGCAGGGGCGGAGCGGCTGTTTGGGGGGGCTGGGGGGTTGCCTCTGCCTGTCAGCGTGCGGGGGGGCGGGCTGGGTAGCGCGGTGGGTGGGGACGGAGAGGCTGGTTGGGGGCGCCTGGGGGGGTTGCCTCCGCCTATCAGTGTGTGGGAGGGGCGGGGCGGGCAGCGTGATGGGCGGGGTGGAGCAGCTGATTGGAGGGAACCTGGAAGGGGAATCACCTCCGCTTGTTGCGGTGCTGGGCCCGCCTCTCCCACCTCCTTTGCCGCGCGCTGGTGGGCGTAGGCGATTCCTCCTCCGGATTCTCTCCGGTCAGCTGCTCCGCCTCCGCCTGTTCCTGAAAAACAGGACAAAACCGGCATTTATGTTAAAACGACGGGACGGTTGAGAAAAGGGGAAAAAACGGGACTGTCCCGTTCAAAACGGGTGTATGGTCAGCCTATTCTTGAGCCACAAAGTTAGCCAATTGCAAATTAGCCTAACATAATGTATGAATCCAGCCTTTGAATATTTATTTATTTATTCAACTTCTTCACTGCCCAACTCCCTCAAGGGACTCTGAGCAGCTTACAATTCAATAAATCATTAAAATAGGAAAATTTAAAAATACAATAAATATAATAAAATCAAGATGGTGATGTCTTCTTAAAACATTGGAAAGGCAATTCTAGGGCCATCCTAAGATATTAGCCATCCCCAAGAGTTTATACTCTTCTTCCCACCCCAGGCCTGTTGGCAAAGCCAAGTCTTGAGTTTTTTCCTGAAGTCCAGGAGCGAGGTGGACTGTCTTAACTCTGGGGAAAGGATATTCCACAGAGCAGGAGCTGCTGCAGAGAAGGCACGCCTCCGTGACCCCGTTAGATGGAATTCTTTAACCGATGGGGTCAGTAGCATGCCCTCCCTGCATGACCGGATGGGACGGGACGATGTAACGGGGATAAGACGGTCCCTTAGGTAACCTGGTCCCATGCCATGAAGGGCTTTAAAGGTCATAACCAACACCTTGAATTGCACCCGGAAGCAAACTGGAACCCAGTGCAGCTCGCGTAACAATGGTGTTACATATGTCCGATAAGGGGCTTCCAAGATGGTCCGTGTCGCCGCATTCTGGATCAGCTGAAGCTTCCGGATACTCTTCAAGGGTAGCCCCATGTAGAGCGCATTACAGTAGTCTATATGTGAGATAACCAGGGCATGAGTGACCGTTCGAAGGGCCTCTCGTTCCAGGAAAGGTCGTAACTGGCGCACAACACGAAGTTGTGCAAAGGCCCTCCTGGCCATGACTGCCACCTGCTCTTCGAGCAGGAGTCGCGAGTCCAGGAGGACCCCCAGTTACGTACCGGGTCTGTCTGGGGCAGTGCTACCCCATCCAGAACTAAGGGTGGCAATTTCCTAGATGTCAAGGGTGTTGTATATATTTTTTTATGTCTGTAGAATATGTGGCTGAGTTTTTAAAAAGCCAGGCCTCAAAACTTTTTTCCTGTTTGGGCTCAGGAGCACATGTTCACCCCCCACTCAGGATTGTTAGTTTGCCTTCAGGTGCCGGCCAGTCTGTGAGTTCTGACCAACCAGAATTAGCTGTTAGAGCTTTGCCCATATTGGGAATCAGTTGCCTAGGTGTTTTGGTCACATGCTGGATCCTGTCCACTCAGAGGCTGGTCAGGTAAAGGTTTAAAAATGTAAATGCCTTTTGTTCTTTTGTCCTCTGCTAACTGCTGTGCTATCTAAATGTAAATAGCCATGCCTTCTCTTCGGCTGAAGAAAAAGCTTAGTTTCGTTTTTCTTTGTTTTAAATAAAACAACATTTTTACTACAAACTTATCTCTTGGTTTTTCCATAACTCTGATCACAAATTTTATAAAAATACAAAAAAGGGGCCATTAATCCACAGCCACTCCATCTTACTAGGGTTCAGTCGAAGCCTGTTTTTCCCCATCCAGGCCCCTACAGCCCCCAGGCATTTGGACAGGGTAGAAACTGCATCACTTACTTCCCCCGGGATGGAGGAAAGGCACTTTCTTAAATATAACCATAGTATATATGCACAGCACTGGGCTGTTAGCTGTGCTACAAAAAATACACAAATGTATTATTAGATCAGAATGGGTAAGCCTATAGCCCAAGTACTAATTTATTTATTATTTATTTATTTATTATTCGGATTTATCACCGCCCATCTCCACGACAGTAGACTCTAATCCTCCCAAGATGGAAAGTGTGATTCTTTGCACACTAGCTTTTGCAGCAATTGCTCTTTCTCAATCAGCTGGAACACAACCAAGTGCTATAGTCCATATAACGGAGGTAGATACTACTGTGTCTGCAGGCATCAGTGTATCCCCAGATATACATACGTTTAGCAGATTTTGGATACGCGGACAAGATTTCCATCTGGACATCTCCCCAAAATAACAGATAAGTCCACTAGACCTGAAGTAGTCTGGATGAGGCACCTAAGATTTACTTTAGATTACATTATATTTCCATAATTGATATCAATGTATAACATTTTGCAAAGATGTCATTTTACAAATGACGTAAATTGATACAAATAATGCAAACATAGTTGAAATAGAAGTTTCACTTTAACGCTCATCAAACTGTTCAGATCATTTTTCTAGTCACCCAATTTAAACTTTCGGCTTCAGATTATTTTGTGAGATTATACAGTATGTCTGAATTTCATCGAGTGGTGTTATTTGGTGTTCTGTTAATCCTCCCCGATGGGAATACTGTATATTTTTCTTTCTTCCTTACACAGGCACTGTTTTCACCGAGATTATTTCCTGTGCTATTTCCTCCTTTGATATCTAAAGTTAAAGCCAATGTAGAGAGCAAGGAGGATGACCTTGATGGAGACAAGCAGGTTCTCTTGCCTTGGCAAAGGGGGCTGAAGCATTTTTAAAGTCCAGAACAGCCAGGTAACATTTGGGAGCACCTCAGACAGACACCTCCCTAATTCACTGGAGTATAAGGAGGAGGAGGAGGAGGTGGTGCAGCACAACGAGACTTGAAGATTCTTCTATTATAGCCAATAAAATAAAAGCAGTTTTAGCCTTCCTGTGGAATTGATTTCTTGGTCTGGTCTATCTAGTGGGGCTGACAGCAGGTGAGACCAGTGCAATTGTAGTTTAGGATCATGTTCTGATGACTCTTAACAATTGTATCTGACCAAGCTTTAAAGGTATCTAGGTGGTTTTGTATATACCATTGTTGAAAGATAAAGATTTCTTTAAGGAAATGGAACATGAAATGAGAGGGTTTTTTTAAATTAACAGGTACTCAGTTATATCACTGTCTTTGGTATGGGATACCACTAAACCACCTGTTCCAGGCCAAGTAAATGCACCCACTTTTTATCAAAAGAAGTAGCGATTAGCTAAGGATAAATTCTTAGAGGAGAACGTTAAAGCAGTTTTGATTCTTTATGCATCTTTGGTCTCTGATAAATATAAACATCATGCTGCTCAAGCACGATCTTTATTACATTCTAAAAGTGAAGATACCCTCCCCTCAGGCTTGCTGCTGGAGATGGCAGCCATGCAGTTAATGGGCGGCTGGGTATGGAGGTGGTTTGCCACTGCCTTCTTCTGGAATGGCCATCCTCCCCCTCCCCCTCCCCTTTCCCCTCCCCCTTCCCCTCTCCCTCCTTCCCAGTCTGTCTTACAGCCCTGAAACTCCCAAGCTGTCCCCATCAAAGGACCAAGCAGACCTTCTTCTGCTTAACTTCTGAGTTCAGCCAAGATCAGCTGGTGGCTGCCAACTACTGAGGCATCCAGGGAACAATACAGGGGAAGAAGAGAGCAGCCTACTAAATTATTGGCCTTCAGCCTCAAACAAATGGAGCAATGTAATATGGTGCCATCTATACAGGATACACAGGGGAAAGTGTTTATGGATTCCAGATCTGTTAATCTACTTTCGTTGAACTTTATTTTTTCCTGAATAGTTTATATTTTCAAATCTATTATCAATAAAAGTGAGATAGATCCTTTTATTTTAAAGAAAGTGAGGTTACCACAGTTATCTCAATAATCTTACTTCACTGCTTTCATTTCAAGAAACTGCGACTACAAATTGGTTTACCAAGCTGGGTAAGGCTTCTGGCCCTGATGGTTTTCCAGTGTATTGGTACAAAACTGTACTGGGTTTTTATCTCTAGTTTTATTGGAGGCACTGTATATAAAGACCTTCTTTTTAAATACATGCCTATGTTTTAGCTTTAATGAGGCAAACATCGCAGTTATTCTGAAGTCAGGTGAGGATACCCCTTTGGATTTTAATTATAGTCCTAGTTTTTGATAAATGTGAATGGTGAGATTTCAACAATTACCTAGCCCTGTAAATTATAGCTTATTTATTTATTTATTTATTTATATTTCAATTTATATACCGCTCCATCTCCACGCAAGGGAACTCTGGGCGGTTTACAATACACAAAAATTAAAATCCGACAATTAAAACAACCCAGTAAAACACTCTAATATATTAAAATTAAGTATAAAAATCCAAGATGCGGTGGTATGATGTTTGGATGTTTAAAAGGGCCCTATGGCACCAGCCATCCCCAGGAGGAACTGTTCCCCCCCTCCCCCCACGCAAGGCGGCAGAACCAGGTCTTTAAGTTCTTTCTGAAGGCCGGGAGCGATGAGGCCTGCCTCACCTCCGGGGGTAGCATATTCCAAAGGGTGGGCGCCGTTACCGAGAAGGCACGCCTCCTAGACCCCGTCAGGTGACATTCCTTTACAGACGGGATCCGTAGCATGCCCTCTCTGAATGACCGAGTGGGACGGTTCGACGTTATGGGGATGAGACGGTCCCTCAGGTAACCTGGCCCCATGCCATGTAGGGCTTTAAAGGTGATAACCAACACCTTGAATTGGACCCGGAAGCACACAGGCACCCAGTGCAGCTGTCGCAACAGAGGTGTCACATGCGCTGATCTAGGCGCACCAATAACTGCACGAGCAGCCGCATTCTGGACCAATTGAAGCTTCCGGATACTCCTCAAGGGTAGCCCCATGTAGAGCGCATTGCAATAGTCTATATGGGAGATGACCAGGGCATGAGTGACTGTACGGAGGGCTTCCCGATCCAGGAAAGGGCGTAACTGACGCACAACACGAAGTTGTGCAAAAGCCCTCCTGGCCACGGCTACCACCTGCTCATCGAGCAGGAGCCGTGAGTCCAGAAGAACCCCCAAATTACGCACTTGGTCTGAATGGGGTAGTGCAACCCCATCCAGAACTAGAGATGACAACTTCCTGGATCCACGGGAGCCATCAATCCACAGCCACTCCGTCTTACCAGGGTTCAGTCGAAGCCTGTTGTTCCCCATCCAGACCCCCACAGCCTCCAGGCACTGAGAAAGGGTAGCCACTGCATCACTTATCTCACCAGGGATGGAAATATATAATTGAGTATCGTCTGCATATTGATGGTATCTCATCCCATGGTGACGGATGATCTCACCCAGCGGTTTCATGTAGATGTTAAATAGGAGAGGGGAAAGAACCGAACCCTGCGGTACCCCACAGACGAGGGGGCGAGGGTCGGATCTTTCCTCTCCTATTACCACCGATTGGGAACGGCCCTGGAGGAAGGAGGTGAACCAGCGCAGAACTACGCCTCCCACCCCCAACTCCCTGAGCCGTCCCAAAAGGATACCATGGTCGATGGTATCGAATGCCGCTGAGAGGTCAAGAAGAGCTAGGATGGATGCACTCCCTCCATCCCGCTCCCGCCAGAGATCATCTGTAAGCGCGACCAATGCAGTTTCCACCCCATATCCCGGCCTGAAACCTGACTGGAAGGGGTCCAGATAATCTGTATCATCCAGGGTCCTCTGGAGTTGCAACGCCATGCTGGTGTCTCTTGTGCATAAGGCTGGATTTATACAGGGCCATCCAGCTTCTGACAATATCAGATCTGAATTGATTGTAATTATGCTGCTGGATTCTGTCTCTTGCAGGTTGGAGCAAGAGACAAACTCCAGCAGCATAATTGCTTAGGAAGCTAAGAAAACCATTGATGTGGTTTCTTGGAAGTGTTGAGGCTGATTTTGAGTTGTGTTGCATTTCCTCAAATAAATGGGTATAGTTTATTCAACTCCCAAGTCACATGTGATTATTAACGGTGTGCCTTCTTCTTGATTAACTTTACGTTCAAAGAGAATATTTGTAGCTCAGGGTTGAACTGTGGAGTCCTTGGTGTTCTCTGAGCCTTGTTGTTTTCTTGCAGACATTTCATGAAATGTTCTGGCAATGAAACGTCTGCAAGAAAACAACAAGGCTCAGAGAGCACCAAGGACTCCACAGTAACTTTACATTGTGGTTCACACCAAGGATGCCTTCTTTCTCCCCCATCCCCCCTTTTTTTTAAAAAAAAAATTGGCTGTAGAATCTCTTATCCTCAGTTCTGAAGAAGCCATTCTTAAAACTTTTGCAGAATTATAAATATAGTTTGATTGATCTCAGAGTCGTTCTTGAGAAGGCTTTATTCAACTCAGGTTTTTGTTATTCTGTCTAATTATCCAGATGCCTGTTGCCAGCTAATGCACTTGTGGATCAGATACCAAGAAGGTGAACACTGGGAAAGACACCAGGATGCTTACAATTAATAAATATTGATCAAAATGATCCCTATATTTACAGTGTTGGAGAATCACCCCCTCAGAGCACCATGGTGAATCCAGATTGTGGCAGATATGTAGACAATGGACGTGATCTCACAAAGGGGTTGCTTTTGTTGGGCAAGTTTTATAAGCCTTCAACCTCTCACTCTTTCTCTTCCTCCCCTCAGTTGCTTAATTTTGGCATCAGCAAGGGAAGGTTACATATTAATGAAGATTAGTTACGTTGCTAAGTGTCTGGCAGGTATTGGGCACCTAGCTTAGACAAGGGGGAAATAATTATCTAATTGGGGTTAGAGTGGGAAGTTTGTTATTTCACAACTTGCGAGAGTAAATAGGAAGAGCTATCTTGTCTAAGCAGCCTCTCTTCCAGGTGTTAATTAAAAAATGTGGGTCAATCACAGGACCATGCCATTGCTGCTTCGGACAGTTTGACAGAAGTTGGAGGATTTAACTCTTGCTCCTAAGCAGGGAAATAGACATTAGTTGTGAACACACCTCCTAGAATGGACCTATGATCTTAAAGTGAGGTTAATACTGTTGGAGATTCTGGCAAATCCAGCATGCCTCATCAGCATATGGATGGCTGCTCTAGGATGCAAGCTCTCCATGCTTTTTGAGGAAGCTGTTTGTGGCCACTCCCACTTCATCTCTCCTCTCTCCTTCTTTGACTGGGAGCAAAGCACATGGCTGTGTGCTGCTCCATCTTAGGCCATGGATGGGCCTAGGAGATTTTTCCCCCTTTCTACACACATCTCTTGCCAGCAATGAGGGGCAAGACTTAATTAAGTTTAGGGAACAGAAAGAAGAAATGGAACATCATTTATCTACCAAAAATGCTATACCTGCAATGAATAAATGTAAGGACACTTTTGTACTTACTTTTCATATCTGCCATGTCTAAGCACGTGTTTGTTTATGCTAAGGTGGGCTAAAGGTGTAAGACTAACCTGGATATCTCTAATATGCTCATGGGCTCTGTTTTTAAACAATATTCTTTTTCTGTACATGAGTTTAGCTGCTCTGCTCCATTTCAGTAGTTCTAACAGACTGCTAAATGGGCTTCAAATACAACAACCAAAAATGTATTATGTGTTGTATTTTTTATTTTGTGATCTAAAAAGAATCTGGGTCACAAGATTCAGACAAGCCTCATTTTAAAAAGGACAAGCTGAGCTATTTTTTTTCTCTTACCTGAAAGGCTCCGAAAAGTCTGCTGGTAGCCAAATTCCTCAACTGCTTGTTACCATAAAAGGAATAATTGCTTCAGCTAAGCTGAGCTGAGCTGTCACATGTCACATTGATTACTATGGTAATTGATTGTTTGTTACTAAGAAGTTAAGTTGTATGAAGCTGATCCATTGTTAAGCAATGCAAGAGACTCCTTATCTTTATCTATTCCAGTGCTTTCTAAAGTGCCGCTGTTGGCGACACACCAACGGCAGCAGCGGTGGCGGCACGTGCGAGGGCGGGGGCGTGCACGGTGGCGGTGCGGGGGGGTGCATGGGGCAGGGGTATGCATGGTGGCGGTGGCAGCGGTGGCAGCGGTGGCAGCCTCCGCTAAAACGCGGAAGCTGCCGCTTCCGGGTTGTGTGGCAACACACCAGACTGTGCGTTGCGACACACTAAAGTGTCACGACACACAATTTGGAAAGCTGTGATCTATTCAAATGTAAATTGTTTTTCAAGCCTGACTCTGTCCCTCTCTGGAGGAGAAAGACATTGTAGATATGTTCTGTTGTTTTGAATAAATGCAACTATATTGTTACTGCAAAAGTTTATTTTTATTGATCTCTCTCTCTATCAAGCTTCTGCAACTCTGCACTTAAAAATAAATATTAATAACATTATGTGTATATTGATCACCTCAGAAAATATTTAATAAGGACTGACTCCAAGTGCTTTAATATACAATTCAGAACTTGGTCAGTTAACTCACATGGACTGGATTTGTGGCAAGAAAAAAAGACTCTCAAACAATACGATCAACCTCCTCCTCCTCCACCTAATACAATCTTCCAGGCCTTCCCCCCCTCACCTTTTACTATGATTATTAATTTTGATGTTATATCATTAACACTGTTAATAGTGCATGCCTTTTTTTGTTCTGTTACTTAGTTTGACCTATCAATCAATCTAACTTTCTTAGAGAGATATTCTTTTAATAAAAATTAAAAGTCTTGTTTCTCTGAGCTAGGAGCATTACTGAAATTGGCCTTCTTTGTAAGCTCTTTGTAAGCTGCTTTGAGAATACCTGGCCTTCAGAGGTAGATACTTTTTTAAATCAGAAAAAGCTGAGTTCTGAGCAGCCTAGAGAGTTAGATTTTAATGGGGAGAGGTTTCACTTAATTATTTGGTGTGTGTGTGGGGGGTGTTAGACAAGACTGAGATTTTTTCTAAACACCTATATTAGCACTTTTTTTAAAGCAAAGAATAGGCTGACCATACGTCCCGTTTTGAAAGGGACAGTCCCGTTTTTTTACCTTTTCCGGACCGTACCGTCTTCTTCTTTAAAAACTCAATTTTGTCCCGTTTTTGAAGGGATGGAATGCGTGCGTGTGCACGTGCCAGCACGTGTGCCTGCGCGCACGTGTGTGTGCCAGCATGCGTGTCGGCGTGCGTGCCTGCTGGCGTGCGTGCCAGCGCACGCATGTGTGCGTGTTAGGATCCCGTTTCCGTCTCAGGGAAATATGGTCAGCCTAGCAAAGAAGTGTAGCCAAAAATTGGCAGCAGAATTTTGGGTTGGGAGATAATTTTTTAGTTTGCATATCATACCTATACCTATATTTTAACATTCGCATATCACCCTAAACTCTAGGACTCTGACTGGTACTGTTTATTTATTTTACAGTTTTTGAAGCTCATGGGTTTCCCATTCTTGTATAAAACAACCACCACAACATTGTTGTCTGGTTTTAGTTTCACATGAAATAGACTACAGCAAAGCAGTCACTCAGGGTTGCTAAAGGTCCAGACTTTTCTGTCTTGAGGCGATTACTTCTTGAGCTTGTGTGAGTTGACCTAATGCTGGCCAATAGCATGGGCCAGACATTTATATTTAGTGAAAGTTTTCCTCTCTCAGTGCTGTATTTAACAAACTAGAAAAAGCACATTTGCCTCATAGGCATCTGCAGGGGGCCAATGATAAAACATGCACCATGACATCATCCTACAAATCCAGAAGGGTGAGCTTATATCATGACATTGTGACACAAGTTTTGTCATTTTGGTGTTGTCATGGGTAGGAGCAGTTGCCTACAATCTGCCTCCTTCAGTAAACTCATCTGCTGCTGTTGCTGTATTCTCAGCAAATCAAAAGCAATTCTCCCATTTTAATGAAAAATTATTTGGAGAAAAACTTACTCTTGTCAGGAAAATGCAGGACCTGAGGGGAATAAGATCATTGTCATAAGGTTAATTGAAAGAAGAACTGCCCAGCTGAGAAATTTGCCATTATCTGCCTCCAGCCGATATAATTTACCTTGCATGAAAGCCGGTGACCTCCAGTGCATGGATTTTAACTAAAATATCAAAGTGAATAAACTTGTTAGATGTTTTCATTAACAAACTTACTGAAAAAGAGATCAGAAAAATAAAATGTGAATCATTCTGGCTTTTGTTGAATCTGAACTGAATTTATGCTTCTGGAAAGATACAAATGGATTGCTTTAAACACACATGCATAGAAAGCACATAATAAAATAGAATTTTATTTGATTGTTTTTGAACCTTTGCCCAGGATGATTTTATTTTATTATAAATTTTTGATAATAAGAACACCTTATTTTTGAAACAATCTTGTCCATTAAAAAAATTATAACACCTAGCCCAACTGTGTGTTACAATTTTTTTTAAAAAATTATAACACATAGTACAAAAATTAAAGCATAGGATATGACACATGAAACAAAGAAAGCCACTATGAAAAATATACAGACTTTTAGTGTTTGCTAAGTTCAGAAACAACAACAACAACAGAATGTACAACAAAAATGAATGGAGATCACTTCCCCTCCTCCTCCTCCTCCTCCTCCTCCACTGAATTCAAGAAGGAGAACTGAACCATGCAATCTGGGCTGTCAAACAGGACCTCCATAGCTTAGATCCGAGAAATATTGGGATCTATTATATACTAAGTCAAATAACTGGTCTGTCTAGCTTAGAATAGCTTATTTATTTATTTTTATTTATTTATCACATTTGTATCCCGCCCATTTCCCCCACAAGGAGGGACCCTGGGCGGTTCACAGCAAAAATTTAAAATAAATAAAAACTATAAATATCAATAAAAACAAAATGTATGTATGTATGTATGTGTGTGTGTGTATGTGTGTGTGTGTGTGTATGTGTGTGTGTGTGTGTGTGTGTATATATATATATATATATATATATATATATATATATATATATAATATATTACACAGTTTGATCCAGGGATGGCAGGTCTCATCTCATCGGTCGATAAGGCTGGACACGGCAGATCTAAGGGGCCAGCCAACCCCAAGAGTGGCTGTTCCCCTCCCCTCCCCAAGCATGGTGACATAACCAGGTCTTTAGGTTTTTTCTAAAGTCCAGGAGAGAGGGGGCCGATCTTATTTCAGGAGGTAGAATATTCCAAAGGACGGGGGCTACCGCAGAGAAGGCATGCCTCCTAGACCCCGCCAGATGGACCTCTCTTACAGATGGGCTTCATAGCGTGCCCTCTCTACAGGACCGGGTGGTACAGGTTGATTGAACGGGGATGAGGCGGTCCTTCAGGTATCGCCTTTAAAGGTGATAACCAACACCTTGAATTGAATCCAGAAGCAAACTGGGACCCAATGCAGCTCACGGAGCAAAGGTGTTATATGTGCCGATCTTGAGGTCTTATACTGATTGGCAGAAGCTTTCCACGGATTCAGTTGAGTTTTATTTATATTTATTCAGAAATGGTTGATCTTTCCAAACCTTGCTTGGGCAGGCCAATGACCTGAACCTGGGTCCTTACTGATATGCAACATGCTATGTATTCTGTCCATCACTGAACGGCTAAGAAATCCGAGGATGGTCTGGAGCTTTTAAAAATATTGATGAAAGGCAGGGATAGACTTGTACTTTTTTTTTGCCCACTGCTAGTGATCAAATCTCATGTCCAAAAAGGGTTTGCCCAATGGCAGATAACTTTGCATAGGCAGGTCCTGTGAATTTTTATTAATCAACAACTCAGTTACATGAATGTGGCACAGATATATCATGTAGATATCATGCATTCAAAGATATCCCTGTTGTGATCACAGAACTCACTGGTGGGCAAAAACGGAACCAGGGCCCAGAGAGGTGTTGAAGGACTCTTCAAGGTAGGCAGTGAAAGGGATATTTTAGGAGGAAGGCATACACCCCCTTCCAATTAACCTTAGGAGATGTAGGCTGAACAGAGCAAAATGCTTGAACAAATGTCTTGAACAGAAGATCTCCCCCCAGTCAATCAGCCAATAGCATTGGCATTCTCTATGGAGAAGGATTCTGAGAGACCTCAAATAAGTACCTTGCACTATCAATGTTTGCAGCCTTTGCTTCGAAGAACCATGCTAACTTTCAAAAATAGAAAAACTGTTGTTGTTGTTCGTTACTTCTCCTACACCACAGGACCAGAGTCAGCAGTTTATCTTCATCTAAAAGAAAAAGGACACTCATTTGAGGACATTAATGTTCACATTTTATACAGAGAAGATAGGTGGTTTGAGAGAGGGGTCAAGGAATCCATTTATGCCAACTTGGAAAATCCTTCCTTGAATAGAGGTGGGGGCCTCAGGCACAATCTTTCTCCCATCTTCCTCCCTGCTTTGTCTTCTGTGCCTAGGAAGATTAAGACCATTTCACAAGCTCAACAGCAGCATGGTGATCTTAACGATCCTCCTTTAGATGATAAAAGGACTTAAAATAACATCTCAATATAACCATGACCCCAGGTGTAAGGTCACACAGCTACCTAGAAACATATTTAGGATTCCCTTACCAACTTTGCTCAGACTGAAGAAGCTCCTTGGATAAGGAGCGAAACGTTTCCACTGAGAAAATAGAAATCCAGTTGACATGATTCAAGCTACAGACAATTCCACCTGGATGACTGAGAACCTTCATAGACATACTGCATTCAGTTGGTTATATCTTTCCCTTTCTCCCTTGCCTTTTGCTTCCCTTCTTTCCTCAGCTATTTGTAAAGCTTCATCAGTCAGCCAATTTGCTTTCTTGCATTTCTTTTTCTTTGGGATGGTTTTAGTTGCTGCCTCCTGTACAATGTTACAAACCTCCATCCATAGTTCTTCAGGCACTCTGTCTACCAGATCTAATCCTTTAAATCTATTCCTCACCTCCACTGTATATTCATAAGGGATATGATTTAGGTCACACCTGAGTGGTCTAGTGGTTTTCTCTATGTTCTTCAATTTAAGCCTAAATTTTGCGATAAGAAGCCCAAGGGCCTACGAGGGTCTTAATGCAGCCCTGGCATGTCTGCCTACTCAACATACATTATAGGCACATCTACCTGATGTTATGCACAGATTTATGGCACAAATGCCTTCATGCACATGTGCATATATGTTTTTGGATTTATATATTCCAAATAGCAAGTCAGTTTGGACAGATACACGGGCAATCTCCATGCTATTTTTTCCCACATCCCTGAGTTTACTTGCTTAGCAACACGCCTTCTCTCAGCCAGTTCCATCAACTCCATATATTTCAATTAGGGAGTCTTCCTGAAGAGGAAAAATGATGAAATCAAATTCCTAGCCAGGAGGAAAAAGCCAGACAAAGCTTGATGTGGGGGATGCTTCCTCCCCATGTGCCTCATTTATCACTTACCAACCATCTGCGCTTATGCAGTGGAATGGGGCCTGGAAGCTACAGAGGCAGAAGAAAGAGAGGATATTCTGACACCCACCCAAGCCTGGTTTGCACGGAGCATGACCAGTGGGCAAGTACCTTCTGTAGCTAAATGTTGATTAGAACCCCACATGGAGATGTAGCAGGACATGTTTTAGGAAGATAGGGAAAAAACGGCGAGCTGTTAATTAAAGAATGTGGATGTGTATGAATAGTGCAAAAAGATTAGCTTATGCATAGAAAGCAACTGAATGGTTCAATACAAAAATATTTTGGAGACTAGAGGGGGTCTATGTTTAACTTTTAGATGGTCCCACAAGGTTTTGAAGCAACTGTAATAAGCCTTCACAGAAAGAGATTGGATTAAGAGAATAAGCCTTTTCCAGAATACATCTACTGTATTTCTAGCAAGATATTCTAGCAACACAGAGGGCATTTTCACACAAAGGACTTGTCCTGTTCTTGGATTAACGCCAGATCCCAATGTTCTGTCTGAACACCATTAGTGGGCAGCTAGTACCACTGAATGGAGCAGAGCGTATAACAGCAAAGAAACACGCACACAGAGAAAGGAGTTTTTATCTTAATAGCAATAAGAGCCTGCTAGAGAAATATAGGTTTTTGATCTTAAGCACATAGCCCACCCAAGCATAAAGAATTACACGCTTAGACAACGTAGGTTACAAAAAGAGTTCTTACTGTTTATTTGGTCCAGTTACATCCATTTCAGTAGAAATTATTCTTCTTTGGTTCCGTAAACTTTGTGGATCCTTGGCCCTATGTTGCTGCCAGGGCTGCATGGAGAAAAGGGGAACATTCTGGAGTTGAGGCCTAGCACATGGCCTCTCCATGGAAGGACCAGCAGCCGCATGGTCCTTCTTCTCCAGTGGAAGAAAGTAAAAGAGAGAGAGAGGAAGTGGGAGGGGCAACAAACAGTTTCCTCAGGAAGAAGCACATAGAAAGTTTGCCTCCTAGAGCAATCACCCATATGCTAATGAGGCATGCTGATTTGCTGGAACCTCCAACACTGTCTTTAGCAACTGAGCTGATTTATTTCCAGCCAGTGGCATCTGCATGATCAAAATGACTATATGCATGTGGGATGTCAGCACGTAAATGCCACCATTACGTACTTCCATTATGACAACTGATGCAAGGACTAAGTTGTGGCATTTGTGTGATGACATCATGAATGTTTCATTGCTTGCCCTCCTTACCAACAGCCCCCCGCCCCCCAACAGCCATGCACTAGTTCCATTGTGGTGGAAAAGGAATCAGTCTGAACCCAGGTTTCATCCGGCAACACTGTAGCTCTGTTGAGCTTTGAGGTGGATCATTTGCCCATTCAAGGGATAGCTTGTTTGATGGCTCCTGAATTTTTGCCACCCTAGCAAATACTGGAAGGGGACCCCTGCCTGAGAGTTTCCAAGCTCCCTGTCAGTAGCCCATGTGAAGAGAGCAGGTGTGAAATTGACACAATTCTGTCCATTTCCTCCTTCTCCTCCCTGGCAGAGGAATGGTGTGCAAATGGCCTGCCTCTTCCTTTCCTTCTTGTGTGGAGTGGAGGTGAGCAGTTGCAGCAGCCTGGGTCAAGGCAGTGATTTTCACTTCTCAGCATTCCAAACAGGCAGAAATGAAGACATCCTCATATCTTTCTCAACTGTAACACGAAGATGCCTCACTAACCATTTCTAAAGGACATGCCTTAAAACATTGCCTTGGCCTCAAGCCCAGCTCACCCCAGAGGTAGTTTAGATTCATCTTTAGCTGCTCCAGCTTTAAAGTTTTTAAAGTAGTGTTTTCCTTCTTCTCCCTACACATCTCCTTCTCTTGCCCCTTGAGGGTGGATGTGTGTGCATGCACACGCGTGTGTGTCTCACTTGGTGTTTGAAGAAACCAAGATGCTGTTATTTACTTCTAATAATTAACAAACAACCACCACGCCACCTTAATATAAATCTATGTAAGTTTATATTTCCTCAAGTATTATAAATGCATCCATATTTTATACTGAATTAATGGGGAGGCAGCTTCTTGGTTCCTAGTAATCCAAGCAATTTGGTGAGGGACTTCATTTGCTCACCAATTTTTTCAGCACTAGTTCTGTCCACACTATAAAAAAATTGTGTACAGTTCTTCTGTAAAGAACAATACTGCATAGTTTATTCATTGCTGCAGTGTGTTTGTGCTCATCTGAATAGTGTTCTCACACAGCTCCTCTTGTGGGAGGTTGGGTTATTGCTTTGGTAGTGGAGCACCTGGTTAGTGTGGGTAGATTTCCGGTAGACTTGTGTTTCTAGAATGCCATCATTTCCTCTACTGATGAGGATGTCCAAGAAGGTAGTGTGTTGTTGTTTTCTTCTTCCTTTGTGAATTTTATTCCTTTGAAGATATTGTTGATGGTTTCATGTGTTTCCTCCAGTTGTTCCTTTTTTTATTATGATGAAGGTGTCATCTACATACCGAATCCATACTTTGGGTTGTATGCGTGGGAGTGCTATCCTTTCTAGATGTTGCATTACAATCTCTGCTGAGTCCTGAGAGTGGTGATCCCATAGATGTTCCTTTGATTTGTTGGTATATTTGTCCTTGTTCTTTCTTTAGAAAGTCTTTGTAAGTCAGCCATTTATCTTTATTTCTTACTTCTGTTCTGTGAAATGCTTCTTGCGTGGAAATCCATAAAGGTCTTTTATAACATAAAGTTTGTTTATATTTATTCCAAATTCTTAACAATGATCTTCTATTATAATGGTTTTTAAAGTTCACATTAACTTTTACTTTATCGTACCACATATATCCATGCCATCCATATCTTAATTCATGACCCTCCAAGTTCAATAATTTTTCATCTTTCAAAGTTATCCATTCTTTAATCCATACCAAGCAACAGGCAGCATAATATAGCTTCAAATCCGGTAAACCTAGTCCACCTCTTTCTTTTGAGTCTTGCAAGACTTTATATTTTATTCTTGGTTTCTTTCCTTGCCAAATAAATTTGGAAATATCCCGTTGCCATTGTTTAAAAGGTTCTTCTGATGCTAATATAGGTAGCTGCTGGAGAAGACTCTTAAGAGTCCCTTGGACTGAGGGACTGAGCGTCTTTTAATTTCATGGCTGCAGTCACCGTCTGCGGTGATCTTGGAGCCCAAGAAAATAAAATCTGTCACTGCTTCCATTTCTTCCCCTTCTATTTGCCAGGAAGTGATGGGACCAGATGCCATGATCTGAGTTTTTTTAATGTTGAGTTTCAAGCCAGGTTTTGCACTCTCCTCTGGCCACCTAATGCGAAGAGAGGACTCACTGGAAAAGACCCTGATGCTGGGAAAGACTGAAGGCAAAAGGAGAAGGGGACGGCAGAGGATGAGATGGTTAGATAGCTTCACCGATGTAACGAACATGAATTTGAGTAAACTCCGGGAGACAGTGGAGGACAGGAAGGCCTGGCATGCTATGGTCCATGAGGTCACGAAGAGTCGGACACGACTAAACGACTGAACAACAACAGGCCCTTGGGACATTTATCTGCCTATGCCCTTGGTGTTGTGATAATCAGGATGCTTAGGGTTATAAAGGTATTCCTTTGATCTATATTCTTCAATAAGTCACAGGGAATTTTTTTTGTTCAAGGGCACATGATGTCACAAGATTAAATCACAGTAAGCGGACACATAACAAGTTAGTAATAATATCTTAAATATTTTAGTTTTAGGATATTTGAATTAAAATTTAAAAAATGAAAATAATAATAATAATAATAATAATAATAATAATAATAATAATAATAATATCAAATTCATTTTATGGGCCCATAAAGTTTTACAGACTCTAGGCACTGTGCCTACTGTATTGGGCCCAGTGGGAAACCCAATTGGTCAAGCTACCTCCAACAATGAATGTACTTGTAAAAAAGTTTCCTACCTGTTTTGCAGCTTCAAATGCACCTTCAAAATAAATGGTTACAGCTCACGGTCAAGAATCCTGCCTAGTATCAAGAATTTAACACTTGGGATCCGCAAATCTGACCACGACAGTGGGGAATTGATTCAAGTCTGACTGAAATGTGTGGGAGCTGGCTCAGTAGTAATTCCTGAACATGCTTCAATTCAATAACGATTGAGGGATTGGTCCATTTCTCTTTGTAGTGTAATCTGCAAGACTCTGCATTCATTGCAAGCTGCATAGTAGGTAGAATCCATGGCTACCTACATTGGATTCTATTTAAACCATGGCCATCCGACTCTATGCTGCTCCCACTGCTTGTACTTGATACCCTCCACCCACAAATCCTTCTTCTGCATTATGGACCTGTTGAGAATGACAGGCTACAAGCTGACATTCACAGCCAGTCAACCTGCCAGACAGGCACAGAAACAGAATCAACATATTCCCAGAGGGCATGATGCTCTTTGTTACAGACAAAGAGGGACATCTCTCTTGGAGATAGAGAGTATGAATCCTTTTAAAACAAAGTGAGAACTCAGAAGGCAGAACTGGAGGAGAAATCTGAGGAATAAGCTTGGTTCTGAAGCTGAGAAAAGGATTTGGGTTCTCTCCATCTCCCTAGCAGCCTCAGATTTAAGGTAGAAAGTGCCCAAGTCCAATCAAACCCTAGCCCACACAGAGCTAGAGCCAAGACTATTTGGGGCAGGGGCATCGTCATTTGTGATTAGGTAGCCTTAGAAACTGAATACATAAATAAACCCAACTCTGATGAGAAAGGAAAGACCTGGGACTCTAGAGGGAGGAAAAACCATTCAAAAGTGGGATTGGAGAGAGAGGTCAAAGATGTTCTTATCACTCTTCGAGTGAGAAATTGAGAGATTGAAGAGAGGACTCCCTTCTACTGCATCCCATTCAACATTCCCAGCAGGTCCTGTGGAATGGTACAAGTGTCCAGAATTCAAGGAGAAAGAGAATCCTGACTTCTTTCTGGAATAATTCATACTTAGACAGCACAGAAGAAAGATAATCCTCAGGAGCAACACTGAGAAGTTAAAAAGAGACTTAAAAAGAGGAGGACCAGAGCCTATCCAACATCCAGGAGGAGATAGAGCACAACCCTCTAACCTTTGAGTTTATGATCAATTCAGTCCTAAGTCAAATTTAGGGGACCTCTGAATCAGTCTCAGGACCTTTCTCCACTCACATGTGTGAACATGTCACAACAACCTCTTTTTCTGCCATGTCCTACCCGTACCTGAGGCAGCTTCAAATCATCCTTAGTTGTTTTGGTGTTAAACTAGTGTTTTCCCCTTTAAGCCACAGCAGTTTTGCTGTGGGTGCAGTCTGATGGCCCTCGTTCCATCTGTTTGTAGCCTGGTGTCTATGGGGCAGGAGAAGTCAACACCTGTTGGTCACTTTAGGCTACTTGTGGGCATCCTTCTTCCAGGGCTATTCTGCTTTGGGAGAGTCAAACCTGTTTCTTCCTTCAGAGACCAACAGCTGATCGGTAGTGACAGTGGGAGGATGGCAGGAGCCAACTCCCTCTGTGCTGCTTCATGGTGCAACACTTCTTCTGCCTATCAGCTGTTCTGCAGGTTGCTTTCGAATGTGGGTTGTACTCTCTCTTGGAATAGCACTAAACCCATAGCCTAAAGGAGCCCAACGTTTGGTGTTAGTTTAATGCAAAGGTGTTGCATTGATGCGTTCAGAGTGAGCCTGCTGATCAGCTGATATATAGGCTTCTTTGGGGTCAAAGGTTTCACTCTATTCCAGATTAGCACTATTTTGGAATAGTACTCTTGAACACACCTGCACAAAACTGCTGTGCCAAACAGAGCAAGTTTTGAGAGGGAAAAAACCCATTGGTCTCGCCATCTATCCAAATTTGCCTTCCCTACCCCCCACCCCTGCAAACCTCATCTCTATCCTACCTAAAGAAGAGTGATTAGTGAATAATTTCCCACTGGCTTGTGCTCTTTGGGAGTGTGGGTGGGTGGGGGGAAGGTAGGAAAACAAAATTAGAAAAATCTAGCAATCATTGTTCTCAATGTGGCCTGTATCTTGTAAATAAGGGCAAAACCATCACACCTGTAACAGAGTAGGCCGTAGATTTCATGCCAGTAGTTTTCTGCCATCTCAAGACTGGTGACAGCACTTTAGTTTGGCCATGAGGAAGATCCCTGAGTCAGAGTGGGGTTTTTTTCCTCTTTTCCAACCATCAAACTGAGTCTGAATTGAGTGTTGTGGTTAGTGCCCTCTCCCATGGTCTTTCCGCCAACACAGTATTAAAAAGTCTAGGATGGCAAAAGTCTAGGACAGTGTTTCTCAACCTTGACAACTTTAAGATGTATGGATTTCAACTCCCAGAATTCTGGGAGTTGAAGTCCACACATCTTAAAGTTGCCAAAGTTGAGAAACCCTGGTCTAGGATGACCCTCTCCATGGTCTTTCCTCCAACACAGTACTGAAAAGTCTAGGATGGCAATATGAATATTTTCAGCTTCTCAAAAGCAATGTTAGTAGTGTGCAAAAAGTTTAAAATTTTGGACAATTTCAAGGATGGCAAACCTCATAGTTGAGAGTTCAAACTGCTTGTTCCGACCTTCCTGCTCCAACCATGTCATGTTTCAAGATAGAAAAAACCCAGTTCTCAGCTCAAACAAATTCAAATGAAATGAGGTGTTTCAAATTTGAAACATTTCACATCTCTAGTGATTACAATTATTTTCCTCTAAGGAGGGCCTGCTTATGACATTCCTTATTGTTTTACTGCAACTGCAGAGCCATTTCTCCTTTTTGACTGAATGCCAGCGGGGCGTGATGGTTAAGGACTGGCCCAAGCGACCACACGGGAAGGTTGTTGTAGGGACAGAAGGGCGAGAGAACTCCCCATGCCAGTTTCCTTGAACCCCTGAAGAAAAGGTGGGATACAAATCTAACAATGAACAGGTAGGTCTGCACCTTCAAAGGATGAACTCAGAGGTTAAAGTGAATAAAAAGACAGGATCATGATAAATACTTTCTGTTGCAGTAGTTGCTAAATAGGGCAATGAATGTGTCAAAAATGATTCAGAGGAAGTGCTTCAGACTTCACACAAGAACATTAAAGCATTAAAGCAACCCAACTTTGGGGCTTCTGTTCAAGCCTGAAAAAAAGTTGCTTTACAAAATCTACTCATTAAAATTAATGTGATGTGGACCTTTTATTTAGGCTCATGCAGAACACTGGAAAAAAATATCCACTTTATCCGCTACCCCTCATTTTCGAAGGAAGCAAGCCACATAAGAGCAAAGGAAGCTCTGCAGCATATTTTCTGGCCCCTTTAAGAGCTGTGTGTACGTGTGTAAATAATAATAGCAACAAAGCTCTCCAATAAGAAATGTAGCCTGAATTTTTGTTTCCAAGGAGACTGAAGTTCATACATACCTATCACATCAGGTGAATAACTTTTACAGTCCCATATTAAAAAGTGAGGCGTAATAATTCCATCAAAAGCACCGAAGATAGCAAATTCCAAGATTAAAACAATGCTCTGGCTTAGCACCCGACCCCCAGTGCCAAGCAGGTCCATGGCCCGTGATTCTTTTTTGGACAGTGAATTTTCCTCCTGCAACATAGAAAATTGAGAGCCCCTGGGCATCCAGGGAGGGGCAGATGAGGACATGTGCAGGATGACATCATGCAGATGCCATGATTACATGCTTGTGTCAGGACACCTGGCACAAATGAGTAAGTCGTGAAATTTGTGTGATTCTGTCATTGTGTGTGCATTGTCATTTTCGGCATCATTGTGGTGACCCACCTGACTGTACCACCTTGTCTCACTGGGAAAACTGAAATTGATTTTTTTTAGCTGTAGGTTTATTTGTAATGACCATTAGTGGACCGCTAGGACCACTGAATGGAGCAGAGCTTAATGCAGCGAGGCAATAAGTGCACAGAAAGGAATATTATCAACAATAGCATTAATGAGCACGCTAGAGAGACATAGGTTATTGATCTTAACACACTTAGCCCACCCAAGCATAAACAATCACATGCTTAGACAAAGTAGATTACAAAAGTAAGTACAAGAGAGTTCTTACGTTTATTTGGTCCAGTTACAGTTACATCCATTCTGTTAGGAATGATTCTTCTGTAAAAAACTGAACAGTTTGTAGACCCCTGGCCCTCTTTGCTGCCAGGGGCTGCATGGAGAAAGGGGGGAGAGTAAACCTCCTGATTCTAGGCCATATAGCCTCAAGATGGAAATGAGCTCAGCAGCATGCTTCCTCCTCTGATGGTGGCAAAAGGCAGAGAGAGAGAGAGAGAGAGAGAGAGAGAGAGAGGGGAGGGGCAACAAGCAGCTTCCTCTGGAAGCATATAGAGTTTGCCTCCTAGAGCAATCACTCATGCTAATGAGGCATGCTGATTTGCTGGGACCTCCAACAATTTGAACCTCAAGGGGGGCGATGTTTAGTTTTGGGTTTTGGCAACCCTGGGGCTAAATGGAGCTTGTGGACAGATTGTGTTCTCATTGGGGGGCGGACTCCTGCCTCATCCCACTTCCCAGACCTCAGGCTCAAGCAAACCTTAACCCTTTCCTTCCTTCCTCTCTCCATAGAGGTCCAGAGTCTGAAAGATGCATTTCTCTCCCTGTCTCCCACAATCCAGACACCTACAACCATGGTTATATTCTTTTGTAAAATGCTATGTTGTGTGTTACTTCCCATCACAATAACATGGAATAATGTGTGTTTGTGTGTTTGTGTGTGGGTGTGGGTAATCTTTTAATTTTTTTTGGTGTGAGAAAGAGGATTTTGCTAGTCCGGGATCCAACTAACTCAAGGGGCAGAACTCTGATATGACAGCTTCTGGACTTTGAAGAAGCAGGATAGGAAGAGTATTGATGCTTTAGAACTCTGGTGTTGGAGAAGACTCCTGAGACTACTGTGGACAGCCAAGAAAACAAACAAATGGATCATTGAACAAATCAGCCCAGAGTTCTCACTTGAGGCCTAAATGACCAGGTTCAATACATCCTACTTTGGACACATTATGGGAAGACCGAACTCTCTGGAGAAGGCTCTAATGCTGGGAGGAAAGAGAAGAGGATGACTAGCAGCAAGGTGGATGGACTCAGTTACAGTGGGTGCACCATTGGAAGACCTGAAAGGTTAGGGACAGAACGTGATGGAGAATATCTGTGTGGTCGCTAAGAGTCAACATCGACTTGATGGCACATAATCAATCAATCAATCAATCAATCAATCAGTCAAAACTTTGCATTCTCCTATCGGCCGGCTAGAGAGTATTGAATTGGCTAATCATGATTTGTGTGTTCTGTCAGGGTTCTAAGGCTGGCTGGAGTGAAGGTGATTGCAAAGTGTTGCTTGAAAGGCTCTTTGAAGAGATTGGAGAGTGGAAACAATGTCATGTGAAAGTGGCCTAAGAGTGAAGGATCTGTCCTTTGCTCTTGAAGGAAGAAATAGCTTGTCCTGGCAAGAGGAAAGATAGCCATTGCTTGGAATTTTAAATGATGGTTTATTGCAATCATCCTTTTTGCAGCCTCATTTTACACTTTAATTTTGTAAAAAAAGTTTTGGCCTTTGGTTGCAGGAGGTGTAGTGATGCAATGATGTCTTTGGAAGGGGAGGGAAAACATTAATCTATTCTAAGTGTTTGGGGAATTGTTTCAGAAATAAGGCAAAATAGGAGCGCTAAACCCAGGGTGGGCTTAACAGAACTATTTCATCTTTATTTTCACAAATGACAAAACCCACTACCAATTGTATTATTAGAAACTGGCATTTTGCTTTCAGATTCCAGTCCAGACCTCTCAGAGGGCCCACAAAAACGTATCTGCATGTGGTTGGCTAGTTCTACATTGCCCATTGAGGTTGTTCACTAATTAAGCCAAAATCTGCTGATTGTCATGAGCTATAGTTTAGAAACCATGGTGCCTAGATTCAACACTGATTGATGATTATGATGTGCCATCAAGTTGCTGTTGACTCCTACCAACTACATAGATAGATTTTCTCCAGGAGGATCTGTCCCCATGCTTCAGGTCCTTCAGGTCTTCCAATGGTGTACCCATAGCTGCTTGTAAATGAGTCCACCCACCTTGCTGCAGGTTATCTTCTTCTCTCGCCTTCCATCTTTCCCAGAATTCTAGATTTCCCAAGAGAGCTAGGTCTTTGGTAATATGTCCAAAATATGATACTTTGAGCCTGTCATTTGTGCCTCAAGTGAGAGCTCTGGGTTGATTTGTTTGATGATCCATTTGTTTACTTTCTTGGCTGTCCATGATATTCTCAGGAGTCTTCTCCAACACCAGAGTACAAAAGCATCAATACTCTTTCTAGCTTGCTTTTTCAAAGTCCAACTTTCACTTCTATAGAGTGTCACAAGGAGAACTATTCTGGTCTTTGTAAGTATAGACACATAACAGTGTCTAAATTTCTTTTCCAAGGCCTTCATTGCTGCTCTATCAAGTTCACACATTGGATTCAGCTAAAATCAAACAATGTACATAATGGTTTGGAGGATGTGTAAAACCTGCCCCCTTTTTTTGCTACATTGCAAACAATGGAGGCTGAAATAGTTGGTGTCAGTGATATAAAGATATCTGAATAGATCAAACATTGAATGCTGTGAGAATTTTTACTGCAGCACTGCACTTAGACTAAGGGTGTCTAGAATATTCCCAATGAGGAACTAGGTGATCTATCCCTATTTCATTCTTCCTCCTCCTGTGTGTATGCATGTGTGTATTTTAATACTTGTCTCAGTCAGCAGACAGGCAAAGATTTCTGTGTGGGAGGATGTGTTTGATGCTATCTTGAAGGTTCATTTTATGGTATGCAATCTTGAGAGTTCATTTTAAAAATGCTGTTTTAATTCTCTTGAGCTGCCACATTGTTTTATTTAAAAAAAAAACTAATTTTACATGTTGGGGAAGGGTAGCTCAAAGAGGTGTGATGAATTTTGCATTTGGATTGTTAATATAAAAAGCATCAACGTATCTCAATTTTTCCAATTACTCAGATACAAAATCAATTTTACAGTCACACTGATAGTGTCAGGAACCTTCATGCTTTGAATTGCTGATGGAGAACATTGTATTTATTGTGTCACATTCCTGATGCTTCAGATTATTTAAAGTTAAAGAGGCACATTGTAGACTTTGGCTCCTATGTCTTCTTCCTTGGTTGATAGACTGCTGCTGCTCCTATGTTCTCTCATCCACTGTAGATTTCACATCCTGAAAGCCACTACATACTTCCTCCCTGGTCCGAGCCAGAGCAACCATTGACAGCTTGGTTGAATCCCATGTTGCTACCACATGGTAGGAGACACCAGAATCTGCTGGGGCACAGCTGGTGGTGGTACTTCAGTTTCCACCCATTCCTTTAGAGTCAAACATCAGATCCTCAGGGCATATCCAGATGATACAATCAAGCTCTGCTGAATGTTCTGAATTTCACTTTTAGTCCAGAATGGATCCACATGAGCCCACTTATTCTGACCAGCAGCCATGGCTCTGAGCTCAGCAATAGCATCTGTCAGTTGGGGCTTGTGCGCACAAAATGCCTGGACTGACATGCTCACTTCCTATTTGTCAGGGCATTTTTTGAAAACATGACTAATGGTCTTGCATGGGACCACTAGACCCATGTAGATGAAACACCTGTATAATACCTGATTTGTGCTTGAAAATCGCCCAATCTCTCCTGTTGGCCAAGCCAAAGCAATCATGCAGGGAAGTCACCAGTGACTGGAGGAGAGGGGAGAATGCTTGCAGCTGCTGAAAGGGATCAATAGGAGCTGCGCAAATCACAGCTCCTGAATGCGAGATTACCCAAGCACCAAATATCCTGCACACAGCATGGCTTGTTTGGGGAGAAGATGGAAAATACCACTTTAAATTTTTAATGTACCTGTGCCTTTGAGTCAGGCTTGACTCCTTGTGACTACCTAGATAAGTCCCTGCATTTTCTTTGGCAAGATTTTCGGAAGTGGCTTGCCATAGCCTTCTTCCTTGGGCTGAGAGAGAGTCACTGGCCCAAAGTCTCCAGCTGGCTTCCTGCCTAAGGGAGGACAGCAACTCATGGTCTCCTGGTTTCTAGCTCTGTGCCTTTAACCATTACAGTACACCAAACTCACCCTAACCACTTTAACATTAGATCATATGAAGTTATGCAGTCTCAGCTATGAGCTTGGGATGAAACAAAGGCGGCATCATGAGAATGTGTCCTTAGAGAATAGTTAGTGTCAGCCTTGCGAGGTAGTCCAGACATGAAGCACACCCAGAAGTACTAGCTTTGACTTTATTGTAAGGTTACATTAACAGAATCTTGCAAGTCTGAAAGTACATCTCTCCCCCATCACCTTTACAGCCCAAGAAATTAGGGAGGGTCCTTTCTGAGATGTTTGCCATGCCCCCATTCCTGCTGCGGGCTAAGCTGCCTCTTATACGACCATTCCCCAGGCTGTGGCCCTTCCCCCTGTCTCCCAAGGTCATTCCCACCATTACAGTTAGTGGGGCTTCTTTGAGCCACAGTTAAAGGGATGTGTGGATGAGCCCTAAGCCTCAGAAAGTTCATTCTAACACATGCAATCCAAACCAGAATGGCTCTCCATCTAGTGTCTACACCCCTTTCACCATGCTCCTAAACCAAATGAGTTCCAGATCTTTTTAGCAGCATTCCTTTCCTTCTTGCTGTTTTGGTTTTTTCCCTGTGACATGACAAAGGAAATGATGTTGGAAAACTATGACTCTCCATATCACTGCTCAGGCTCTTAATGCAGACCCTCAGCCATCCTTGCTTTCACCTAGAGAAAGTCTCCTCATCCATAATCTCACAAAAGCAGACAGTGGCTGACAGTCATTAGGCAGTTTTTGAAAAGCAGTACTGAGCTCCCTGCATCCCCTGTTTCTCCTCCTCTGTCAAAACTTCAGAAAGCACAATATACCCATGGGGTGGCATCTAATCAAAAGTGGTCAAGGCACGAGTGTTTATTTCTCATCTATAAAATGTAACCATGGGCTAAAGTTGGCATGAATTATTCATGTGAACCTGAAGGAGGGACATTCTATTCGCAGCCATGGGCACAAAGAAATGAAGAAGCACCTTAGCTGCTCTGTCTGGTTTGCTGCTGACATCCCACCCTCTCTGATTTTTTTTAATGTCCTCCCTTTTTAGTCTTTTAATGAAAGTTGCTTAATTGTTTGGAAGAGGGTTTATCTCAGTATAGGTGACTGTAGCAAAGGAGTTATTGAGTTCAAATAAATCATCCTTTAGTGTATTCCTGAGGTAGCAGACCGTGCCCAGAACACAAATGCACCATAAGGGAAATAAATTAAAAACAGTACAATATTAAATGTGTTGTCATTCAGCAGCTTCCATGCTGTATTGTCGTGCTGTCAGCTGCAAATTCTCTTCCTCATAATTCCCTGCAAGGGCTGCGAAATGTATTGGAATGATCTTGGTCTTCAAGTCTGATCCTCTGTTAGCATAGATACCACCTTCGCTGCAGGATAACCCATACTAAACATACTACTCTTCCTCCAAGTTGCTCACAGCAGCAGACAAGGAATGATCCCCTTTCATTCTCACATCAGTGATATGGAATAGATTAAGCAGCTGATAATGGACAGTGTCCTGTCCATGACTTCTGATTGGCCTTTAGCAGAGCTGGTTTCAGATTGGTGCAGGTTGGTGAGGGCTGGTCTCTGATTGGTTCTTTGTCTGTGCCCGACCATGATTGGTCATTTTGGTGGTGTTGGACACCTGGCTATAAAGATAGGAGCCCAGTCAGCCCCTGCTCAGTTGCCTATGGTCTGTGTAGCAGACCTCTTTGCCTCTGAAGATGCCAGCCAGAGTTCCCGGTGAAACGTCAGGAAATCTGTTCTCTAGACCATGGCCACTAAACCCTGAAGCTCAACACTGCCCAACAGATACCGGCTGTGAAAGCCTACACCAGTATAAGCTGATAATGGAGTTGCCCAGCACCTCCCAGTAAATTTCATGGATGAGACAGAACCTGAAATCAAGACTTCCCAGTCCAAGATCAACATTTTACCCATTTCATCAATCTCATTGGCTTTACAGCAGAAAGTAACAGAAACATATACCTACTGCTGCTTCATAGCATTAAGAATATATGAGACAACCTAACAAAGGAGCCTTACCCGCTGCATCAGCCCACCTACATCCTGAGATCTTCACAAGTTGCTCTTCTTGATTTGCTATATGGTAGCAAGCAAGCAAACCCTCTCTATGGTGGTATTCTCACCTTAGGATTTTGGTTGCCCTAAGGGCTCTCTTCCGGAGAGTGCCACATACCAGTACAATACCATAAAACAGGTGGGAGGGGATTATTTGGCTTATGAAGCATCGATATCCAGCTGACAGAAGTGGGCTTGAATGGGGAGGAACCGTCTCCAACTCAATCCTACCAAGACCAAGTGGCTGTGGGTGTTTGGGGCACCCAGATCTGGGGATGTTCCATCTTTGAACTTGGATGGAGTAGCACGTCCCCCTTCAATGTTGGTATGCAATCTGGGGGTCTTTTTGGACTCACAGCTCCTGCTTGAAGAGCAGGTGCCAGCTGTGGCCAGGAAGGCTTTTGTACAACATCTGCCGTGCCGGTTGCTCCCTTTCCTAGATCAGGGGGCTCTTCAGACAATCACTCATGCCCTAGTCACCTCGTGGCTTGACTACTCCAACATGCTCTATATGGGGCTGCCCTTGAATACCACTTGGAAGCTTCAACTGGTCCAGAATTCAGAGGCGCAAGCAGTAATGGGCATGCCTCAGTATGCCCATATAACACTGCTTCGTGAGTTCCATTGGTTGCTGGTTTGCTTCCAGGTGTGATTCAAGGTGTTGGTTGTTACCTATAAAGTCCTACATGGCAGGGCCTGGTTACGTGAGGGACCACCTGTCTCCCATAACATCTGTCCATCTGATTTGATCCTGCAGGGTTGGCACGCTCCAGGTTCCTCCAATCAAACAATGTCATCTATTGGGATCCCGGAAATGTACCTTCTCTGTAACAGCACCTGCCCTCTGGAATGAGGTTCTCCTTGAGATCCAGATGGCCCCCACTCTGCTGTTGTTTAGAAGAGCTGTGAAGACCTGGCTTTTCACCCTGGCCTTTGGTGAGGGAAAGTGAGACCCCTCGCTTCATCATGCTTGCCATCTTTTATCTTTTATTGACTTTATTGCAATTTATTTGTTTGATTGTTGTGAGCTGCCTACAGTTGTTGACAGTTGGCGCATTTAAATAATAAGGGGCGTGGTGGCTCAGTGGGTAAGACGCCAGGCTTGTTGACCGGAAGATCGCAAGTTCAGAGGTTCGAATCCCTAGCCCTGTGTGACGGAGTGAGCTCCCGCACTAGCTCCAGGTCTTGCCAACCTAGCAATTTGAAAGCATGCAAATGCAAGTAGATGAATAGGTACCACTTCGGTGGGTAGGTAACAGCGTTCTGCATGCGTCATGCCGGCCACATGACCGTGGAAGCGTCTTCGGACAACGCTGGCTCTTCGGCTAACAAACGGAGAGGAGCACTGGCCCCTAGAGTCGGAAACGTCTGCACAAATGTGCGGGGGGAACCTTTACCTTTACCTTTTAATAATAATAATAATAATAATAATAATAATAATAATAATAATAAATACAACACAACACACACCATAAAATTCTTCAGAAATTAAAGAATATATCAATTTTAAAAGCTTTAGTGCCTAAATAAGATTTGACCTAGTGCTGATAAGTATTATAAAAGAGGCACCAGAACAAAACATAGACATTCACTTGGGCATTTTAAAGTTAATATACGGTATATATCGTGGTCCCATCTACTAAGGAGTGTCATTTGATGGGGCCCAGGAAGAGAGTCTTTTCTGTATCGGTCACAGAAACATGATCCCCCCAGATATTAGATTGGCCCCAACTCTGCTGGCCTTTCAGATGGCTCTGAAGATGTGGCTTTGCCACTGTGCTTGGGGATCCGGTTGTGGTGTAGAGCCCATGCAATGGTTATGCTGAATGCTTTGATTGTTTTTGTAACACATCTGCTGAATATGTTTTATGGTTTGAACAGAAATGTTCAATGTTCTGTTTGTTTTATATGTTTTGTTTGTTTTTAATTGTGTTGTTTTTTGTCAATGTTTTTAATTGTTGTGAGCCACCCAGAGTCACTTATGTGAAATGGGGGGGGGTGTACAAATCAAATAAATCAATAAATATTGCATTTAATATCATATCAAACAATTGTTTGAATTGTGTTGTTCTATGGTGTTGCATCGTTTAACTGCATTTATGTTTATTGTATAATCTCTCTGTAACTCTGAAGATGATGCAAATATATTTTAAATATTTTTAATATAATGGACAATCAGAAGACCTCCTTGGAAGTTCACCATCAGCGCTTGAAGGAACAGTGCCAGGAATTTCATGCACTTCCATCACTGTAGCAGAATTCCATCTAACTTTGAATGCAGGGCTTTTTAGAAGGCCAGGAAAGTGGTCAGTTAATAATCATTCTAGAATTCATCCAAATGGCTGGCAGGAAGGTTGCCCTCCACAGCCCATAACACCAGCTGTTTCCTGGCTGAAATGATTATTTTTAACAACAAATTCTATATGGGCAAATTTAAATGAAAAGTGGCAAAACATTTCTTTGAATTATTTGCCAGCTTCTTGCAGACAAAACAATAATTATAGGCACCTTATTGCTTGGATGGAGAACAGCAAAATAAAGCACTATATTTATTTTGTGCAAGAAAGCTGGCTTGGAGAGGCTGAAATCTGATTGTTCACTCATGCATTTTTAGAGAAAATTATTTTACACTTTAGATGAAGCTCTGAAAGGTTTTTAAAAGTTGTTGCAATCTGTCTTCTCTCCACTGGCTAAAGCTTTTGATTTGATTGTATGACACTGTATAATAAACAAGGAAACATTTATTACATCACTTGGGTCTAATGGGAGCATTATTTATTTATTTATTTGCTAGATATACGCCCCATCGTTCTTCTAGGACAGAGCTTTCCAAACTGTGTGTCGCGACACAAAAGTGTGTTGCCACACACAGTCGGCTGTGTCGCCACACAACCCGGAAGTGGCAGCGGGGGTGTGCACGGCGGCGGCGGCACCGGCGCGCCATCGGTGCTTCCGCGTTTTAGCGGATGCTGCCGCCGCCATGCACACCCCCGCCCACGCCGGGTTTTCCCGCGGCGACACATGAAAATCCGAAGGCGCCGCAGTCGCAGCGGCGCGCAAAGACCGAAAGCGGCAGCAGCACTTCCGGGTTTTTGCGCGTTGCCTCGGCGGCGGCACTTCCAGGTTTTCCCGCGGCGACACACCAAGGGCGGTTGGTGTGTCGCCGCGGGAAAACTTTGGAAAGCCCTGTTCTAGGAACTCATAGCATTGCCTCTTCCAATTTTTCCCCACAGCAACAACTCTATGAAGTAGATTGGACTGAGAGAGAATAATAAGCCCCAAAGTCACCCAGTTTCCTTCCACGACTGTAGGTAGACTTGAACCTGGGTGTCTGATCCTACTTCAACACCTTAACCATGATACCACTGGCTTTAATTCTTTTGTTGCCATTTTCTTTGGTGCTGCCAAGACACTGTGGGGTTTCCCTGATACTGTCAGTGCTGGGATTTTAAAATTATTTCTGATAAGGGAATTAACTGTAAATCATATGGCTAACAGGGGCTGCAAGCCAGCAGGAAAAATGGTGAGCAATGGCTATTTCTGCTAACACCATTAATCTTGCTATGCACTGCTGGAGGAAGTCCTAATACCTGCCTCATGACAGAGCTGAACCAGAGAATTGCTGCCTTCTTGACGCTCTCATTTCCAGCCTGTTCCATTCCTGCTGGCTACAGCAAAAATCTATGGCTAGACATGCATCTTGGATCGAGGAGAAATCTCACAGGAAAGGATGTTCTCTGGGGCTACTTAGAGGAATTCCACTTTGCCCTTATGTATTTCATTGGCTGCTTCATCTCCCAAGTCAGTGCTTTTCTTAGCTCCTCCAAATATGGTGCTTTTTTTACCTCCTTTTACCTAATCCTTTTAACCATGATGTTTTGACAATGCTAATGTTTATCGGTAAGTTTCCATCTTTGAGAAAGAGAGAAAGATGGCTCATGTACCCACAATGGCCCCCTATATGCAAGACAGAGGACATACAGGTTTGAGGACGACCCTGGAGTTTTGCACACATACACATAATTTAGGAATACAACTAAGGCAGAGCTTTCCAAACTGTGTGTCTCGACACAAAAGTGTGTCACCACACACAGCGTGGTGTGTCGCCACACCACCCAGAAGCAGCAGCAGCCGCTGCCGCTGCCCCCGTGCACACGCGCGCTGCCGCACGCCCCCCGCGCCGCCACCGTGCACCCGCGCCGCCACCGTGCACGCGCGCGCCGCCGCACGTCCCCTGCGCCACCGCCATGCACGTGCGCCTCCCCGCGCTGCCGCCGTGCGTGCGGGCGCCACCGCCGCTCATGTGTCGCCAGCGGCGGCACTTTGGAAAGCCCTGAACTAAGGGGTAGATACTCCCTAATACAGAGATTTCCAAACTGTGTGTCGCAACACAAAAGTGTGTCGCCACACACAGCGTGGTGTGTCGCCACACCATCCAGAAGCGGCGGCGTGCGTGTGCATGGCAGCAGTAGCAGCCGCTGCCGCTGCCACCATGCACACGCGCGCCGCTGCACGCCCCCCGCGCTGCCACCATGCACGCCTGCCGCTGCCGCACGCCACCCCGTGCCGCCACCGTGCACACGCGTGCCGCCACACGCCCCCCCGCAACGCTGCCGTGCACGTGCGCCCCCCCGTGCCACCACCGTGCGCGGGCCACCGCCGCGCTGCCGCCGCCGCCGCCACTCATGTGTCGCCAGCGGCAGCACTTTGGAAAGCCCTGCCCTAATACATGTTCACAGCCCTACAGAAGTCTGTTGGAGTATTAAGGGAAAGAATGGAATGCTATACGTGTTTTAATTTTGGTTTGTTGTTGTTCAGTCGTTCAGTCGTGTCCGACTCTTTGTGACCTCATGGACCATAGCACGCCAAGCCTTCCTGTCCTCCACTGTCTCTCGGAGTTTACTCAAATTCATGTTCATTACATCGGTGATGCTATCTAACCATCTCATCCTCTGCCGTCCCCTTCTCCTTTTGCCTTCAGTCTTTCCCAGCATCAGGGTCTTTTCCAGTGAATCCTCCCTTCGCATTAGGTGGCCAAAGTATTTGAGCTTCAGCTTCAGCATCTGCCCTTCCAATGAGCAGTCAGGGTTGATTTCCTTTAGGATTGACTGATTTGACCTCCTTGCAGTCCAAGGAACTCTCAAGAGTCTTCTCCAGCACCACAGTTTGAAAGCATCAATTCTTCGGCGCTCAGCCTTCCTTATGGTCCAACTCTCACAGCCATACATTACTACTGGAAAAACCATAGCTTTAACTATACGGACCTTTGTCGGCAAGGTGATGTCTCTGCTTTTTAATATGCTGTCTAGTAAATCTAAGGTGGCTGGCACCTTAGAGCTCTCCTCACAGAATTAGATCTTTATAGCCACTTGGTTTTTATACTTATTTATATTTATATTTGGTAGATTTTTATGTATATTTTAGATGTTTTCATATTTATCCTTTTAATATGGTTCTTATTGTAAAACACCCAGAGTTCCCCTTTTCTGGGGGAGATGGGTGGTGGCAAAATTTGAATTATAAATAAATAAATAAATAAATAAAATAAATTTGTTTGTTTGTTAATTATACAGTTTTTACAGCCTGCCCAATTCAAAAGTGTAGAGCTCTTGGTGCTCTCTGAGCCTTGTTGTTTTCTTGGAGATGTTTCATTGCCAGACTAGGCAACATCTTCAGTGCAGATGTTGCCTAGCCTGGCAATGAAACGTCTCCAAGAAAACAACAAGGCTCAGAGAGCACCAAGGACTCTACAGTTCAACCCTGAGCTACAAATATTCTCTTTGATCAATTCAAAAGTCTCTGGGCAGGTGGCAAGTTAAAATGATAGGTGCAATGGTAAAATAATTTTTTGTTTACACACGAAGGGCGTGGCAGGGTTAATTTTTTGTTTACACACACACACACACACACACACACACACAAATTAACCCTGCCCAAAATGAATGCCAATAAAGCTTAACAAGATTGAAAGCCAGGTGAAGTAAAACTGTATTTAAAGTTCTTCTAAAAACCATAAGGGAGAAAGCTTTATGGATCTCAGGTGGACAAGAGTGTCCCCAAACTGTAGGGGTCACCAGTGAGGTCCATTTATTATGTTTACTGTAATTGTAATTCTGCTTGTCTAGTCACTTTTATCAAGCAGAATCACAGAGGCACAAGCGAGATGGGACTTTCCACCCCTGTTCTGGCCTTATTGCCTGCTGCAGCCCAATTCTACGGAGCAGATGCTGCGGGTGCAGCAAGAGGCTTCCTAAAGCAGGCTTGTTATTGGTAGAAGTGGTTGGGGAAAGATACTGAGAAGGGCGGTTAGTAAAGTTAGATGGTAGGGCTGTTTTGTTGTAAGTCTTATTAGTAAAGTTAAATATCAAAGTTATCTGGCTGAGGAAGTTAGCGTTGTGCAAATTATAGAAATAATAATACTTATACTGGGACTGCAAATATATCAGGGTGTTTAGGGATTTTATTGGTTTCATATAATTTTAATTGTTGTTAGGTTTTACTTTTAAGTTTTGAGAGTGGCTGGACCACACCCTAGTGGGGAAGAGGCATTATAAATAAAATGTTTGTTTGTTTGCAGGGTACACAATTAATACAATTATTTTGTGTGTATTTATAGCATATAGAGAACCAGTAGGGGGATTTTCCTAAGGCTAATACACAGATGTGGCCAAAAATTGAGTTTATTACATAGAGTGGAAGGCCTTCTCCTTGCCTGAACTACCCAATGGGTCTTCTACTGAATCCTTCCAATAAAAGGCTGTGGAGCCAAGGCTGCTGAGATAGCAAGCCCTGTAGGTAGGGGTTTCCTTGTGGTCTTCTATCCATGGTTTACCTTGGCTGATCTTGAAAAGCAGGCCAGACCTAGATGGAAGACCACAAAGAAAGTCCAGGGATATAAGCTAGACTGGATAGTCAAAAACCATTCCAAGAAGAAGACAAAGCACTTCCACATTGTTGTCAAGAAAACTCTATGGACATGTCCATGAAATCACAGGATTGGAGTTATACTCAAAGGAGACTTTACTTTTTTATCTTAGGAATTTTGTACAGACTCATTTTTAGAGGAGAGACATTCAAATTCATCATCATTGGCGATCACTCGTAGCCAAGTAAGATTGTCTTCCAAAGGTAAAATTTTAACAGTGGAACCGTAAGTGGCTATAAAGGCCAATTCTGGATCCGCACAACCTCCCACAATGAGGGCATAGGTTTCTGGGTGGGAGACGGTCATGATGAGGGTTTGCCTGACATGCCTTCCTTTTAGCTCTTTTCTCCCTTTCGCCCTGTACTCATGCTTCTTCAAAGTCCATAGCGCTATTAATAAAGGATGACCTCCAATTGAAACGCTCATGAGTTAGGGCTTCCCAGTTCTCAATGCTGATATTACATTTTTTAAAATTAGCTTTGAGAGTGTCTTTGAATCTCTTTTGCTGTCCACCAATATTCCGTTTTCCATTCTTAAGTTGGGAGTAAAGTAGCTGCTTTGGAAGACGATGGTCAGGCATTCGAACAACATGACCGGTCCAGCGAAGTTGATGTTGGATGATCATTGTTTCAATGCTGGTGGTTTTCGCTTCTTCTAATACGCTAACATTAGTCCACCTATCTTCCCAAGTAATTTGCAGAATTTTTCGGAGGCAGCGTTGATGGAATCTTTCAAGAAGTTGGAGGTGGCGTTTGTAGAGGGTCCATGTTTCACAGGCGTACAGAAGGGTTGGTAGTACAATGGCTTTGTAAACAAGCATTTTGGTCTCCCTGCGAATGTCCCGATCCTCAAACACTCTACGCTTCATTCGGGAGAAAGCTACACTCGCAGAACTCAGGCGATGCTGAATTTCAGCGTCGATGTCGGCCTTTGTAGATAGATGGCTGCCGAGATAAGAAAAGTGATCGACATTTTCTAGTGACACACCTTTAAGCTGGATTGATGGCGCTGTGGAGGGATTGGTTCGAACTTGCTGGTAAAGCACTTTGGGTTTTTTTAATGTTAATCGAGAGGCCGAGCTTTTCATATGCTTCTGCAAAGATGTTTAGGATAGTTTGAAGATCTTCCTCGGAGTGTGCACAGACTACGTTATCATCAGCATATTGAAGTTCTATAACAGAAGTTGTAATTACCTTATTTTTTGCTTTCAGCCTACTAAGATTAAAAAGCTTTCCATCTGTTCGATATATAATTTCTACACCAGTAGGAAGTTTCTCTTCAACAAGGTGTATAATCATAGCGATGAAGATAGTGAATAAGGTTGGAGCAATAACACATCCCTGTTTAACGCCAGATTCCACTTTAAATGGATCGCTTTGAGAGCCATTGTTATTCAGGATTGTTGCCATCATGTCGTCATGGAGTAGCCGCAAGATGTTCACAAATTTATCAGGGCATCCGATTTTCAGAAGGATGGTCCAGAGAGCAGTACGATTTACAGGATCAAAAGCTTTAGTCAGATCAATAAACGCCATGTACAGAGGGCGGTTTTGCTCCTTGCATTTTTCTTGAAGCTGTCGTGCAGTGAAGATCATATCCACTGTTCCCCTGGAAGGGTGGAAGCCATTTTGCGTTTCAGGGAGGATGTCTTCTGATACAGATAGGAGACGGTTTGCGATGATCTTTGCCAGGATTTTGCCTGCTGTGGCTAGAAGGGAGATGCCTCGATAGTTTCCACAGTCTGTTCTATCACCCTTTTTAAAGAGAGTGATAATTATGGCATCCCTAAAGTCTGCTGGAATCTCCTCCCTCATCCAGATTTTTTCGATGAGCTTATGAAGTTGTTGTGTAAGTTCAGGCCTGCCTTCTTTAAAGACTTCAGCAGGAATCCCATCAGGTCCACTAGCTTTGTTATTTTTCATTTGTTTAGTGGCTTTACTGACTTCCTCCAAACTAGGGGGTACTGCAAGCTCATCTCTTATTTGTTTTGCAAATAAGACTTCATCAGCCACAGTAGAGTGACGATTAAGGAGATTGTAGTAATGTTCTTTCCAGTGCAGTGCAATAGACTCTTTGTCCTTTAGAAGTTTAGCACCATCTACTGAGTGTAAGGGATTTGTACCATGGTTTGTTGGTCCATAGATGGCCTTTATGGCATTAAAAAAGCCCCGTGCATCATGAGCATCTGCAAAATGTTGGGTTTCTTGGGCTTTTTTTATCCACCATATGTTCTTAAGTTCTCTAGTTCTTCTTTGGACTTCTGCCTTTGCACTGGCGTAGATTTTTTTCTTAACGGCACAGTTAATATCTTTTTGCCATATCTGGAAGGCTTTCCTTTTCTTGTCAATAATATGTTCAATCTCACTATCGTTCTCATCAAACCAGTCCTGATGTCTCTTAGTTTGGTATCCGATAGTTTGTTCACAGGCTGAAATAATAGAAGTCTTCAATTTAACCCAGTGTTCCTCAACATTTTCAGGAAGTTCCATAGGCAGATGTTCCTTGAGAGTTGATTGAAAGCAAACTCGTTTAATAGAATCTTGAAGGGCCAGTGTATTCATTTTACGCCTTGGTTTTCTTCCTTGGAGCCTACGATGAGGGACAATCTTTATGGCCATTGTGGATCGAATTAATCGATGGTCTGTCCAGCAGTCATCGGCGCTCATCATGGCTCTGGTGAGAAGTACATCATGGCGATCTCTAGCACGGACAATTACATAATCTAAAAGATGCCAGTGCTTCGACCGTGGGTGCTTCCAAGATGTTTTAAATTTATTTTTCTGGCGAAAGAGTGTGTTAGTAATGACAATGTTATGCTCTGCACATTTAGTCAGAAGTAAGATTCCATTCGTTTTGCTGTTGTCAACTCCTTCTTTCCCAATGATCCCTGGCCACAAATCAAAGTCACGCCCAACTCTTGCATTGAAATCACCCAGGAGGATAAGTTTATCCTCCTTTGGTATCTCTGATAAGATGGTGTCCAGCTGGGTATAAAATTTTTCCTTGATATCCTCATCTGCATCTAGTGTTGGTGCGTAAGCACTTAGGATAGTTGCCTGTTGGTTTTTGGCGAGTTTTATTCGCAGAGTTGAGAGTCGTTCGTTAATCCCAGTGGGAACTTCTGACAAGAGCTTCACAAGGTCGTTTTTGATAGCAAAGCCTACCCCATGTATTTGTCGTTCTTGTTCAGGCAGTCCTTTCCAAAAGAAGGTATAACCTCCTTTTTCTTCCTTCAACTGTCCTTCTCCTGCTCTTCGAGTTTCTTGGAGTGCTGCTATATCAATATTAAAACGTCTCAGCTCCCTTGCAATAATGGCAGTCCTACGTTCAGGTCGTTCACTATCCATATTGTCTTGCAGTGTCCGTATATTCCATGTTCCAAAATTCATGTGTTTTTTACAACCGCTAGATGGTGACCCCACTGGTCGCGGTAATCCAGTCAGGGAGAAAATGAGGCAGACTATGTTTAGGGCACCTTTACTAGCCCCCTCCCCATATGGGGTGAGCAGAGTGGATCCTAAATAGGGATGCTCAGTCGTGGATACAGCTGCCGAACTACTCAACTGCCTCGATCCTTGAGTTAGGGCGACTGAATCTGTATCCACCACCCATGTGCTGGTCCATGACTAGGAGCTTCCGGATTTCACGGTCCTGCCCCCGTTGCCATTCGTCAATCGCCATAGGACTTTTGGTTGTTTTGGGTTTGGTGTGGTTGGAAGATGCCTGTGCGTGAATTTGTTTTATGTGTGGAGATCGGTGCACAACGATCAGCACACAACCTTCACAGAAAAAGGCTCTAATCCAATGGCATGGATACCATGACGATTGGTGACCTTTTGTCTGCTGCAGCCTTCATCCGCCTTTGCAGCCATTGTAACAATACACCTTGTTATCTTCTACCTGTTCTTCCGTTGAGGACTTTCTTGGATCGTTCTTTGTCTGGTTCCTCCCCCTGGACCTTACCGCCATGGGTGACCCTACCAGGAGTACATGACTCCCGACGGCTTCGCTCACAGGGTTCATTGGGAACACACAAGCCCACTCACCACAACAAGGTGACGATCCAGCGAGTGAGACATTCAAATTAATGGGATGATAGTTATGATTAATTTAGTCCTATTGATTTCAAGGCATCTATTCTAAGCAAACATGTTTAAGTTGAGATTCAATCCAGTGATTTAAATCTTCAGTAGTGTGATTAATGATGAGAGAGACTGGGTCTTCTAGGTTCACACTAGTAGTATACTCTGGCTAATGTATAGCTTATTAATTCACAAGCCACTTCCTCAAATACCTATTCTTATGGCATTATAGCATCCAATAATTTATGCTAAGTTCACACATCACATTAAGCCACAGACTCTTAGCTACGATTTATTAAATAAACTACAATTTTCTGTCTTTGTGCAACATGCTAAATTATACATCATGGTTAACAATAAAAATAGTTTGTGGGCTTACATAACCTGCCAAGTCAAAGCTAAACAGACCACATTATGATGCAGTGCAGAGTATGAACCTGGCCACTGACTGACCGCTGTAGTCCAAAGGGTACAAGTGGGAATCTTCTCTTCCTGGCAAGTTCTATTAAAGGTAAAGGTTCCCCCCACACATTTGTGCAGTCGTGTCCGACTCTAGGGGGTGGTGCTCATCTCCGTTTGTTAGCCGAAGAGCCAGCGCTGTCCGAAGACGCTTCCGTGGTCATGTGGAAGTTCTATTACCCTTCTGTAAAATTATCTCTTTGTTTTCTGCTTCTATTTTGCAGATTCAGGACAGATCCTTTATCTCTTCACATCTTCATCTAAAGGAAAAAGGACACCCATTTGAGGACATTAATGTTCACATTTTAGACAGAGAAGATAGGTGGTTTGAGAGAGGGGTCAAGGAATCCATTTATGCCAACTTGGAAAATCCTTCCTTGAATAGAGGTGGGGGCCTCAGGCACAATCTTTCCCCTATTTTCCTTCCTGCTTTGTCTTCTGTGCCTAGGAAGATTAAGACCATTTCACAAGCTCAACAGCAGCATGGTAATCTTAACGATCCTCCTTTGGATGATAAAGGGACTTAGAAACATCTCAAATAACCATGACCTAGCCCCAGGTGCAAGGTCACACAGCCACCTAGAAACATATTTAAGGATTCCCTTACTAACTTTGCTCAGACTGAAGAAGCTCCTTGGATAAGGAGCGAAACGTTTCCACTGAGAAAATAGAAATCCAGTTGACATGATTCAAGCTACAGATCCTTTATCTCTGCATTTTAAAAGAGTATTTTCAAAAGTGCTTTCATCCCTTTTATAACTTGCACATGTCAAGTATACGCTCGATAAGCCTGTGCTCTTCCCACTTTCATCCAATCAGGCTCGACCTTGGACAAACTCTCATGGGGCCCGCTTCTTCATCTCCCCCCAGTGACATTTATCCCTTAATTCTGAGCAATAAGTTTCAGCCACACCTCCTCCCCTTCCCAACCAAGCTCGCTTTCAAACATGTTGAGGAGACTGTCATGCTGGATTTCTATCAGACCTGGAGGTGGTGTGTGTGTGTGTGTGTGTGTGTGTGTGTGTGAGTTGTTTTGTTTTGGGGCTTTCCCATAGCTCAGCACATCCTTCCTGAGGCTGCTGCCTCATGGAGTCATCTGTTCTGTAGTGGTTAAAATGACAAGAATCAGGTATTTATTAGCTGTTCAAATGTTTCTAATTTTGGCATGTTTCTTAAAAATTGCTGTTTTATGACAAGCAGTTTAATTTGTTAATGGTCTCCCAAAACTTCCAAGGTAGAACTGACAATCAGCCCACTCCATCTCTGCTCCTCCCACCTTTTTGCAGTTACAAAATGGTTTCAAGGTAAAGTGGGGTTGGGTTTTTTTTTTTTTGGTTTACTTGTCAAAACTAGGCAAAGTTTCACATAGACACCTAAAAGCAGTGTTTCTCAACCTTGGCAACTTTCAGAGGTGTGGACTTCTACTCCCAGAATTTCCCAGCCAGCCACGGGAGTTGAAGTCCACACCTCTGAAAGTTGCCAAGGTTGAGAAACACTGCGTAAAAGCTTCCTGCCCCATTAAGACACCAGGGAAGAAAGTCTGCCTTTTAGTGAAAATATTTAAAAGTGGTAGATCTCAGGCAGTGGAAGAGTGGGACACTGCTGGTGTGGCATTTGTGCTGTGTGAATCTAGGCACAGTTGGATGAGGAATCTGCTGAGGATGCAACTGGGCCAAACAGGATTGGAGAGAGAGATTTGCAGAGCAGACTGCTTAGAAGAAAAGAATGCTATATTTGGAAAGGGAAGAGCAGATGTCAGCGAGGAAATCTTGACAAAGGTGTTGAATTCCCAAGTAGCTCAGGAAAGAGTTATTTTTCCCTTTTTCCATCCTCGCCCAGGGAAAAAGTAAGTAAGTATGATGCTGTCTAACGAGTCAGCATATCAAAGTTGTGTTAAGAAACACCTGTGAAAATCAGGGAGTGTGGGGGCGAGACAGTTAAGCTGTGAAAAGCTCCGTGTAGAAGTGTCTGTATAGAAATGTCTGTACAGTTTGTTAAGCTAAGGCCACTGTATATATTAGAAATAAGCACAAATTATTTACTTGGAAAGCACTGTAGCAGTGTGTGTGTATCTGGAAAATTCCTGTCCCCTTTCTCTGTCACTTTCCTTCTAAGATTTGGATAGCCCTGATGCGACCTGCCTTTCCAAAGACTCTGAAAACCTGTTTTTTCCCCCAGGCACTGAGTGGGGGCAGGGTGGGTGGGTGGGTGGTGTGCCTGTCTTGACTGTTTCTGATTGGGGTGTCTGAAGTTGCCTCTGGAACCATTATATTTTATTATATTTTAATGCCTTTTGGGGTTATTATTGCGTATGTCACCTTGAATTGCTTGTTGAGTGGGCGGCTACATACACTGATTTAATAAATAAACAATAAATCTATAAGCCAGAAGGAAGCTAAACTGAAACAGATTTTGCTGTCCCCATTGCCAGTCCCAATGAACTCTCTACTCATCTGCTATGGTTTTGACAGATGGCTAGACCCAAGGATTAAGTTATCTGTCAGCACTCGCCCCCTTTCACATCCCCAGCCCATCTCCCCCTTGGAGACCTGGGTCAGAGCAAATGGCTGACAGGCATGTCTGTGTGTGTGTGAGGGGAGCTTGCATGAGCTGGTTCTCTCCCTCTGCTGTGTTTCTCACTGTTGTTTAGGCTGCTTTTGAACAAAGCTTCAGGAAGAGTGCTAAATGGGTTTCCAAAAGCAGCCTGTAATACAGCTGATGGGTGCAGTTGGGGGGATGGGCAGCGTATTGCCAAAAAAGGATAGAGAGAAAACAGGAGGTGAGGGATAGATCAGGTAAAGGCTGAAGCAGCTTCATACCAGACTGGTCCATTAGAATAGCAATATACAAGTACCAGCTGCTCCTCCCACCAAAAGTGAGAAGCTCTCAGCCTGTTATGCTGCATAGGCTGCATAGGTGGGATAAAGAGGCATGCAATTAGAATCCTGATGCTGCTATATATAAGCTTTGCATCCTATATTCTGCAGTTCCTGAATTTCTTCATCAGCAGCTTTTCTAATCCCTGCAATAAAACTAGCTTATGAAAAGCTGTACCCTTGAATTGCTGCCTATGAGACTTCTAGTTCCAGTATTGGTTGGGGAACACTCTGGCCTCAGCTGTGTCTCTCCCACTGTACCATTCATCCCACCACCTCTGGCACATCTGGCCAGCTGCTATTTCGGCTTATCCAGGTCTCTAAACTCGGGATCAGCTCAGAGACTTGGCAGATAGAGGGGGAGAGCTCTGTTTGAAAGAACTGAACTTTCCCATTGCCCAAAGCAGAATGGTACTGGAGCACAGTGTCCAGGAAGCAGAGGGGAGGAGGTATCCACAGCAGCTTCAAGTGACCAGTACTATAGGTGGTCTCACTTCCAAGAGGTCACCTAACAACACCAACAATGGTCAGTGAAGCCCATCAGATTGCAACCATGGTAAAACTTTTATAGCTCCAATAGGCTGATCTGGGCAACTAAGAACTACTTCAAACTGCTTTAGATGCGGTTTGGGACAAGATGAAGGCAATATCATGGAGACATAGCAGAAAAAAGATGTTAGGGGCATGTCTGCTCCATGGTTAGGTGCAAAAGGAGAAAGGTTGTTAGTGGCATCAGATCATACAGAAATCCTCTTGAAAATCCCAGTTTGGGATCCTTCACTTTCTACACCCACAAAATCAGTCCAAGTAGCTAAGATTTAAGATTTGGTTGAAATTGATGCACAGCCCGATTCTATACCTATACTGTACACTGTTTGCTTGCCGTAATGAAAATATTCAGGGAAACTGTGGTTTAAGAGCATTCAGATTCCACCCACCTCCCATTAATAGCTAAGCTACATAGAAGTAACTTCTCTGCCCACATAAAATAGATTAAAAACTACTTTCTGAAAACATGGTGTTCTGTTCTAATGGTAGAGCCCTCTTCTTGAATGGTGTGCTGGAATGAATTGTGGGCTGTTTATCAACTCTGGAATGAGCAAAGGAGTTTTCATCTCTTTATTGATTCTTTGCCTTTGGGAAGAAGAATGGAGAGGGAGAAGAAGATAGAAGATGGAGCTGCCTTGGACACAGCATAATAATCTGCTTAGCATTTGATTCAGAAACCATCTTCTTGCAAATTATGATGTTATCGACTGGTGAATGCTTCATATTAGATAAAAGTCTTTGGGGAAGTGGTGGGGAAAGGGTTGTATTGAATGTTTCAGCTGATATCAGTATGCTTTGGCTTGGATGAATCCTAATGACAGAGAAGTAGGTGTCTGAAGATTTAGACAAAAAAATTAAAAAGTGGGGAGACAATACCATTATTCTGATTTCTGATGCTTACATTTTGTACAATTGAGGATAGTAAGTTGCAAGGATTAGCAGGCTGTCACAGATCTGAAATAATTTCCAGAGCAGCAGATTTTCAGCAGTGATACTCCTATCTTAACCACTAACTCATTACTGTATTGCAGTTCTTCTCTTTCCCCTTTGCTCAGGGTTCATCCATTATCACTTGCTTCTCAGGCACCCGGTGACATGGTATTTTTTCAGGACAAGGCAGAGCCTGGAGAGAACAAATAATCAAACTGATGTATAAAATGAATAAAAAGGCCGGCAATAGGAGACATTCACAACTTGGTTCAAAAGCGCTACAATTCTGATTATCTGTTTATTTATATAACTAGTTTATATGGTTGCCCAACTTGCAAATTATGACTTTGGGTGGGTTACATAGGATTAAAAAATCAGAAAATGACCCTCTCCAAAACCCACCCAACAGAAAACATAGAACAACTGAGGCCAACCACAATAATAATCTCAACCATTACAAAATGGGTTCATCCAACACCCTGGTCCAATGCCTGGAGGAACAGCCAGCTGTTCAAGGCCCTACAAGAAGGCCAGTAGGGTCAGGGCCATATGAATCCTGGGGGGAATGTTGCTCCAAAGGGCAGGGACTGAAACAGAGAAGGCACACCTCCTGGGTCCCACCAGATGGAATTGTTTCTCCTTCAAGCAGGAGGTACTTTGATACTTAACCACAATGCTGATGGATGACCTCATCCAGCAGCTTCATGTAAATACAGTAATAAATGGGAACAGAGAGAATATAATAGCCTTGAGGAACCCCACAGAGCAGGAATCTAGGGCTAGGTTAGACCAACACTGCCTGGAACTGGCCCTGGAGGAAGGAGAATCATTCTAACATTGTGTCTCCCATTCCCAATCCCCAAAGCCAGTCCAGAAGCATCCTACGGTCAATGGTATTGAAGGCTGCTGAGAGATTGAGGAGGACCAGGATGGATGCACCACCCTCATCCTAGTCACCCCAGTGATCATCAACAATGTGGTCGATGCTCCCCTAATATCCCGGTGGTAGCACCTAAATGACTAAGGATGGTTTTGAAAAGCTAAATAGTGACAAACCTGGTTAGTATTTGGATGCATAGGTGTCCACAGGAGGGCAAGGGATGAAATGTGTGTTCCAATGCAATGTTACATAGTTATGTGCAACATTGTGATGCACATAAGTATAAACCAGTGGGATGTGTGCCCCCACAGGCACACAGGAAGTGAGGGTTTGGTTAGGTAAAAAAATAAACCTTCCCAATTGCTGAAGCCATTAGCCAGGGCAGAAAAACACTTGGGAATTATTTCCCATTCAGCCTTCCAGAGAATACTTTTGAAGAACAGCTGCTTCCGCCAGTCAGGTAGAAGGTTGAAAGAATGAAGATTGCCAACCAGAAGCAGCCAATCAGAGACAGGTACTATGCCCACACCCAGCCTTGCTCACATCATGGCAAGGGTACGCAGCCATTTTGCTGGTCTCCTGTGATCATTTCTTTGAATAAAAGCAGAAGCCAGTGCAGGAGAGAGAAAATCCTTGCTACTGTACTACCATGTAAAGGAACCTTTCCTTTCTCCTAGGCGGCTTGCTCCAATCTCCATGGCTGTTCCTAACCCAACTGTTCCTAGCAGAACTCATGCCAAAAGAAAATAAGGACCTGATGACTGCCTGCCCTGCCCTGGAATGGGCAGCAAAAGCACTTGTGGGTGATCTCAAGTCCTCTCCTTGTCTGGAGGATTTGAACAGCCGGTCTACTCGCCGGCTCTTCATTCTGCCACGGTCTTTGGCTCTGCTTTTTGTGGAGCTGTCTTCATCCACCATTTCTTCTTCCAGAAGTCCAGTCTATTGATTGGGTGTTGACTCGATGATGACGATGGTTCTTTGCAAAGCCCACTCAGGAGCACTAACCCAAATATTCCTGGGTGTGCTTTGCATACATGGCTCCTCTGTTTGATGAACATACCAAGCACTGGGGGAGCAATGCACAGGATGTGTGCATGGCAAAAGGGGAGAGGAAGGAGGGCTCAGCTATTGGAAGACAGGCCTAAGGCATGTAGCTGCTGCTTCCTCTGAGCTGGGTAGGCAATGGGATACAACTTTCTTAGGGTATTCTATATACAACAATGCCAAGCAATCAGGTTATGCAACTCTAACAATATTTGAACCAAAATCACATTCCTTATTTTAAAAAGATTGGGGACTTTTTTTGCTACAAAGCATGGTTCTTTGAAACAATAAAAATGGACAGTATTAGAATATTTCATCAGAAATCTGTAAAAGCTATGAATTTGTATGAAATAACCCATCTGATTACAAATTGAAGAAAACCTCTCACTATCAGAGAATTCCCCCCCCCCCCCTAAAGCATCACATTTTGTATGCAGTCAGAATTTTGCCTGGAGAGGAAATTGAATTAAAAAAATCCAGAAAATGTCCTGGTCTGAATCTATAGTCATACACTGAATTTCTGACTTAGTCGAGGATATCCAAGTTTTGGAAAAGACCCAATCATTATATTTTTTGTAGTTTTAATTTGTTGATTAATGGACAGAATACTGTTCAACTACATACAGTACCAATATGAGATATGTAGCTCAACATGGAGGAAGTAATGTATTGAATAGCACTACTAAAACTGTTGATATCTTTGAAGCTGTGTCAACGTTCCTTGAAACAAATAAGCTGATTTGAAAGAAATTGATTGGAATTTGCACTAATGGTGCTCCAGAAATGCTCAGTTCACAATCGGGTTTTTTGGCAGAAACAAACAAATCTTACCAACAGCATCACAAATAACAGCAACCTACCCCCTCACCTGTTTTGGGAATGCACTGCATCATTCACCATCAAACATTAACTTCCAGAACTAGGTTCCACAACTTATTGGGAAGACTTCAATCTCACTTCCAATGTACTTAGATGAAAAACAGTATGTTAGACTTCAGGTTGTTTGCCTTGTTTTGTGAAGATTTAGGAGGTGATGCAGTCCTTTGCTGTTTCATACAGAAGTTTGATGGTTGTCAAAGAGAAATATGCTTGGACAAATTTATGAGCTGAAGAAAAAAAGAAGCCCTGTTTTGGAATATCATAGAAAAAAACGGCATTGACAACCCCATTTGAAAACTTGCAAGGGACCATTTTACTACTGATGTTTGGTATTTCCTAGATAACCTTCATGAGGACATTTTGAAACTCAAGTTTGATTCAGATGCTAAAATACTTATTTCCTTCCAGCATATCACTTTAAACAATTTAGAACAAGTGAGTTCTGCATGTCAGCATCCCATTTTATTGACATACCATGGTGAAGTTGGTCTCCCTAAAGCAGTGTTTCTCAACCTTGGCAACTTTAAGATGTGTGGACTTCAACTCCCAGAATTCCCCAGCCAGCAAGTTTGGCTGGGGAATTATGGGAGTTGAAGTCCACACAACTTAAAGTTGCCAAGGTTGAGAAACACTACTCTAAAGAGCTGGACACAGTAGTGCCAGTAGATCTCTCCAAACTGTCCAGCAGTGTGTGACTGCTCAGCCAGGAGTACTCCAAGCCCATTAACTCTGTGGCCCTTACTAGTTTAGTGAAGGCTGAAATAGCAAAATGGTGGAATAACAGGACCAACCACGGCTCCTATTGCCTCCCCCCCACCACCCCCAACCAAGCACAGAAGAATCTGAAAGTCAACCTACATTAAGAAAGGAACGGGAGGTCCATCTGCAGCAAAAGTGCTGCTTGTGACTCAGCTCCTTTGTGACTCAGTTTTTAAAACTTTACTGAGCTCCGGTTATAACAGAATGGGGCATAGGAGGATGGGTAGAAAAAGGAGGCTGGTGATCACTGACAGAGTTCTGCAGCCAGAAGTACGCCATTGCTGCACAGTACCATGATCTGTGGGTGATTTCCCTGCTGCCTGGGGACCTGCTGAAGAAGAGATTCAGCTGTAGTGAGCAAGGAAAATGACCGTGATGGAGATATGCAGGTGCTGTTGCCTAGGCAAAAAGGGGCTGAAGCAAGATCCTGGTATTATAGCCATTTTCAATAAAAGTAGTCTTAGCCAGCCTGTGGAGTTGGTTTCATGGTCTCCTCTACCTAGAGGGGCTGACATCAGCAAAGTAAGAGGAATCCTCTTTGCCCATCATGCACTACACCATAGCTTTCCAAACTGTGTGTCGCGACACTTTAGTGTGTCGCAACACACAGTTTAGTGTGTCGCAACACAACCCGGAAGTGGACGTGCACGGCGGTGGCGCGGTGGCGGTGGTGTGGGTGGTGGCGGCGGCAGCGACGACGGCAGTGGCGCGCCATCAGCGCTTCCGCGTTTTAGTGGAAAACACAAGGCCGCCGCCGCTGCCACCGCCGCTGTACAAGCCACCGCCGCGCCCCCCGCGCCGCCGCTGTGCACGCTTCCGCCGCCGCACGCGCCCCCGCGCCACTGCTGCTGCTGCTGTCGTTGGCGTGTCGCCAACGGCGGCAGTTTGGAAAGCACTGCACTACACACATAATCAAGGACAGCATCATTCAACAAGGCATAACAAAGGCAATAGAAAGAAAGGCAAAGGGGGCAGCAGATTTCATGGTGACAGTTTTCTGCCATCTCAGGAATGAATGGATAGTGTTTTAACTCAGTGTGATGGAATGTGAGGGTGACCTTGGAAGACTGGGGGGGGGGAGGGGAGATGCCACCTAGAGAACAATCAGATAAAAGAGAAAGGAGCCCACAACAGAGTAACGGCCAGAGAAAGAAACTTAGGAGGGACCCGCCCTAACTACTCAAGCGATAAATAGGGAGAGCGGGGGATTTGTACTTTCAGACTTGCAAGATTCTGTTAATGTAGCCTTACAATAAAGTTGAATTAGCTCATCTTGTGTTTCCTGTGAGGGCTGACAGTAAGGAAATGCCTATAATTTCTGTTAAGGAAAAAAAATAGCAACATTTTATCATATCATCACTGCACCTTGCAAAAGGCTTTGAAATGGATGAGGAACTTCATTGCTAGGAAACTTCTCTTCTTAGTAACTGTTCAGATTTTTTTTTGCTTGTTAAATGACACAACATATACGGAAAATATAGTTGGAGGACGAGACACTAGCAATTTATTTTCCTTTTGTGTGGAGGGGGATGGGAAGACTTTTCCTGTTCCAGGTCTAACATGGTTCAGAGTTAACTCTAGAAAAATATATTTCTAGGTTCAATTGCCATCAACTTGCTATATAGTGCTACAAATTGAACTCTTGGCATGCAGTATCTGCTACTGCCAAGTCATGCTTTTCTCTCTCTCTTAAGTGCATCTGTCTCCTGGCTTTCAGAATAGCTATATTGTGTGGAATCTGGAAAAAATGCCAAAATCAGTAGGGACCTAAAAGCCCACATGCTTGAAAGAATTTACAAGCCCAGTGTTTCATCTAGATTTTCTCCAGAGCATTAATTAATACAGTTGAGCTATACTAAACAATGAGGGAGATTAAAGATAGGAAGTGCTCAAGACTAGGTCCACTTGCAGAAAAACATAAGCCAGTTGCTATCCCACATTAAGAGTTACTTCTCATACTGATAAAGGGTATATTAGTTATCAGAACAATGAAGAGATGCAGAGTGGCCCACTTTCACCAAAGAAACAAGTCTTCTCTGCATCAAAACAGCATGAGAAAACAAATAAGAATTTTGGCGCCTTATATTTTTCATTTGAAAATAGAATACTTGCTGGAATTCTTGTCTCTCTGACAAATGCATGTTCCTTCTAATGAATACATATTCCTTTTATTAAGTAAATGTAACATTAACCTTCCTTCTACTAAATCAGAGCTCTTAGATCTTTGGTCATGTTGAAAAACCTATACAAAATGAATTATGGGACTTTGAAGTCTTGTCAGTAAGTCTGCAGCTTTTCAAGCTATTTTTGCAATTGTGATATACCATATATTTACTAGAATAGAAGTCAGTGCAGGCTTGACTGAATAGTAGAATATTTATTGACAATTTTCATTGCTGTCTGGAATTCAGGGTCAATCACACTAACAATGCGGATACTGGCACTCTTTCCCTTTCTCTTTTGTTCCTTGAATGAAGAAGTAAAACAACTTTGTGGAAAAAGCAGTTCTTGCCATTCATCAAAATTCCTTTGACAGATGTTGACTTAGCTGCCAAACAGATGTCATTACACATCAAAATATATTTATAATGTTGCAAGTTACTCAAAAACCATGTGTGAATATAGTAAATAATATTGCTTCTGAGACAGATCTACAAAGCTCATGCTACAATCCATGTGTTCTGTTTAAAGTGTTGCTTGCATGAGGTGTAATCTGCCATTGCTTACTGATTCAATTTACATAGTATCTGTGTGTCGTGTGTCTATCCATCTGATCATATTCCTGGTCTCCCACATTCAGCTGGGAATGGAGGAGCCACAGTGATGGAAATAGCTTTGCATGAGTTGGGATGCCTTGTAAGAAGGGCCATGTTGTTATGCTGAGGCGCCCACAGCTGGATGGATGATGGCAGCACAGGCCTGTTATTAGAAGGTCTTGAGTGCCTCTATGGGTTAGGCTGTGGAGCACTAGTGGTGTATATGGCCCCATTTTTATAGCATTTACATTGCTCTCTGAGTGGGGATCTCTTATATAGTGGGTGCCATTTGGAGAACTAGGCATGCCTGGGATTTGGCTCTGCCTGCCATAAAGAACAGAGGGGGTTGGACTTTGGGCATTGGTGGGAGGGTTCTGTGGGGGGTCCCCCTATTAGTTGGGGGTTTTAAGTAAACCAGGAGGAGTGAGGAAGTGTTGGTGGGTGGGTGGTATGCCAGTTTATATACTGTAGCATTGCCAGACTGCTGGCCAGTAGGTATAGTTGGGTTGTATGAGTGGGTGCTTGAGCCATGTTAGTGAGGGCTCAATGATCCCAGTTGTGGTGAGTCAAGGAAGACATGGCAGCAAGCTCTGGGTTTGCCATTTCGGAGGAAGGAATTGAGGAAGATTGAGAATCTGGTGATAATTTCCATTTCCAGCCTGGTGGAATTTGCTAATTCTGCTGCTTGAAATGTGTTAGAGATCCACAGACAGAGTGTTCTCTTCGATTGAGCGTGTATCTGAGCCACCCTCCTTCATCACTCTTTGCCCATCCTCACCTTATCGGGGCCCAGAGGACCCCAACGGGAGGAGGCCTCGAAGGACAGTTGAAAGAAAGCAGCAACAATCACACTCTTTCGGAAGAGTGTCAAAATATATCATTACTTATTACAGATCAGATGCTGCTAAGTTATTTAAGAGGGAAAAAACTGGCAGCAAGTTGTAACACAATGCGACTGTGTTGCTGGTGCCTGAGCAGCCCATTCCATTTCTTAATGGCACGATTGCCTGACACACTTCTCTGCCTTTGTGAGTTCTCTATTCATTCTTAATTTGCTTTTCCTCCTTCTCCCTCCTTCCGCTAATAGAAACCGCTTTGTTGTTCAACTTAATTTCACTCTTGGATGCGTTGAAATGGGCTTATTTTCTATACAGCCTTTACGTAGAAGAATAATGCAATAATAAAATTAATACAATTAAAAGCTATTCCTCAGGAGAGATGAAAATGAAAATGTCATCTTGTTCCTTATAGATTCAGGGAGAAATGCCAGAGATCTTGAAAAGTAGGTGAGTGTGACGGAGCACTAATGCCTCTGGCTGATTTCCCCCCCCCCTTCTAGCAGTCTGTTTTTATTAATTTATTTAGATGAATTTGAGCCCACTTTCAACTAAAACTAGTTCCCAGAGTGGTGAAAAAGATTTTGAAGCACTGCAATTTACAAAATTACATTACCCCACACCAAATAAAAGCAGCAGAAAAAACAGAAAACATGGAACAGCAGAATACAAATCACTCTCAGTGGAACAATGAAATAAAATAATTCAGTGTAAACTGTCTGGGTACTCAATTTATACCTGAGTCATACACTCTCTCTCTCTCTCTCTCTCTCTCTCTCTCTCTCTCTCACACACACACACACACACACACACACACACGACTTGGACCAAAAACTTAAATGCAAGAAGACCAGATAAATGTCTGGACTGGCCTTCTCCAACCCAGCCCCCCCCCCCCCACATGTGTGAATGTCATCTCCCAGTATGCTCCAACCAGTTTGGCTGTTACAGATAATTCTGGGAGTTGAAGTCCACACACCTGGAGGTTATTAAGGCTGGGAAAATCTGTTTTGGACTACTGGTTGAGCCTTTGCTAGATTCCTGTCTACTTCCAATGCAGAAGAAAACCACAAGAAAACTCATAAAGACGGTAGAAGTTGTACAGATAATCCATCTGCTCCACCAGCTTGTTTCTTAGAACTTGTTCTTTTCTTCTAGGTAGGGAAAAGCTTTTATTTCCAATCAGCTGCTTATTGGAGACAAAAGGTTATTCCAGGTTTGGGCTGCTGCAGTCCCAAACCAAGGAAAGCTCTTATCTCCACTCTGTAGCTATACATCTCGGTTAGTGATTGTGATGGTACTGTATATGGGAATCTCACATACCATTACAGTGATGATAGCAGCAGCTGGTTATTCTGGGGAGCAATGGGATAAAAATGAGACCCGTGATATGGAGTCAGGGCCCTATAGGGAGTACTAGGCATAGTGCAAGTACTGTGGTGCCATATACATTGTCCCATTAAAAGATTAGGCTTAAACACCCCTTGTTATACAGAGGATAAAATACTGGCTGGTGAATATCAATTATGCTTGGTGTGATGGATATCAGATAGGTGCTAATTCCCATATAGAATAACATATCAAGCAGTACACATTCTGACAGATGTAAATATTCAATGCGAAAACTATAAGTTGGATATTTTGGGAAGGTAAATAAGGTTCAGCTTTAACATAGAATTAAGGTTCTTTGGGATATTTTCTCGTAATAAAAGTCAAGGAGCACAGTGAAAAAAATGGGACTAAAATTAAATATAAAGAATACCAAATTAATGAAAACAGGTAGAATAACCAGTCTTAGAACTGACAATAAAGATATTGAAGTGGTGGATAGCTTCTGCCTTTTAGGATCAAGTATCAATAGTAAAGGAACAAGCAGTCAAGCAATACGCCACAGACTAGCACTTGGTAGAGCAGCCATGAAGGCCTTGGAACAGATATTCAAATGCTGTGATGTGTCTATGTATGGCCAGCCTTCCTGTAAAAATCTGAAATCCCATACTACCAAACAGAGACTTCAAAACGGAGGTTTTCAAAGAATACAGCATTTTATTTGATCAAGTGAGATGCCGGGTGAGTCCAGTCCCTCTGCACACAACCTGGGCTGAGCAGGGATGGACTGACAATCCCATGGAGGTCAATAGGAGATTATATGAGGTACAGATCAAAGGTAAAAGAGGTTAACATGTTGTCACATAGCGTTTAATCATATGATTTACAAACAAGTTGCTTTGGATTTTATTATCTCTTCCTTCCTAGCATCTTCAGACATGGACACGAAAAGAAAATAGTTTAACAATCATAAGATAGAGCAGTGCCAAGAATAAATCACCCTCCTTTGATGATTCCTCCCAGTTCCCTCTGCCAGTGTCTGCATGTCCCTGGGGCTATGCTATACTCCCCTTCTGGCTGGCCTAATTATCTTCTTGCATTTCAAAAGAAAAACATTCACACACCTTCTGATCTCTCCTTTACAATGGGGCTTTTCTCTTAGTGAGGCTTCTGCTCTCTAAACAAATACTAGTGTGAAAAGGAAGGAATTGATTACTATGTTTATAAAGGGAAAGTCTATTACCAATACTAAAAGTGTTTCTTGTGTATATTAAAAATGCTAAAACCTACAAAAGTTTATTAGAACCTTTAAACTATAAACTACAATGGGGGGGGGGCTAGGCCCAACAATCCCCCGTTTTCTTAGCATGGCATGCTTGCCATGCACCAGATGGTGGCGCTCTTTGGGCATGGTAGGGAGGACCATCCTCTTACCAGGGGGATTGATTGTATTTTTTTTTTAGAAACAAACATAACTTCCCCCCATTTTCTTATGAGGATGGTCTAGTGACAAAATGTATGTTTCCAGGTGACAGGCCCCACCCATTTGATGATGTGTTTGGGTGGCAGCTCACAGACCCATCTTTGATAGTGTTTTGGAAGTATAACAGAGTTGTTAATGCCCTTTGAAAACAGATTAAGACATTGGAGTGTTTATGCAAAACAAAATCAAATGTAGTAAGAGTTTGTGTCTTTCCCATTAGTCCCTTCCCCATGTGTAGTAGAAAAAGATTATACAAAAGTTCAACAGAAGTCATGGTTGCTTAGTCTTGTGGTGGAATTTTTAAGCAACACAAATTCTCTCAGCTGGAATGGAGGGATCCAGTCACTTTGAGGGGCAGTGGCCCTCATTGTCTTCCAGAGTGTTTGCGCTGTTTCTGGAAGGATAAAACTGTTTGACAGTTAGTTTATTTTTTCTGTCAACCATAGAAGCACTGAGATGGTAGGTAGGAAGCCCCTACCACTCTTTGTGAGTCCTTGACCTAGAAGAAGCTCTAGTGTACAATAGCTTGAGTGTTACAAAGTCCTTTTGGATGTCATTGTTGAGACAGAATCGTTGGGAACCATCCAGAAGGAACCGTTCCAAGGAGCAGCATAGAGACATTGCAAGCAGCAGTTTCAGTATCTGAAAGAAATTTCTTATAGACAACAACATAGGAACTAGAAACACAGGTGTAAAGACTGAAAGACACCAGATTATTGAGCAGCCTTTTTAGCAACCTCCTCAGGAAAGGGGAAGTGCATCCAAAGGTAGAACAGCCAGGCCATTAAGAACAATATGGTGGCTTAAGGTGATGAGAAATCTTCTTAGCTTCCATAGGCACCTGTAGCATAGCAAACACCAAAAGTCAGTGAAGGTATCTCTGCAAATAGAACAAGCTTGAGTCAAGGCAGAAGTTTAGCTGCTTGGGCCCCGAAAGAAGGTGACAAGGGTTGTACCCAACAGGTGAAATTGCAGCCCCTAGTAATTGGAGTCCGTCAACCGAGAAGAGAAGACCCATCCAAAAAGAGTTCAGAGACAAAATACTGTAGGGGCACATTGGTAAGACCTGAGCAAGCGTCCTTCATCGGGGTATGGTTTGCAAACAGTCATGTTGTTGACTTCTTTCCATCTGTAATCTCAGGAAACAAAGTTGCTGGGTTCAAAGTCGTACATCACTTTGAAGTCACACTTGGAGTGGCTAAAAGGTTTACTTCATAAGCGGCTAAATGCTGATGTGTAGAGGAACAAAACATAGTTAATAGAAAACCCAGAAACAAGTTAAACAGGCATCCCACTGTACCATGAGCAAAACAGTGGGCTACTGTGGCACTTGATAGAAGACAGTGACAATTGAAGAACAAGCAAAACTAGCTTGGTTGGTAAAGCCTTGTGATCTTACTCTGTGAAACCAAGGAGTGAAGTTCTTGGGTCTCTGTGGTAGGCTTTAGCAGGTTTTAACATCAGTAAATGACCAACTCCAGAGTCTGTAATTGAAAAGGCTCTATTGGCAATATAAAAGAAAAGTTAACAGTTTAGACCACTTAGAATACAGTGGATGGTGGCTCTCTTCTGCAGTCCAGGGCCAATATGTTCCAGAGCCCATCCACCTTTTTCCAGGACACAAAGCATAAGCTTACATCTGAAAATCAACAAGTCCTAGAAGAAAAGCAAAATATTAGTTACAGTCAGAAAATGCAGGTCAGTGAAAACGATGTTTAATCCTGCATTGCTTGTCTGAGGAAAAACAAAAGAACAAAAACAAAGTCTCATAGAACTGCACGCTGAGTTTAAGCATTCCGTTCCTCTTCTCCTTTCCTTGTTATTCTTTATTAGGCAGGAGTTCCTTTTCTTTTAGGCAGGCTGTTTCACAGTGCAAGCATCAGGTTATTGCAAAGTCCAGGCATGGGGGTGGTGGTGATTTCTCAGGCACTGGGATTTTATGGCAGCCTCGTGCACTTAAGCTATAACTCTCCTTTGTTCTGGCACCAAGCGTCACCAGCCCCAACTCTTCAGCCTGGAATGGGGCACCGGTTGGTCCACCTGCCAAGGTTGGCGTTCCTGCAGAAAGGATGATAAGAACAAAACTTGCGCAGACAACTGCTAGATTGGCTCAGGGATGTATGCCTGGGCGCATAAAAATTAGGAGCTTTGAAAAAGCCACCTTTAATAAAAACAAAAACAAGAAAACAAAACAAGAAAAACAAAACTTCCAGGGTTTATGCTTATTTCTAAGCAACCTGGGTGGGTGGGGGGGGGGTGCCCTGCAGTTGCAGGGGTTAGTGTTTCCCCCCACGCATGTGCTCACCGCACCAGCAACTTCTGATGTGTGAAATAATATTTAAAAACTATTGGGACTTAGCAACCAAAAAATTTAAAACCCATGCTAAATGTTTCAAAGAAAAATAAAAATAAAAATTGAAGGGCAATAAAACAATGCCAATTATCTCTGTGACCAAATAACACAGCCATGTTAAGTAAAAACATTGACACATAGCAGTATAAAATTTCCAATTAATTTTCAAATAAAACTGAGCATGGGACAATGTATTTTAATGAGTAAACTGCTTTTGCAGAAAAAAAAATTTCCAAAAAGAAACAAAACAAAACCATCAGATAGACTATACCAATCCATGGAGGCTCTATTGCCGCCAGAATTTTCAAAAAAAAAAAAAAGAAATTTTTTTTTCTTTTTGCTATTCACACACCACACAGTTTAACAAACTTAAAACACATACACAAATACACATCTGTATTTTCTTTACAAAAAGACACAAGAAGGAAAAACAAAAACATAACCCAACAGTCAAAAAAAGTTAAGACTCAAATGAGATTCCAATGAAGGGGTTTAAAGTTTAGATGATTTATTATAAACCCCTTATGCATCAGAAAAATCCTTGCCTGTTGCCTGTCTCCTCGCCCATCTTCCGGAAAATTCCCATTTCTATCTAGCCTTTTTACTTACTCAAGCCATTTCCATATTCTAAAGAGCCAACACAGCCGAGACCTTTTCCCTCTCTTTTTGCTTTCTCTCTCCCTTCTCCCCCCCACCCCCAAGCTTCTAACTAACAGGCAATAAACAAACCAGAGGAAAGGAGGGGGGGGCAGAGCCTGGATAAGTTACGCACACACATATACAGGAAAAAACACCTTTTAACTTTCTTGTAATATGCATTCAAACCATTTAAAATACAACATACAAAACACACTTAAGATGAGTAAGAAATACTTAGAACTCTGGCAAAGACTTGTCATTAAGTTGAACACGAGTTCTCATGCATACAAACGCAGGTATGGCCAAAATTTGCATTTAACTTCCAACCATTCCTTTACCACTACAAAGAGATTCAGCCTTCAAAAGGGACAGACAGACACAATTTTAAAACTTCCTCTTCACAACTTAAAACAGGTTTTCAACCTTACACGCACACACATTTAGACACACACACATTTAGACGGACGAACACTTATAAACAGAAAACATGCACCGGTGCTTTTGACACTGACAAACACAGAAACATCTTTTTCTCTTTTTCTTAGGACAAACAGGGGATGGGGGGTCGTTGAGAACGGTAAAGATTGCCCCTGTGTAGAGAGCTGGTGGTGAGGCATGGGGCGAGAGCGTTCTCCTTCTGAGCAACTGGGAAATTGTGGTTGGCTCAGGGACATTTATTTTTCCAGTGGCCAAGCCGTTTGCATTGGTTCTTTTGGAGGCTTGACTAACAGCAGTTGGGTGGCCCCCGTTTTCTTATGGCAGATAGTTTTGGGGGCTGAAGGACGGCCACAAGAATGTTAGCCTGTTTACGCATTTTCCTTTCTTCCTCCTCCCGTTGGGAAGGAGCAGCGAATGCAGTCAAATTCTGGGTGGTGAAGGCTTGGGAGTTTTTGCAGTCTTTTCCGGACATCTGGGGCACTTTGGCTAACGAACTTTAGGGTCCAATACAGCAAGATATGAACTGACCACAAGGGAGGCATACGTTGTCCCTGCTCTGGTGTGTGTGCAGGGCTCACTGAGGTTTCCTTCTGGGGTTTTAGGGTGGAGCCGTTGACAATAAGGCATTAGCAGCTGGTGGGCTGAGCGGAGCCGGTAGTAAAACATAAGAGGGAATTCCTCTTCTCCATCGGCATGGCAACCCCGGTTATTCAAAGAGACCTTAAGCAGGTTGGGGGGGTTAGACTGAAAAGCCACAAGATTTCTGAATATCAGGCCTGCCTGATAAGTTGAAAAAGAAGCTAGCATAAAACTTTTCCCCGGTCTTTCCTTGGCTTTTGAGGAAACTTGTTAATAGGTTGATAAGCTCAGGGTCCGTGGACCCATCACATGGCCAAGGTTTTTGGTGAAAGCCCAAAAAGTATGTGGGCCAGACAAAAGAACAAAAATTCCAAAGTTTACTTTCCTTAAAAAAAAAACATTTTCACTGCCACTTGAAGTTTTTTTTTCTCTAAGGCATCTAGGTGGGTTAACATGTAACCCAAGGGGTGCCTGGCTAAGACCTATACCTTTCCGCCTCATTTGCCCTTGGCAAACTTGGACGGTTACCTATGATTCCCTGAGGGGTTTCTCGGACCTTTCCGTCGGTTCGGGGCGCAGCTTCCCCCCCCCTCGTGTAGGGAATCCCAAATACCCTGAGAGGTTTCTCGGACCTAAAAGGTTCGGGGAGCCAATCCTCCCCCTCTCACGTAGGGCTTCCTGAGGGGTTTCTCGGGTCCTTTCCTTCGGACTCGGGGTGCATGCCTCCCCCCCTCGTGTCTCAACAATCATCCTTCACAATTGCTTTGGTGTTCTCCGGCTGCGCCCCTCGCGGAGCAACAGAAACGCGGATAGACCTCCCACTCGCTCCGTGTGTCCGAGGACTCGTGGTCCTCTGCCACGTTTCATTCACACACATTCACACAGCACTCCACAACCCAAAACCTGAATACCAAAACCTAAAAACAAAACCAATACTTACACCATTCCTGTGGTCCCAATACTGAAGCCAATTGAAGAGTGGCAATGTTGAAACCTCCTTAGAGCGTTCGGGTTTAGCAGAAAGCGGAGCCTGCCGGCCCTCCTCAGGTGAAGTCACCGAACAAAAAGGTTCGGGAGGCCTCTTGACTGTCCTCTTGGTGAGGGCCGGTTTCGTCCGTCCGCCTGGCCGAAGGTCCTCGAATCACAATGGGATTCGACTGTGGGGGACCCTGGGTGGGTCAATCCCGAAGGAACGAGGCCCTCGAGCCCCACGTTGAATGGGCGCCAGAAATGTATGGCCAGCCTTCCTGTAAAAATCTGAAATCCCATACTACCAAACAGAGACTTCAAAACGGAGGTTTTCAAAGAATACAGCATTTTATTTGATCAAGTGAGATGCCGGGTGAGTCCAGTCCCTCTGCACACAACCTGGGCTGAGCAGGGATGGACTGACAATCCCATGGAGGTCAATAGGAGATTATATGAGGTACAGATCAAAGGTAAAAGAGGTTAACATGTTGTCACATAGCGTTTAATCATATGATTTACAAACAAGTTGCTTTGGATTTTATTATCTCTTCCTTCCTAGCATCTTCAGACATGGACACCAAAAGAAAATAGTTTAACAATCATAAGATAGAGCAGTGCCAAGAATAAATCACCCTCCTTTGATGATTCCTCCCAGTTCCCTCTGCCAGTGTCTGCATGACCCTGGGGCTATGCTATACTCCCCTTCTGGCTGGCCTAATTATCTTCTTGCATTTCAAAAGAAAAACATTCACACACCTTCTTATCTCTCCTTTACAATGGGGCTTTTCTCTTAGTGAGGCTTCTGCTCTCTAAACAAATACTAGTGTGAAAAGGAAGGAATTGATTACTATGTTTATAAAGGGAAAGTCTATTACCAATACTAAAAGTGTTTCTTGTGTATATTAAAAATGCTAAAACCTACAAAAGTTTATTAGAACCTTTAAACTATAAACTACAATGGGGGGGGGGGGCTAGGCCCAACATCTATATCTACAAAGATGAGAATCATGCGAGCAACTGTATTCCCTGTCACACTCTATGGAAGCAAAAGTTAGACTTCGAAGAAGCAAGATAGGAACAGTATTGATGTTCTTGAACTTTGGTGTTGGAGACGACTCCTGAGAATACCATGGATATCCAGGAAAACAAATGAATGGATCTTCAAATCAACCCAGAGTTCTCATTCAAGGCAAAAATTATCAGGTTCAAATGATCCTACTTTGGACACATTATGTGAAGACCTAAGTCTCTAGAGAAGGCTCTAGTGCTGGAAAAGATGGAAGGAAAGAGGAGGATAACCAGCAGCAAGGCAGAGGGACTCAGTCACAGTGGCAATGGGTGCACTATTGGAAGACCTAAGAAGAACTAAGGGAAAGTTCATTATGGAGAAAATATATCAATGTGGTCACTAAGAGTTGACAAGGACTTGATGGCACATAATCAGATGAGGCATTTATTGAGTTTTTGCTATTGAATTTAACTTGGGTTTATGGTGTTTTTTAAAAGATTTTTTATCCTGCCTTTATTATTTTTTATAAATAAATCAAGGCAGGGAACACACCTAATACTCCTTCCTCCTCCTATTTTCCCCACAACAACAACCCTGTGAGGTGAGTTGGGCTGAGAGAGACTGGCTGGCCCAAGGTCACCCAGCCGGCTTTCATGCCTAAGCAGGGCCGCAACTAGGGGGGAGGCAAGCGGGGCGTGCTCCAAAATGATGCCCGGGGGGCACCAAAATGACAAAATAACCCATGGGGGGGGGGCGCGGAATCCATGTTTGCCCCAGGTGACACAGACCCTAGTTCCATCCCTGTGCCTAAGGTGGGACTGGAACTCACAGTCTCCTGGTTTCTAGCCTGGTGCCTTAACCACTAGACCAGAGCTTTCCAAACTTTTCATGTTGGTGACACACTTTTTAGACATGCATCATTTTGCGACACAGCAATTCAGTTTTACTAGCAAACTGGAGGTTAAACTAACTAATTTATAAGAGATATGGACACATACATAAATTGTAATAGCGAAATGTATGGGGACACAACATATCTCATGAAAACAGAGTTCCCCTTTACAGCAGGGCAAGGCTTGGACAGAGCTCTCCTCTTACAGCAGGGCACAAGGCAGGCACTAGGACCTGCGCGGAATCACAGCAGGTTTGGAGGCAGCAAGGCACAAGGCAGGCACTAGGACCTGCGCGGAATCACGGCAGGTTTGGAGGTAGCAAGGCACAAGGCAGGCACTAGGACCTGCGTGGAATCACGGCAGGTTTGGAGGCAGCAAGGCACAAGGCAGGCACTAGGACCTGCGCGGAATCACAGCAGGTTTGGAGGTAGCAAGGCACAAGGCAGGCACTAGGACCTGCGTGGAATCACGGCAGGTTTGGAGGCAGCAAGGCACAAGGCAGGCACTAGGACCTGCGCGGAATCACAGCAGGTTTGGAGGTAGCAAGGCACAAGCCAGGCACTAGGACCTGCGTGGAATCACGGCAGGTTTGGAGGCAGCAAGGCACAAGGCAGGCACTAGGACCTGCGCGGAATCACATCAGGTTTGGAGGCAGCAGGGCACAAGGCAGGCGCTAGGACCTGCGTGGAATCCTGGCAGGGCTCGGAGGCAGCAGCAGTGAGGTGCTTGAGGCTCTGAGCGTCTGACTCAGAGGTTTCTTGTTATGTTCGCACAACACACCTACACACTGAAGCCGACACACTAACGTGTCGCAACACACAGTTTGGAAAGCTCTGCACTAGACTTTGCTGCTTGCTGTTTGGTTTGCTGTTGTAACAGAAGCAGAAAAAAGATTACCTTCTCTTTCATCAGACGGAGCTTCTGCAAAGTGTAATCTTAGCTCTGGTTTCTTGGATGCATTGCAATACAGCAGAATTGTACTACCTCATTTGCAGTACAGAAAATGCTGGAAACTATCCAGCAAATTTGATATCTAAATTAAAAAGCTACAAAGACATTTTTCATGACCAATCCATATTACAAAATTGTAGAGAAGAAGAAATCTTACAATTATATACAGCCATCCAAAGTAGTCCTGGAAATGTATTGTAAAGGGTTTTTTAAAAAAAATAATCTATATTCTATTGTAAGTCCACAAAACAGGACTTTTTCTGTATTCAATGATATTGATCGGAAGTAAATGTAACACAGTAGCAGTGAAATTACTGCTAAAAATAATAATAAGAAAACCTGATATAGATAGAAAAGCCTAAAAGCTTTATCTAGCCTTTCACAACATTCATATTTTTTGACATGGAAGCCTTTTGATTAAAAAAATAAATAAATCAGATAATCTGCCTCTGAAATCTAGTGTACTCTCAAAATAGAAAGGAAATGAATATTCACAAACATTCTAAATTTGGGCAATTTTAAAATGTTGCCATTCTGATTGTTTTGATAAACTATATGTAAAGTATATTGGGTAACAAGTGCTGTGAAAAAAATAGGAGCTACCTATTATAATCTTAACTAAGATTGTAAGAAAAAGGAAAGGACGAAGGGCAAAAAAGAACAGGAAAGAAAGAAGAGGCAGGCCCCTAGAAGTTAAGGGTTTAGCAGAAGTCATGTTGCTCAGGAATTGCTTAAACATTCATATTTGGAAGATATGTGAATATCAGGTTTAAAACCAGATCTAGCATTTGAATGTGAAACCTCATCTTAGGCTTTATTTTTCATTGTTTGGGAGCCAATCTCATAAGATCTGTGATATAATGCCATTGTGTGTTAACGATCAGATTATAGCTAGCTATGACATATCATTGTCAGGTAACAAGTAGTGTCAAATGCTGAATAGAATTGTGTGTAAATACTGTTGAATACCAAATAGCATTGTGTGTCAGTTCTTAGGTGCAGCAATATGTCAGCATTCAAATGTTGAAATCAAACACTTGTGGATGCCGGATGCAGATGACCCGTGCTTGGTCAGGCATAGATTAATCCATGTCAAAATTTTGGAGTTAAGGATTTTGAGGAAAATTGGGAAGAATCATACCTGCTATATTCTACATCTGACATCAGTTTCAAGGATAAATGGGCTCGCTCCTGGCCCTGTTTTGTTGTATGCATCTTCAGAAATGGGTTTCTTTGTCTCACTGAAAAAAGTCAGGTAAGGGAATTCATGTGCCACAGAAAGATCCTGCTTTGTTTAATGAACAGAATATATAATTGGTGTTGAGGGAGGGAAGGGAGGGGTTGTCTGCAGAGTGCTGGCTGAAGTCGGAGAAAATGTGCTTTGTTCTTGGGCAATGAAGTTAAGAAGCAGAGGCTGGAGAAAATTATTCTATCTTCCACTGCCCAGACACAAGGCAAAACTTGAGCTGAGGGAAGTGGTGACACGTGGCTCTGTAGAAACCAAGGGAGCAGAACTGAATAGCCATTGCATGACATGAAGGTATACGGCATCCTTTGAACGATGAGGCATGGCGTGTTCTTCTGGCCTTTGCTTTGAGGGTGCTCTTGGATACATCAAAAAGCCGAAAGGGAAATGGCTGGAAGAGAAATTCAGAAACCTAATTTGGCAATCAAGTCTTGATTGTTAGAACTGAAACTGACATAGGCCTGTAGGAAGCCTAGATGAAGTTCCTAGCTCATCCAGGAACATGTGAAATGATCAACAGTATGATAAAAAAAACAGATGATTGCAACTGCTCCAGAAACAGATAGTGCCATGCCATCACAGTATGTATGTATTTAAACCAACCAATAGCCAAAGCTGCCTGGTCAGTTTACAATAGAACACCTCAAAAATGCCATCTGAATAAAAACATATATGATAAAATCAAGTAAAATACTAAATAAAAAGACCATGTAAACTAGGCAGCAGCATAGCAGTCATTTGGGACATGTTCACCCATGCTTACAAGATCAACTTATTTTCTTCATTTCCATCTGTCATTCGGAGACATATTCTGCAGAGGATGCTTAATCCATAGATCAATTTCTGAGGAGAGGTTTGTGATTTATGTATTCATGTGTGTGTGTGTGTGTGTGTGTGTGTGTGCGCATGCGCCTTTGAGTCAGTTTTTGACTCCTGGCTACTGCCTGGACAAGTCCCTGCAGTTTTCTTGGCAAGGTTTTTCAGAAGTGGTTTGCCATTGCCTGCTTCCTAGGGCTGAGAGACAGTAACTGACCCAAGGTCACCCAGCTGGCTTTGTGCCTAAGGCGGGACTTGGAAAATCCTTCCTTGAATAGAGGTGGGGGCCTCAGGCACAATCTTTCCCCTATTTTCCTTCCTGCTTTGTCTTCTGTGCCTAGGAAGATTAAGACCATTTCGCAAGCTCAACAGCAGCATGGTGATCTTAACGATCCTCCTTTAGATGATAAAGGGACTTAGAAATAACATCTCAAAATAACCATGACCTAGCCCCAGGTGCAAGGTCACACAGCCACCTAGAAACATATTTAAGGATTCCCTTACTAACTTTGCTCAGACTGAAGAAGCTCCTTGGATAAGGAGCGAAACGTTTCCACTGAGAAAATAGAAGTCCAGTTGACATGATTCAAGCTACAGACAATTCCACCTCGATGACTGAGAACCTTCATAGACATAAGGCGGGACTAGGACTCACAGTCTCCCAGTTTCTAGCCTGATCCCTTAACCACTAGACCAAACTGGCTGTCACTATACTATACTATACTATACTATACTATACTATACTATACTATACTATACTATACTATACTATGGACTTTGAAGAAGCACGAGTACAGGGCGAAAGGGAGAAAAGAGCTAAAAGGAAGGCACGTCAGTCAAACCCTCATCATGACCGTCTCCCACCCAGAAACCTATGCCCTCATTGTGGGAGGTTGTGCGGATCCAGAATTGGCCTTTACAGCCACTTACGGATCCACTGTTAAAATTTTACCTTTGGAAGACAATCTTCCAAAGAAGACACTCGGCTACGAGTGATCGCCAATGATACGATACGATACGATACGATACTATTATATGATCATCATTTGTACATAACTCTATTTCAAATTCAGTTTTCTTCTTCTCAATTCCAATTGTCCTTTTATCCACATTAAACCTCTCTTTCATCTGATTATAAGAAAACCATTGAAAAGAATGTCCTATAAATAGAGGGACATCTTCGTGCTGCTGTTAGAAGGATGTGAGGATGAGCCCATGCCACATTATTTTTCTTCTGCAATAAGCCTGTCTTGACCTGTACTCCCAGAGGACCCCTTTGGAAAACTGGTTTCTACTTAGATTTGCTTCCAACCAAATCAAGTTGACCAGCTTTAGTAGCTTTGGCCTGCGGCTTCAAACCCTCTCATCTTGGAGCTGCTTGGAACTGCGGCTACCTACCCACTTTCTGTGTACTGATTCCTCCCTCCCTCCGATGCCAATTGCCGCCTTCTTGAAGCAGTGGCATGGAACAAGAAGAGGAGTGCAAGTCCTTCTCGGGGGCTCCTCTGCCGCTCTGAGTCGGAAAAGAAATTAGTCTTGCTGAAAAACAGAGGATGAGCGGAGGGGGCTGGGAGCAAGGGCTGTCTACAGGTATCAGAAACAGCTGTCAGAATGGCTAATTTAACCGTCATTGGTGACTCCTCCCCATTTGAAGTCTTCATGGACTCTTCTGATATCTAAATGGCTGGATTACCTTTTCCATGTGGCAATTTTCCACACACGGTAGGCCTACCTTCTGCTGCAGTGTCTGAATTTTAGAAATCAGAAGCTGATCATCCTACCTGCAAATTTTAGCAGCATGTGTCACTTGTACATGGAGTACCTTTTCCGTCAGTTTTCCTCCTTCTCAGCTTTCTTATTGCAGACAAAGGGGAAATTTGTCTATGACTATTATGTCTGTCTCTGTTGAAGGTGGCATAGTCTGCTGTTTGCTTTATATTGTCCAAAAGGAGTTAGCAGAAAGCTTACAAAGTTAGTTACATAAAGAATTTATGAGAAAAAAAATAGTCCTGACAGCCTTTCTTTGTCTGTCAGGACTTTTTCCTCCCCATAAATTCTTTATTTTTTCTGCTTGGCTGTGGCAAGCACTGAGGCCTGAGGGAATAGTTAGCAAGTCGGGGTGGCTCTGCTCTTGCTTAGATAGCCTTCAGAGTGTGTGGATATACTCATGGGGAATGCAGTGAGTGTGTTGGTAGCCAGTTTCATCATGTCATCATCCATCATCAACCATCTGTTTCTCAACATCAACAAGGAATTTTAAGAAGCCTCAACCATGATTCCTCTTGTCTATGAAGGTTCTCAGTCATCCAGGTGGAATTGTCTGTAGCTTGAATCATGTCAACTGGATTTCTATTTTCTCAGTGGAAACGTTTCGCTCCTTATCCAAGGAGCTTCTTCAGTCTGAGCAAAGTTGGTAAGGGAATCCTAAATACACACAGCTACCTAGAAACATATTTAGGATTCCCTTACCAACTTTGCTCAGACTGAAGAAGCTCCTTGGATAAGGAGCGAAACGTTTCCACTGAGAAAATAGAAATCCAGTTGACATGATTCAAGCTACAGACATGATTCCTCTTGTTTCTCCACCATCTGCATTTGCAGGTTTATGGATTATGACACAAGTAAGTGGACTTATTTTCCAATGAAACTAAGCTTCTCCCCTTTTCTAAAATGTTATTTTGCCCCAAAGAAAATTGATGAAAAAAAGTCAGTCATTGTTACAGTTCATATCTGAAAGGCAATGATTCACCCTGAAGATGCTCCTGTAAATTAAGAACTTTTTAACATCTATGTCTTGGACTATATTTTTATTTAAGAATATTGTTTTTATTGTATTTTAATGACTACTTATTCTTGTTTTATTGTAAACCACCCGGAGTTGCTCTTTAGGAAGATGGGTGGTGACTAAATTTGAAATATAAATAAATAAATCACCACATTATGGGGGTGAAACCTTAGATCTGGCTAGCCTGACCTGCATTTGTAATAAAATTGTCATGTGACCAGCTCAACCGGAAACCCAGGTGTACAATTCCAATACAATATTGCCTAGATTTTATGTATTTATATGCAACCTTTCATCTTTGGAGCTCTAGGTGGTGTATTTGACTCCCTTCTCCCCATTTCATGCTCTCAGCAGTCTTGTGAGGCTTGATGAGTGTGATTGGCCAAGTTCATCCAGTGAATTTCATGGCTGACAGGAGAATTGAATTTTATTTATTTATTTAATTTATCTATCACATTTATATGGCCGCCCATCACACACAAAGTGACTCTAGGTGGTGTTCAATACAACCAACAATTAAAACATACTATGAAGGCCACTTAAAACAATAAATTAAATTAAATTAAATTAAATTAAATTAAATTAAATTAAATTAAATTAAATTAAATTAAATTAAATTAAATTAAATTAAATTTTGATTTAATTGACTTATTATAAATGACTATATCACACTACTCTCAATATAAAAATCCCTGGGGACTTTCCGCACTTTCACCTAATCATGGCACAAGCATGCCATGGCAACATCTTTTCCACGTCTCCATAATGGTGCCTCCATCTCATCCTCAGCCTTATGAGTGAGACAGGTTTAAATTGTCTTAGCCGTACTGGTGTAAAAGTAGCACTTTTTCCTCCTTATTCTGACACAGTTGATGTAGAAGAGTGAGGGACACCTAATTTCCTGCCAGTCTGGGTTTCTGCTGATCTGAGCATGTGCGGAGCCCTTCAGTTTAGCAGTGGGGAAAGGCCCTGAGTTGTGAGCTGCAGTCATGAACTGCTGAGTCACAAAATCTCAACTAAATTTAATAACACTTCCTTAAACTGGTGTCCTCCATAGGCACTATAACTGCAAACATTGGGGGGGCATTTTATCTGCCTCTGCTGTAACATTTATTTATTGAATTTCATCACCGCCCATCTCCCCCAAACATATACCTGTATCTCACCCTCCAGTCAGCATACAGGAACCGTAGCTATTTTTCAGTTTGATCACACTTCTAGTCCTAGTCATGCCTCTCAACCTGCAGCCTACATTGGACAGACTGGTGCCATCACAGGATAACTGGATACACAATCGCAACATGAGAAACGGCAATATCTAAGTACGAGTGGCAGAAAAATTTCATCTCCTTGACATTCTGTCACTGATCTCAAGTTATCATTTTGGAGTAAAGGGTTAACAAAACAGCTTAGCTAGAATTTATCAGGTGATTTAACTCTATTTTTCAATGACTGAACAGGGACCAAAGTTTCTTTGGGGTTAATTAGTCCACCAGTTCAAGAATGTCTGCAAATTATATGCTCTAGAAGACACTGTCTGTATGGACTCACAGGCAATTCTCAGTGGTAGGTGGTGCTGCCTCCATTTTACAAACTCAAGGGGCTCTTTTCAACAGCTATGAAACAACTGCCTAATTTGGGAGTCACAACCCTCAAATACTACCACACTGAGCATCATTATACCTGGGGAATGTCAATTTAAAAAACTCATGCATTACATAATTCGGTCTAGTTGCTTCTCCCACGAAAGTAAATTATGTTTTATTATAATACTGGGAGGACAAAATTGCTTTGGATATTGAAAATTGGAAATATGCATGAAGAAAGGAATGAAGATGAAAGGAATGGTTAGGAACTGGATATAAATCTGAAGACCTAACAGAAACGTCATGGAAAAAAGGAGGTGGAGATGATTATTCTCAAGTAAGTATATGTCTCTCTGTGTTAGTATAATTTACTTATTTATTTCAGAGGATGTGGAAATTAATCACATCCATCCATGCATACTGATAATTGCTGTTCCCTTTCAAAGTATGTGAAGTTATACAAAATGCAGAAAAGGAGGAAGAAAGAGAGAATGAGAGAGTATCTACATGTCTGAGAAAGAATTGTATACATCTGAACTCACTGCTAGGGTTTGAATAATGTATTTCTATACTATGCATTTTGTGAATTACTTCTTGGGAATCAAGGACATCAGTTGGCACAATCTGCCCATGAAAATAATGACATTTCCCCCCTGGACTGTGCAAACTGGGTGCGGTCATTTGAAAGGAAGCTCAGTGGTTATCCATAGGCCATTGTCCACAGCTGTAGGAAAACAAGTCTTGAAGAAACTTTGCTGACATTTATGAAAGTCTTTAGATAGGCAGGTGGTTGGGCATGTCCATGTGGAGTCTTTGCATCTGTTCAGGATCAGCTTCACATCTGTACAATAAGTCGTCAGCTGACCAGATTCATTTCCAGCTCAACTGCAATGTATTTGATATATTTGTCTTTGGAGTGCCGTGATCAGTTTTTCCCAGATGCAGGAATTCATGCCTTGCCACACCATCCCTCTCCTGAACTTCAGCTATGCTGGCATGAGAGCTAGAGTTGGCAAAGCCGGAAGCAAGAGCCCTTGCCTTGCCTTCTGAGGCAGTCAGATTTAGTGTCCAGTGAGCTAAAAATCTCTGCAGCTCCTTTCCTCCCCTCACCTGATAGCTAATTCCAGTGTGAAAAGCTTTCCCTTAAGTCCAGCCTTGCAGGTATTTGCTAGATTTTTAGGAAGGTCTATGTCAGCCCTTCAAGGTAGTCCAGACAAGAAACCAAAACCATGAGTACTAACATTACCTTTATTGTAAGGTTACAGTAACAGAGGGGCGTGGTGGCTCAGTGGGTAAGACACCAGGCTTGTCGATCGGAAGGTCGCAAGTTCGGAGGTTCGAATCCCTAGCCCCGCGTGACGGAGGGAGCTCCCGCACTTGCCCCAGCTCTTGCCAACCTAGCAATTCGAAAGCATGCAAATGCAAGTAGATGAATAGGTACCACTTCGGTGGGATGGTAACAGCGTTCCGCGCGCGTCATGCGGCCACATGACCGTGGAAGCGTCTTTGGACAACACTGGCTCTTCGGCTAACAAACAGAGATGAGCACCGGCCCCTAGAGTCGGACACGACTGCACAAATGTGCGGGGGGAACCTTTACCTTTTTACAGTAACAGAATCTTACAAGTCTGAAAGCACATCTCTCCCCCCTCACCTTTATTTTCCAGGGAACTAGGGAGGGTCCCTTCTGAGGTGCTTTCCAAGTCCCCAGTCCTTCTGTGGGCTGAGATGCCTCTTTATCTGACTGTTGTCGTGGCTGCAGCTCTTCCTCCTCCTCCTCCTCCTCCTCCTCCTCCTCCTCCTCTCAAGGATATTCCCATAGACCATTACAGTCTAATTTGATCATTTTGAAGTAAGGGGCACAGGAAACTGCTTTATATCTGGTCAGATCAGTGGTCCAGTGATTCATGTTTTTTGCAATGCCATAGAGTTCACACATAATGGAAGACCATAAATCCTGGTTTACAAATCAACCCAATTTGTAGGTTCAACCTGATTTTTCTGGTTTCAGGCAGGACTCTGATATTTTCATTCATTGTGTTCATTCTCATCATTCTAGAAAATGGATATTGAAATACTGACAGGCACTTAATGATTAAGTTCAGTGCCTTTAAGAGCAAGGACACTCTACTAATTAAATCAGGATGAAATTAGTGCCTAGAAATGATTAATGGCAAGTCAAAAGAAATCAGGCATGATAGCAGACTTACGCTATTCTGTTCAGCTTCTTGGGTAGGTGAAAGTCCCTTTTCTTCTTCATGGTATCAGGTAATAAATTAGAGGGGTTTAACTGAAGTGTGTAGTTTCATCCTGGTTGATAAAAGTACCACACCTTTGGTGGCAATAACGTGGGAAGAACATGGTTTATATCAGGAGTGGGCACCCCCAGGTGCCGTTTCTGACTATGATGCTGAAACTTGACATGGTGCTTACCGTTTTGAGATAGAGCAAACCAGCTTATGGGAGAGAGGAATATATCTCTTATGTGAAGAAAGATTGGCCATCTGTACTGATGCCAATAATAGAAAGTGAACAAAGACAGAAATAGACTACTGGTTGTTAAAATGTTTGGTACGCCATCTGCCAGAGGAGGTTTGCTTTAGCTCAGCCTAGTCATTCGTCATCCTCCCTCTTTTACTGGGGTCTTAATGGCATCTCCTGTCAGTGATGCAGTGAGGTGAGTGCATGTCCATCTTGGAGAAGGAGGAATAACTATAATTTCTTGATCCATGAGGGGGCCCTTAAGGTATCCTCTTTCAAGAATTAGCCATAGAGTTCACATACAGTGGGTGTCTGGAAAATGGCAGAGTTCACATACTGTATTAAACCATGGTGCCTGTATCTTACATCGCACCATGCTATAAACTATGCCCACAAACCACAGTGGCTTGGTATATGTATCATGGTAAACCAAAATTATATTAAACCACCTCATAAATTAGGACAATGTGTGAATTTAGTTCTGATGTGAATTGGGCCACAATGGTTAATCCAGTAAATCAGGGTTAAAAGAATAACAATATGAGTCAGGGTTAAAAGAATAACAATATGAGTCAGGCCAATGTGTTTACAGTAAACACCAGTCATAATTTCTGCAAGATTCCAGCTCATTTTTTATTTGCTAGAATCACTCCCTATTGAGTCTAACTTTGTATCTTTTTAATGCCTGTTTGGGATGCAAATGACAGAACTGTAATCAATGACTTTTTTTACATGTCTTCTCAAGGGAACATTCCCAACACCCCCACCCCCACCCCCACCCCCACCACACTTTCTAACCTTTTTATTTTTAAAGCTGAAATTGGGTTTTCTTCTATGTACTTTAAGCCCATAATCCTTCTGTGTGAAGATATAAATGCTACAAGTTACTGAGCATCACTCAAGATTCTCAAAGGCAATTAAATGTATAGCAAAATTTTTCAAGAAGAAGCTCCAGCTGAATCTGCTGCAATCATGGGAATCAAAATTAAAGTTTTTATGAAGGAAGCCTCCTTTTATTTTACAGGAACCAAAGTGAAAAAGAAGAAAAGGATTTTTAAAAATAATTAAATTAATTAGCATCAGTGGTTTGGATGCTAAATTAATATGGTAATATCCATAAATGCCATAGTATATTATTTAGCACCTATATCCTCTTTGAATCTGACTCTGAATTAAATACTAGGGCTATCAGGTCTGGGCTGAAAAATTCTGGGTAATTACTAGATGGGAGCAAAGAGATGGAACTTTTTATCTCTTTGTTGTCATCTAGTTGTAGCCTGGAGTTTTGCAGCTCAGATCTGGTTGCCCTATAAATATTCCTGTATTTAATGGTACATTTAAATAGTGTATTTAATTCTTCTAGTAAACTCAAGTGATCTTGCTTTTTAACCTTTTTTTGTCTTGGTGGAACTTTGTCTCTACACAACTTACTTCTTTTTGTCAGTGTATGTAAAGAAAAATATATTATTCTTGGGATTTTACTGGTCTGACAAGGACATACAAATGAGATAATGGCTAGCAGCTGAGACTAATTAACTCAGGTGTTGGCTGAGCTCACCAACCTTGAGAGGTAATTGACTGCTGCTAATTAGCTGCACCTGTATCTGGGTATGAGTAAGCAGAACTATGTGTATATATATCATGGATGTGAAACATGGTGTGTGTGTAGTTTTTGTATGGAGTTGGTTGAGGAGTGTACTTGTGAATATTGTGTGCTGTATAGTAAAGGTCTGTATATATTTGAAGCAACAGACTCTGGTTTATTACAGCAGCAGACAAGCAGATTTCTTTCGCAGCAGCAGTGGACGGTGCAATGCTCTATGCACTCTGACACTTTTTAAGGGAAAATTCCATGGTAAAGGCACTTAATTAACAAAATCAAACCTTACCAGTGGTTCTGGGACTACACAATCATATTAGCTGGCCAAACTTCACCAGTCTGGGAATATGGAGACTAGAGGCATCTGCAGGGGTGGTCAAAAAAAAACATCAATTGTGCTGCTGTGACTGCCATGTTGAGTTTTTTGACCCCACCCCCCTCCAGTGGATGCCACTGAGAGAGACCCACGTTTTCCAGGAAGTGTCCCATTTCAGCAAGGCTGCCAGACATTCTATTCTTTTTCTATTGGCCAAGAAGCCATAAGCGTGGCTTGGTCCCTGTCCTCAGTTATAGCCTGAAAGATGAATTCTGGGCTGCCAAGACTTCATAGTGCCTCCTGTAATGGAGAGGACTTTTTTTCAGACACGTTTTCTCTCTGGGTCTTTTTCTTGGAAAACTAGGTAGGCGTAGGCAGTACCCAGTTGATGATGGCAAGATGGTGATTATGGCAGCACAATTGAAATCACACCGGGAAGGTCAGAGCATTTTTACACTGTTGCTGTTTCTGCTCCCTAATCAATCCCTCAAAAGCTGTTTGAAAACAAATTTCTTCATTGTTGTAGACCTTGGCATGCTGAAAGCAAGGGGCAAAATCACTGCTTGCCTTGATTTGCCTTGGGTCCTGCAAGAACAGAAATCCCCTCATCCCTCTTCCACAGAGGAGGTGGGAAGGAGGAGAGGCAAACAGCTTAGAGCTTTGCCCTTCTCTTATTTCCTGCAGAAGAGAAGGGGGAGACTGACCAATCTTGACAGTTTCACCCCTTCCTTGCTTTGCCTGGACTACTAAGGAGAAGAGGCAAAGTTCTCCAGATGGCCTTCCCTATGGTGGCTGAAACTCAGGAGCCAGAAGGAGGGTGAGGGAATTTCCACAGAGCTCCAGCATTTCCTGCTGAAAACTGGCTTCAGGATGGTTCAGAATCCAGTTGAGCTGAAGAAGCCTGGATCAGCTACCAAAGCATGGAGGCAGGGTAGGATTACAAGGGCGTGGAGCTGATCCAGGAGTGGTGCAAACACCTTGTGTGCTGTTACAAAGAGGCTTGTCCTCTGCTATAGAATTAGGAATGTTTTATGCAACACCAGAGCAAATTCAATGAACACTACCTGACAAGACAGGAGACTAACGGTAGATTTTAAAAGCTGTAATTTAGCAACATAAGCACCTCACATTCATTCTCTCAGTCATTCTGGTCTGACATACCTAAAACCCTTCTTACGCTGGATGGGGAGCAAAAGGGTGTGGGAAGTCCCCTTACTGTGCTCTTTCCGATGAATCTTGGTGGAGTGGAAGATGGGATGTTGGACTTCTCTTCCCTACAGCCCTCTTTTATAAAAATGTTCGATTATCTTAGCATCACAGATCATGTCATGATCCGTCATCAAAGTCTAATAGTTGTCCATCTGATAAAGATATTCTTTTCTACAACTCTACAGACCATAGGGAATACAAGAATTCTATCGGAAAAAGTTCTTAGGAATTCTCTGTTCCTTCATAAATTGTCTTGGAACATCTCATAGATTGATCAAGTTTTGCATATGCATTCTTACCCTCATTTTCTCCCACATGGTAATAGGATTGCAACTTGGGCCAGGTGCCCCTGATTTTCTGGGTCCAGGAAAAGTATATGAAGCATACATGTGGGGTAGTTTCCTTCCTTGGTTTGGTCCAAACCTTCTCTTTGGGTTTGACTGGAAACACCCTGCTTTGCTCTTTGATGTCTTCCTCTGCCCCAGCTCCCACCTACCTTCTCAACCATTCAAATGCAACAATCCTCCCCCTGCCAAAAAAAGGATATTTATTCTACCAAGCCCAACTGGGCCAGTGTTCGATAATTTGGTGTGATGTTTTTCCAGCCATCTCCCTAGACAGTGTTAAGTGGGAAATCTCAGGGCAGCAGCTGCTGTTACATGACTTTAGCTCGAAATCCTGGCCATGTGAAACGCCACTGATCCTATTATCTTTCCTGAGTCTTTATGCCAAAATGTAAAAGCTTCAGACCAACTGGCCTTGCTATCTACTGTCTGTTCAGATATTGTCTGCATAGTGCGTGGTGCCATGCCTTTTCTACCCACTGCGGATTAGTACGGAAGGCAGAAAAGTGTAACATTTTTGATGTGTCATGCTTCTCTAGTAAATAAAGCAACTAAAAACAGAAAAATATGAAGCTTTAATTGCAAATCGTTTCAGCTTCTGCCTTCTTTGACTGTGCTGAAATCTATTACAATAGTCAAGCTGAAATCATAAGACTCTTTTAGGGAGAAAAATTCCCAAGTAAGGTTTATTTATTCAGACATCACGTCTTATTTGTAATGTTGCTGGTTCGGCTGGCCTTGCAGTGCTTGTTAATTTGGAGGGGCTGCGATTGTATGCAATGAAGTGCTTGGCAACAATTTGATGGGAGGAGGGGAATCGACGTTAAGGTTTTGGAATGGCATTGGGGAGACCCAGATTCTAGTCCATCCTTCGCCATGAAGCTCCCTGGATGGTTGTTGTGGAAAAAAAAATGGGAGGAGAGAGCACTGTCTGTGCCACCGAGCTCCTGAAAGAAAGTCAGGATATAAATCTAAGTAACAAATAAATAAAGTTGCAGATTTATGGGTCTTAACCTATATGTGCAGATTAGCCATTTTTCCTTTAAATTAGTTATGACACCCTAGATATTAAAATTCAGTAATATAAATTACATTGCAAGACCTTTGATATATTTATGGGCTGGAGCTAATTAAATGAAAACATATTTGCATGGTTAATAGTCTCCATCAAGATCAGGTTTCACGTGCTTACATTATCACATGGCGGGGGGGGGGGGGGACGGACGGTGGGGAGGAAGAAAGATGTGCTCACTATTTCCATGGACACAGTATGAAAGTATGCATTGTGCTCACAGGTTTTAGAAACATACAAAATATTGATTGTGGCAAAATATTATGTACAGTATATTAACTTGACCTGAAGTCATTGATGTACATATCATATTTTGAAATTTTGAAATTGATGCACATATCATATTTTCAGTTAAATGTAATTTCAAAAAATGAGAATCTGAAAAGCAAATAAACCTGGAAATGTAACATTTCCAGTGTGTGATTCTGAATGCAGCTCAAGTGATTTGCAGACTCCAGACATGGCATCTTCATGTTGCTGCCAGTTTGCATACTCCTACTTCTGAAGGATTATTAATATGGGTGCATTCAGCTGGGAATTTTGTTTATAGCTGAGTGCTCAGATAACAGCTTCTCTACGTGTATATTCAAGTTTGGCCTGTCAAATAAAATAGGCTGGATTTGAATTTTAATACAAAAAGTGATTGTACAAATCAGCTGGAAAACACCAGGTTTTTTTTAGACAAGCAAGAAGAAAGCCATTTTACAACAGCGTAAATCAAGGAGAGGCGGCAGATCTAATTTTACCCTTAGTGATGGATGTTATCTTGCATGAGACAATTAATGCTGAATCTTTTATTGAAGGTTCCAGATTGAAACTGCTTTTAAGTAAATGGCATACCTCCTTGGGGCAGTAATAGCAAAGCATGAGCCTAGAGGGAATTGGGGGTTGCTGAAACTACACACTGGAATGTGTTTGGGGCCTTGTAGCTATCACTCCAGCCAATTCCATTTCCTATCTCAAGGGCAACGTTATACAAGCAGCTATTTCTCAGAAAAACAGCCACCACTATCTTACTGCATATTGTTTTGTTGTGCTTTTCTAGTACTCTTTCTGGGAAAATACAGTAAATCTTCTCTGGAAGAGAGCTTTGGAATGGAACATGCACAAACTCACCTGCGTTTTCTACAGTATTTGTTTTTGGAAAACTGCAGCACCTCTAACCAACTGAACCTGCAACATAAACCAGTAAAGTCTCCCTTCTGCCTGGGCTACAGAGGTCATGAAAATGTCCACAAACAGTGAAGAGGCGAGATTGGTGAGGGGGATATTTCTCCATTCCAACTTTGCTGTTTTAGAAATGGTTAAGACTGTTAAGGACCAATAAGAGAGGCTGATTTGTATCAGCTTCAGGGCTAAATAAACTGCCTTTAGGTGAAAATTTGGAGTGATTGTTGTTTGGATTAGCATGCTAAGTCTTTTCAAGGAAGGTTTTGAGGGAACCCTGGCTGGAATCCTCCCATTCATCCCATTGGGGTACGTATCTAGCAGAGCATGTGTATATGAGTAGAACCAAGCCCATGAAGAATGTCTAGAGAGAGACACGTAAGGCCAAAAGGGACAAGTAGAGTGTATTAAGGAAGCTACAGGCTCTAAAACAAAGCCTGCGTCTCTGAGCTGTCTATCTATCTAGTGGGGGTAAGGAAAATGAAGTACTTCATTCTTTCTATAGGAAGCAGAGCCGATGAACTGTAGCTTGAATCATGTCAACTGGATTTCTATTTTCTCAGTGGAAACGTTTCGCTCCTTATCCAAGGAGCTTCTTCAGTCTGAGCAAAGTTAGTAAGGGAATCCTTAAATATGTTTCTAGGTGGCTGTGTGACCTTGCACCTGGGGCTAGGTCATGGTTATTTTGAGATGTTATTTCTAAGTCCCTTTATCATCTAAAGGAGGATCGTTAAGATCACCATGCTGCTGTTGAGCTTGCGAAATGGTCTTAATCTTCCTAGGCACAGAAGACAAAGCAGGAAGGAAAATAGGGGAAAGTTTGTGCCTGAGGCCCCCACCTCTATTCAAGGAAGGATTTTCCAAGTTGGCATAAATGGATTCCTTGACCCCTCTCTCAAACCACCTATCTGCACTGCAAGGAGGTCACATCAGTCAATCCTAAAGGAAATCAACCCTGACTGCTCATTGGAAGGACAGATACTGAAGCTGAAGCTCAAATACTTTGGCCACCTAATGCGAAGAGGGGACTCACTGGAAAAGACCCTGATGCTGGGAAAGACTGAAGGCAAAAGGAGAAGGGGACGGCAGAGGATGAGATGGTTAGATAGCATCACCGATGTAATGAACATGAATTTGAGTAAACTCTGGGAGACAGTGGAGGACAGGAAGGCCTGGCGTGCTATGGTCCATGAGGTCACGAAGAGTCGGACATGACTAAATGACTGAACAACAACAACAAGTGAGTAGTCTGGCTTTATTTCCTGGAGTATGGATCTTCTTGCAGTCCAAGGCACTCTCAGAATTTTCCTCCAACACCACAGTTCAAAAGCATCTATCTTCCTTCGCTCAGCCTTCCTTATGGTCCAGCTCTCGCAGCCATAGGTTACTACGGGGAATACCATCGCTTTGACTATGCGGATCTTTGTTGTCAGTGTGATGTCTCTGCTCTTAACTATTTTATCGAGATTTGTCATTGCTCTCCTCCCAAAAAGTAGACATCTGATTTCCTAGCTGCAGTCACCGTCTGCAGTAATCTTTGCACCTAGAAATACAAAGTCTGTCACTGCCTCCACGTTTTCTCCCTCTATTTGCCAGTTATCAATCAAGCTGGTTGCCATAATTTTGGGTTTATTTTAGGTTTAACTACAACCCAGCTTTTGCACTTTCTTCTTTCACCTTTGTCATAAGGCTCCTCAGCTCCTCCTCGCTTTCAGCCATCAAAGTGGTATCATCTGCATATCTGAGATTGTTAATGTTTCTTCCAGTGATTTTAACTCCAGTCTTGGATGCATCAAGCCCAGCACGTTGCATGATGTGTTCTACGTACAAGTTGAATAGGTAGGGGAGAGTATACAACCCTGCCATACTCCTTTCCCAATCTTAAACCAGTCCGTTGTTCTGTGGTCTGTTCTTACCGTTGCTACTTGGTCGTTATACAGATTCCTCAGGAGGCAGACAAGGTGACTTGGTATCCCCATACCACCAAGAACTTGCCACAATTTGTTATGATCCACACAGTCAAAGGCTTTAGAATAGTCAATAAAACAGAAATAGATGTTTTTCTGAAACTCCATGGCTTTCTCCATTATCCAGCGGATATTGGCAATTTGGTCTCCAGTTCTTCTGCCTTTTCTAAACCCAGCTTGTACTTCTGGCAATTCTCGCTCCATGAATTGCTGGAGTCTACCTTGCAAGATCTTGAGCATTACCTTACTGGCATGTGAAATAAGTGCCACTGTTCGATAGTTTGAACATTCTTTAGTGCTTCCCTTTTTTGGTATGGGGATATAAGTTGATTTTTTCCAATCTGATGGCCATTCTTGGGTTTTCCAAATTTGCCTCTGTTTTGACTCCTCACCAAACCGTGATGTCCGGATTATGCATCCAATTGATTCCTCCACCTCTGTTTCTGTTCTCCCCCTCTGTATCTCGCTAGCCAGTGGGAAAACATCTGCAAATCCACACAGGGATATGATGGGGAAGGAAGACGTAGCTTACTCCTACTGCCTTACTCAGAGATGAGTTCCATGGTCTTCCAAGTAAAGGTGGTGATGCACAGCAGGCCGCAGGAAGCAAGGAAACAGCTGGACTTTGGCCAGGTAACTCACACTCTGATTCAGTTCCTCCCCCACTGCCTCTACTTGTGCCAAGCCCCACACAGCTGGCAAGCCCAAGAAATGAGAGCCACATGGATTTCAGATGGACATCTTTAATGTTTAAAGAACCAGTTTGGTGTAGTGGTTAAGGCATCAGGCTAGAAACCGGGAGACCCTGAGTTCTAGTCCCACCTTAGGCACAAAGCCAGCTGGGGGACCTTGGGCCAGTCACTTTCTCCCAGCCCTAGGAGACAGAAATGGCAAAACACTTCCTAAATGTTGCCAAAAATATAGCAACAAATTAAGGCAGGCACTCTTTGCTTCCTTCACAGAGCCCCCACATCTGGGCTGGACTGCCTCTTCTCACACCAGCTGAACTCCTCCTTTGCCCCCCCCCTTCCCACTGTCTCTCACAGGTTGACACCTTTTCTGCAAAGCGTGAAGCCAGTCCATTGAAAGAAAGCAGTAACAGGGTAGTTTGGGCAGAGAGAGATGGGTGTTAATGATGGGCTTTTGTTGGTTATTGCAAACAGATGTGCTTTGAAATAAGCCTAGACATGTCTGCAAGGTATTTCAATGTATTATTTCCAGCATTAGTCATGCATCACTTTATTTAACATGTCTGTGCCAGTAGGGATGTAGCTAGGGTGGGATGGGACCCTAGCAAAGAAAGCAAGATGGCCTTTCACACCATGGAGACTGAGACTATAAGCATGTACAGAGTGCAATAACAACAACAAAAACTATACCAAGTTCATCAGCCAACCAAATCAAAGCAGTTGCTTTTTCTGTTTGCCAGCTTACCCTACATAACTCAGCCAGGTCAGTGACTGGGGTCAAGCAATGTTATCCTTGGCCATGTGCAGGTGAAGGCCATGGGAGTGGGGTTGTAAAGAGTCCTTCAAAAGGTTTCCTTTACCTTTTTCCATCTGCAAATGTACTGATTATCTTTGGAATATCCAGTTCATTCTCAGCCAGGGAGACAGAATGGTGGTGGTGGTGGTGGTGGAGGGTAGGGGATATGCCTCATCAGCTGGAAATGGCCAATAAGTGCCAGGCAGAACCCACCTGCTATAGATCACCTGTCTCTTCTGCCAACAGAATGGGCAGTGAAGTGCTTGTGATTTTACACTCCCTGTGACTGCTGCTGGAAGTGCTTGGTTGAAGGGATAAACACAACTTTAACCCATGTACAGTTAAGGAGGATTTGAGCTTGTCTCACTCATGGACTGAGATGAGATGAAGGCAATTATCAGAAGAAAGGTGTTGCCAGGGCATGTTTGTACTGGGGTTAGATGCAAGTGGGCATTGGCCCAAAGAGAGAGGAACAAAGGAGGAGTCCCTTGTTTGCTACCTTTACTCTTAAGGCTTCTAGCGGTCAATAGGATAAGTGATGCAAAGAACTGATGCTTCTGGAATGTATCTCTGACAAAATTGATCTACAATTTCCTTAAATGCTTGGGCTTTCTCTCTAGAGTTTGACCTAGGCTTGATATTATGCTGGAGCACATGTTGGCTGGGAATTTGGGGAGCTATGATCGTGGCCGATCTGAAGACACCAGCTTGAGGAGGCTGCTCCATACAGTCTCTACGGCATGGTAGCTCGCCTACCGTCTGCAAGCTAGACTCTGAAAGAAGACGGCAGCTTAATTGCTGATGCAACCTGCTAAGTTAACAAACAAATATATGCGTGTGTATTGATTTTCTAGGCCACTGCATTATTGTTCTCCTTTTGAAGGAGATGATGAATTCCCCTTATTACCCTTAAACAGGCAGCTAAGTTAATTAAGATTCTATTTTGTCAGCACAAGGAAGAGAAAATGTGGCTACACAGATACTGCCTCAGGCTGAAAGTCTTCTCCTGTATATTAACAGCAGACACATGAGGATGCTTTTGTAGATGGTCCCACCACATACGAAGTTGGAGGAAGTTTTTCAGAAGAGCAACATCCCCTAAGGAAGGGAATCCCAAACATCCAGTGATCTGAGAATGCCGAACATTTGCTGAGGAAAAACTGGAGGCAGGTGGCAGAAGGAGAATGGAATGAAGCATTCTGAAAAAGGGCAGGACTGGCTATCTTTCTGCCACCCTGCACAGGATCCCTCTGCATTGCAGCATTGCAACATTTTATTGCAGGTCTAAGAATGAAGCTTTATTACAGATCCATTGCTGCTCCTTAGGTTAGATCAGTGTTTCTCAACCTCAGCAACTTTATGTAAGGCACTCCATCCGATATCTGTAATCTCCCTACTCTAGAGTAACTCACAGACGCATGAGTTCTTAGAAGTAGAGTAGTTTATTACAGGATACAGAAGCTAGCACGAACAAAGACTGGAATGGCGATTCTGGGAACAAACAGCATATTTAAACCTTTCCCTCCCCCAGGGTCCTTTGCTGCTGACACGTGTGGTCAGGTCTACCTGGTTGCTCCGGCAACCGCCTCCCAGATGTGTATTCCCGTGCGTCGGGTGGATGTCAGCTTCGCACCACTTCCAGTCTTCTGAGGGGCCCTTTGTCTGCCTGCCCTTTTGGCAGAGATCGGATGATCTCTGACATGCTCCCGCCCCAAAACTCACCCCCCCGGTTCAGTGGGGTTTGTCTGGGAATTCTTTATGGAACTTCTTGACTAATTTAGGGGCGCGTGTGTGTTTGGCGCTGACCCATTCCTTGTCTCCAATTGGTAGGTGTTGCCACTTCACTAGGTACTGTAGCTGCCCCTTGTGTCTTCTGGAGTCCAGGATTCTATCAATCTCGAAATGTGGTTCGCCCTCCACCAACAATGGGGGGGGGGGGTTCCTCTGGTTCAGGGTGCCAGTGTTGTGAACTGTGGTGTTGTTTCAACAAACTGATGTGGAACACAGGATGCACCTTTCTTAGCGCTTTTGGCAATTGTAATTTTGCCGCTACTGGGTTGATGACCTCAATGATTGGGAATGGACCTATGAATTTTGGTGCCAATTTCCGTGATGGTTGTGTTGTCCGCAGATTTTTTGTTGACAAATACACCTTGTCTCCTACTCTTAATTCCCATTCTTCCCCCCTCTTACGGTCCGCATATTTTTTGTAACTAGCTTTGGCTTCCTTCAATGTTTGCACCATGACTGGCCAATTGCTGCTTAGTTTCTCTATCCATTCATCCGCTTTTAGGGGTTGTGGCAATTCCGTGTTGTGTGACATGGCCAGTTCGGGGATAGTTACAAAGTCCTGCCCTGTGGCGACTTTGAATGGTGAAAACCCCGTGCTTTGATGTACCGCGTTATTGTAGCAACCTCTGCGAACGGCAACAGTTCCGCCCAATCATTCTGTTGGTAGTTAGTGTAACATCTAAGGTATTGCTCCAATGTAGCGTTCAGGCGTTCGCTCGCACCATCTGTGCAAGGATGGAACGCACTGCTGAGCCCCTGTGCCGCTCCAATTAAAGTCAAAAAAGCCCGCCAAAATTTGGAAGTAAAAGTGCTGCCACGATCGCTGATTATGCGTTCCGGCGTTCCGTGGGCTCTATAGATGTGTTGTATGAACAGTCTAGCTAGTTTTTGAGCATTCGGTATTCCTTTGCATGCAATGAAGTGTGCCTGCTTGGAGAATAGATCAGTGACTACCCAAATTGCCGTGTTCTTTTTGCTCACCGGCAAATCTACTATGAAGTCCATGGCAATTTGCTTCCATGGCTGTGAGGGGTTTGCTACTTCCTGCAGCTTCCCTGTAGGTTTCCCAATTTTCCTTTTGGCCATTGCGCACACTTGGCATGAGCGCACATAGTCTTTAACATCAGTGCGCAAGGATGGCCACCAAAATTTGCGTCGGATTAAGTGTAGCGTTTTTACGAAGCCAAAATGCCCTGCCGTTTTGTGATCATGATGCGTGGTTAAGACCTTTTGCCTTAAGGGCTCAGGGACATAGGCTTTGTTGTCCTTCCACCCCACTCCATCCTTCTCCACTAGGTTCTGTTTGTTCTCTCCCCACCAGGTGTCCGTTACTGTTGCCACCCGCAGCTTGGCTGTCCACGGGTCGCTTTCAGCCGCACACTTCGCGGTGCTGCGGGTGATTGCCATGTTGCCCTCCCCCCTCCCGTCTGTTATTGCTGAGCTCTGTGCCTCCACTGGCTGGGAGGGGATGAGGGATTCGATGACCTCTTCCATTTTGCTCTCATGTTGCGGCAAACGTGATAACGCGTCTGCCAAATAGTTTTTTCCCCCAGGAAAATACTTCAACGTGAAGTTGAATCTGCTAAAAAATTCTGCCCACCTGAGGTGCTTAGGGTTCAACTTCCTGGGTGATTTGAGAGCTTCCAAATTTTTATGGTCCGTCCACACTTGGAACGGCTCTGCTGTGCCTTCTAAGAGATGTCGCCACGTGCTTAGGGCATGTTTGACAGCGAAAGCCTCTTTTTCCCAAATATGCCATCTTTTCTCCGTTAGGTTAAACTTTCGGGAAATGTACGCGCATGGCCTTAATTTCCCCGTGTCATCCTCCTGCAAGAGTATGGCCCCCACTGCACTAATAGATGCATCTGTGTGTATCACAAATGGTTTGTCAGCTTCTGGGTGCTTGAGTATGGGTTCTTTTGTGAACATTTCTTTTAGGCTATCAAACGCAGCCTGGCATTCCTGCGTCCACACAAGTTTCGTGCTCGGTGATGGGGCTTTCGCGTTTGCTCCCTTGCCTTTTGTCTTTAATAGGTCAGTCAGGGGCAGTGTGATTTGCGCGAAATTCTGAATAAATTGCCTATAGAACCCTGCAAAACCGAGGAACGCTTGCAGCTGTCTGCAAGTGCGGGGGGGCTGCCAGCCCAAGACCGCTTTGACTTTCTCAGGATCCATCTCGATGCCCTCATGCGAAATGCGATACCCCAAGAAGTCTAGTTGTTCCCTGTGAAATTCACATTTCTCAAGTTTTACATAAAGCTTAGCCTCGAGTAATTTCTCAAGCACCCTCTTAACCAACTCCATGTGTTCCTCCAGATTTTCAGAAAAAATCAGTATGTCATCCAAATATACAATTACCCCTTTGTACAGAAATTCATACAATACTTCGTTTATGAACCTCATGAAGATTCCCGGTCCCCCCGCAATCCCAAACGGGAGCACCCTGTATTGGAAGGAACCCAATGGGCAATTGAATGCAGTTTTCCATTCGTCCCCCTCCCTTATGCGAACACGATAGTAAGCTTCCCTAACATCTAGTTTTGTGAAAATTTTCCCCTTAGATAGCTGAGCTAACATGTCTTTCAGCAATGGGAGAGGGTACTGTCTTGTAACCGAAATTGCATTAAGACCCCTGTAGTCAGTGCAAAGCCGGAGGGACCCGTCTTTTTTCTTCCTGAACAATACCGGGGCTGCAAGGGGGGAGTTGGCTGGCTCAATGAACCCCCGTGCCAAATTTTTATCTATGAATTTGCGCAATTCTTGCAGTTCTTTTTGCGTCATGGCATACATCTTGGGCTTGGGAAACGGTGCCCCTGGGATGAGGTCAATGGTTGCGTCTGACTGCCTATGGGGGGGTTCTTGCTCACATTCCTTCTTATCGAATATCTCTGCTACCGGGAGGTATTTCTCCGGAATTGTGCTTGTGAGTGTGCCACCCCCTTGGTCCTGCTCCCCCTCCTCAATTTCCATCCCCGTTGCCCCCAGCTCAATGCCGCTAGGTGTGCTCTCATTGTCCATCTCGTGATAAGTCCCATCCGTAAAGTCCAAATCTCCTGAGACCCAATCCACCTTGGGGTTTCTTGCCCTCAACCATTTCAGTCCTAACACAATGGGTCGTGTTGTAATGGGAGCCACTAGGAACCGCAAAGTCTCTACATGAGTCCCCAAAGTCATTTGCAGTCCTTCAGTGTAGAACTCCACTGGCCCCCCCTTCAGTTCCGACCCGTCCAATTGGCAAAATGTGATGGGCGTTTTGAGCTTAAACAGGTCCAGTCCCATCTTTTCAGCTACGTTTGGGTGCATTAAGTTTCTAGAGCAACCTGAGTCTAGCATTGCAACCCCCACATACTTTTTCCTCCCACCCAAAGTCCTCAACTGTACCTTTAGGTGCATTGTTGGGGTGTTGCGACTACTTCCTTTGCGCCCCTTTGTGGAGGTCTGTCCTGTGGCGCTCATCAGAACAGACCTGGCTCGTTTCCCGCCGTCTGGATTTCAAAGTCAGAGTCATCGCTGTCTTCTTCTAGGCCCGGATTCTGCCATGGGTTCACGGTTGTCGCAGCCGCTCCTTTTCCCTTGATGTGTGTTGTTTTGAGGGTACATCTGTCAGCTGCCTTTTTCGCCGGAGGTTTTTCCTTAATGCTTGTTTTCCCCTGAGGGCAAGCGCTAATTCGGTGTCCCTCCTTCCCGCAGCGGAAGCACAGTCCCTCTCTTGCCCGACGGTCCTTCTCCTCTTCCCAATTCCGCTGTTTCACGTTCGAGCGGGGCTGGTTAATGAAAGTCCCCTCGTTCCTCTGCCTGGATTGTACGTTTCTGATACTTTGTAACTGTAGTCTGTTACTCTCAATTTTCCCAGCTAATTGGATCCACCCCTCTAAAGTTTCAGGGTCATCTCTATCTAAAGCCTTTTCCAGTAAGTCCTGTTTTAGGCCATATTGAAAGTGTTCTATCTTTATCGATTCTGGCCAGTCCGGCAGATAGGATAATAATCTTTTAAAGTCCATAGCATATTCAGCTACTGTCCTAGTTCCCTGCCTTAAATTCCGGAGTCGGGCCCTAGCTGAGACTTTGGTCAGCGTATCTTCAAACCATTTCCGGAGGGCATACATGAACTCTTGGAAGTCCCTTAGTTCCCTAGCCCTCCTGTCATGAAGTGTTACCAGCCAGTCCCCTGCCTCACCTTCCAGAAAACTGGAGACGTATCTAATTTTGCTCTCTTCCGTTCGGAAGGTGTATTCGAATTCGCTCATGAACCCTTGTACGTGAGTCAAGAAGCATGCTAAATTCTTGGGGTTGCCGTTGAATTTCGTTTTTAGTTCACCCATTCCAAATGGTGTATGTGCCCCCCCTGGGGTCACGAACTGGTTGTATGACGGGGTCCTGGGTGCTCTGTTGTAGGGGTAAAATTCCTCCTCTTCACTTTCGATGTCTCCCTCTCCCTCGGGTGGCCCCAGGTTCAATTCCCGCCCTTTAGGTTTATCTACATTGTCCATTACTTTCCTAAAGGCAGCGCCCAATGAGTCCATTTTATTCATCAACATTCCTATATTTAACTGCACATTGGACATCTGTTCCTCCAACCTTACGATGCGCTGGGTTGGGGTGACCTTCTTCTGGTTTCCTTTTGCCCCTTTCTCCGCTAGCCCTTTGCCTACAGCTACGGACCATCCCTCTAGCTCTGGTTCGGTGCTGCTTTTCTGAATAGGGGTATTGGTTACCTCGATATGCTTTTCTTTGCTCTGCGCTTTTCTGCTCTCCATCCTCTGGTTGCCTGCGGAGCTGGGTCCCGCTTCTTCTTCGTAGGTTCCTGCCACCTCTGCCGGTTCCATTGCTTGCCGGTATCCTCTGCCCACTTGCAGCTTGGGGGCGCTGGTCGCTGCCGCCGCTTTTCCGCCACGTGGTCTCTGCCTCGTCTGCTGCCGCGTGGGATCCGCTGCCCGCTTGCCCGCCGCTGAGCTCGCCGCCTCTCCGCTGCTTGTGCCCGCCGGCCTCCGCTGCCGTCGTCGGGTTCCGCTGCCGCTCCTCCGCCGCCACTCAGCTGCCTGGGAAAGCCGGGGAAGCCGGACTCCGCCTCTGCCGCCGCTCCCACCGCTCAGCCGAGGGACCGCCGCCTCTCGCTGTCTGGCGCGCTGCCGCAGCTCCTCTGCTGCGAAATCCGGTTCCTGCTTCTGCCGCTGCTCCCGCCGCTCAGCTGAGGGATCGCCGCCTCTCAGCTGTTTGGCGCGCTGCTGCTGCTCCGCCGGGGAAATCCGGTTCCTGCTTCTGCTGCTGCTCCCGCCGCTCAGCTGAGGGATCGCCGCCTCTCAGCTGTTTGGCGCGCTGCTGCTGCTGCTCCGCCGCTGGGGAAATCCGGTTTCTGCTTCTGCCGCTGCTCCCGCCGCTCAGCTGAGGGATCGCCGCCTCTCAGCTGTTTGGCGCGCCGCTGCTGCTCCGCCGGGGAAATCCGGTTCCTGCCTCTGCCGCCGCTCCCGCCGCTCAGCTGAGGGATCGCCGCCTCTCAGCTGTTTGGCGCGAGCTGCTTGGGCCGCCGGTGTCCGCCGCTGCGCTCCTGCCGCCGCTCAGCTGTTCCGGATCACTGCCTCTCAGCTGATTAGCGCGCCAGCCTCTGCTGCTGCTGGGAAAGCCGGTTCCTCGCTCACCTGGTCCCAGCCGATTAGTGCGCCGGTTTCTGCCGCTGCTGGGGAAAGCCGCCTCCTGCTTCTTCGCTGCTGCCAGGGATCCCCGCCTCTCAGCTGTTTGCGCTGCCGGGGAAGCCGGTTCCTCGCTCGTCTCACCTGGTCTCTTTCCAAAAATTTTTTCCCCCAGGTCTCTGCCCCGTGGGTGTAGAAGCCGGTCTCGACCGTGAGCTGTTGGTTTCGCTCCCGGGAAAACTGGTTGGTTTTTTCATTCCAGTCTTTATGTAAGGCACTCCATCCGATATCTGTAATCTCCCTACTCTAGAGTAAATCACAGACGCATGAGTTCTTAGAAGTAGAATAGTTTATTACAGGATACAGAAGCTAGCACGAACAAACACTGGAATGGCGATTCTGGGAACAAACAGCATATTTAAACCTTTCCCTCCCCCAGGGTCCTTTGCTGCTGACACGTGTGGTCAGGTCTACCTGGTTGCTCCGGCAACCGCCTCCCAGATGTGTATTCCCGTGCGTCGGGTGGATGTCAGCTTCGCACCACTTCCAGTCTTCTGAGGGGCCCTTTGTCTGCCTGCCCTTTTGGCAGAGATCGGATGATCTCTGACACTTTAAGATGTGTGGACTTCAACACCCAGAATTCAGCATGGCTGGCTGAGGAATTCTGGGAGTTGAAGTTCACACATCTTAAAGTTGCTGAGGTTGAGAAACACTGGGTTAGATGATCAAGCAGAATGTTGAAGAATTTCTCAGTGGCAAAGTCTCTTGGCTGCAAGCTGGGCTATATTCTTGTCAACTATAATTGCAAATCAGACAGTCAATAGAAGATTTATTTATATATTTATTTCAATTTATATGGCTGCCCATCTCACCGTGGTGACTCTTGGCTGCTCACAACAATTAAAATAAAATACATAATGGCAGCCAAGTTTAAAAAAAAACCCAATTAACATAACACAATTGAACCACAATGTATATAACCATCTCACAGGCTCTGACAACCTGGGAACACAGCCATGTCTTCAAGACTTCGCAGGGGGATGATGTTCCACAGGGCAGTGCAACGACGGATAAGGCTCTCTTCCTGGCTCCCACCAGATTACATTCTTTAGTTGACAGGACCTGTTACATGCCTCTTCTGCCAGATCTAATGGGATGGGCAGAAACAATTGGGGAGCGGGTAAGTGGTTTCTTTGTGCCATATCCATACATGGAGAATTGGGGGGGAGAATGCTGCGTGGTGGATGACTGAGTTGCTGGCTAATGAGTTTTATCACCTCATTCAACTCTCTGCTTATCAAAGTCTTTGGGATTCAAAGCTAGCCTTGCTTTTGGGCTTCATTCCCTTTCTCAGCTCTCACCTCCTTTAATGAAGGCACCAACTTAATTGGCCCTGCCAACCCAAATGGTAATTCGACTCTGCTCTTAGCACTCTAAATATGGGCTCAAGGCTAAGGAGTCCCAGTATTTATTCATGGATCAGGTCTTGCTTTCAAATTTTGCATAACTGGGGTGAGTTTATAGCTTTTAGAATGGGGAGGTGGTGGTGGTGGTGCCAGCAAATTTACAAATGCCCATTTCTCTCTGCCATCTCTCTTTGACATTCCCCTCTCTATGGCATTGTATCGCACTGTTCCAGCCAGATTTGCTGCCTCTGCTAACAGAGAATATTGCCAACAAGCCACATCTCTGATCATAGACATCCTCAGGCAAGGGCGAAAGAGGGAGAGACATGAAACATGCATTATGATGTTATGATGTCAACTCCACTCTATACGTCAGGGCTTTCCAAAGTTTTTCCCGCGGCGACACATCAACTGGCGTTGGTGTGTCGCCGTGGGAAAACCCGGAAGCGCTGATTATGATCAGCGCTTCCGGGTTGTGTGGCGACACACCAGACTGTGTGTGGCGACACACTTTTGTGTCGCGACACACCGTTTGGAAAGCTCTCCTATACGTATTTGCATGCAGTGTCACAGTGCAAGTATGAAAGAGCAGAGCTTGCATTGTGATAGCACAATGTGGGTTTTGTCATTGGGGTGTTCTGGTTGTTAGGAACAGGTGCCTACATCCATGACACAACCAAATCCTGCCCAGAAGAGGCCAGGCTTTGCCTATGTACTCCAATGATGCTTTCTCAGCGGGGCTGAGCTTATCAAAGAGCTGTTCCACCTCTCCTAGTTTTGTACAAAACCCGTGATCAGAGGCAGCAAAAGCATGCCACCCAACAATGGCAAATTAATATTCTTTCTGTGTTGTGCAAAGCCTGGCATCTCAGAAAAGTAAGTGAAGTTTTGGAAATACCAAATGGCACAAGGAAAAACCCCCACCAACAGTCCCTAATCAGGGAAGCGCAAGCGAGATGAAGCAATTCCCTGACCAGGAAAATGCAAAGGTACATTTAAAATATTTCTTGTAAAAAAAAGCCTGTTGATGAATATTTTTTCCGATTGCTTTGCCCTAGAATTTTGGATTGCAAACTTGAATTAAATAATGCTCTGTTCAGATTCTGAATCTCCATTTCAATTTGAAACAGGGGTGATTTGCATAAGCCTAATAAGCAGCAGCAACCTAAGAACACTGCTTGACTTCACATTTCCTGTAGTGTAATGATCCATTCTGAAGTGCGGAAGGCTACCATGACAGTTCTTACAGTCTCATTCCCAAGGAGAATCCATGGTCACCCTTGAAGAGATGTATCTCTTGCTTTTCTGTTCTTTGTACTCAAAGGAGCTAACACTTTGGTTTAAACGCTGTCATAAAACACAGACGCACAGATCAAACCCCTAATAAAACATCGCTCTTAGGTTTATGGGGCATAACTGCAATCCTGTGCATAATAACCTAAAAGTAAGCTCCACTGAACAGAGGAGTGCTTACTTCTCTGAATGCAAAAATTCAACTGGGAAAACACACTGAGCTTTTAAAAAATATTTCAGCTAAGTCTCTGTGAGATTACTTACATTCATCTCAACAAGGGAATACGGTGCTGACATCATTCTGCTTGTGGAGGCAAGGAGCCCACACAATTTGCTTCCACAAAGCAGTTTGCCTCACTTCCAAGCCTCCCATTGCCCCTTCCCATATCTTTGCTGCTTGCAAAAGCTAGGAGAAGCCTTTGTGCAGGTGCTGTGCAGGTGCAGGAACGGTCTTCAGGATTTGCAAGGGCACAGCATGCTGCTGAGAGGCTGTGAAGCCCCGAGGCCACTTCGGTTCACTCTTAGAACACTTGGAGACCTTGTTATTTCTTTGTTCATTTGCCAGGGCCTGGAGAATCTGACAATTAGCTTGGCATTTTAACAGATGGTACCAAAACTTGTGTTCAGGAAAAAAAACCCTTCAGAATTATCTTCTCCTTCAATTCTCTTTCTCCTAAAAATAAAAGTTGAACTTGACTCCTGATAACTACATAGGCAAGAACATGGAGTGTTCCTGATAACAAGATGAATGAGATTTGCCACAGAGTTCTTCCTGGAAGTTTTTTCAAGTTCCTAATCTAGCCTGCAGCTCTAGGATTGTTGGTGGTCTCCCATCAAAGTATGAATCAAGTGTAATACTGATTGCCTAACCCTGATTACCTTTTGAGATCAGCCAGGGTTTAAATACTGTTCTGAAAGCTCCTCCGTTCAAAACCAGGAAGCCCTTCAAGCAAAAACAAAACACTAGCACGGTGCAGAGAGGGCAAGAGAGGGTCCCCAGAGATGGGAAACCTGTGGCCTTGCACCATGATTCCCAGCAGCCCCAGCCAGCATGAATTGTGAGTGATGCTAGGATTTGTAATTCAGCAACAACCGAAAGGCCATAGGTTCCCCACCTCCAGGCTACTGAACATGCAGTGGGATGTTTTCTATATATAAGCACTATTTTCATAATGAGAGAAACCCAGACCTGTGACAGCTTATAAATTAGGTCAAAGATATGTGGGGCAAAAAATATCTACGCTTTGAATTTTAGGAATCTACATCTGTTTTTGGCTCTTGACATTCTGGATTATCATGAAAATGGCCATTTATAAACTTATACTCCATGAGCCACATATTTGTCAGAAAGGTACTAATGCTCCTGGTTGTCTCATAATCCTATGGTACAGTAGTAAATTCCAGAGGTTACTTATTAATAAACTTCCTTATTCCTGCTTTTGAACCCACTGCCAGTCAACTTACAGGAACCTTATCTAGGAGATTTGAAAGACTGAATATTTGTGTGTGTGTCTCCTCCATTTTGCCCCCCCCCCCCATTGTGATATAATTATGGCTGAAGTACAGCTTATACTGGAAACTGCTCTCCTGGATCTCCTTTTTGGAAGGAGATAAGCAGCTATGGAGCCTGAGTTTGGGAGCCTGAGAGGGACACAAGCATCTTATTCTCTGAGCAGGCAATTTATAACTTATTTGCTTGGCCAGAGGGTGGTACTGCAATAGAATCGGATACTGCAGAGAGAAAAGAGGGTTACTTCTAGCCTCTGGTCTGATTCCTCAACTTGAGCCTTTATTGTGCTGCCGTATTGTGAGTTTCTGAGCTACCTGGAGATCAGTTAGCCTGAAGTGGCCAAATTGTCTCCAGGCCAAAAGCCTTGATGGACAAGGGGTGCTTTTTAGTAATGAGATTCTTGGTTATTCTGCAATCAGCCTGTGTGCTGTCACATGCCTATCAAGATGAAGAGCTCATCGACAGAAGGCCCATCAAAATTCTGCTTGAATGCTGAGTTCATGCCTTCATGTTTGTCTCAAGTAGATATTTATTTATTTATTTATTTATTTATTATTTAGATTTATCCCCGCCCATCTCTGCCATGGCAGACTCTGGGCGGTTTACAATCAAAATATAAACGATAAAACCTAGACATTTAAAACTACTATAAAAATAAAAAGCAGAAATCCAGAAGATGGTCTGTTCTTACAAGGAGGAAACCACTAAACCAACCACCCCCAGGAGGAACTGTCCTTTCCTTCACTCCAGGCAAGGCGGCAGAGCCAGGTCTTCAAGGACTTCCTAAAGGCCAGGAGCGAGGGTGCCAGTCTCACCTCAGGGGGCAAGTTATCCCACAGGGCGGGTGCTACTACAGAGAAGGCACGCCTCCTGGACCCCGCCAGATGGAATTCTTTTAATGAAGGGATCCGAAGCATGCCCTCCCTGCATGATCGGGTGGGGCGGGCGGACATGGTCGGGACAAGACGGTCCCTCAGATACCCTGGTCCCATGCCATGTAGGGCATGGGATAATGTATTGCACGTTGGATCTCCTTAACCTCTTCTCTTGGCCAAAATACTGTAGATCTGCTTGTGAGGGGGCTGTTCTAGTTTCATTTATTTTGTTGCTGTTTTGGTTGCTTATTATGAACTGTACGTTAGACCCTGCTAGCCTTTCGTAAGGCTCCGAAGACCTGGCTATTTCCCCATGGCATTTGGGCCCGGCGGTTAGGTGAGTTCTCCTGTTGATGTGGTTTTATGATTGGGATGTATTGCTTCTCTCAGACACCATGGGTTATTGTTTGTTGATTTTAATCTTTTATGCCATCCAGAGTCACTGCTGTGAGATGGGTGGCCATATGAATTATTTAAATAGATAATTTAGAATAATGCAACAAAGAGGACAAACAGTTCTAGCAATAAAGCAAGATGAAGAGAGTAGAATTTTTTAAAAAGGGGGGTGGGGTGGGGATACACTAGCTATAAAAACCAAAGCCAGCTGTAAAAGGCAAATACATAAATATACAAATAAACAAATAAAGTAAAAATCCATGCTAGAATAATATCTTTTTTAGGTGGGCTCAGTATGACAAATTGGTGGACAAATTTCTGAGCTCCACAACTCTTGATCAAGCATGATGGTATCTAAAGTGGAAGAGGAGGGGAAGGGAAGGGAAAACATGGTTGATTCTTAGCCTTAAGTTCTGAACTATTGGCAAAGCTTGGCACAGTACCTAGCGCTAACAATTAGCTGAATTCAGGCATATTTTACAGTTAAAAAGGAGAATATATTTATCTAGTGTAGCATCACTTTAGAGGTCACATGCAGAAATCATATTTAATTACATCTTCAGTTTGTGCAGGTAAGCAGAGAAAAGGCTCAGAGAGATTAGAGTTGCAATAAAGATGTTCCCTCCCTTTTCTTCCTTTCCTGAGTTTACAAAGATTTAGAACTATTCCACACAGCAGCCTCAGGGGAGGGGAGGGGAGGGGAGGGAAGGGAAGGGAAGCTTTGCATTATTGTGGGCAAAGGGTGGAAAAGCAAGGGTATCATGTTTCTCCCAGCCTGGTCAGAAACTGAAAGTGTGCCCACTGGGAGATGTAAGGGTTGAATGGAGCATGAGCTTCTAGAGTTGAGGATAGTTCATTGACTTAACTTATCAGCAATAGACCAACCACAAGATTATAAAAAGGACAGCAATTGCTGACCAGAAGAGAATGGGCAGCCCTGGAGCGGGTGGGCCAGCACTGCTGCCAATCAGAGCCGGGGCTCCTATTAGGATGGAATGAAGTGCTGGAGACCTGAAGGGCATAAGATGTTTCAGGTCAGAAATCAGCTGTTTTGAATCAAAGCAGGAAAACAGATGTGGGATACATTTACAATGGGCTGGGAGTGAGAGGAGTAGGAGGTCATCCATTCCTGAACTTAGGAAGTATCGGATGCCCATGCTGACAGTGGGGTGAGCAGAAAGGGCAGATCTGCCCTAAAGATTATGACTTGAGCCTAAATACAGTAAGAATTCAGCTGCTATTACCGTTCTAGCACCTCTTCTAAGGCAGATTTGGGGAATGGAAGGGACCACCTTGACCTGATCTGCCTCACCTTGAAGTAAGCAAATGGCCTTGAAGGATAGGAGGAGGAGCAGTGCACTGGGCTGAAGATGAGGAGCTGCCACCAGCACAGCTGCCACTGGAGAAACTGAACCCTTGCCTTTTGGGGGGTGGGTGGGTGGGTGGGGGGTTGCACAAAAGGGGATATTGACTTGGTGGAAGGTCTTCTGAGCCAGATGGTGTAGTGTTAAGGCACCAGGCTAGAAACTGGGAGACTGAGAGTTCTAGTCCCACCTTAGGCACAAAGCCAGCTGGGTGACCTTGGGCCAGTCCCTCTCTCTCAGCCCTAGGAAGGAGTCCTAGGCTGACCATATTTCCTTCAGACAAAAACGGGACTTTTGGGATGGCAAAACGGGACAGGGTCTTATGCCACCATGCCGGCCTCCAAACCCCGCCCCCCAGTCCACGCAATTGGCTCCCATCTGCAAACCCCGCCCCTGACCCACACAATTGGCTCCCGCCTGCAAACCCCGCCCCCATCAGCGTGATTGGCTCGGATTTTAATTTTTTTTCGATTTTTAAAGGTTTTTTCTTCTTCTAGCAGTAAATGGTGTGGCAGAGCTGGTGTGTTTGGGGGAGGCCGGAGTACACACACTGTGCACGCAGCACTGTCATTGTCTGGGGAACAACGGGCGGGGATGGAGGGGATGGAGGCCCACCACTGCCCCATCCCCCTCGGGCTTGGCCGAGGGAGGGAGGAGAGTCGCTGCTGCTGCCACCGCCGCCGAGCAGGAGAAGCAGGAGCCGGCTACGCTGGGGGGCTTCAGCCACACCACTACGCCCCTTGCCACCCGCTGAAGCCCCCCAGCACGGCCGGCTCCTGCTCGGCGGCCCGACAACTCTCCTCCCTTGGCCAAGCCTGATCAGATGCACACACACACACACACACACTCACAGGACAGACTACCCAGGCAGGAGCTGGCCATGCTGGGGGGCTTCAGCGGGTGGCGAGGGGTGGAGTGGTTTGCCTGAAGCCCCTCAGCACGGCCGGCTCCTGCCAGGGTAGTCTGTCCTGTGAGTGTGTGTGTGTGTGTGCATCTGATCAGGCTTGGCCGAGGGAGGAGAGTTGTTGCCGCTGCCGCCGCCGAGCAGGAGAAACGCGAGCCGGCTACGCTGGGGGGCTTCAGCCACACCACTCCGCCCCTTGCCACCTGCTGAAGCCCCCCAGCGCGGCCGGCTCCTGCTCGGCGGCCCGATAACTCTCCTCCCTCGGCCAAGCCCAATCAGATGCACATACACACACTCACACACTCACAGGACAGACTGCCCTTGGCAGGAGCCGGCCGTGCTGGGAGGCTTCAGCCACACCACTCCGCCCCTCGCCACCCGCTGAAGCCCCCCAGCATGGCCAGCTCCTGCCAGGGCAGTCTGTCCTGTGAGTGTGTGTGTGTGCATCTGATCGGGCTTGGCCGAGGGAGGAGAGTTGTTGCCGCTGCCGCCGCTGAGCAGAAGAAACGCGAGCCGGCTACGCTGGGGGGCTTCAGCCACACCACTCCGCCCCTTGCCACCTGCTGAAGCCCCCCAGTGCGGCCGGCTCCTGCTCGGCGGCCCGACAACTCTCCTCCCTCGGCCAAGCCCAATCAGATGCACATACACACACTCACAGGACAGACTGCCCTCGGCAGGAGCCGGCCGTGCTGGGAGGCTTCAGCCACACCACTCCGCCCCTCGCCACCCGCTGAAGCCCCCCAGCATGGCCAGCTCCTGCCAGGGCAGTCTGTCCTGTGAGTGTGTGTGTGTGTGTGCATCTGATCGGGCTTGGCCGAGGGAGGAGAGTTGTCAGGCCGCCGAGCAGGAGAAGCAGGAGCGGCCACCCTGGGGAGCTTCAGCGGGCAGTAAGGGGCGGAGTGGTGTGGCTGAAGCAGCTGAGCACAGCTGGCTCTTCCTGCTCGGCGGCGTGACAACTCTCCTCCCTCGGCCAAGCCCGATCAGATGCGCACACATACACACACATGCACCCCACACCCTCTTTCTCCAGCCTCCCCATGACCAAATGAACCCGCACCTGTTGCAGGGAGGCTGGAGAAAGAGGGTGTGGGGTGCGTGTGTGTGTGTGTGTGTGTGTGTGTGCGCGCGCGCGCGCGCGATTACGCTGATCAAGTAATCTGCGCGCGCACACACACGCACGCACCCTCTTCCCACAACCTTCCCGTGCCTGCTTTCCCTGGCCTCACCACTGCTGGGCAAACAATCTCAGGATCAGGTAAGGAGGCAGGAACCTGGACTGTGGTGCTGCTTCTGCTGCTGGGCTCGCACGTGGCAACTGGGCTTCCAGTTGCCGCGCTGATAGGGCCTCTTCCGGGCTGCCTCCAATGGCAAGTCCGGCTCCAGTCCTCCTTCCTGTCTTCCTGTCCTCCTTCCCGCCAGGTTTAAAAAAGGGACAAAATTGAGATTTTGATCAAAACGACGGGACGGTTGAAAAATGTTAAAATAACGGGACTGTCCCGTTCAAAACAGGATGTATGGTCACCCTAGGAAGGAGGCAATGGCAAACCACTTCTGAAAAATGTATAGAGAGCCATTTTGGTGCATTGGTTAAGGCATCAGGCTAGAAACTGGGAGACCATGAGTTCTAGTCCCGCCTTAGGCACAAAGACAGCTGGGTGACCTTGGGCCAGTCCCTCTCTCTCACCCCTAGGAAGGAGGCCAGGGAAAACCACTTCCGAAAAACCTTGCCAAGAAAACTGCAGGGACTGGTCCAGGCAGTCGCCAGGAGTCAACACTGACTTGAAGGGACCAAAAAAAAAAGGTCTTCTATCAGGTTAATATTCCTCCTCCTCCTCCTCCTCCTCCTCCTCCTCCTCCTCCTCCTCCTCCTCCTCATAATAATAATAATAATAATAATAATAATAATAATAATAATAGGCTGCCAAATGAGGTTGTGTTCTCTTTGGTATCAAAAGCACAAATGGCCACAGAGGCACAGAGGCTTAATGGGAGGGGGCAATGGACCAATGTCCTCACTCAGATTCTGTGAATATCCTTTAGCTACCAGCCTGGTTTTGTAGCCCTCAACTTCCCCTTCTGAATTGTATTTAACTGTAAGTGTCCCAATTATGCATTTTATCAGGATTGCACAGCAGCTGTGTGTGGGGGGGTGAGCCATGGGATCCCAGGAAGAGATGCAGCTTCTTTTCAAAAACAGTTGCAAACAGCCATTAAAATCTGTGTTCTTCTTTGTGCCTTTTCTGAATTATTTTGAAATGCTGCCCAGCTCCCAAATGAAGCCTCTTATTTAAAAATACCAAACTTTGGGCTTCACTCATGAACCCTGTTGCTTCTTGTCTTGGAAAAATGGTTTGTCTTCTAAAGATAAGCATGAAAATCAGCCCCCTTCCAAGAGATGCTTTGAAGGGAAAGTCCTTTGTTCTGCCTTGTTAAAAGGAAACCTTATTTCCTACAAACCACTTTCGATTATTCTGAGAATGAGGAATGAGGAGTCTTTGGTGCTCTCTGAGTTGTTTTCATGCAGACATTTCATGAGGAATGATTCTCTTCAGGAATTCTTATAACAACGCAGATGCAAATACTTTCCCCCTCTAGACTCTGGGGTTTGCCCATTGCACAACACATGTGATATGCATGGTGGAGAGAGTTTGGTGTAGTGGTTAAGGCTCCAGGCTAGAAACCAGGAGTCTGTGAGTTCTAGTCCTGCCTTAGGCATGAAAGCTGGCTGGGTGACCTTGGGCCAGTCCCTCTCTCTCAGGCCTAGGAAGGAGCCAGTCGGAAACCAGGAGACTGAGAGTTCTAGTCCCGCCTTAGGCATGAAACCTGGCTAGGTGACCTTGGGCCAGTCACTCACTCACTCTCCCCTAGGAAGGAGCCAATAGCAAACCAGGAGACTGAGAGTTCTAGTCCCGCCTTAGGCATGAAAGCCGGCTAGGTGACCTTGGGCCAGTCGCGCGCTCTCAGCCCAACTCACCTCACAGGGTGGTTGTTGTGGGGCAAATAGGAGGAGGAAGGAGTATGAGGTATGTTCACCGCCTTGAGTTATTTATAAGAATAATAAAGGAGGGATAAAAAATCTAACGTCCCCCCCCAAGTTACCCTACCTCTCCCACCAAAACTCCTAGGGAAACCTCACCACAATTCTAAGCTGGGATTTCTGCCTCCTGTACTCTCACAGAAAATGTTTTAATACTTATGCATGAAAAAAAATAGGTTTGTTGTTTTTTATGCTGTCTGGGATTGCTCTAGAAAAATGAACAGTGGCGTACAATAGGTATGTTTTGACCTCTCTCCCCCCATGCTCCCCCATTGCTCTTATGTACAGGTAGACTGTAATTCAGTCCACAATGATCAATATGCTCACTACCAAAAGTTGTAATTGGAATGGGTTGGTTGTGATTTGACAGAACCTGAGGGAGGAAAAAATAGTGCAGTGACAGAGCTTAAGTTTTGCATGCCAAAGGGCCAGCACTTGACCTCTAGCATTTATAGTTAAAAAGATCAAGTAGTAGGAAAAAAATTATGTGCCTGAGGCTCTGAAAAGCTGCTTCCAGTTAACAGTGGCCAGTAATGGGCTAAATGTTCAAAAAGTATAAAGTAGATTTCCATGTGCCTAATTTTTCTATGTGACAGTACTGATAAGGTAAAGGTAAAGGTTTTCCCCTGCACAGTCATGTCCGACTCTAGGGGGTGGTGCTCATCTCCGTTTGTTAGCCGAAGAGCCAGCGCTGTCCGAAGACGCTTCCGCGGTCATGTGGCCGGCATGATGCGTGTGGAACGCTGTTACCTTCCCACCAAAGTGGTACCTATTCATCTACTTGCATTTGCTTTCAAATTGCTAGGTTGGCAAGAGCTGGGGCGAGTGCAGGAGCTCACTCCGTCACGCGGGACTAAGGATTCGAACTGCCGACCTTCCGATTGATAAGCCTGGCGTCTTAACCACTGAGCCATCGCACCCCCTGACAGTACTGATAGCCCATTTGATAAAATAGACATATATTTTAGATTCTGCCCACATTTTGTTTGTTTGTTTGTTTGTTTCTCCTAGTGACTGCAGCCAAAGCCAGCCCTATCATTAGGCAAAGTGGGCAATTGCCTCTAGTGGAAAATGGGGGGCATCTTTTACCTGTTTTTACTGACCATTCTTCTTTATTAGAGAATAAAGTTTCTTGTATAACGTGCATCAACAAATCAACAAACAGAATGAGTCCAGAGGAAGGTAATGAAGATGGTGAAGACTTGGAGACCAATTTCTTTGAGGGAAGATTGAATATGCTGGATAGGTTGAGTCTGGAAAAGAGACGATATGACAGCTATCTTCAAGTACTGTAGATGAAAGGTTGTCACATAGAGATAGTGCACATGCCATTCCATAGCTAGGATCTGAACCAATGAGTCCCAAATTACCAGAAAGGTGATGCCAGCTGAATATTAGGAAGAGCTTCTCAGAGGTATGTTATCCAGCAGTGGGACAAACTGCCCTGGAATGTGATGGATGCTTCACTAACATTTTAAACTGAGGTTGATTTGACTTTAAGGTGGATTGGTGGAGTTCCTTTAATGGTCGAATGTTGGACAAGAGGACTTTTCAGACAGCCTCCAACTGTGATTCTATACCCTGTTCTGTCTTCAAACTGATGTGCAAGACATTTTCCTCCTAACAGGCTTTGCATCTGGCAATCTAGCTCTCTAAGCACAGAGGGGCAGCTGATCTCTGCTGTTCTTGCTGAACTTTGCAGAAAACTAATTTCCTTGTATATCAGGTGTTGTCATGCTGGAAGTGAACACAGGCTGTTTGGATTGGGAAGAGATATGCAAAGACATTTCCTTCACTGAGAGTTTGATTTCCTGACACCAACACGATGACACATGTTGTTAAGTCTTTAGTATTTATGCGGGCTTCACATCCAAAGAAGATAAACGTATTAAGATTCTTTTCCCTTTTAGCTGTTTTCTTTGCCTGCATAGCCCAATTGCATATAATCTAGGGACAAAGCTAACTTTCCATGGTGGTGTAGATTTTGTAACTGTGGAAATAGCCTGGGTGGATTTGGAAAATTATGCCAAAGGGAATTCAGCTTTGGGATGGGAAAAAGTTTATGTACATAAAAGCCATAGGGTTTTTTTTTCTTGTTCTTCTAAATCTCTCTTAATATCCTGTTTTTTTTTAATGGACAAAGTAATCATGGAAAACATAAGCTTCTTTCTCTAGCTAGTAAGCTATTAACTCCAGAAGTTGCCTTACACCAAGTCCACCTAGCTGTGCCTTATCAACACTGAGAGGTAGAACCTATCCAGGGTCTCAAACTACACTCTTTTTCATCCCAGCTGGAGATGAAGACCAAGGATGGAAGCTGGGACAATCTGAATGCTAAGCAGATATTCTGCCACTACAGAAACTATAACCCCTTTGAAACTAAAGAAGAGATTCCAGAGACTGAGTCCAGGGTCTTCTGTATGCAAGGCATTATTGAGCTAAAGAAAGGCATTATTGAGCTAAAGAAAATCTTGAATAGGTGAAGGACAAGGGAGAGGTGGGCACCCTATGCCACTCCTCCCTGTGCTCATCTCATTCAAAAAATAACAAATGTCTACCTTGTCCGATGTAATCTTCTCTTTGACCTTATGACCCATTATTGCAAATATCACATGAATAGTGATACTTTGTTTGTTGTTTATTCGTTCAGTTGCTTCTGACTCTTCGTGACTTCATGGACCAGCCCACGCCAGAGCTTCCTGTCGGCCGTCGCCATCCCCAGCTCCCCCATGGTCGAGTCCGTCACCTCCAGAATATCATCCATCCATCTTGCCCTTGGTCAGCCCCTCTTCCTTTTGCGTTCCACTTTCCCTAGCATCAGCATCTTCTCCAGGGTATCCTGTCTTTATTGTACATCTTTATTGTACATCACTTTATTATTCTACTCTACTCTACTCTACTCTACTCTACTCTACTCTACTCTACTCTACTCTACTCTACTCTACTCTTGTACATCACTCAATTATCCAGAAGGTCTACTATGCAAAGGAGTTATGATACAGAGAAAAAGAGACAGTGAAAAAAGCCCCCAAACAAATGTAAAATAAGACTGGAACAGATAAGATCAAACAACTACTGTAGCTTACAAGGAAGTTGAAAATACCATTTTTAAAATTTCCTTGTAGGGAACAAAAGAGGACATTATCCCAGTAAATATTTCAATTTTGTGTCTGCCTGGTTGGAGAGAGAATTTCCATTCTTGCAGAATGATACTACTACTTCATTCATGGATACATATAGCGAAAGAAACATTAAAGGATATTCTATGGCAAAGGGAAATGTGAGTTGGCCAGATCCAACTCCTCATACCTCCTGGGGGATCAGAAGGTGGAGCTTAAAAAAGAAAAAACCCATTCCCCATAGTATCTTTCTGTTGTTTCAATAAAGAGGTAATTCAACAGCTGAGAATGCACATATTTCATCAAGCCAATCTTTGATGCCAGGTATACAAGTCTTTTCCCAAGAATAGTAAAGGTAAAGGTTTTCCCCTGTACAGTCATGTCCGACTCTAGGGGGCGGTGCTCATCTCCGTTTCTTAGCCGAAGAGCCAGCGCTGTCCGAAGACGCTTCCACGGTCATGTGGCCGGCATGACGCACACGGAACGCTGTTACCATCCCATCGAAGATGTCCCTATTTATCTACTGGCATTTGCATGCTTTCGAATTGCTAGGTTGGCAAGAACTGGGGCGAGTGCGGGAGCTCACTTTGTCACGCGGCGCTCAGGTCTCAGACCGCCGACCTTCTGATCGACAAGCCTGGCGTCTTAACCACTGAGCCATTGGGCCCCTTTCCCAAGAATATATAACAATTATTTTTGCAAAACTCCAGGCTGAATAATCCAAGATTCCTCACATATGCATTCATAGTTTTTGGGTATGATTTCCGATATGATTTGGTCTTGCACTCTGATTGATCCATATTGGTTGACTATTTTTAATATTGTGAACAAGGTTTGGGGAAGAGGTTTAAGACTGAAAGATGTTAATGTGTTGTGAATTAAAATTCCTCTCCCAAGAGTATTATTTCTCGATGCAGACATTACTTCCTGCATTCTTCTGCATGGAGAAAAGTGCTCTGCCGAGGACAAAAGGTAAAGCCATTGGTCCCGACCTCTCCCTCTATGGAACAGTTGGATTCGTTTGTACTTTCCCCAATGGGGTAATGCACGCATTGGACAAGAAGGCAAAAGCTGTTCCACATGTTGCCCAATCTCCAACAGGCAGTAAATAGGAGTAGGTGCTCACTGGATGGACTAGCAAGAACAGTCCCATCCTTTGGCTAATTGGAGAAAGCTTGGGGTGGTTCCTGGCAATAGCTGTAGTGTTTGTATCTCCTAGAAAGAATTTGGTGGATAAGCTGGCAGAAAAATGTGACTGTGATTGTGATTGGCAATGAGAATAATGGAAAGACCTTGCCCAAAGCCACTGGGCCAGATTAAGCCCTGAGGTCAGAGATTCCTCATTTCTACGCAAAAAGAGCAGACTTGGTTACAAATGCCTGTGTGTACAAGACATTGTGTATTCTTCCTTCTAGCTCTTTTGTGCAATAAACACCAGTCCTCTAGCTGGAAGGTATGCATGGACAACCCCAGTTCCCAGTACTGTACTGGGAGAGTTACGTGCACAAAAGCTAGAGTGATCCTTCCCTGTGTAGAGCCTTCCAATGTCTTCATTAACATGTTTCTCAACTTTTCTTGCCTCTTAGTTTCTGCTCCAGGGAGATATTTAATGAGTGTTTTGATTTTTTAAATGGCATGAAAGCAGGAATAAACGCATACTTTCCCCTTATATATCTGAGAGAGACTGGGGACATAAGAGTATCTGCTCCAATGTAAGGCAAGCAAGACTTTTTTTTCCTGCTCTGAAGACATTGCCTATTCCTTTATCCCTGAAAAGCTTCTCAGACGTTTCCTCTTTAAGTGACAAATGCATTCATTATGAATGGTAATACTTAAAACCTTCATGAAAGTTACATCCAGGCTTATGGAAAAAGATGAAAAATTTTAAAAGCAACGCAGGTTGGAGTGTGAAACTGGAGAAAGAAGAAGTAGCGGGAAAAGGGCTGGAGAGCAGCTACACGTGTGTGAGTTCCTTTGGGTTGTAGATTGCATTTTGATGCTGAGGCTCATGAATATGGAACCTTATAGAAGACTTCAGTAAGGTTAAATATTAAAAATCGGTGATAAGGTGTTCTAGGAAAGTATGGGCAGAATCTGGAATAATTGCTTTAAACCAATTACTCTGTAATGATTATTTTAAGAATTTCTCTCAACTACAGATAGAATTTTGCATGCCTAATTCACAACAGTGGCAACATAATCAACTCAATGTGGACCAGATGCTTTAGCTACCTCAAAGAAACCTGAGATGCTTTCTCTTCTGATGGAGTCAATTTCTGAAACCAAACCAATATTGTCTCTCTATCAAAAAAAAATTAAATAATTAATTTCAAATTTTTAAAGTTGAAATTCCTGACATTTAGGAGGCATGGAATAAAGAATGGGAAAATATGATAATGGATTTAAGACTGAAATTGATTCATCAAAAAATTCTACTCTGAATTTACTGGAAGTCCTAAAGAATGTATTTGTAAGGATGGATGTCAGATCTTCTCTGTTGGTTAGGTAAAAGATTTGAGGGGCCATTAATTCATGATTTCATTTTGTGAGTTACTGTACTGGCATTGACCTTTAAAGCCGTGGACTGTGCAGGGCCTGAACATCTAAGGGACGACCTCTTCTATTTCAAACCTGTCCAATTATAAAATCTACATGGGAAGCATTTGGAGAGGCTTCTCTTGGGTCACTTGGGAAAAGGGCTTCTCCTGTGTTGCTCCCAGAACACGGAACATCCTCTCTTAGTTGAATTTGGCCCCCACTTTCTCAGCATTTAGAAAATATATAAAGATTCATCCCTTTCACTAAGCATTTGCGTATTAAAAGATTTTAGTACCTATTTTATTGTTAATGTTAATCTATGTTTCTAACTTTTTATATTCTTTTTTTTTAAATGCTAGCTGCTTTGGGAATAAAATGGAACCTAAGTAAAACGCCAATAGTGAAATAAATAAACATGCAATGTCTCTTTAGAAAGATCTTGAATTTGGTGGCTACCAGATGTGTTGAATCCCCTATGAGGGTAGCCCCTGTTATGCTCAGGGATAACATGGTTGCCCACTGATGAGCCTCTTGTGCTGATCCAGCATGGCTCTTCTTATGTTCTTAAAGCTATATATTGAAATCAAGCTTCCATTCAGAAAAGAGCATTCGTTCTTCAAGATCTATGTAACATAACAGTTTTTTCTACTGTTCAAAAAGTTGAGGGCTCTATTCATCTTTGGGCTCATACCCTTCCCCTCCCCTTCACATGAGAGGTGACTTACAGCTTCTGTACCTGTTAACCAGAGACTGTGGCTTGTTGCTTTTGTGTAAGCTCAGCAAAGATAACTTAGTTTGATATCCTAACCTGATGACAAATTGTCATTTTAATAAACTCTTGTTTTGATGAGTTTGGAAACAGCAACATATGGCTGACATCTTTCAAAGCAGCAACATAAGGATTGTGTCATTTACTTTCACATACAAGAGGAAGCTAAGTGGTGCCCAAATTCTCTCTCTTTCTCTCTCTCTGCCAACCTACCCCTCTCTTGAGACAGATACAAAGGAGGTTTACTATGTTAGTGGGTGTTGAAGAATTTACAGCTGACCTTGGGGATAGGGAAAGAAGGAAGGAAGGAATAAGGTGGGAAGGAAGGAATGAGCTGTTAAAGGGAGGACTTGCAGAAAAGATTCCTTTGGAAACAAAACCAACAGCTGTGGTTAGCTTAAGGCAGGTGTCCCTAATTTGGTAGCCTTCAGATATGCTGGACTTCAAGTCCCAGAATTCCTGATCAAAATAACCATTGGCCAGTGATGTGGAAATTATAGGAACTGAAGCACACCTGGAGGGTTAGGGTTTTTTTGGCTGGGCGGGACACTTCTTTGCAAGCTTTATTCATATTAACAAACTTAATGGATGTTAAACCAAAATGGGGCAATAATAGGATAGTGTCCCTTCATCCATTTCAGATTTTCAATATTATGGAGTTAATAATCATCCCTTTTAAAATATTTCCCAAGGTATCCAATACATATGAAAAAGAAAAACCCTTTTATTGTTGAATTTATCTCATATTAAGTCAATAAAATACAGAGTTAATATTCTTTAAGACTGTTAGCCATTGTTTTGTAAGTACAGTATGAGCTGTTCCAACTCCTTATTCCAGAGTTCTTGCAAATAGCTAATACTCACCTCAGTAATATTCTTGAACTGTTTATTTTTAAAAAATGTAGACTTGGAATGTTCTAAAGCGCATTCTGGACATGTAGGAATTTGGGAGTTTTAGACATTGCTATTGCATTCAGACCAAATGGTGAAATCATTTTTGGGGGCAATATATTAATGGAATGTATTGCTAATCCATAATTTTAGACAATCTAAATTCTTTTTTTCAATAACTCAAATGGTTTAAAAACTTGATTGGCAATAAGCTGACCTAAAGTGTTAAAATAATATATGACTTAATCTAAAATAATATATGACTTAATCAGTTAATATGCCCATGACTTCAAAAAAGGAATAAAAAATATACCAGCTATTTTCAGACAGAGATCGTCTAGTCCCAACACGTAAATTGGTTGTGTCAATAAAGGTCAGTATTATATATCCATATCCATATCTTTCAGATATGCCTTGCAACATTTAATTCAATAAAGCTTTGGCTAAAAATGGACCCAAACTTCTGCCATGAGGTCAGAGAGGTTACATAATAACAGTCTACTTGTGCCCATAATGGTTTTTTGATTGGATCACTGTCATTCCTTAAAGAAATTGAAGTGAAAATGTTTGCTCAGTAATAAAGGTGAAGGTCAGGAAAGTTAAAGCCTCATTCACAATATGATAACCATAGCTGAAATTGTCCCTTCCATAAAAATATTCTTAATATCTTATTAATCTGCTTGAAATAACTGAAAGGCACAGGAGGGATTTCCCCATGAGTTCAGCAGGATTTTTAATTATCTGTTAATATCAATTTTGATCTGGGATAAAACAACTGATATATTTAAAGCAACAGTTTGACATCACGGTTTAATGGGCTGTATTAAAGTAGTCGTTCTATGAAGCCCAGGCAACTTTGCATCAACTTGCACAAAACGGCAGCACACTTGTATGTTCAGAGGCATAAGAGATTATAAGTATCATAAACTGAGGCAACTATACCTCCAACCTTGTGAAGTGGGACAGTTGCCAGCCCTTTTATATTAGAGGTAGACATATCACCACTACTTGTGTGATTTACAATCATTAATCAATTTCAGCCTGATCACACAAGACTTCCTGTGTGGCGCATTGTAATGGAATTCTCTGAGCCTAGGAATGAGAAGGGACAGTTGCCAAACACTGTAGAACAAGAACAGATGGACATTCCTTTCATATCTCATAAATGGATATCCAGACCCTCCTCAAAGAGGATCAAATGCATCAAGGAGGATCTACCTTAACATACTCACTGATAAAAGCAGGGCTAAAGTGCACAACCACTTCCTTTCCAAGATTCTTTGACCTAACCATACTTCTTGCCACATACCTGGCCACATGTATGGGCTGTGAGAATTGTTAGAGATTGGGTTTCAACCAAGCACATCTCACACAAGCTTGAAGGAGGAGGCAGCCTCTGCTGTAACCTAACCTTACTTGCTTTGTGTGGGAGGGGCTGAATCCCGGTTTCCTGTTCCCTGCTCTTTTTCTTTCTGCTTGAATCTCCTACCAAGGAGGATGGCAGCTATGGCTGTTGCCATGTGTTTCTCATACTTCCAGACAGCAAGGCCACATTAAAGAAGACTGTGGGTTTGGTCAGAACCTTCTTGCTCACATGCATGGACCGTTTCTACTAAGGAACTGTGAGTTACAGTAAAATTGTAAACTCTTTTTTTATGTAACTTTACATTAACGTGTGTCGGGGGAAGCAGACTGGAGGGCGGAGCACTGGATAAGAAGCGAGCACGCAGCTCAGAGAGCCTAGCCTATTTCCCCAAACATCAGAAGAAAGCTCCACCCTAGGTTGAGCTGATATACTTGGGAATCTTCAGGCACTGTTAGTTTAGCAGGATTTCTGCTTGTAGGTATGCAATAAACACTAGAGACTAAATTCCAGGCCTCGGCGTGTTATTTCTGCATCTGCACACAACATCAATCCTGCTAAACCTAAACTCCCATCGAAAGAGGGAGGAACACATAAACCAGGAGAATGGCTTCTCAGACACAGGAATTGCAGCAGGCCATAATCCAATTAGCAGCGGCCTTGACACAACACCAGCAGCAGGTCGACGACCAGATTAATAACTTACAGGCGGCGATGCTTCAGCAGATCCAACAACCAGCCCCGGTCGTCCAGCAGCCGGCACCAGTGGCTGCACCCCCACCAGTCGTTCTGCGATCCCCAGGGTGTTTACCAGAGAAATTTGGGGGAGAGACGGCACAGCTCAGGACCTTCGTCGCCCAGTGCACCATGTTTTTCGACAGCAGACCAGCCGAGTTCCCGACGGAGAGGTCCAGAGTCACGTTCATTTTAAGTTTGCTGAAAGGCTCAGCCGCAAGATGGTCCATCCCCATGGTGGAAGCTAACGACCCAATTCTGGACAACTACCAGAACTTTATGGCCCGTTTCAGAGCCCATTTTGATGATCCAATCAGAGTGGTCACTGCCAGCAGAGAGATCCGGCTGCTCCGACAGGGGAACAGGAGAGTAGGAGCGTACATCGCAGATTTCAAACTGCTGGCAGGAGATTTGGGCTGGAATGAGGTGGCATTGAAGGATCAGTTTAAACAAGGACTGGACGAAGAGATTAAGACGGAGTTAGTGCGGCAGGGCACTCCAGCGGCATTGGAAGACCTGTACCAGTTAACAGTCGTCATAGATGCTCGATTGGAGGAGTTAAAGCAGCTTCGGCCAGGGAGAAACAGGGCAGGAACCCGACCGGCTTTTCCAGGTTTTGCTACCCCCTCTAACACGTTTGTTCCCCTGAGCGCGGAAGAACCCACGCAGATAGGGGCCATAAGAAGGGGGCTCTCTGAAGCCGAGAGGCAAAGGAGAAGGGACAGTGCACTTTGTTTTTATTGCGGGGGGCCAGGGCACATTGCAAGGGTGTGCCCGACCAGACGCCAGGCAGCCCCGGTAAGATTTACAACCCAAGGCACGGAGCAGGCCCACATTCCAGCCGCTTCTTCTCAGCAGTTAAACTCCAACGGCCCCCCTCATCAGAGCCCTGCAGGGCGGCCATCCAGCAATTAAGAAGGGCTCAGGCGGCAGATCACAGCCAAGATTTTTATATTGTTCCAGCCACGCTGACTACAGATTCCAAGCAACTATTACCGGTAAATGTTATGATTGATTCCGGGGCGACGACCAATTTTATAGATGGGAAAGCGGTGGAAAAGTTTCATATTTCAACTATTGCACTACCAAGCCCCATGCAGGTTGAAACCATCGACGGGCAACCTCTCAAGGCCGGCGCGATCGAACGTTGCACCCTGCCGATTCAGCTAAACATCGCAGATCACTCGGAGTGGATCCAACTGTACGTTACTGCCTCCTTGCAAGTCCCAGTCATTCTCGGGGCACCTTGGTTGAGACTTCACAACCCCAATTTGGACTGGATGACTGGAGCAGTTTCCTTTCCCTCTCAAGACTGTCGGCACCACAAATTGCAGGGCATTACCCAAGCCCTGCCGGCAGCTGCAAGCCGGGAAGCAGGGAAGGCTCCACTACCAACAAAGTATGGAGATTTTGCAGACATCTTCGGAGAGCAAGAGGCCACAGTGTTGCCCCCCAATAGATCTTTTGACTGTACCATAGATTTGAAGCCTGGGGCCAAGATCCCAGCGGCACGGCATTACACAATGTCCCCAAAGGAGCTAGCTATACTGAAGGAATATTTGGATACCAACCTAAAAAAGGGTTTCATTCGGCCATCGACATCACCGGCATCTGCCCCTACCTTCTTCGTGCCTAAAAAGCCCGATCCTTTCGCCCCGGCGGCACAGGCTGGCGATAAGGGACCCCCCATGCGCACGGTGCATGACTACAGCGCACTCAACACAGTCACCGTTAGAGACCACTACCCTCTTCCAGTGATATTGGAGTTGCTAGATCGCCTGCATAAGGCTCGCATTTTTACCAAGCTAGACCTCAGGAATGCCTACAATTTGATCAGAATAAAGCCAGGCCATGAATACTTAACGGCTTTTAACACCAGATATGGTAAGTTTGAGTATTTAGTCATGCCTTTTGGACTAAGTAATTGTGGGGCAGTATTTTCCAGGTTCATGAACCACATTTTCTCAGACTTGTTAGATAAATATGTCATTGTGTATCTGGATGACATTCTGATTTATTCTGAGGACCCCACCTCCCACATTACCCATGTGCGTAATGTTCTGCAGAGATTAAGAGAGAACAAGCTGTTTGCGAAATTAGAAAAGTGCGCTTTTGACTTAACGCAATTAGACTATCTGGGATACAGGATTTCCACAGAAGGCGTAGCCGTGGATCCTGCAAAGGTCCAAGCAATTATGTCATGGAAGCCTCCCCGTAACGTCAAGGAGCTCCAACAATTTCTGGGGTATGCAAATTTTCTTCACAAGTTTATTGCCTCATATGCGGAGAAAGCGCGTCCCCTTACTCAGCTGTTAAAGAAAAACAGACGTTTTTGCTGGGGGGAACAGCAGCAAGCGGCCTTTCAAGAATTTAAACAGCTGTTTACCTCCCCACCACTCCTGAGGCACCCGAACCCTTCAAAACAGTTCCACGTCCAGTGCGACGCCTCTAACTTTGCCGTTGCCGCCATTTTACTCCAAGCAGCGGACGAAAGGGGGGAAGATTTATTACCCTGTGCCTATTTCTCTCGCACGCTGTCACCAGCAGAGAGGAATTACGATGTTTTTAACAAGGAACTGCTTGCCATAAAATCAGCCTTTCAAGAATGGAGGCATTGGTTAGAGGGAGCAGCTTTGCCAATCAAGGTTTACACAGACCATAAAAACTTAGCACTGTTGCAGAGCTCGGGATCCCTCAACCCCCGTCAGGTCAGATGGAGTCAATTTTTTTCACGCTTCGATTTCGTCATCTCGTATTTGCCAGGCAAACAAAACAAGCTGGCTGACGCGTTGTCTAGGCAGCCGCAGGACATTGCAGAACCTGACCAAGCCACCCAAGCCACGATCTTGCACCCTCAAAATTTTGAGAAGCCTCCCGAAGGGGTCCAAGTAGAGAACTTGGCAGCAGTCAGACTAGTAGACGATCTCCTTGTAAGAATCAAGGCGCAGCAGCAACAAGACCCCTACGCACGGGCTAGGCTGGATGACCTCCAGGGGGCCCAGCAGGGTACACCGTCCCCTTTCACAGCGGAGGCAGGGACACTTTGGCATAGTGGGCGGCTTTATGTTCCCAAGACCCTGAGGGAAGAAGTATTACAGCTCTGTCATGATAGCCCTACGGCAGGACACGGGGGGGTGTTCAAAACGCTGCACAGAACACTCAGAGACTACTGGTGGCCCAAGATGGCAGCACACATCAAGACTTACGTGGCCTCTTGCCATGTGTGTAGACGCGCTAAAACGGTTGCAGGGAGACCAGCAGGCCTTTTGCAGCCCCTGCCCACCCACCCCCAACCTTGGGACACTGTCTCCATGGATTTTATCACTGACTTGCCACAGGCACAGGGTTTCACTTCCATCCTGGTGGTGGTAGACTGCTTTACGAAAATGGCGCACTTCATTCCCTGCAAGGGCCTACCAACAGCACAAGTTACAGCACAGCTCTTTTTGGACAATGTCTTCCGATATAGAGGTATGGTTAACCACTTGATCTCAGATCGCGGTTCGCAATTTACTTCCAGGTTCTGGGGGGCGCTTTTCCAGACGTTGGGGGTCAAAATACACTTGTCATCTGCGAATCATCCGTGCTCTAATGGCGAAGCAGAGAAAACTAACCAGTTATTGCAACAATATCTCAGATGTTACATTAACTACCGGCAGGACAATTGGCCAGAACTTCTCCCCATGGCAGAGTTCGCTTACAACAATGCAGTACATTCCTCAACCAAGATGTCCCCTTTCCAGGCTCTCTATGGCACAAACCCGAGAGTGTTGCCCCTTTCCTCACAACAAACAGCTGTGCCTGCAGCCACAGATTTCCTGGCAGAAAGACAAGCAGCCCATCACCTGTTAGCAGAGCAGCTAGAGCTGGCAAAGGCAGCCTATAAACGGAACGCAGATGAACGCAGACAGGAAGGACCCCCCATTTCACCAGGAGACAAGGTCTGGCTCTCTACAAAGTTTCTGCCCACTAACAGACCTTGCAAGAAGCTGGACTCTAAGTTTATTGGCCCCTTTCAGGTGATACAGCAAATAAATCCTGTGGCTTATCGTTTGCAGCTTCCACATTCCATGAGGATTCACCCGGTGTTTCACAAGTCCTTGTTAGTCAAGGATTCCCCTCCAAGTGCCTTGCGGTCGCATACCACCCCCCCACCTCCGGTACTTGTCCAAGGGGAACCGGAGTACGAAGTGCAAGAGATTTTGGACTCCAGAAGGAGGGGCAGGGGGATTCAGTATTTAATACACTGGAAGGGGTATTCTCAGACAGAGCGCTCCTGGGAAAATGCCAAAGATGTTCACGCACCCTGCCTAGTGCATAGGTTTCATCAGATTTTCCCTCACAAGCCACGGCCAGCGTGACTCCCAGAGCTACAGCCCCCAGCTGAACACGAGGAAGCCGACCAGCCTGAGGATTTCGTGAGTTACCAGCAGCCATTCCTGCTCCCCCTGTCAGAACCAGCGAGGGGGGAGGAGGAGGATTCGCATCCCTCCACCTCTGGTTGCCAGCTCCCAGGAGGGGGGAGGGAGAACCTTTCTAACGATTTAGCTGTTTTTCAGGAGAGGCCAGCTGCACCCGGACTATCAGATCAAACAGAGAGACGCGAGCCTTCCCCCGACATTCCTTTCCTGGATGACCTCCCTTCACTGCCCAGCTCCCAGGAAGAAGAGCAGATAGACACTTTTTCACACGGGATCCTGCCCGACACCAAGGACGAACAGGGGGAGGGAGTTGCTATGGAGTTTTTGGATGGGGAGGGGGGTGGTGTCGGGGGAAGCAGACTGGAGGGCGGAGCACTGGATAAGAAGCGAGCACGCAGCTCAGAGAGCCTAGCCTACTTCCCCAAACGTCAGAAGAAAGCTCCACCCTAGGTTGAGCTGATATACTTGGGAATCTTCAGGCACTGTTAGTTTAGCAGGATTTCTGCTTGTAGGTATGCAATAAACACTAGAGACTAGATTCCAGGCCTCGGCGTGTTATTTCTGCATCTGCACACGACAACGTGTGAAGTGTGTTTATTTTGTTTTTTGAACTGATTAAGCCTTGTGCAAGTTTATGGGAATGCTTCTACTCTGCTATATACTAATAAGAAGCTGCGTGGAGTTCTGGTACTACCATCCCAGGATTCCTACAAGAATAACCTTGGGAGACAGGAGGAGGAGGAGCCGCAGCCTAGACTATGGTCAGACAGAAGATATCTCACCCCACAGAAGGAATGGGGGTGGAGAAAGCATCTTGGAAGGGACCCTCCCTAGTTCTCTGGAAAGTAAAGGTGGGGAGGGGAGAAGTGCTTTCAGACTTGCTAGAGTCTGTTACTGTAACCTTACAGTAAAGGTAGCCTTAGTACTCATGGTTTTGGCTTCTTGTCTGGACTGTCTCAGGGCTGATACTACAAGACATCATGAGAATCTAAGCTTTCTTGATTAATGTTATGGGTTGATCAGGCTTGTCTTCCAGAGCTTTTTCTTTCCTTAAGAGCCAGGTCAGTGCATATGCTCAGCAGCCTGGCGCATGAACGTGACCCACCTCCAAGCTGCAGTAAGCAGAAAGACTGAATTTACCCCGCTTTCCAATTCAGTTTTAAATATTAAAGAATCCAGCAAAGAGGAGCCAGAAATGGACTCTGAAACAAAACAAAGAATCCACTTTGCTAAACAGAGCTATCGGATTTAACTACATACATGTAACAGGAACCTCAATTGTTGAGGATATTTACAGAGGACTGCCTGGGATTTCATAACAGGATTTTGCTCTTCTCCAGATGCTTAAAGACAAGAAGAGTTAAATCAAGCAGGAGGCTTTCAGAGGTGGGTCGATTGCCTGGAATAGCTTCTAAGAAGGGAAATTCAAACCGGCTGATCACTCCATTGGGGGATTTGATCAGGTAGGGATGTGCAGTGCTTTGGATTCCGTTCCGGAAAGATGCTTTGGAATACGTAAGAGTGGGAGCAGAGCTTATCTGCATCTCTTTAAATCAGCCTCATCCTCCTCCTCTTCTAAGGAGGAAGCTCCTTTCTGGAATTATTTCCTAAGGCCGCACAGCCATATTGGATACATCACAAAAGGTTAGGCTGATGAGCCAGAAGAATTCCTCAGGACAAAAACATCTACTCTCCCTTTCTATAGGCCAAAAAGGGAAGATAAGAATTATTGTCAGAGAGTGGAAAAGAGGGCGGCAGAGCATTGTTCTGCACTTAGCATTTTGTAGAAAAGGGACATGAGTCATTAACTGGGATATTGTTAACTTTGGCACTCATGTGGTTTGCTCATTTCTCTCTAAAGTAAGAGGGATAGTTTTATTGGTGGTAAAAATGTGTAAAAAGTCAAAAGGGGTTGAAGGTGACCTCTCCAATACTTGTGTCTTCATTATTAGCACCAGATTCTTATAAGTAAAGATTCTGAGAATATACAACTTCCCTCTTTAAGGTGAAAGAACTCCACTTTCCTAATATGTGAATTGCTACTGTGAAGAGAGACAATGGTGTCATTCAAGCTAAGGCTCAGTTGTGGGAGCACGAGAAAAGGGAATATTGAATCAAATTTCTCTTTATGTATTTATGACACGAATGGGCAACCTGAAGCCCAGGTTGTCATGCTCCGTTTTGTGGCTTCTGGAATCTTCAAGATTGCATTGACAAAATTCTGCACCAAAATGGTCATATTTTGGACAGTCCATTTTCCCTGTAGGTAAATAGGAAAGGCTTGATATTCTACTGTGCATGAACCCCACCCCCACAATACCCTTAAACAAAAAAAAGGTCCAACATTTTTGGCCCAGGGGCATGAGCCAGTTTCTCAATAGCAGTCCCCACACTGTAGAACAGAGCTTTCCAAACTGTGTGTCGCGACACAAAAATGTGTCGCCACACACAGTCTGGTGTGTCGCCACACAACCCGGAAGCGCTGATCATCATCAGCGCTTCCGGGTTTTCCCGCGGCGACACACCAACTGCAGTGCGCAAAACTCGAAAGCGCAGCAGCGCTTCCGGGTTTTTGCGTGCTGCCGCACTTCCGGGTTTTCCCGCGGTGACACACCAACACCGGTTGGTGTGTCGCCGCGGGAAAAACTTTGGAAAGCCCTGCTGTAGAATATACTGCCTCCAGAAGTGCACCCAACCCCTACCATTTTTGAAGGCCCGAAAAACGTTATTTTGGCTTTGTTGGTGAACATGTAGTTATTGTTCTATTTTCATGTGGATTTAGGAGGTTCCGGGTTTTTGCGCGCTGCCGCAACGGCGGCACTTCCGGGTTTTCCCGCGGCGACACACCAACAGCCATTAGTGTGTCGCCGCGGGAAAACTTTGGAAAGCCCTGATCTAGATAATATCAAATAAGGTTTATTTTTATGCCACTCTAGTCCTAGAGAACTCTAAAAGGTGTGGTACTAATAGAGACAAAGTGGTCTTTATGCCATACTATTTTCTCTTCAATTATTTGAAGGGTTGCCTTAAAAAAAGAAAAATAGCTGTTCAACAGTATGCTGGCTGCTGCAAAATGTTTTTAGCAAGAGTTTGGCAAAACGTTAAGAGATTTCTACATCTAGAGAAATAGATCTGTAAAGTTTGGCTGGGTGAGGGGAAACGTAAGAATAATGCTTGTGTATTAGCATTTATTTTCAAAAATCAAGACTTTCCATACACAGGTTTGAGGGATCTGTTTGAAAGAGGCAAGGGCATGGGCTTCTGGGGTAGGTATGGTGAACTGAAGACGGTTCTGTGAAAGTGGAGCCGATGACCATGGCAAAGACCAAGGAACCAGTAAGTAGACCGGTTCCTTGGAGCATCTCTGGATAAGGAGAGGGTGGGAGATCATGCACATGTGCTCTGGATGGCTGTTCCCCTCCAGGAAACTGCAGGACAGTGGTTTTCTGTGGATTTGCACACTGGGAGACGACAAGATTAGCCATCTTGCCTGCAACCACAGGGGAGACTTTTAAAGGACAGTAAGTTTGCAAATCTTACTTTCTAACCACTTTCAGAAATTACTCATTAACTACTTCTAAGCTATTAGAGACCTTCGGAATGACAAGTTTGAAAATGCCAGGTGAGTCTGCCTTCAATCCTGAATGAAAGGAAATTTTAATCATAAACTTAAGAATTTAAAGAATCTGAACTAAACAGCAAAAGGCTAAATAAGATTTTGATCCTAGAAAGTTATAAGCAGACTAAGGGTCCAGATAAAATTGGAATATTGAAACTTTTACAATAACATTTTGGAAAATTATAAAGTACAAACAGCTTCTCATGGGAAATAGATCCTATTTTGGTTTTTACAAGACATAACATAGATAAATAATTTCATGATTTCAAAAACTGGACACTAGAAGGGACTAAAGGTTTTAGGTAGAGGAAAGATATACAGGCCTGCAAGATGGTGCAAAATGTTATGACAGTAAAAATACCAAAGGAGACTTTTGAAGAATGGAATCAGAAAATAGTAACCATTTTGATACAATACAAGAGGGGGTTGTTTAAACAAGTTATATATTACAATTTGAGTCTAAACACATTGTTGCAGCTGAGACAGAAAGATTTAAATGTGCAAATTGATAACCATTGTGAAATACTGGGAAAGGCTAAGAAAAATATTTTGTCATCCTATATGAGTTATAGTACAAAACAAGTTGAATACTGTGACTTTGGCATAACTTAAACAGGAAAATGATATGTGGGACACAAGGTTAATGAAAATGGATTTGGATTTGATATGGAAAAATAGTTGATATGAGAAATTGTATAAACACATAAAAATGTAATACCAACTTTTTTATAAGATGACATATTTCTATAATTGTATGTATGAATATGTATGAATGAATATTATAAGAATTGGCCTATTATGTGTTAGGTTATGTGTTATGTTAGGTGATGTATCCAGTTTAAATGGACATTATCCCAAGGAGTGGAAATTATAGATAGATTTTTCCTTTATGGAGATATATATATAATATATATATATATATATATATATATATATATATATATATATATATATACACATACATACATACATACATACATACATACATACATACATACATAAGAAGATAATGGGATGATGAGGTGGAATTAGAATTATGTTACGGTTAGCGTTAACATAGAATTATGTTATGACATGATGACATATTTTTACAATATTATGTATGAATATGTATGTATGAACACTATAAGAATTGGTATATTATGTATTATGTTATGCAATATGTTAGGTTATGTATTAATGGAATATATAGTCATAATATGAATAAAATATATGGTATTTTATTAGAATTAGAAGTAAATAAGACCTTTATTTGTTATACTATTTGGATTTTATTGAAGATACAAATATAGATATAGAGATGGAAGGAGCGAATAAAAAATATCAAATTGATGCAGCAATGAACATTTAACTGTTACTTCAAGGAGTGGAAGCTAAAGATGGACTATTGGAAGATAACAAGAAAGGTGAGACTTATATGAAGATCAGAAGATTGGATTATAGAAATTGAAGAGTATATGATAAAGAAAAGTTCCTGTGTATTTTATGAAGGACTAACATTTAAAGTTAAATATTGTATTTAAAGTTCAAAGATAGATTGGAGGACATCTATTTTCTATGTTTCCTTTGTTTATTTTTTTTATTAAGTTTTATTAGGTTTTTAAATATACAAAGCTAAAAGTTAAAGATGAAACGGAAAAAGAAATACAAATTAAGAGAAAAGAAAAAGAAAAGTGCAGTAAAGAAAAAGAAAAAAAAATAAAGAAAAAGACATACATAGAAATTAGATAACCTCCAATCCTTCTATGGTCATAAAAATAAAGTATATAGTTTGTTTTAACATGCTGGCTATTCATATAACATTCATATATTTTTCCTTGTCTATTATATACTATTCATCTATAATCTAATCATCAAAACCCCATATTTGGCTTTACTCCTCCTGCTTTTTGCAAATAGTCCATCAAAAATTTCCAATCATTAAAGAATAATAATTAAAATTTTCTTTTAGTAGGCAAATCAATTTGTCATTTTCTGCCATTTCTAGTAGTTTCAACATCCGTTCCTGTATTGTTGGTACACTTTAATTTTCCCAAAAATATACATATATAAGTAAAGAAAAAAATTTCTTTCTATTTATGCATCCCAAATTCCAGATAAAAAGAAAAAATTCTAGTTTAAGTCTTTTAATTTATACCCAACCATACTATTATACTATGCATATAGAAATAAAAAGAAAAGAATTTTTCTATTTATACAACCCAGATTCCAAACAAAAAAGAAAAAATTCTGATTTAATTCTTTTAAGTTATACCCAACCCTACTGTTTTTGATCTCTCACTATAATATTTCTTCAGATTTTGCTCTTTTGTAACTTTTCTCACAAAATATCTTGACAATTTCTTATCTCTAACGTAACGTGAGTCAACTCTGAGAATTTTATCTATCTCAGAGTCCATGTCTTCTTCTTCTATCTCTAAATATTGAACTAAAGTATCAACTATATATTTTCTCATATTCTCATCTAATTTTTCCAGGGCTCCTCTCAGACTCAAAATAAATTCTTCTTCTCTCATTTCTGCTAATACAATAGCATCTAAATTATATTCCATAGTAATAGAATCTGATTTAATCTCCAATTTCTTAACCTGGCCTTGTGTCTCTTTAAAATCCCCTGGAAAAATATTTGCAATTTCTTTGACAATCTGTATTTCATTTCTAAATTCTTTTTTTGAGTCTTCCTTCATCACTTCCATTTTTTCTTCTACTTGTTGATCTAGAAGATTGTCCATTTTTTTGTCTATTTTTATATCTAAAGAAGTAATTAAGTCCTCCATCTTTTTCTCCAAGGTAACAGTTAAAATATCCATCCTTTCCTCCAAGGCAGTAGTTGAATCATCTATTTTTTGATTCAGTGCTGTAATCGCATCCAATATTTTTTCCATATCTGATGTTGGTACTTCTGAAGGTGCAGCCATGGACTCCATTTCCTTATCTCTATCCCTCTTCACTCTTGCAACCGCAGTAACCAGGTTGTATATAATATTCCTGTAAAGAGAAAAGAAAAATAACAAAAGACAAAGGAGAACCACAATAGACAATAAAAAAAAAGAAAAAAGGAAAAAGGGGGATAAAAAATTATTAAAGATTCAAAAAAAAAAAGGGGGGGAAGAGAGGAAAAAAAATCCAGATACAATAAAAAATTAAAAAAGTAAAAATAATACTGCTTTTTCTTAATAGATGTTGCATAAAAAAAAGGGCAAAATGTACTTTGGTAAAGTCAACAATTCTCACATAAAAAAAAATAAAAGATAAGAGTACAACGGGTAAGTCCTTTAGCTGTAGTCAAAATATCCTTGAAAATGTAATAGCAATCCAGTTCTCAGGCAAGCTTATAATCACAAGTCCCAAAGAAGAGAGAGAGAAGGAAAAAAAAAGGAGAAGGGGGGGGGGAAGAAAGCCCCAACTCCAAATATCTTCACTCTCCAAGACAAAAAGCAACAAGAAAGTCCACTAAAATCCCATATAATAAGAAAATTCCCAAAACTGTTCAAAACAAAAATGTTCCAAAAATACCCATTATAATCCAAATAATTTCCAAATGTATTACAGAAAAAAAAAGGAAAGAAAAATACCATCTCAAGATAAAAAGCAGAAAAGCAAAAAAATAAGATAAAAGGCAGACCGTTAACCCATTTAAATTCAAAATCCAGAGAGGAAAATAGATTAGTCCCACTTCAGTAAATAAGCCATTCGTCAATAGTCAATGTCACTCCATTTCACTTCCAAGTAAAGTCATTATTCTTTAAGCTCCCACCATTTCTCAAGTCTTCTTAGCAAGAAAGTTACACACGCACCAGCAGCATCGATCATGTCCATAGAAGGATCTTAGCAGATAATATGTAAAATTAAAATAAACACAAATATAAAACAGTGACTAAAAGTGCTGAATTTAGGTGCTACTTATCTAAAAAGATTTCACTGTTTCCTGTAGAGCAAAAATGATGTTCCTTCCAGTCGCTTTCGTCGCTTCAATTTCCTTTTTCCCGTGGTGGAAAAACGGGAATTGGGAAAGAGTGACGATTCCGGCGACCCTTGTGGTTTATCTTCTGATCCCCTTTTCTTCAAAGGGGAGATTTCAGCAGTTTTATTTCTTTAAAAACCGCTGCAAGCAGGAAAACAGCTGAGCCGAGCCAGAAGCGCTCGGTTCAGCGCACCAGCGTCTTCAGCACCCGGAAGCGATCCTTTGTTTATTATTTTTTGACTTCACTTTTTCTTTGCTTTTTTCTTACTTTGTATTTCTACTTCTTTTTTCTGTTTCAACTTTTAATATGTATTTTAAAATTCAATAAAATTTACTAAATTAGAAAAAAAAAGAAAGAAAGAAAAAACATAAAAAGAAAATAGTAGCCACAATATCAACAATGCCAGTAATGATGTCTGCTTCTATGGATGGACTATGTCCAAAAGATGTTATTGAAGAAATGTCAGTTGTAGAACAAATTTTATCTGACAAGATAGAGATGGTATCGAAAGTGAATTTACAACTGACAGGCCAAGGGAATGATTTAGAAAAGGATGTTTCATTGGTCTACAAAACAAACTGGCTGAGGTTTTAACATTTAAAAGGGAAATACAAATGACAAACCAAGAGAGTGATCAGGATAATTTTTTCCTACTGGATTTACAAAAGAGGCTTGCTAAAGCCTTGAAGAACTCTGTGCAATGGGACAAAAAAGAATTGAAGAGAAATCAAATCCTATGACAATATTTGAATGAACTAAAGGTTAAGACAGTTAGAGGTAAAAGGAAGGAATATAAAGTTGATATATTTGATCAAGGTTAAAATAATATGTTGTTACTTCTGGATACCCTTTATGGACCTTCTTCTGACACCAAGACTGAAAAGATGATGTTTTATGAAGAAGCTCCTTGGATAAGGAGTGAAACATTTCTACTGAGAAAATAGAAATCCAGTTGACATGATTCAAACCACAGACTGTTCCACCTGGATGACTGAGAACCTTCATCGACATGATGTTTTATGGATTTGTTTATAGATAAGAGATGGGATATGGGATGAAGAGACAAATGTTTGTAACTTTAGAGAGGGTGAAGAGTTACTAACAATTTTTATATTTGTTGTGATGAAGGTTGGAAGTCACTTCTTTATATATTTCTTTTCTCTTTCTTTTTTATATTCTTAGTTTTCTCTTTTTCTTTCTTTTTCCTTGCACCTTTTACTTCTTCTCTCTATTCTCTTCTTTCTTTAAGTTTAGTTTGTATTAGATTTTACTATTATAATCAAAATTCTTAATAAAAATTATATATACTGTATTTGTGTGTGTGTGTGTGTGTATGTGTGTGTGTGTGTGTGTGTGTGTGTGTGTGTGTATATATATATATATATATATATATATATATATATATATAGGCGCGCGGTGGCTCAGCGGTTAAGACACCAGGCTTGTCGATCGGAAGGTCGCAAGTTCAGAGGTTTGAGACCCTAGCCCCGCGTGATGGAGTGAGCTCCCGCACTCGCCCCAGCTCTTGCCAACCTAGCAATTCGAAAGAATGCATATGCAAGTAGATAAATAGATACCACTTCAGTGGGTAGGTAACAGCGTTCCGCGTGCGTCATGCCGGCCACATGACCGCGGAAGCGTCTTCAGACAACGCTGGCTCTTCGGCTAACTAACAGAGATGAGCACCGGCCCCTAGAGTCGGACACGACTGTGTGGGGGAACCTTTACCTTTATATATAATTTCATGCCTTAGCAGTTTTTGAATTTGCTTTTTTATTCACTTAGAACACAGCAAGAAGCAACCTTCAGAACTGTCAAGCAAGTTTACTTTTCTGGCTCTGCGTCTCCCTGCTTTGTACCATCTTGCATCCTTTTTGTGAGTAGTTCCCTCTCTGGACTGATAGCCTGACCCAGCCTGACTCAGAATGAGCATTTCTTTTCTGCTGTACCCTCAGAACAGCTCAAAGTAAGCAAATCACAGCAAGCTATAAAATGAGATGAACATATGTGCGTAACTAATGTATCTGCATCTCTCTATGGCAGGGTTTCCCAGCTGTGAGGTGAACCTCCTTTGGGGAGGTGCAGATGGAGTCCAGGGGAGGTGTGAAGAATCGTTTAGTTACATTGTTACAATGAATCCACCTTTCCCAAAGTTTCATTGTATTGTTTTCATTATTCATTTGTGTTCCTTTTGGTGTTTGGATTTTTAGGGGAGGTGCGTACATTAAGATTGCACTAAAGCAGGGGTGGGGATCCTTTTTTCTGCCAAGGGCCATTTGGATATTTATAACATCATTTGCGGACCGGGGACGGGGTTTGTGGGCGGGAGCCAATCGCGGGGAAGAGGGTGGGGTTTGTGGGCGGGAGCTCCTAGATTTATTGAATTTCGAGTCCCGCCTGCGGTTGCCTTGGCAAGGCCAGACCAAATGATTTCGCGGGCCTTGTACGGCCCGTGGGCCAGATGTTCCCCACCCCTGCACTAAAGGGAGGTGTGATGGCAAAAAGTTAGGAACCCTTGTTCTATGTTTCTACAGACTAGAATTATTTCTATCTAGAATTAAGAAAGAGCTTAAAGTTATACTGGCAGGCAGACCCCAATCAATCAGACTAGCAGCTTGTTGATGCTGGCTTTATTCCGGCAGGTATATCTTTGACCTTTTAAATCATCTTCCATTATCTTCAGCTCCACCAAGGGTTTTCTGCAGTAAGCAAAAAGGTCCCATAGCACCTCCTCCTCTTCAACACACTTCTTCAAGTAGTGTACAAACAATTATTTTTGGCAATCTTTCCTCAAAACTAATTTTACTCAGGGTTGCTTTACAACCCAGGGACAGTTTCTCATTTGGCGCAAAGACTGCACCTGGCTCTGTATGGCATGTTGAGGGGCACATTTCAAAAATCATAATGCACCTCTTTTGCCTCTTAAAAAAACACCCGCATTGTCCCCCCCCCCGCAAAAAAAAAAAGGCAAAGAAAGAGCCCACATTATAACCCATCCATTCTGGGTGGCTTTGGGGGCACAAAAGTGATGCTGGCCCTTTGGCTGCACTTTTTGCGCCCTGCTTTATGGTGCCACAAATGGGAATGAATGGGCCCTCTTCATTCTGATTTGGAAATCTGGGATCAGGGTCTCCTCATTGGGCCCAGTATGCATACTAGTGCAGTTTGTTGGCATTCTCCATATGTGTTGGCATTACTAGCTCAAATTCAGTATTACAGACAAAACTTTCACATTAATTCAGATACTTCATTCCTCCGTGGAGCCAGTTCACACATGTAGCTGCCAGTTATTAAACATAGCGGACGGTTAAAAAAGTGAAACCTGTATGTGTTACTCAGCCCAGAACATTGAATTGAGAAAGTGGGAAACCTGGGTTCAACAGATACTCAGATGCTCCTATAAACATTTCTGGATATCAGTTCAAATGCTGCCTTTGCTAGCCCCCAACTCTTTAATAGATCCAGAGCAGCCTTCACAAAACCGGTCTCTTCCTAATGTATTGGATTACAACTCCAAGAATTGCAAGCCAAGATCTATCTGAAGTGTTCAGGAACTGAGTCCAATACTGTGGCGTCCTTGGTGCTCTCTGAGCTTGGTTGATTGCTTGCAGATGTTTCATTACCCAACTAGGTAACATCATCAGTGCCAAAACAGCTGGAGTCCAATACATCTGGGTCCAATACATCTGGAGAACATCAGCTTGGAGAAGGCTGGTCCAGTCATGTTACTTAAGGGGCAAATGATTTTAATTTTATTACTGCAAAAACTAACAGCCAAATGAGACAGACATGTTGATATTCCTATACCAAAATACACATAATGCAATTGGGTGAATCTAATTCTTACATCACCTGGCTCATGCAGGAGATGAGAGCTGAACTTTAATTCTGACCTTCATCTTGAGTCTTGATGCATTTTTCTTCCCAGCCTGGATTGTTTCATGCACTGTACTTAGGCTGTGGAGAAAGAATTTGGAGGAAAGGATCATGGATTGTAAGAGTCAGAAAGGTCTATTTCCCACCATCTACATTAACTCTTGCTTGTAAAAACCCTGCTTTATATCAGAATGAATCCATCCTATCTGGCCATCCTATCTGTTTATGGTAATTTAGCTTTTAACTGAATAAAACAAAAGTTACCAGGGAGGGGATAGGGGATTAGCTGGTTGAACAACAGTTCTGTAATTTGAATTTTTCATCCTCAGTGCAACCTGTTAGCCCCTCAAGATTGATCACATTAGGAAACAGACTCCAGAAGAAATACTGGAACTCTATTTTATTGATGTAGGCTACAGTAACAGAATCTTGAAAGCCTGGCTGAGTTTTTCCTTCTTTCCCCCTTATACTCTAGTGAATTAGGGTACAGGCACTCTGAGCTTCTTTCTCGTGTTTTCTCTATTTCCTGGGCTCAAAGCATGCCTTGGTTACGCAACCATCGTCTCCACCTAATTTTTCCAAGGTCATCTCCATGACTGTCTACAGAGCCTTCCTCAGCTCAAATGTGTTGGGGCTCCTGGCTTGGAATTCCATGCTGGCTGCAAATTCAGGGAGTTGCAGTCCCAACATCTCTGGGGGTCACTAGATTCAGGAAGTTCCTACTAGAGCATATCTCTGTATGAATAATGTGGCGACAGCTGTATTCTTCTCTGTCCACTGAGCTCACTCCCTAGTTTTCATAATTAATCTTCCACTTGGTATTAATTTCCTATGAAAGTTTGTCAGAGTTAAAGTTAAAACATGCATGCCCTAAAATATTGCTCTTCCCCCCCGCCCTAAATTTGTTGCAAAAATGATGATGAGCCTCTTGCTTTCTGGTACCTGTCTGTGAATGATCCATTTTCTGTTTGAAACTAGTTCCACAATCCTGATTGTGAAATCTTTCACAAAGAGGTGCCTTACAAATCAAAATTCATGCACCATCAATCCTCCCATGTCTTCTTTTCCAGCTTCAGTTGGTGAGATTTGTGGTGGAAGAGAGCATTGAATGAATGCTAAGGTAGCTAGGAACATGCAGAAAATTGGGAGCCTTCTATCAATATTTCTCTACAAATGCCTAGAACATTTGTTTACCACTTGAATGTCCTCCTTCGAATATTGCTCCATGATCAGGATTTTGGTAATATACACAATTCAAATCACTGGATAGTCTGGCACATTTGGGCATTTTAATTTAATTTGTTTTACTATATCCTAGAGGGGCAATGGGATAAGCTCTCCTGTAAAATAGAATAGTTTTAAGCAGCCCAGATCTTACAATATTTTCCCGAGTTGCTTAAACTCATGGCAAGAGTGATTGAGGACTTACACACAGCACTTTTAACTTCCCCTCTCTGGGATCAGAGGCAGCTTGGGAATTCATGGCTGCCATGATAACCATGGGCTTGTCCTAGGGCATCATTGGCCTGACCACATTGCTGGACACTTTAGATTTGGGTTTTATGTCCGAGCACATGATACATTATCTGGTTCTGGGAGACATGTCCATCAGGCCCTTGTCATGGACAGATCACTTCTGGGGTTAATGTTGCTAGGGGTAACCAAACCCACCAGCCTCCACAGGGAGGAAGGGACAATTATGATGGCTGATGGTTCCAGGTGGCTCCCCATTTCCCCAGCAATCTGGAGGGCAGCTCTGTTGGGTGCCTTGTCAGTCTCTGGAACACAGAAACAACCAGGGAGTTGGACAGGATTGTCCTCACAAGCCTCCCCTCCCCTGCCAGTCATTATTCTTCCAAGGTGCTCTGGGAAATGAAACAAGTGAAGAGATGCCTGGAATGATGCTGGAGGAAAACAAGAAGTGAGTGTGACTGGACATGGATAGGAGTTCACATCTGAGCTCATTCTGCGGCAGTAAACATGGTGAAGTGGAATTACTTCTCCATGCTTAGTGCGCCGGTGAAATGTTGGCCTGCTACACTATTTAGAGTGACCCAGATTCTATTAAGGGAGGACGGGGCCAGAGGAACCAATTAGTATAAATTGTGATTATCTGACTGAACATTTCATGGGTAAAATCACTTGCACTTACTTTGAATTGCAAGCCAGCCTGATGGGAGCTATTGAAATGACTGAGGTGATGTCCTCTGATATTACCTGGGAGATTTTGGAACTTGTGGAACTTGAGGAAATAGGGTTCCCTATGATCTGAGCTCTGCTACCTATGAATTGGCCTCTGCTGCACCTGGTTGGTAAAAGCAGCCATCAAGGAGACAGGGAGATGGATCCAGGCTGCAGCCAATGCTGCTTTGAAGGAAGGCAATGTCCCAAGGGCTCTGAAAGAGACACTTTCTTCCCGCTTCTCAAGAGTGAGGCCTGGATCTAGGGCAGGGCTTTCCAAAGTTTTCCCGCAGCGACACACCAACCGCCGTTGGTGTGTCGCCGCGGGAAAACCCGGAAGCGCTGCTGCCGCTTTCGCATTTTTGCGCGCCGCCGTTGGTGTATCGCCGCAGGAAAACCCGGAAGCACTGACGATCAGCGCTTCCGGGTTGTGTGGCGACACACCAGACTGTGTGTGGTGACACACTTTTGTGTTGCGGCACACAGTTTGGAAAGCTCTGATCTAGGGGTTTATACTTTCTTGGGGTGATGGGTTCTATCGCCAACTCCCAATTTTGGGGAAAATTGTTGAGAAAGTAGTGGGGCTGGAATTACAGAGAGTTTAGATCCATGGCAGTCTGGATTTCCTCAGCTCTGGGCATGGGCTAGGAACTGCATTGGCCACTCTCATGGTTGATCCATGGAGGGACTGCAACCATCTTTGTCCTTCTAGACAGACTCTCAGGAGCTTTTGGTACTGTCAATAACAATATCCTTTTAGCTGCCTGTGCGTCAGGGTTGGGAGTTGGGAAAAACATGTTACGGTGGTTGTGCTCGTATCTGAGTAGGCAGGACCAGTTGGTGGCGGCAGGTGTGGGAGAGATCAGGCCTTTATAGAGGTTATGTTCTGGAATGCCATATTGTAATGGGGAGGAGGTTATATGTTGAATGTATGGATGTATGTATGTATGTATGGATGGATGGATGGATGGATGGATCACTGGGTGACCCAACTGGGCTTGGTCCTTCCCACTCTCATGTCTAACATTTACACAGAACGGCTGGGAGGGGCCATCCACTGGTTTGGGGTGAGGTACCACCAATACGCTGATGATACCCAGTTGTACATCACCACCCCAGGCCCAATATGAGATTTGGTGGAAGTTCTGATCCAGTGCCTGGAAGCTGTCAAGGCCTGGATAGAGAGAAATAGGCTCAAGGCTCCACCTAAGCAAGTCAGAGTGGTTGTAAATTCAGACGTTGACTGATTCCAGGGTTGTTTTCCCCCAGAGAGAAAGAGGCAGGCTCACAATCTGGGGGTCCTCCTGCAGCAGCCCATGCACTGACTAGCCAGTCATGGTACTAAAATGACACTCTGCAGGCGTGGCACCAGTTCCCAATGTGTCTCCAAGTGCAGCTAAAGGAGTTGGTCACTTTCTTTAAAGCCTTTTATGGCGTGGGACCTAGGAATCTAAGAAACCCCCTTTCCCAGGTAGAGCCTGCCCAGCTCATCCAGATAGTCAGCAGGTGTTTACTGAGGTTCCCAACTTTCCTACAGGTGAGGCAAGAGGGGATCCAATGATAAGCTATCTCCTTGGGGGGGGGCCCTCCTATGTAAGAGCCTGCCCCCCCAAATGAGAACAGCTTCCCCTCTCATGGCCATCTGGAAGCTAGTAAAAACTTGGCTTTTCTGGAAAGCCTCCAGGGACTGGCTGTGGAGCCACTGCCGCTTTGATCTGCTGTGCTCATTTATTTTTAAAATCCGTTCAAGTGTGTCCAATTCTTGGAGACTGCCTGCCAGTCCCTGCATTTTTCTTGGCAAGGTCTTTCAGAAGTGGTTTGCCATTGTCTCCTTCCTAGGGCTGAGAGAGAGGGACTGGCCCAAACTCACCCAGCCGGCTTCATGCCTAAGGTGGGACTAGAACTCATGGTCTCCCGGTTTCTAGCCTGGTGCCTTAACCACGACACCAAACGGGCTCTTTTGTGCTCATTTAAATGATTAATTAATTCATGATCAATGCAATATTTATTACTGCTATTTTATATATTATTATCTGTAAGATGCTGAGAGTCCATTAGGATTCAGGCAGTGGATAAATCACACAAATAAGTAACATAAAGAAAGCAAACGGAGAGAAGGGAAAGGGCAGATCCTGAGAAAACTGTTAGCACCCTTTAAGGTATCATGGTTTGGAGCAGGAAAAGCGGGATAGGGAACTTTGTCCCCACAACTCAATTGCCCCCTGCTCTTGAAAGAATGGCCTAATCCATTTGTATATTAAATATGCTTGAATTCTGCTGCCACAGATCAGAGAGACACTCGCAGTTGTTCCCTGACTTGGCCTGAAAACAGTGAACTAAGACAGAGCGGCAAACACCAGTGTTTCTTTCAAATAGTGACCCTCAGGAACAGCTGGCCAGAGCATTCTGAACCAGATTTTGTTTCCAAATCTTTTTTGGTCCAGTCCTCTAATCTGCTACGGCTGGTATCATAAACTGAAGTGGCTGAGGGGGCACCCCTTGGTCCTTCCCTTCAAGCATATGTTGGGGTCACTCGTGATGATATGAATTCATCTGGCGTTATTGGTTGGCAAGGCCTCTCCTACGAATGACAGGCGGCTGTACACAGCACCTTTCCTTGCTGTATGAAGGATACATCACACTGCACCTTTCAGGTTGGCTGTCCCTAGATCCTTACTGTATTTGCAGCAAAAAAAATGCCAGAGAATTTCCCTACAGCTGCCACTAGATGGCACCCAATTCACAAATTCGGGCTGAACCGTCTTTCCCATCCTGGTTTGGAGCATCCTTCGCAGATGGAGACGGTGCAGCCTCTTCGCAAGACTAAAACTGCGTGTTTTGGACAGCCAGGATGAGACGAGGTAGCTGTCTGTCAGGCAGGGATGGAGCCAGTCCCTCTAATGCCTGCTCTAGCTGTGACTGGGAGTCCCCACTCAAATAGGCAACATTCCTAGGGAATGGCAGCTTCCTGGAAGTGCTGAAGGCAGCTTGGAGAAGGGAAGGAGGCAAGCCTTTGCTGGAGGATTTTTGGCTCAGGTGAAAGGAGAGGGAGGAGAGAGTCTGGATGTGATGAGGGATCCCATGAACAGAAGGGGGTCTAGGTCTAGGGGCTGCTCACCTGGACAGTGGATTTAATACTTGGAGGAAAGGGAAGATGTTGTGCTTCTTGTTGCAGCCTGTCTCCAAAATGTGACTGAAGCCCTGGAGGAGACACCCCACCATCCAGCCTCCACTCTTGTGCATGCAGACCCATGTCTTTGGAAGCAACCATCCGTTAAGAGGCAAGCAGCCGAGAAGGCAGAGCACCTAGCAAGGAAAGCGAGCCTGATCCTGTTCCCTTTGTGCATGTGGACTTCTTGGGTCAATTTTCTAGCCTTTTTCTGGACAACCTTCGCCTCCCTCTAACCATGAGCTCCTCCTAAGAACTGGGATCGGACTTCCTGAATCTCTACTTTTTGTTGGGCTTTGCTTTTTTAAAAGAAAAGTTTGAACCATGATCTCAGTGAATTCGGATGGGAAAATAATGGTCAGAAGATGTCTCGTCACCTTGAGGCCTTTTAGGTAAAGTTCTCCTCTAACGCTTCCTGGGCGGGGGCAACTAGAAGGAAAGGGGTGGGTGGGTGGGTGGGGGCTTCAAAACTGCATGCAGCCAACCCCCCCTTTTTTCCCCTTATGTGATAAACCCTTTAAGATTAACATCGGTAGCAGAAAGTAGTTTGCTTGAGACTCACCTGAAGTGTGGACAGATAGATGCCAAGTGGGTAGCATAGCATAGCTTTCAGCAGCTTGTTTAGAATTTGGGGAGGATTCACCAGTGGGGGAGGGCAAGGTGTTATTGTTAAACTTCATTGTTATAAACTCACAGCTGGGGTTATTCCAGATACAAACATAGCACCTTTCCTCTTCTCTTTCTTTCTCTATGCGATCGCTGATTCTTATTTCCTCCTCTTTCCTCCGGCGATACGGGTAGGTTGTTTGGATGGGGTCTCCACATTACTCTGCTTCAACACAACAGTCTCTTGCCTTCCTTTAGAGGCTTCTCTCAGGCTCCTTCCTCTGCTGTTCTCCCCTCCTTACTCCTTAAATTAGTTGACAGGATTTGAAGATTATTTTCTGGCTGCTTTCAAATGGCCCCTTTTTTTTGATCGCGCCAGGTAAAGGGTGAGACGTTAAGCAGATGGTAACAAGCACGAGTGAGAAGCGCAAACAAAGATCAATTTATGCACCGAGTTAGCCTTTTCCAATCAGTTTCAGATTTTCTTTGTCCGAGGAAACGTATTTTTTAATTTGTATAGCTGCCCCTCTCACCATAGTGACTCTGGGTGGCTTACAGAAAATTAAAACCAGAAACAAAAGACAGTGTAAACAATATAGAAAAAAACCCATCATAAGCCACATGCCTGGAGTCTAAAGAAAAAGCATACCACTTCAGTCACTAAGACCACAACTAACAACCAGCCAACCAACCAACAGGGCTCACTTAAATGATGTTTAAGTTGTTGTCTTCGGGAGTTTGGGCGCAAATGTGCCATAGTGCTGTTTTGATTTGCCTCATCTAGCAGAAGGCTGCTCCACTTAGGGGGGAACTGGTGAACTTTCAGAATGAGCTAATCTAACAACAATAGCAACAAGGTGAATTTATTTATTTATTTAATTAATTTTTGTGCCACCTTTATTATTTTTATAAATAACCCAAGGCGGCGAACATACCTAATACTCCTTCTTCCTCCTATTTTCCCCACAACAGCAATCCTGTGAGGCGAGTTGGGCTGAGAGAGAGAGACTGGCCCAAGGTCACCAGCTGGCTTTCATGCCTAAGGTGGGACTAGAACTCTCAGTCTCCTGGTTTGCCATTGGCTCCTTCCTAGGGCTGAGAGACAGGGACTGGCCCAAGGTCACCCAGCCGGCTTCCATGCCTAAGGCGGCACTAGAACTCTCAGTCTCCTGGTTTCTAGCCTGTTGCCTTAACCACTAGACCAAACTGGCTCAAGAAGAAGGTTCACGTGTAGCTGGGATGTAGGCATGCAATGTATCCCATGATATTGCAGAAGAGGCTATGGATTGGAGGGGGTGGGTCGCTATAGCCTAATTCATTTAACATGTGGAAGACCTGTCTGTGTCTGAGTGCTGATGATGGTGGGGTTGGCAACATTGTAAAAAATCAGAAGATCTTTGTTGGATTAGGTCATAGTGCTTAATCTAGACATGGGAATCTAGCGCTCTTGAGAACTTCCTGGACTATAGTCCCATCGACTCCAGTCAGTGCAGTCCTTTGTGAAGCATACTGAAAGCTGAAATTCAACAACTTCTGGGAAGCCACAGGTTTCCTATCCTTTCCCTAATAAGAAAACCATCAGTAATCCTAAGAAAGTGGGTCAAGAATTGTTCCAGCTGCCGATTGGCTGCCCAGGTCTCCCATCTGGTGATAAAGCATCTTATGGAGGAAGAAATAGCTGTAGGGCCATTCTGCACTGCAGCTTCAGCTGCTGGTCTCCCAGGCTGCCCCTGGCTGTTTCTTAAGCCAACTTCAGAAATTCCAGCCTGGATTGCAGTGGGTTGGCAGTCGGTCCAGTCTGGTGCTCAGAACGGACTGTGGCCAATATAAGACCTGACTGGTCATCCCCTTGCTTCTCCTCCTCCCCAGTCCCTGGAGGTAAGGCAAGCCTTGTTGGCTGGCTCCTGTGCGGATGAGTCTCCCAATGCCTGACTTTTTCTTGTAGCGATTCTTCCATCCTCACTAATCCCTGAGCCTTGCCTTTGCTTTCCCCAGCTCTTTGCATAAAGGATGGGATGCCTTCACCTCCCACCCGTATTACCTTCTTTGACCCTAAAGCAACCTCTTTCCCCTCCCTCTTATGGTACCATCATAGCTCTGATGCTACAATCATCAAAACAATAGGGAACAGGTGGTTGTAGGTCCATGGAAACTGTGTACCAAGGAAGAACGGTGAGTTCAGCTTCATAGAGTAGCAATGTTCTTACCCTGCAACTTAAAAATGTTAAAAACAAGGGAAGGGAAGCTTTGCAGGAATGGGAGCAGAGGGTGGGTGGGAAAGCAAGGAGTCCATGCTTCACCCAGCCTGGGCAGAAACCAAAAGGGTGCCCACTGGAAGATGTTCAGGTTGAATGGAGCATGAGCTTCTAGGGGTGAGGATTGTGTGTTGATTTAACAGGCCACGGCTGGATCAATCTCAAGACTGTAAAAAGAACAGAAAACAGCCTGACAACCCAGGATGAAGTGGCTGTCCAGGGTAGTGCCTGATTCCGCAGTGGAGGGAGCAGGCCGGGCACTGCAGCCAATCAGAGCTGGGGCTTCGATTAAAACGGAACGAAGCACTGGAGATCCTCCGCTCTGAAGGGCGTAAGATGTCTCAGGTCAGAAAACAGCAGTTTTGATTCAAAGCAGGAAAACACAGTTGTGGGATACGTTTGCAATGGGCGGGGAGTGGGAGGAGGATGACATCATCCCTTCCTGCACTCGGGAAGTGGTGAGAAGCCTGCACTGGTGACAGGCCAAGCAAAAAGTGTGGATCTACCCATAGATTGTAATTGTACATCCCGAATGCAGTGTCTGAAACTGGGGATCCCTGGTAAAAGCTAAGATGCTCAGCAGATTGTTTTTATCCATGTTGTCTTGAAAGCAAGCCCAACTAGGTCTTGCTTTTGAAGAGCTGAAACTAGGTACAGTATGATCCTTGTTTAGGATTTCTGCTTCATAAAACCAAGCAGTAATTGACTGCTCATGAATTAAAGGTTGGAGAATGGAGTGTTTAGAGTTCTTGCTGTCATTTGACCATTTCCCCAAACAAAGCTACTTCAAGGGAGAAAAATGTGCCAGTCTGTTTGGTTGTGGCACCCTGGAGCGCTCTTCCCAAAGGGACTTGCCTGCCACTGGCATAAATACTTTGGTTCCAGGTGTTTGTTCAGCTATTTCAGTAGGTAACTCGGATGAATTTGGTAATGATTTTATCTGTTTTGCTAAATCTCTGCCTTCATTTTAATTGCTGTTTTTGCTGCATTATTCTTGTAGTGTTTTGCATATTCATTGCTTTACTTATTTCATTGTCTGCTGCTCTCGGAGTTTTTATTGGAAAAACAGCATATAAATTTTCAAAAATGCATATAAGTTACTTGGAGGTGATGTGCCAGTTGGAATACCAGAATGTCATTAAAATATCACTACATTACATTGGATTTGCAAGGAGGTGGTGTAGAAATATATCAGGCAGATATATCCAGGGCAGTAGTACTGATTTGGAACAAAGAAACTCTCTCTCTCTCCCCCCCCCACATACACAATTCTTTCTTACAGAAAAACTACAATTGGTTCTTGTGCCTCTAGATCAGAGAGAAAGAACTTCCATGTGAGAAGTCTTGTAAACTTTCTTTGAAAGTAGCCATTGCTAGATATGTTAGATTCCCCCCCAATTTGGTGCTGTACAGATGTATTGGACCTTTGGGAGCTGAAAACAAACATGGTTGGAAGGCAGCAGATTGCAGGAAACTGATGTACACTATTATAAATGTTTAGGGCAGCTGCCCTCTTGGCAGGAGGCAGTAATGCAAAGCTGACTTCAACGTGAACGTGAGGTTACTCGGTTGACATCTTGTTTAGAGGGGTACACGTCAGATCTTTATACATCCAAAATGTAGACTCTGAGAGGTGCTTGAAAATACAGGTACCAGGCTTATTGGAGGGCTACAGCCAGAAGCAGCAGGTTCTTGTTTAGTGCACATTTGGTGGCAAAGCCAGATTTGTGCTATGTAGAGCAATTCCAAGATTATGCGTCTTAAGCATGAACAATATGAATGCAGAGAGGACAAACATCGTCCAGGGATGTTTGTCAGGGAGCTGTAATTGGCTGCACTTCTCTGTCAAATAAATTTTCCTGGATTCACCTCAAGGATGAACCATCCTCCCCAATCATTCTAACAAAGAAAATGCCAGCCCTGATTTTGCTAAGGTTGATGGTAAAGCTGCCCGACATAATGCAAAATGAGCCCTAAGGTGGATTGGAGAGCAAGCCTAGGAATGGGGTGGAAAGAGGCTTCTCTTGGGAGCAGGTCACTGGCTGTGCTGGTTGTGTCGCGAGGGATCTGCAGCCATCAGTGGGAGCTGTCACTTTCTCTCCTGTTGAATGACACCCAACTTAATAGCACTGGAGAACTTGACTTACTAGGTAGAGCTGAAAGACGGCAAGTGGAAGGATGTCAGGGCCAGACTAATTTAGTTGGCCAGTTTTAGGCACTTGAAAAAGTTAGAATAGAACAGAACAGAACAGAACAGAACAGAACAGAACAGAACAGAACAGAACAGAACAGAATAGAATAGAATAGAATAGAATAGAATAATAACTTTATTGTCATCCCACTATACACTATACAAGTGCACAATAGAATGAAATTTCATTGCAGTTGGCTCACAATTTCACTCAAGCAATAAAATACTAATGATAATAATAAAAAACCATAATTACTATAAAATACCCATTCTTATAAAATATACATTCTTATAAAATATACATTCTTTAACTCACAATTTCAGTCAAACATTAAAATACTAATAAAAAAATCCATAATTACTATAAAATATACATTCTTTACATATCCAACATATTTCACCTAAAAGAACCTATTTGGCATTCAAGAATCCAATAGCCTGGGGGACAAAGCTGTTTCCCAATCTGGCTGTTCTACATCGGATACAGCGGAACCTCTTCCCAGAGGGTAACAAAGAAAACAAACCATGATGAGGATGGGAGGCATCACTGATGATCTTTCGAGCTCTGGACAAACAGCGTGCATGTGCTAAATCTTGGATGAGGGGCAGAGATATCCCAATTATCTTTTCTGCTGCCCTTACCACTCTCTGCACAGACTTTCTATCTGAGGCCCTACAGCCTCCAAACCAGATGGAAATACAGCTTGTAAGTACACTCTCTATAGTGCCTCTGTAGAAAGTAAGGAGAATGGAAGATGGGAGATGTACTTTCTTCATCCGACGCAAAAAGTGCAAACGTTGCTGTGCTCGCTTTACCAAAAATGTGGTATTAAGGGACCAGGTCAGACTATTTGTTAACTGCACCCCCAGGAATCTAATTTATTTATTTATTTTTCAAATTTATTCCCCGCCCATCTCCCATGCAAGGGACTCTGGGCGGGTGGAAGGATGCTTCCACCCTAATGCTACTGACTGACTCCACAGCTATGTTATTGATAAAAAGTGAAGTTGATGTTGTGAGCCAATTTTTGCATCACTTGGTTTCCTGGTACCTTGTAATCTACACTTATGTATGAAGGTAAATGCATTAGTGTAGGAATACCTGCATGAAAGTTGGAATACAAATTGATTAAGTTCATTCTGTCCCTCTCCTTCTGAGATATATATTAAGAACCGAACACTCTCGTTAGGAAGCCCATGGAAGTGGCTTCAGTAAGCATAGTAGCCATAACAAACATTTATGCAGCACAACCTTATCCAGTATGTATTTAGACATTCACCAGCCTGCAGAGACCAGCTCTTACCAACCTGCACCAATCGGAAACCAGCTCAGCTAAAGGCCAATCAGAAGTTAGGACACCTGGCTATAAAGACAGGAGCCCCGTCAGTCCCTGCTCCATTGCCTGTGGTCTGAAGATGCCAGCCACAGTTGCCAGCCAAATATCAGAAAACCCGGAAGCTCAACACTGCCCAACAGATACCGGCCATGAAAACCTACACCCGTATAACACGCAAATTCCCCTGCTCCTCCCCCCCCCACCTCTTTGGTCTTGATTGTAGCCTCAAATGCTTATGCAAACTGTCCAGAGAGCTTTAGCTATAGATAGATGCAGTTAAACTGACTAAATAAATAGTCTGTGTGCTAGTTTGTGCTTGTTTTCAAAATGTCTGTATGCTGTTTTCACCACTAATGTACAGCGCAGTATGCGGATAAACTAATAAAAATGTCAGTGTGCTAAATTAGGGATAGGCAATTGTTTTGCATTGGTGAGCCTATTTGGAACTGGGGATATGTTGTAGGCACTCTCACAAAATGGCTAGCATATGGAGGACTTGCCAATTCACATAATGGCTGCTATGATGGACAGAGTGAGTAACACCCCCCACTTATTATGACATCTTTGTTTTTTAGAGAAGCAGATGGATGCACTTACACACACACACACACGCGCGCACACACACACAAAAGTGGTCACCAATCAGTTTTGTTTTGTAGGAATTCCTCCAGGCCCCACATAGGCTGCATCGGCAATTTTTAAATAAAGAAAAGCCAAAATACTAGAGTGGTTAAGGTATTAGACTAGGACTGGGGAGTGTTCATATGTTGACATGTAAGTCCACCCTTAGCTGTGGAAGTTCCCTGTGTGACTTCGGGCCTTTCAACTCAACCTACCTCACAGGGTTGCTATTGTGAGTTAAAACAAAGGGAGATCCTGAAGGAAAAAAGCATGATCCATATCTAATAAATAAGGAAATAAAGACATGAAAACACACAAGCAACAGACTGACACCTTTGCAGCATGCCAGCGTCCCATTTATATCTTTTCTTTTCTGTAATTAAAACATCTCATAAAGCAAGTCAGATGGCTCATTAGATTAAATGTACTTCAATTATTCTGACTGGTGTAACACACCCTTCCTTTATTTGTACATTATGACCGTGTACCATACACAATTGCTAAGGGTGTTGGAAAGAGTTATAGGAAAATACTGGGGATACTTTTTGTAGGAAGTAACAGCCAATTTCCACATTTGACCAAATTGAAAGATGTTGGCAGTACCCCCCATTTTATTATTACCCAATGCTGGTCTTTAACCTGCTATGCCAGAAACTCTTTTCCTTCTTATCTTCAACATTCTTGAATAAGGAAGCTTCTCCCCTCCCTGCCCCTTCCCTTTGACTAAAACTTAATGGTTCTCCTGTGATCCTTTTTGAAAGGGCTCTACACATATGGAAAAACTAAGATATATTATGATAATGAAGGGGGCACGGTGGCTCAGCGGTTAAGGCGCCAGGCTTGTCTATCGGAAGGTCGCAAGTTCGGAGGTTCGAATCCCTAGCCCTGCGTGTGGAGTGAGTTCCCTCACTAGCTCCAGCTCTTGCCAACCTAGCAATTTGAAAGCATGCAAATGCAAGTAGATTAATAGGTCCACTTCGGTGGGTGGGTAACAGCGTTCCGCGCGCTGGCCACATGACCGCGGAAGCGTCTTCGGACAATGCTGGCTCTTCGGCTAACAAATGGAGATGAGCACCGGCCCCTAGAGTCGGACACAACTGTGTGGGGGAAACTTTACCTTTACCTTTATTATGATAATGCTGTACTGGTACTGTATTTCCCATTCCTTCCTTCTTATTCTATGCACTCTTTTCTTCCTGATTGAAAGGGAACTGATTGTTTCAGTCTGGATTGACATTTAAGGAAATGTCCATATTGGCTTTCTGTATTTCCCCATCTGAAGGGAGAAGTCAAAAGAATGCCTTCTGGTCTTGCTCTGGCTGTCCAAAGTCAGTCTATGACTCTTAGTGTGGTTCTGATGAACAAACTCTTCTGGTAGTGATGCTTCTTGAAACTTCCTTGGAGTAATGTTAGGAATTAAGAACACGTAGCAGGAGACACCTCCAACGATAATTATGTGGTTGCTTTGGCTTCTTAATTATCTGATCATCACACTGGTCTACTGTAGTTCCCATAACTTACAATGACTGTTGTATACTACAGGCATTGCAGTTTCATTCCTCTGAAATGCACTTGCAGTTTTCACTTTTTTCATCCTGTAATGAGATTCTATCCAGACTGTGCAACTCCGTTATTTTTTCCTTTTCAGTTAATCATGAAGGTTTTCTCCCCCCCACTCCTCACTTCTCCAGTGGTCTGAAGTAGTAATTAAATGCAGTGTTTAACAATCACTTCTTGCTAAATTATAATTATGAGCATTCAAATCCATAAACATGGTTTTACATAATAATGAGTTTGTTATCAGTGGGAAGAATCTAAAGAAACTTTTGGGAAAGAAAAGCAGAAACCATCCAGACCAGCCTTTCTCAGCTGGGGTTCCATGGATATTATTATATATTATTATATAATATAATATTATAATTGTATATTATATTATAATATTATTAATAATATAATATAATATTGCAATTGAAAAAAAAACTCACTGTTTTTTGAACTTCGTGTGCTGTGCAATGCTAGTGTTCACAGTGGTGGGAATTTTTACATGGCACAACTTACTGATCGCAACAACATACTGTGAGCTGTAGATACAATAATTTTTATGCAGGGGGTCCCTGAGACCTGAAAATTATTTCAAGGGTTCCTTCAGGATAAAAAGGTTGAGAAAGTGTCAGCCCCACTACTGTAGGTAGATCAGACCAGAAAATCAACTCCACAGGAAGACTAGAACTATACTTTATTGAGATAGGCTATATTAACAGAACCCTGCAAGCCTGACTGTGCTTTAACTCCCTTCCTTCTTATACCCCAGTGACTCAGGGAGGAGCCTGCCTGAGTCACTTCCAAATAGTATCTTGCTTCCCAGGACTTAATGAATGTTTCAGCCCTCTTTGCTTATGGAACAGTTCTTGCATTTCTGTCAAAGTATCTCCCTTATTCTGTACAGGTGGTCCTCACTTGACGACCACTCATTCAGTGACCGTTCGAACTAACGATGGTGCTGAATGAGTGGTACTTACAAACAGTCCCCATACTTACATTGGTCGCAATGTCTCTGAGTTCACGTGATCGCCATTTGCGACCTTCTTTGCCAACTTCCTACAAGCAAAGTCAATGGGGAAGTCGGCAAGAGGTCACAAATGGCGACCATGTGACATCCTCGCTTAATGACCCATGGTGATTCACTTAACTACAGCAACCAGAAGTGCCAGAATTTCCATTGCTAAGTGGCGTGGTCATGTGATGTCATGCTTTATGACTGTGTTGCTTAGCAATGGAAATTCCGGTCCCAATTACCATCGTTAAGTGAGGACTACCTGTACAGAATGGCTAATCCAGACAATGAAAGTCCCTCTCCCCTGTGGCCATCACTACATCTATAATTTTGGAAGAAGTGTGCTTCTCACTACAGTGAGTGAACCAAGTACAGAAATCAGATTCTCATAGATCTCTCATTGTGAAATGCAATATTCTAATTGGTCAGAGCTTCAGTCCATTATTCTTAAGGGCTTGTCCAGGTAGCAGGTTCTCCTGCTGCTAATATAGCACTAATCCAGAATTATTCTGTTGGTCTCACACAATCTGTTAAATCATGATATGGGTTGCTTGGCTTTGTCCTAGCATCTATGTAGCTCCAACCACTGGATTATAAGCATGCTGGCTTGGGAATTCTGGGAGTTGAAGTCCATGCATCTTAGAGTTGCCAGGGTTGACAAACATTGCACTAGAGGAAGGTTCTCTGATCTTTTCAGACAAAGACATTTCCTCTATAAGTAAAGAATGCATAGAGTGGTGTAGAAATTAGAACAGTACACCAGTATTTCACCAATACTTTAATTCCAAGACTTCTGTTTCAAAATGTCTCACCCTCTTCAATCTTGCTAAAAAGTAACCTGCTTGAATAATTTTCAAGCATGGTCTGCCAGCATCATATCACTTCAGGTGCAAAGTTTAAAAAGTCAACTCCATGACTGTAGCTTGAATCATGTCAACTGGATTTCTATTTTCTCAGTGGAAACGTTTCGCTCCTTATCCAAGGAGCTTCTTCAGTCTGAGCAACTCCATGACTTTCTAGCAATGTTAAGAAATTAGAATCTGCAACAACTCCTGCTTGGATCTCTCTCAGGTTGGCATAATTCTGAGTGTGTTTTAATAAACCATGCTCTGCTTTGAATAGGTTTTCTGTATTTTCTTAATTCTTAGGTATCTGGGAAAAAAAACTTACATCAGGAGGTTTAGATGTAGCAAGTCAAATGCTCCATTTTAAGATTGCCAGAACTTTATTCTGAGATGGGATGAGCTATAAGTATTGTAATGGCACAGATCTCAATGGTTTTGCCCAGATGGGTGGGATTTCAGTGGTCATATTTTTCAGCCAGCTACTGGCAATTAAGGAAATGGAAATCCAACTCATCTAGAGGATATGGGCACTGTCACTAGGTGAAGGAGAAATGGCAAAAGTAACTAAATTTAATTTGAAACCTGGACTCAGATCAGCCCTTGTTTGTGAAAGGAAAAATAGTAATGAACTAAATCTGTTGTGTGGTATGGGAAGCTCTTTGCTCCAGTCATTTTATTTTCTTAACTGAATGAAAATGTTATGAATTGACCTAAAGTTGAAATTGCCACTTCTGTGAGAAAATTGATACTGGTTTCAGGTTTTCTCCCCTGGGTCAGTCGAGAGCCTTCCATTTGGCCAGCTGTCGCTGACCCCAGGGCACTTTCACATGGCTGCCATCATTCATTTCCCAAACCCTCAGAAGAAGTTCGAAGAGAGGATCTTGATTTCTTCATTTCTGCTGGCTTGTTGAAAACAGGAAAATCACTGCTGCATCCAGAACTGCTGCAGACAGTGCTGCAACAAAAATTCCCTTACTCCTGCTTCACTCAAAAGGAAAGGAAAGGAGGAAAGAAAAAGAAACCCCTGGTCTGGTTCTTTGAACACCTACTCAACCCCTGGAAGAAAAGAGGGAACCTGTCGGTCCACTTGTCAATTTCACCCCTTCCCCATTTTTATGGGCTACACTACAGAATAGAAACTGCAGAGCCATCACTGGCTGGCAGGAAAAATCAGAGAGCTGCAGTAGGAATGGGGTTGGTCTGACTGTAGGACTTTGTCCATCAACTCTAGCCTGTTTCTTGTGTTCCTCCTGCTGCACCCCATTCTTTCATCACCTGATGAAAACAAAATCTGATTGGTATCACAAAGGGAGCTAAATCACAAGGAACACTTTTCCAGAGGAATTCTGTCCCCTTCCATTTGTTTATGTGAACCACAAACACTCTCCATGCTCTGTGCATTGGGATGGGTTGGTTTTGTTATTCCACCATTTCAGCCTTGCACGAAGTCAATAAGGGCCATAGGGCAGTGTTTCTCAATCTTGGCAACTTGAAGATGTGTGGACTTCAACTCCCAGAATTCTCCAGCCAGCCTTGCTGGCTGGGGAATTCTGGGAGTTGAAGTCCACACATCTTCAAGCTGCCAAGGTTGAGAAACACTGCCATAGAGTGAAAGCACGTGCCCTATTGCCAACTGATAAGGCTAGCACGATTGTGCAAATCCGAGAAACCCAGCATAGCACTGCTTTTTGCAGCTCTCTAGGGAGACAGAAACAGAATGATGCCAGCCTTGACCCCCTCCAATCCACTGCAATGGATGACCAAGCGTTATGTTACATATAACTTGCAGGTAGGTGCTGTTGAGTCTTGTCAGCTCAAGCAGGGCAGTACTGCTTTAATACCTGTACAGCTATACTGGAGATGTTTGAAAGCTGTCTCACTCAGGGCTGCAGATGAGATGAAGATAGCCACATCTGGAAATGGCAGAAAAAGAGGTTGCCACAGCATCTTTGTGTTATGATTAAGTGCAAATGGGGAAAGGCCCCAAATCTAAAAGAAGTGTGTCATTTGGGGCGATGTCTGTCATTTGCATAATTATATCATTACACAAACAACCCAGATAGCACTATTCATGTCAGTTTGTCACTTATGTCAATTAATGACATTGTTACTCAAAAGACATAAACTGACACAAATGGTGTTCGTTTATGTTATGTTATATTTAAGGGCTTCATCCAGATTGCTTCAAATGCAACAGATTTGTCTGTTATTTTGGGGGACATCCAGGGGAAATGTTGTGTGTTGCATTTGGAGTCTATTAAATGGAGCTCTGTTAAGTTGAGATATTACTCTATAATCGTAGTTTGGAGTAGGTACATGACATTTCTGAGATGTATAAGAACTGGGCAGAAAGTTTTCAACAAGGTTCTTGTGCAGGAGAACATCCTTACCTCCTGGTAGCGTGTAGACAACAAATGCTAGCTTTCTCTGGAGGAGAACTTATCTGAAATAATATTCACTGCAATCATTCATGGATAATGTAGAAATGTTTCCGTATGTTGTTCAGCTATAATATTTCTGATTGTGTCTCCTCTCTTTGTCTCCATTTAGGATATTTGTGGTAGGCATTGGATTTTTCACTCTCTGCTTCTTAATGACATCATTGGGAGGTCAGTTTTCAGCCAAAAGACTGGGAGACTCTCCATTCACCATCAGGACTGAAGGTAATACCATAACTCGTTTCAATTCGATGTTTCCAGTTTGACAATTCAGAGAAGAAACTTCCTTTAATAATTTTGGGAAATATGGCTGGTGAGATGAGGCATACAGTTGCCATTGAGCACCAAGAGGAGCTGTTGGAGGCTCCATCAATGTGCAGTCTGCTATATGGTCATCTGCATCCTCAATTGCTCCTGACCTCAGGAGGGTCCTAAACACGTCCAAGGAACAGGGTAAGAGCTATGCTGGACCAGGCAAAGGGCAGCTCCATCCTTTGCTTTCCATAATAGCTAACCAGATAACTCTGGGAAGCTCACTGTTAGGGTAGGATCACAACAGCATCCTCCCCAGCAATTAGTATTAAGAGGTATGCTGCTCTGATATTTGGAATAATACATATCCATCCTGACTTAACTACCATGAATTTGCCTAATTCACTTGTAGAAGTTCCCAAGCTGGTGTCATCCAGCAACCTTGTGATGGTAAATTCCATAATTAAACTGTGTACGGCATGAAAAACGTTCTTTGGCGCTCCAAATTTCTCACCTCTTAGTTGCACTGGATGACCTGCTCTATTAGTGTTTCTGTGCAAAAGACCAAAAAAAAAAGTCCTTCTCCATGTAAAACATGAATTTATATATCAGAATAGATATTGCCCTTTGAATCCCAAAGCAGGTCTTGCGTTCCAGACAGGAACTATGGGAAATGCCTAGCAGGACTGGATGGTGTTCAGAGTGAAGAATCAGGATTATAAAACAAAGCTTGAAATGGAGTTGAATAAAATTATGGTAGGTTAAAGCAGCCATATCAACCAAGATTTATACCAGCAGTTCCCAATCTGTGGTCTCAGGGTCACTACTGGACCATGAGGACATTGAAGGGGATCCCTGTTGTGGATGCTGAAATAAAAATCTATATTGTTTAAATGGTAGAAATCCTGTGAAATGATCCAATCTTGCAAGATTTTGTTATTCTCACTTGAAACGTTTTTAAGAACTTTTGGTTGACATTGAATTTACATCTTGTCTTTCTTCCAGAAGCTCAAGGCCACATCAATAGCACTCCCTGTCTGAGATTTCCCCACAGCAAAAACTCTGTGAGATTGATTGAATGAGAGAGAGTGACTGACTCAAAATAATCTAGTGAACCTGGATCTCCCCAGTCCTACTCCAACATTTTAAACACTACTTTTCATGTTTGGGAATACCAAAATCTCACGAGACTTGATTGAACAGGATTTCCTTCACTGAAAGAAAATAAATGTTGTCGATGACATAGTGGTGTGCATAAAGAAACAGCTTGGGGACCTTTGGTCTAAGCCAACTGAAGGACTTAAGTAGGCCAATATGACTATTTAACAAGTTGTACTAAATTCTTCATGGGCTGATTCTGGCAGAGCTTCCTGTACTGTTATGCTTTCCTTAGATCAAAGGAGAACTGATTGTGTTGTGTTTGTTGGCTTTCATTGTTTCCCTCCCTGGAGATTTTATTGTGGAACTGAACCACTTCTGAACAGGATTTTATTAGACCTCAATATGTTCTGTCTCCCAAGACCTCAACCTTAAAATTCTTGACCTTATTTTATTCAGGATGATAGTTCATGATGTTTAAGGTCAGGGTTGTTTAAGTTTTGTGAGGCAGATCAAATTGAGCTAAAGAGGATATATTTTACTGTATAAATATGGTTCCTTCCAACCTGATATTATTATAAACATTACAGTTATTAATAAATAAATGCTATGGAAAAGCAAGTCCAGAAAAAAGTAAAAAAACAAAAAACTAGAACGAATCAAATAGCCTCCATAGAAGACCCTCATTTATAAATTCCTGTTAATTAATTATTTAGAATAAATATTCTAAATCATTATTCTAAATACTCTGGACATTGTTTCCCCATTAAAGCATACTCTCCATGACAGCAGGTAAGGAAAGAGCCAATTTCTCTTCATCCCTCTTTATTTCTTGCTTTTTCATTGACAGGTAATTAGCTAATCCCCACCCCCTGGTCTTATAAATAAACTGGGTTTATTTCATTCTGAAATGGAAATTTCATACTATGGTTAAACAGGAACCGTGTCCCAAGGGTTATCAGAACTTAAGCTCTAGTTGGATAAAACCACAGCCTTGATTTGATTGGCTGTCTTCAGCTTTGGAAGTATATCACAAGAAAAAAGAGATGAAAACTATCTCAATGCTTGCACAAACCAAAGTTGATCATAGAGTTAATTCACTTTCACTTAGATCAGCCTGGGAGAATGAGGTTATCACCATCACAACTGGACTCAATGAGTTCCACAACAACTTTCTAGCAAGGCTGTGTCTTCTAAAGCTCCCTCTGGGAATGGAGGGAGTACCTGCATGCTCGGTGTCCTTTTATTCATGAGTAGTAAATCTAATTCTTGGCCAGATAACTTCCACACAGCACATGGTGTTCTGTCCTAACCTTCTAACTTCTTTTTTTAATTTTATTGGATTTTAAATATACAAAGCTAAAAGTTAAGAATGAAACGGAAATAGAAATAAAAATTAAAAGAAAAAGAAAAGAAAGGTGCAGTAAAGGAAAAAAAAAGAAAGAAAAACACAAACAAAGAAATTGGATAACCTCCGATCCAACTATGGTCATAAGAATAAAATAGATAGTTTGTTTTTACATTCTGGTTATTCATATGACATTCATATACTTTTCTTGTCTATTATATACTATTTATATATAATCTAATCATCAAATCCCCATATTAGCTTTACTCCTCCTGCTTTTTGCAAATAGTCCATCAATGGTTTCCACTCTTTAAGAAAGTAACAATTTGAATTGTCTTTTAATAAGCAAGTCAATTTATCATTTTCTGCCATCTCTAATAGTTTCAACATCCAATCCTGTATTGTTGGAACACTTTGATTTTTCCAGTTTTGTGCATATAAGAGTCTTGCTGCTGTGATCATATACTGTATTATTCTAGAGAAATATTTTTCTATTTGTACCTCCCAGATTCCAAGTAAGAAAAATTCTCGTTTAAATGGTATTCGTATCTGTAGTATATTTTGCATCAATGAATGTATCTCAGTCCAAAATTCTTTTGCAATGTTACAAGTCCACCACATATGGTAAAAAGACCCCTCTTGTTTTGTACATTTCCAACATAAGTTGGATATGTTCCCATACATTTTTGAGAGTTTTTGTGGGGTCATATACCATCGATACATCATCTTATAAAAATTTTCTTTTAAGTTGTAGCATAAGGTGAATTTTAATCCTTTAGTCCACATATCTTCCCATTGATGAAGTTGTATATTGTGGCCAATATTTTTCGCCCATTGAATCATACAATCTTTAACTTGTTCCTCTACCATTTCTCCTTTTAACAATAATTTATACATTCTAGCAATTAAGCATTCATCATTTTCACATAATTGTATTTCAAATTCTGATTTAGTTTGTTCAAATTCTAATTTTTTTTAATCTAATTTAAATTTCTCTATAAGTTGCATATAGGAGAGCCATTGAAAGGTATAACCTTCTTGGGCAAGTTCTTCTTTTGATTTTATCACATAGTGTCCTTGTTCTTTTTTTAAGAAGTCCTTATATGTCAACCACTTGTCTTTATTTCTTACTTCTGTTCTATAAAAAGCTTCTTGTGTGGAAATCCATAAAGGTCTCTTATAACATAAAGTTGATTTATATTTATTCCAAATTCTCAACAAGGATCTTCTAATATAATGATTTTTAAAGTCCACATTTATTTTAGCCTTATCATACCACAGATATCCATGCCATCCAAATCTCAATTCATGACCTTCCAGATTTAATAATTTTTCATTTCTCAAAACAATCCATTCCTTAAGCCAGACCAGACCACAAGCTGCATGATATAGTCTCAAGTTTGGGAGTCCTAAACCACCTCTTTCTTTTGAATCTTGCAAGACTTTATATTTTATTCTTGGTTTTTTCCCTTGCCAAATGAACTTAGAAATGTCTTTCTGCCACTGTTTAAATGGTTCCTCTGATGTCAGTATAGGTATATAACCTTCTAACTTCTTGATGCCATTGATAAATAAGTGGGGAAGGAATTCAGTTTCCTATTGCATCTTATGTATCATAGCTCTTATTAGAGACTTAGCAAAAAAGGTCCTGTGCTTGTTAATTTTATTCATGATAATCTATTTAACCTGCACACTTACTCAAACCACTTTTCAGAATTGGGGAGTTGACTGTTGCCTATACAGGAGGTCCATTTTCTTTTATCATCAATCATTAAGCTACAAACTTGCTGATCCGCTGGCCCCTCCAGAGATATAATAGTCACACCTGCTTGCTATAGTGCATGCCTCAGAGGGTGGGAGGATCTTTCACAGCAAATTTCCAGTGTGAAATTTATTTTTGCAGTTATTATTTGATCAGTCTACATGTTAACCCTGTGAAATGAAAACACACTGCGAAAGAAACAAATTACTTTCTCGTGACATCTCGTTTTTTACAGTATCCAGGCTATGTCTTACCACAAATGTTTGGTTGCCTTCATTCAACATCTCCAGACAGCATCTCCCAGTAGAGTTTACTTTCAGCCAAATATTACCTTGAAAGGCAAGGAAATGATGTTGAGTGTGATAACATCACAACATTCATCTGCTTTAATTAAAACGTGTGTCCTGTCTTTCCCATCTGGATGGATGGATGGATGGATGGATGGATGGATGGATGGTGTGTGTGTGTGTGTGTGTGTGTGTGTGTGTGTGTGTATGTATGTATGTATGTATATATATATATATATATATATATATATATATATATGAGAGAGAGAGAGAGAACACAGTTAAAGCAATAATATAGCAACACTAGGAGGACAGGACAATTGGCTGAAAATATTGGAACCTTGAGAAAAGCAAGGGTACTAGCTGTCTGTGGATGTCTTCCTTCCCTTGCCTACTTTCTAACGGTTGATAACTGGAACCGGGCCTTAAATAATCATTACAGCTGATGGGCAGGTTTGAATGGGAGAAGGACATAACTGAAAGACTTCAAAGTAATTAAATATTATTCCAGGCATTGTGTAAATAGAGAGCCAGTTTGGTCCAGCGGTTAAGGTGCTGGGCTAGAAACCAGGAGTCTGTGAGTTCTCGTCCCGCCTTAGGCATGAAAGCCGGCTGGGTGACCTTGGGCCAGTCACTCTCTCAGCCCAACTCACCTCACAGGGTTGTTGTTGTGGGGAAAATAGGAGGAGGAAGGAGTATTAGGTATGTTCGCCGCCTTGAGTTATTTATAAAAATAATAAAGGTGGGATAGAAAATAAAAATAAAAAAAAATGGTAGGGGTAGTTTAGGTTTAAATGACTTGGGCAGAGTAAAGGACTTCATGCCAGTATTTTTTATAGCTCTGCAATGGTGTCTGGAAAGGAAAGAGGACAGGACTCTGTATTTTTATAAGTTAAGATGTAATTGACTTAAGGAAAGATACAATAAAAATAAAAGCATTATAACCACTGAAGGTAGCCACCATCTAACAATTCTTCCTATTCTCAAATACAGAGTATAATTGAGGGCTCCCATTTGGAAACAGATGAATCTCTAACAGGTGACTTGATTCTGGCTGAGAAAGGAAACAGAAGTAGCATGCCAATTTTTTTTTTTTTGCCTTTCTGCCACAAGATCTCCTCCTTCTGTAACTAATGCAGTAGAGAGGGCAGAAAAGAAATAATTGTAAATTTCGTTTAACTTTAAGTCATGCAGAAATTAGAATGCTACTGGAAGCAAGTATTTTCCCTCCACCCCTTTTTTTAAAAACAAAGGATAACAATGTCAGAAGCTACCTGAATACTTCTTTAAAAATAGGTTATGGTGGAACGCTCTGCAGGTTCTATAATTGGGCCTAAACAGATCAGAGGTGCAAAGTCTTCCATGGCTGGCTGGCTTGCTTTATTTATGAGGGTTTTATGCTGCTTCCCTTCAGAACTGACTCTAAGTGGTGCTTCCCTCTAAATGTGCTGGACTGCAGATCCCATGTCTCCCAGATTTTTTGCTATGCTGGATGGACTGACAGGCAATGCAATCCAAGATATCTGGAGGAAACCACATTTCAGAAAGGTTACATAAGCAGTGCTACCAAGTAGAGTGCAGTGGCTTTTCTTCCTCAATAAATACATATATACATACTGTACGTACATACATACATACATACATACATACATACATACAATTGCTCTATAATTTTGTCACCGTTTGCTAGGATATGAACATAGTCCACTGGAGTTGGACAGCCAATACATTTAAATAAATATAGATATTTTTATTCCGTTCAATGATGTCTGATTCTCGAAGACTGCCTGGGAAGTGCAAGTGGCCAGCCAGAGCACGCGAGGCTAGGCACTGGGGCTCCAGTTTTCAGGCAAACCTGTTCACAGAAGATTAGAGAGAGCTTTGGAAACATGACAGACGTGGCCAGAGCAAGCAATTGCTACCATCCAGAGACCAAAAGCAAAATTAGAGTACAAGATGGCTATGGTAAGTCATGCCAGGATCAATCATGCATTCCGGCCTGGCAGCTGATGCCCTCACCATTGCCTGAAGGGATGGTTGGGAGAACAGCATGGAAAGGGTTGGGGGGAAAGGACTGTGCCTTCTCCTTCCCTCCATCTGCAAATGAGTAGCCTGGAAACCTCTTTCTACAGACCGAGAGCAGGTCCTGCATGGTTGTGCAATGGAGGTGGCTTCTGGAGTCTCGTTTTGAGTCACATGGACAGAGAACCTCTGGAGAGATTATGGCCACTTGGCTGCCCTGGAGGAAGGGGATGAAAAGGGACCTGGCTGCATTGCCTGGGTAGAATTTAACACACACACACCTAGGAGGTGGATTTTTTTTAAGTGGTACACTGAGAATCCTCCCAACAAGAATGAATCTCTGGTTTTCCTGAAAACAAGCTAGGACAAACTCCCTCTGGACCTGAGGATAGGCAGACCATTTCTAGAGCATCAGTTTAGGTTTGGGCAGCCCTAAGAGCTATGATCTAGTCCCGCCTTAGGCACGAAGCCAGCTGGGTGACCTTGGGACAGTCACTCCCTCTCAGCCCTAGGAAGGAGGCAAGGGCAAACCACTTCTGAAAAACCTTGCCAAGAAAACTGCAGGGACTTGTCCAGGCAGTCGCCAAGAGTCAACACTGACTTGAAGGCACCCTCCCCCCCCAAAAAAAAGAACTATGATCTTAAATAACTGTGTATTGTACTGAATTGTATGGCCAAACCAGCCAGCTTGTATGTCTCTCAGCCTATCAGTGGAATTTCTTTTCCATGTAAAAACTGTTTAATCCAGGAGGCCAAGCCACTTAGCACAATGTTTCTAATCAGTTTCAGACATGCCATACCTGTTTTTCCTTGTAATGCAACTCTCAGAAATCACAAGTAGACAAAGTTTTCCTTCCATTTCATGAAAATGTCACATCTCTCCACTTAATGCTACCCTGAGAAATTACAGCAAGTGGATGTCAAAAGAGATTAATCCTGTCCTTCCACCTTGTGAAATGCCTTTGTCTGCCAAGAACTACTACATGTTTTCCTATTACTTGTTTCCTTAGCTTATGATGTAGTGTATTCCATACCCTTAATGTTTCATGGAAAGCATTGTAACAAACAAAAAGGACATTTGATGATGATGATTAGTCTTCATGTCCTGAAATAGATAGTTTTGCATGTAATGGGCAAATTTCGCTTATGAAATGATGTATCTATTACAGAGCTTTCCAAACTGTGTGTCGCGACACAAAAGTGTGTTGCCACACACAGTGTGGTGTGTCGCCACACCACCCGGAAGCGGCGGTGCGCGCGTGCATGGTGGCAGCGGCAGCCGCTGCCGCCGTACACACGAGCGCCCCCCCACGCCACCGCTGTGCGCGCGCACGCCACCACCATGGCGCTGCCGCCATGCCGCTGCACCACCGCTGGCGTGTCGCCAGCGGCGGCACTTTGGAAAGCCCTGATGTATTAAACAGAGAGAATACACAGGTTGCCTCTGACTGTCACAACATCTATGTTTCACATATGTACAATGGTCACTACTGTGAGTAAAATAGCCTTACTTGAGCCCTTTGTTAATAACATCTGAACATCCAGATTTTCTTCCTTATGGTCTTATCCTATGGAATAAATTATGGTCTTATCTTATGGAATAAAGCTTGAGCAGCTCTTTCTTCCTGTTAATTGAATGGTGATGGAAAATTTGTTGCCCCCCCATCTTCTGGGTCCCAAAAGTGGGACCCTGCTTCCCAACTTCTAGGTATTGATGTCTGTGCTAAATTCCTGGGGGAGGTAGCGAATTAAATATACCTTGCCAACAACCATATGAAGAGGCATACTATTGTCTCTGTCAGGGAAATGAGCGAAGAAACAACGCTGAGCCGAAATTCAACTCTAGTTCTTTATTGTTTCTACCTTATACAGAATCTTGCTAGACTAAAGGTTCCTTTACTGAGCTAAGGGGGAAAATACCCTTGGGATTTTAGGGCGGTGCTAGTCTGCTCCTTTTCCTTGCCCCCCCCCCCCCCCACTCTCCAAGCTGTGTGATCTATTATCAGCCTGGAATGTGCTCTCAGCTCCCAGCTCCATAATATCACCCCCCCCCCCCTTCAGGGGCACATCCCATCGCAGTCTCACCTACTAGAAGGCATTGCCTTTCCCCAACAGGTAGGTTGTATGAGTATGATGATAATGACAAATGTATTAAACTCGTAGGCTGCCCAACTTTCAGCAAGTCTGGGTAGCTCACAATAAACAAAGAAATTACAATAAAATCAATAAAACATAAAAAAAAATAAAGATAAAAGTAAGTCCTTAATATAAAAACAAGAGTGCTTATATTCTCTAGGATGCAGTGGATGTTGGGGAACAGGTGTTTTCTTGCCTGTTTGCTTGCTAAGGCATTTGGTGATCTGCTGGCATAGGCATATAAAACATTCATAATCTTCTTTCTGCAAAATGTTCAGGGAGCTTTCTTCAATTCCACTTCCACAAATCACACAATTGCTGTCTCACCGGGTTTTTTTTCTGCTGCCCCTTTGGCCCAATAATTCTTGTAGCCCAACTTTTAATTTTAGCCAGAGTCTTCAAATTCCAGGCCCAAGCTGTGCTGATTCTTGTGGAATTTAATAAAAATACACTTTCTAGAAAAGGAAAGCCTTGCCCCAAATGTACCCTAGGAGAGTCAGAAACAGAGGTCTTATTCCCATAAACTCTCATTTAGCCAAGGTTTCCTTTAACTTCTTTCCTCACACAGGGTTACTCCAGTGAAGCTCCTTATAGTACTTCTTCTTACATTCGGTTCAACTGACCAAAGAATTTCTACTAGTTTGCTTTTACTACCTGACTCCTGGGTTGATGAAGGTTGCTCTGAAACTGTATCCCAATTTAAGGTTTAAAAGTGGAAGAAATTTTTCCAGGGGAAGCAAGTTCCCAGCCAAGCCAGAAAAAGGGGCAAGCAAGAATCAGTTCTGCATAGATGTGAGTGGCTAGAGCAGAGCTTTCCAAACTGTGTGTCGGGACATGTTAGTGTGTCGGCTGCAGTGTCTGGGTGTGTCGCGGCTGCTGCTGCCTCCAGGATTCCGCGCAGGTCCTAGTGCCTGCCTTGTGCCTTGCTGCCTCCAAACCTGCTGTGATTCCACGCAGGTCCTAGTGCTTGCCTTGTGCCTGGCTAGAGGGTTTGACATGTAATGTTTGAGGGAGATTTTGTTTTTAGGGAGAAAGCAGAGGAAAGTACCATGTTGCAAGTTTTCCATGATTATTAGCAACCTTCTGTTCTTTATTCAGGTGGCATTTTCCCGTAAGACATATCTTTCAAGGTATCCAATAGATAAAATCAAGCATTTCTGGATCTTTCTCTGTGCTGCATGAGAGGCTAATGGATAAAGTCAATCTTGCTCAAGATGGTGCTCTCCTCCACATGTTCAGTCACTAGAACAAGAATGTGCAAACTTTTTTCTGGTGGGGGGGGGGCAGGATTTCATTTGGCCTTTGAGAGATGTGTGCCAGGGATGCATTCCAGAAGTAAGATGGGCCCCAGATGAACATTCATTTGAATGGAATGTAAATTTAAATGGAATTAAAATTATACTGAATTGATTAAATTCTGCTTAATAAAATACAGTTAGCGTTTCCCAAGGGTTTTCTTCTGCTTCTGGAGGTACTCTTTGGCGGGGGGGGGGGTCACCCCCTAAGGGGGCGAGGATCACCCTGAGTAGAATCTCTAGAGCTTCTAGCACATTTGGAAGGTGCCTTTTTAAAGAAGGCAGAAATACGTGTTCCCACTTTTTTCCCTACAAAGTTTATTCTTGTCCCTTTTTCATGCCAAACAAATGACAGAGATTGCTAGCTAGGTCTGTACTGCATTGGAAGAAGATGGATAACTTGCTTGCTAAAAATTTGTTGTGATATTTATAAAATATCTAGTTGTCTTCAGAAGAGATTATCACGCAATGCTGTCTCTTTGGTATTTGACTCAGCTTTCTCCGGGATGGAGGAAAGTACTATAAGCCTGGTTTCCTTTCTCCCTAATCATTATGAATCCCATTACATTTGCTGCCGAAGGATTGTGTTTTCTAGTGGATTTTGCTAGAGTGAAAATAGTTTGATCTCTCTTTTTCTCCCCCTCTCTCCAATGACACCAAAGTCAGGCAAACGTTTAAAGCAGACATGTTTTATTGTGGGCCAATATTTCTTGCCTCAAAATCATCATCCAGCTGAATGTTTGACTATGACTTACCTGATGTTGTACTGTTTCTGCAGTTTACATCATAACTGGAATCTAGAGATTTGTGGTGATTCTCTTATACATCAGTGTATGCTACGTGATGAATATCCATCAAAGCCATGGATATTTCTTTCCTATCATGTTGTTGTTTATTCGTCCAGTCGCTTCTGACTCTTCGTGACTTCATGGACCAGCCCACGCCAGAGTTTCCTGTCGGCCGTCGCCACCCCCAGCTCCCCCAAGGTCGAGTCCGTCACCTCCAGAATATCATCCATCCATCTTGCCCTTGGTCGGCCCCTCTTCCTTTTGCCTTCCACTTTCCCTAGCATCAGCTTCTTCTCCAGGGTGTCCTGTCTTCTCATTATGTGGCCAAACTACTTCAGTTTTGCCTTTAATATCATCCCCTCAAGCGAGCAGTCTGGATTTATTTCCTGGAGTATGGACTGGTTTGATCTTCTTGCAGTCCAAGGCACTCTCAGGATTTTCCTCCAACACCACAGTTCAAAAGCATCTATCTTCCTTCGCTCAGCCTTCCTTATGGTCCAGCTCTCGCAGCCATAGGTTACTACAGGGAATACCATTGTTTTAACTATGCGGACCTTTGTCGTCTGTGTGATGTCTCTGCTCTTAACTATTTTATCAAGATTTGCCATTGCTCTCCCCCCAAGAAGTAGACGTCTTCTGATTTCCTGGCTGCAGTCAGCGTCTGCAGTAATCTTTGCGCCTAGAAATACAAAGTCTGTCACTTTTTCCTGTCATGGGAAAGCCAATAATTGGTTTCAATTTCCAAGATGGGCTAGGAAGAGCATACATACTGTCGCAGTTGTTCCTATGGTACAACAACATATACTGTAGTTTCTTAAGGAAGATGTAGATTTTGATGCTAGAAAATGCATTTTACTGTGGAAACATTTGCAATAGATAAATAAGAATATAATTCCATGCATTAAAATAACTTTAACTTGGACCCTTCAGTGTGTTGACCTTGTTAGTTGGTAGTGCCGGGACTACAATCCCTACAACCTTTGAGGACACTAGGCTGGGAAAGGCTGTACTATATACTCTATTCATACATTCAGGTGGTGGACTTGGCAGGTAGGGATCTTTACATTTCTTTACGGCAAAAACTTTATTAGTGGTGTTATAATTTTCATTTTTGCGTTTTTAAAATGCAGATATTTCCGTAGACTATGAATCCTCTTGGAAGCCTCTTGGATTTTATATTCATATCTAATTTATTTTTTAGGGTTGTTATATTGTATTTTACATGTTTTAATTACTGACTTTGTTGTAAACTGCCCAGAGTCCCCCTTTTGGGGGGAGATGGGCGGTGATAGAAGTTGGATAAATAAAATAAATAAATACTTGGGATTGCTTTGCTTTAACAAAATGGTGCTTTGATGAAATGCTGAGCCGAGAAAAAGCAAAATATGAAGCAGTGTCCCGTCCCGTCCCCCAGGGGCAAGAATGGAGGCTTAGTTTCCCTTGTGGAAAGTGGCTTTTGTTCATGTCCTGGGCAAAGGCAGAACCCATTTCCTTTGAGGCAAGCTTGCTGGTTGAGGCATCTCAGCCTCACCTGGACACTTTATGGCAGTGTTTCTCAACCATGGGAACATTAAGATGTGTGGACTTCAACTCCCAGAATTCTGGGAGTTGAGGTCCACACATCTTAACGTTCCCATGGTTGAGAAACACTGTCATATAGCAAGCAGGGAAGAAGGGAAGCTAGTGAAGAAGCTAGTGGAAGAAGGCACAAAATGTTTCCTCTCCTGAAACCACAGAACTATTAGAAATTTCTCTTGACATACATTTGAAGAATTCATTACAAAGCCTACATACTGTATGTTTGGATTGCAGCAGGCAGAAGTGTATAGGATGACTTTTGATCTGAGGGGTATATTTCAATTGTTGAGAGAACATGGGGTACTTTCACAAAATGGCTGCTGGGGTGAACTTCAGTTGAGAGAGCAGTTGAGAAACACTGCTTTATGGGGAAGAGTGAAGCACTTAGGTGCAGCATGTTGCCTCTCTTAGACCCACTTCACACCCTATAGGGAGACCCTTTCTGGATCATATAAGCATAGATTATTCCAACATTTAAGTGGGGGGGGGGTTCTCTGGCATAGTGTGCACTTTGCGTGCAATTCCAGGCATATATGAAACCCTGACGAACTGCTCCCGGACAGCCTGGAAAAGGCTGAGAATGTCTCCATAGAAAGATTTTCCACCCATTCAGATTGTCTCTAGACCGCTCTGATTAAACGATATTGGCTTGTTTTGACAGCTGAGTTGTTCCCCCCCCCCCCCCCCCGGATCTGAACTGTTTATTGGAAACGAGAGCAAAACTGATACTTTCTTCTGCAGTGTTTCAGCTTGGAAGCAGTCCATTTTCCTATTGGTGAGAATTTTAGCTTGGCTTTGTCACCATCGCCTTGGAGCGAAGTCAAGTGATTGGGAACAAAGGCAAAAGAGGCAGAACAAGGATCAGCCATGGGGGCAGCAAATTTCATGCCAATGTAGTTTTCCAATGACTCAGGGATGGGCAGAGAGTACTTTAATTCAAGTAATGGGGCGGGAGCCTCAGTTGCTAGCCACACAAATCATTTCAACGTGAAGGTAGGAATTGGTATACCGTAATACATGATAATTCCAGAAAAGCAGAGATTTTTGCCATATGCTTATTTCTTAACTTAGCCTTGCTTTTTCAAAAGCTTTGTGGGTGGATGGGGATATTTTGGGGTAACAGGTCATCTTGCAAACCTCCGCTTTTCTTTGTGCAGGCATAACAGTGTCTCAGTTTGGCTGCATCTACGGAAGTTATTTCAGATCCCTAATGACTGTTGCTTCTTTTTTTATTCCTCCAGATTTAATCAAGCTTGTCAATCATCAAGTCACAAAGCTAGGTATTTAAGTTTTTCTGGAAACATTCAAGATGTTTTCCGATGCCTTTTAAAATTGCACATCAGTGGAAAATGATGGTCACACAATGGGAAGCTAACTGTTGAGTATTTGTGGGACAATCAGGGCTTAGTTCAGATTCCCCCGTCTGCTGCTAATAAACTGACACAATTCTGCCAGCACACTTTTAATATTTTTATAAGGATTTTTCTTGAGTCAGAATCTGCTCTTCCTGAATATTATGGAAATTTCCTAATGATGTACTTCAGTTGTAATTCAAAAGGACAAAGCTAACAAAGTGACATATTTTTAAATGACTACACAATAATAGAAACAGACACAGATTTCATTACATTGCCAATGAGTTTCCAAAAAAACCCCCATTAAAGCAAACCAACACACACAAATTGCTATGTGCAACTTCCAATCTAAGAAATCCATAGGAACACCTTTTGCTGCAACAATTGATTTTATATTAACTGCAGCAGAAGTGCACTTTGGGGATTTGTAACTTGGAGCTCTTCAGCAACAAAGATTGGTTGATGTCAGAGGTGGCAAATCCAAGAGGTATTCTTCTCTTCAATAAAAACATTCTATGAAAATAATCTGCCTACCCTAAAGTCTGCTGTTTAAGCTTTCCTTCTCATTGCTGGATGGTAGGGCAATGGTGTTCTGCTTTCTAAGTTTCCAGAGACCTACTGTACCTGTTTCACTCTACATTTTTTTCCTTTTTATTGTGTTAGTATAAATCTTGATACAATATGTTATTTCAGTACAATGATATTTATATAATATACTTAAATTCTTAACACTTTAATATTTAGGTACCTTAGAGTATTGAATATAGAGAAGAGGAAAGAAAAAGTGGATATTCTATCAGTATTAGTTACAGTTTAGGATACTAATGTTACAAGCATTATGACTATTTGGCTTTTTCATTCAAATTTAAATATAACTTTGGAAATGAGAAAGAAGAGCATACATCAAGGTATTTGTTATGCAATTAAGGTTTTGGTCTTAAGCTAAATTACTTGATATTGAAATCTCCATCATGTTGTTACTTGGGGTAAGTGTCTGTTTTTATAATAAAAGGAAAAAATAGATGAACAAAACAAGTTTAACAAAATTGAGATACTAAAAAAGTAAAAAAGAAAAAAGCTCTTTCACTCTACATTCAACTCACCTTCAAGTCTAGCCTGTTCCTTTTCACACATTCCTTTCTGCAAAGCGAGCATTGCAAAAAGCTGGAAATAGCTTCAGCTACAACAAGTTGGATCTTAAACAAGTGAATGCCAGTAACTTTAAAATATACAATATTAGTTTACATCATTTGGATTCACTTGAACCCAGTCATCTTCTTAAAAAAATGCATGAAGCTCCTTGCCCCTCATGTTTGCAGCAGCCATGTCTTTTGCTGGCTGCGTGGTTGATGACTAAGGAAAGGGGATCTTTGCATAGAAGAGTAGAAATGGGAAGTTTTGGGAATGGATTTGGATGGTACTTTGATACTTCCAAAGGTAGATCAATTTAATTTGAACTGCTTGGAAATATTTCCTGATATTTGGCACCTGTGCTTCTTAATAGGTTTTCTGTGAGAAAAAAAGAGAAGAGGCAGTGGAGAAACAAGGGAGGGTTCCATATGGAACCATCTGATCCAGTTCCAATTAAAAATTCCATGAATAAAAGAGTGAATTCCTAACAAAAATCTCACCTAGAAGCATCCTGTGTCCAAAGGAAAGCCATACTTTAAAACTGGAGGCTTCCCATGCCTCACAATTAATTTACAAATGAACTAATAACACTTTGGTAGTTTTTTAAATTTTTTTATTGAAAGGCATATACTCTAGTAAGGGGCGTGGTGGCTCAGTGGGTAAGACGCCAGGCTTGTCGATCAGAAGATTGCAAGTTCGGAGGTTCGAATCCCTAGCCCCATGTGACAGAGTGAGCTCCCGCACTAGCTCCAGCTCTTGCCAACCTAGCAATCCAAAAGCATGCAAATGCAAGTAGATGAATAGGTACCACTTCGGTGGGATGGTAACAGCGTTCCGCGCGTGTCATGCCGGCCACATGACCGTGGAAGCATCTTCGGACAGCGCTGGCTCTTCGGCTAACAAACGGAGATGAGCACCAGCCCCTAGAGTCGGACACGACTGCACAAATGTGCGGGGGGAACCTTTGCCTTTTTAAAAAATATAATCTAGAGGGACATCTGAGTGGACTAAATCTGTCCAGGTTTGGACAATAGTTGCAGGGGGTTTGTGCAAGAACTAAAAATAGGAATGTGTCTACTATTTGTTAATTTGCATTGGTTAAAATGTGTGGGCACAAAAATCTGCTGGGGATGAAACTTGTTGAATTTTAAATAGGTGTGGATTTTGTGCAAAGGCAGAATTCACAGTTGGCGAGTACAAATGGTTGCTTTACCAGAAAAGTACACGAGCGTGTGGTGGGCTGTGAGGTTTTCAAAGGGGGCTTCCCTTTGATGAAAGCTAGAGAGAGCCCTCCCTCAAAGCTCCTTTGAAAAGCAACAGGGGCTCTTGTGCTGAGGTTGAAGCAAAAGGGTCCACGGGCTTCACCTCATCTCTTCCCTGAGGTTTCTCTGGCAATTCCCAGAGCTGAAAAAGGCTACTGCATCCTCAATGCACAGAAGCCTCTTCCAATCATTGCCAAGTGCCGGCGAAGGCTATGAATTGTCACCTCTTTGCCTCAGTTAACGTAATTGTGTTGCTTCATAATGCAAAACACTGTTAAGGCAAATCCAAGATGCCGCCTGGAGGGTAAACAAATACAAGGAAGTCTTTAAGACATAGGAGAGGGAGGAAAGAAATTCAGTTGCCTTACTAATGTTTTATAACTGGCATACACTGTAGAAATGTAGCTAGGAAAGTAACCTACAAAATAGTAGACAATTAGGTACTGAGTTAAGGGAGTTACTGTCAGGGAGATACAGTAACTGGTGAAGAAGGAGGGGGCTCCCTCCAGGGGGAGAAACGCATGCGTAGTACTGAATCGCTTTGCTTTCCTCCCAAGAGGCTAAAGAAGGCCCCGCCCTAGTTTCTTGGACTCTTTCTCTGAGCATTACCAGTTCATTTTAGTTTAGCTGGATTCTGTCTAGTAGAGTAGGACAATAAAGCACCAGAGCCTCAACACCAAGTCTCAGTGTGTTTTCCCTCACTCGAAGTCAGGACAGTTACACTGGTTCAAATAAAGGTTGAGGCTTTGTGCTTAGTACTGATAGGTAAGAGTTGACTGGCTGGCAAGCTACAACCCTCTGAAGCCCTGTTCAGCCCTTTTTGCTCAAACACATGAGGGAGGAATGGGGCTGGACATGTCCCCAAGGTTACCTTCATCCATGATATTCCAGTGTTAAGCAGAAGAGTCTGAAGGGGTATCATCAGGTATTCAGCTGAATGCACTAAAATCTGTCCCATAACTGGAAATGTGGTATAATCAGATAATAAATAAGGTGCACACAGGCATGTTGGAAAGATTAGCATGCATGACCCTACTCCTCCCTCCTTAGGTCTTTTTCATAAAACGTATTCCAGTGCTGAACCATGTATTTGGCATTGATTTCAACCTTCCCAATAGAAATAGAAGAAAATGCCCTCCATTTTTCCTCCAAATAAAACTTCAGGGAAATTCTCAGTGGGGTGTTCTTGCACTTACGTTGTAAGGAGATAGCCAAGGGGTGTATGCGTGTGTGTGAATGTCCTGCCTGCTTCATGAAACAATCACCTCTCCCTGCCTTCCCACTTCCAAGGGGCGACACCATTAACCTGGGCTTCAAAACACAGGGGAAGCCAAGGAAGCTGCAGAGTGATATGGGGGGAGTGGATAATGAACTCTGTCCCAAGATCAGGATCCTCGGTCGCTTTTCAACATTCAAAGAAGCTCAAAACAAGCGTCAAAAGAAATGCTGAAGAGATATTAAAGCATCTTAATAATGAGGTCGAGAAGCAGAATCCGTTTTTGCAGGGTAAGAGACTTTTTGGCAAATTGGAAGGCAGATTTCAACACAGTATAAATCATGTCATGGGGAATAAATTGAATGAATGACTGACTGACTGACTGACTGACTGAATAAATAAATAAATAAAATGTCTGAGGAGAATGAGAGGAAAAAGCAGAGCCTTGCTAACCTTTATTTAATGGCTGGAAGCCAGTCACAAAGCCCCATACCATTTCCTGCGGTCTGTATGACTGTATGGAGAGCTTGGAAGGAAATATAACAATTTCCAGTGGAGAGTCTGATTTGTATCCCCCAAATCTTCATGGCTGACCCAAAGCTTTGTGACCAGTGTCAGCCCCTTGTGTCAGGCTCACAGGAGTTCCAGACACTCAACTCAGCATGCCTTGACTAGGCTCTTAGACTCAAACCTGGATGAAGACTCTTAGACACATGATGTGGCCCAATTAAATTAAAAACCTTTCTTGCATACTAGGAGATAGCCACTTAAAACTGGCCTCGGAAAGTGTAGTTCTTACACCTACTGCAGTTTAATTTTAGTACTCCATTGTCCTGCCTTTCCATGATTTAACGGGCTTTTTGCTTTGCACTTTTCAACCTTGAAGCTGGCTGTTGGCTGTTGACATAACTGGCATCTCTGCCCTGAGAGACTCTGGCTCTCAACTCCACCAGGTTGGAATTTGACGAGATTTGGGGGAGCCCTCCTTTGATTTGGCCAGTGCCTGGTTTATTGTGAAGCAGCCTGCTTCAGCCAAAGGGAATGCTGAGTTCTTTTGCCAAAGAAAAATCTAACATTTGTGTAAACATTGCAGTTCTAATACCATTTGCACATTAGAATGATGGGATAGAGCTTTTTAGGTAAATAAAGAAGATCTGAATTCTGTGGCAATGTAACCACAGTGGCTTTCAGTGGGTTATGAACCTTCTGCCAGAGTTCCATAGTGCTTCAGATAATATATGTACAGGAAGCAATCCCTCCCTCCCTCCCTCTCCACAAGTCAATGGCTCACCGTGTTCACAGAACATCACATTGTGTGTTTGCTTATATAACAAATCTCTGTCTTGTCTTTCTATTACAGAATTCTTCAAGGCAGGTTCTGTTAAAATTAAAAGTGGTAGAACAAATACTCCCAAAAGAAACTACAGTAAATTCATTTTAAGGGATAAATAACAGCAGAATAAAATAGAAGGAGACCACAAATATTCAATCAAAGAGCAGTTCCCATTTGTACTGTATCTTTCTCTTTTCCTCCTTCAGTATATTTTCTCACTGCAGAAAACCTCTAAAGAAGGGAAGGCAGAAGGTGACATGATAGATTTAAATGGCAGCGAGCTCCCCTGAGGAATGAATTCCAGGGATAAGATCCCACTGCAGAAATAAGAAAGAGCAGGTCCCTATACGGCCATGGTATTGTTTCCCATTCAATTATACCTCTTTGTCTCCTTTCAGCTGCAGGCCTGATTAATTTCCATTTCTGTTGTGGTACAGTACAAAAGGGACTGCTGCAAAGATACTTTTCTACTATGAACCCTGGAGCTCGGAGCCCCATGGTTTCTCATTGGCAGGAACTACTGAGTCTACCCACAGTGTGGTGCCTTGGTTCTTCTGTAGCAATGAAGCCATAATGGCGTATTTTAGTAGCCTCACTGCAGTCTTCTAAAATTGTTTTTCCGCTCACCCTGAAAGGGACTGATCTGGCTTTGTTTGGAAATCATCCAGCATGAACTAAGGATGGGCAGGGCAGGGACAGGTGGTAGTGGCATGCTGATTTTTGTGCTCCCCTATTGATCAGCTGGGAAGAGCGCTGGTGGACCTATCTGAATTTTTCTGGGTTTTGAGGAGCAAAATTGCAACTATCTTGAAAATGATTGTAAGGGGTTGGGGAGGGTGAAAAAGAGAGCTGCGCGCTATTGTCCTAAGATACATATTTTCCTTACTTTGGAGGTGGGGACAGGAATAGCCAACAGAAGATTTTCAATGTATGGCATTGTCCTGTTGGAGATACAGAACTATTGGATGGTGCTTCCAGATGATGTTTTGAATGTATGTTTGCTATGTCTCCCATATGGAAAGGGGTGGGGGTGGGGAAATAGGATAGAAAGCTAAAGAGTATTTCCCATTTTTTCCTCCTTCATTTTTTTTTTCACTGCAGAAAATCTCTAAGGAAGGGAAGGCAGAAAATGCACTGGTATAGAACTTTTTATCAGGAGAAAAGTCACATCAAGTAGATGGGGCCAGGAGAAAAATTAATTTTGATTAAATTAAATGTAATTTTTTTTTTGTTCAGTCGTTTAGTCGTGTCCGACTCTTCGTGACCTCATGGACCATAGCATGCCAGGCCTTCCTGTCCTCCACTGTGTCCCGGAGTTTACTTAAATTCATGTTCATTACATCGGTGATGCTATCTAACCATCTCATCCTCTGCCGTCCCCTTCTCCTTTTGCCTTCAGTCTTTCCCAGCATCAGGGTCTTTTCCAGTGAGTCCTCTCTTCGCATTAGGTGGCCAAAGTATTTGAGCTTCAGCTTCAGTATCTGTCCTTCCAATGAGCAGTCAGGGTTGATTTCCTTTAGGATTGACTGATTTGACCTCCTTGCAGTCCAAGGGACTCTCAAGAGTCTTCTCCAGCACCACAGCTCGAAAGCATCAATTCTTCAGCGCTCAGCCTTCCTTATGGTCCAACTCTCACAGCCATACATTACTACTGGGAAAACCATAGCTTTAATTATACGGACCTTTGTCGGCAAGGTGATGTCTCTGCTTTTTAATATGCTGTAATTTAAATTATATTTAATTAAGTAATCTTAATATGATTACGCCCCAAGTTTTAATATTTTTTCCCTTCTATTACTTTTAAAATTACAACTTTATTGCAACAATTGGGGAGACACTAGAATTGCTTCCTTATCCTTCTAAGTAGAAATGGCTGGCATTGAACCTGGAACTTCCTTTATGAGAAAATGCCTGTGCATTTCTATGGAGCTATAGCTCTTTTGCTGAAGAGAAAAGTCCTTCAGATATTCAGACTTCAGGTTGTTGTACTATATAGAATATCTGAATGCAGATGAGAGGGAAAGATGGAATTGTGCCTGGATTTACTCCCAGTATATGAATAAAGTGTTTACGTTATGGCACAATATGAATCAGCTCTGAAAGGTTAGCTTGGAGACCATTGACTTCTACGTGCCTGATCTCTGTGTGCCTGAGGGTGTTTTTGGGATGGTGGGGTGGGGCCTCATCTCCTGATAATGTCAATGAAGCAATATTTGCTGCTTGCCTGTGAATGGCAGACTGATATCAATAAAGCCAAAATGCACAATGTCTGTCATATTATGAGAATATTCTGCATTTGGCCACCAAGCACTGGCTTTTTGGCTTGTGGAAGCTGGAATTCCTTGCCGCAGACTTGAGTTATGATTTGCATAGGGACCTAAACAGACCATGCTGGAGATCTCTGGGGCACTGCTACAAAGGTTGCAGCTAGAGTTGTTTTGAAACCCTGGCAGGGCTCCTGTTGAGATGTTTACAACAGCTGTCCCCAACCTGATGTGCTTCAGATGTATTGTACTACAATTTCCATAATTCCCAGTCAGATTGGCTTGTGGCATTGTTATATTTTGTGGGGAATGAGGTGTTCAGTGCACCAAGTATTTGATAATAATAGAACAACATTGTCAAGGTGTGTGGGTGGGAGACTTCTTCTTCTAATGAAGCACTGACTGAATTCCCAGCACACAGCATGGTTTGAATCATCATTTTACAATCAAGCTGTTCAAATATAATGGTGCTTTCCAGAAATCCCACGGTGAAGAGCTGAAGTACTTCTTTAGTCTCTCTTAGTTATTTAAGATTAGGGGCATTAGCTGTGGTGTGCTTGTTAAACTGCACCTCAAACAACTTCCTAAGAATCTTTATGCTGCCTGTTTGTCATACACAGGAACCTGTTCTTAAGCCTGCAAGAAATATAACTCCTTGGTTTGAACTAGTGCTATCCAATGGCTGAGTTCATGCCTCACACTAAGCCATAATGTGATTTGTTTGGATTTGACTTAGCATGTCAGGTCAACTCACTCACCGTAGAGCAGTGTTTCTCCACCTTGGCAGCTTTAAGATGAGTAGACATCAACTCCCAGAATTCCCCAGCTAGCCATGAGAGTAAGGAAGATGACCTTGACAGAAATATATAAGAACCGTTACCTAGGTAAAAGGGGCTGAAACATTTTTCAAGTCCTGAGAAAGAGTTACTATTTGGAAGCAGCTCAGATGGACACCTCCCTGATTCACTGGAGTATATGAAGGAGGGAGAGATATAGCACAATCAGACCTGTAAGAGTCTGTTAATATAGCCAATCTCAATAAAGGTAGGTGTAGCCTTCCTGTGGAATTGATTTTCTGGTCTGGTCTACCTAATGAGGCTGACACTCACATGGTTTCTGACTTAGCATATTGGTGACTAGGCCAATTGTAGTTTATTCAATAAATTACAATAAATAAATCATAGTTAAACAAATTATGACCTCAGTCTGCGAGGGCTTTGGATTCCAGCTCTGCCTAATGGTAAAGATCAAATAAACCAGTATGTTGAATTGAGTCCAATAAACCATTTCCTCCATGGACAATGGCAGCTGGAGGCATGGGGGTAATGGAACTAATTTACACTGCCCTGTTCTTATTTTGTTTTGGCTTCTACTCCAATGAACAGTGGGGACAGAAGTAAGTAAGCAAGCAAGCAAGCAAGCAAGTAAGCAAATTAAACCTACTCCTAGTATCTTTCTACCAGGAAGTAGTTTATTTAAGTCTGCATTCCTTCTGACAGGACATCAATGGAGCCTGATGTAGAAAATGCTTGTCATCTTTGATTTTTGAATTAGCAATGATATGAACTTTCATGCTGATGAACGTTCAGGCCACATTCTGTGTTTGGAATTATGCTTGGGACAGTATTCTTAAAAGTGGATGGAACCCTGGGGGAGGGAGGATGAATGAAGCAATTATCTTTCAACTTATCTTTTCCAGCTCTAATGATGAAGACAACAGGTGTGCCATACAACAAATTCTATCCAGTTTTGGGGGGGAAGAAAGCTTGAACCTATCCTCATTTTACAGAGTTTTCTATATGCTACCTTGATCAGTTCCTTAGTGGTGGCTAGGTCCTCCACCACATAAGGTCATGCTGAAAGCATTGCCCAAAGTCCGTTTGAGTCTCTGGCTACAACATACATACATACATACATACATACATACATACATACATACATACATACATTTATTTTCTATCCCACCTTTATTATTTTTATAAATAACTCAAGGCGGCGAACATACCTAAAACTCCTTCCTCCTCCTATTTTCCCCACAACAACAACCCTGTGAGGTGAGTTGGGCTGAGAGAATGTGACTGGCCCATCCCTAACAGTCCTAACCCTGAATACCATCTTCTAGTAGCTGACACTTCAGGTAGAGTTAGGGGCCTTGTTAGCAGAGAAGGATCTCAGACTGATCCAGCCTTTATCCTCAAGATAAACTCAGAGTTTTTCATTCTCTCCCTTTGCTCTGTTAGCTACTGCCAAGAAAGAATGGCCTGGCCATAGATCTCCATTAGAAGCCATGAAGATGTCATGTATGTCATGTCATTGCACAAAGAATGTGAGGTATGCAAATTACATAATTTTTGTTATCAGCACAATAATATCATGACACGGGTGATGTCACTTGCTCCCCCAGATGGCCACACAGCAGAGCCTTGATGCTCATAAGGCAGTAAAATTGAATCTAGATAGAACCAAACCAGAGAGAGCAGTTTCTTATTTAGATCATTCTAAGTGAACTTGTTGGTTCGGGGATAGGCTTAGCGCACACTGCTATCAGATTTGCACTGTGTGAGAGGATCATAGCCCGTTCCATCAGGGAATGATAACAGGACTTTGGGATTGGGCCCCATCAGAAAAAGCTGTAGGTCAGCCATGTGGTCATTTGGGACATGTTCACCCATGCCTACAAGATCAACTTATTTTCTTCATTTCCATCTGTCATTGGGAGACATATTCTGCAGAGGCTGCTTAATCCATAGATCAATTTCTGAGGAGAGGTTTCTGATTTATTTATTTGTGTGTGTGTGTGCGCGCGCGCGTGTGTGCGCCTTTGAGTCAGTTTTTGACTCCTGGCTACTGCCTGGACAAGTCTCTGCAGTTTTCTTGGCAAGGTTTTCAAAAGCGGTTTGCCATTGCCTGCTTCCTAGGGCTGAGAGAGAGTGACTGTCCCAAGGTCACCCATCTGGCTTCGCGCCTAAGGCAGGACTAGAACTCACAGTCTCCTGGTTTCTAGCCTAGTGCCTTAACCACAACACAAAACTGGCTCTCCAGTTTTGTATTTATCTCATCTCATCTCATCTCATCTCATCTCATCTCATCTTATCTTATCATCGCCACCTGACTTCATCCCAACTTTGGGAGTGAGGATGCATTGCTTCTTCAGATCCTTTGCTATCTGGTCTTCATGGCTCCAAGAGTGAAACTGAACTATTTGAGAATAGTTCCAAATTCAGATTCCTTCTATGAACTAAATTAGATGCGCCAAGCATCCCAATGTCTGCAATATGGAGAAAATAATACTGCCTCACTTTTCAGAGTTGTTGTAAGGATTGAAAGATAAAATAGATAGAATATAATAATTAGCTCTTGGAAGTTCTGTAGAACTATTATTGTTAAATTCAAGCAGACAAAGCCAAACTTCAAGACTCACACTCCTTCAGATGTTGGTACAATTCCTGTCATCCCTGAACAGTGAAGATGTTGGCCAGATATCACCCACTATGTAAGAAATCTCTAGCTGTTGGACACTGTCATAATCACATTGAATGATTATTAAAAATTGAAGTAAAAACTAAAAAAAGAGAGCACTTCAGGGGAAAATAATGCAGTCTCTACAGCCAGCCAGCCATGATTAATAAAAGAAATGCTGTGGTTTTTAATTAAACAGCTAGAAGGTGTCTATCATTCTACCCTGTGTATTCCTGTGGCAGAATCTTGTAATTTCTAGCCGGCAAAACATGAAATTCCTCAGAGAATATACAGAATGTTTATTTTTCAGGGACTATGGCAATGTACCTGTATAGTGTTTGAGGCCTTCTTGTCAGATGTAAAGTGATTTAATTCTCAATTTTCAGTTTTCACTTTCAGTTTAAAAGATCAGCTTTTCTTCCATAGAGTGTACAGTACTTTCCCTGGTGGGCTTAATTGCATTTCCTGACTCCACTTTAAAGGCTGATTACCTTACAGCCAAGGTCCTCTTCACTGAAGAGGAACAATTCCAGCAGCCAAGCTTTCTCAGTTTCTGAAAACAGAACAGATGAGCATTGCTGAAATGGAATTAAGTTCTTTCCCCCTAGTGACTGGAAACTTTCCCCTTAAAAATCCCAGCTGCCTCCAGGGGCCGCCCCCCCCCCCCATTGTGATGGCTTCCAAAAAGCATACAGAAAGCTCCAATGAGAATTCTCCTTTTAGAACTGGGCTGCAGGCAAGAGGCAATTGCAAAATGCTGACCCAGAAGGGTTGCAGTTGTCTAGGAGAGGACTAATTTCTCATGGATTCTGATTTCTTTGGCTTTGGCAGAAAGCTCCTTTACTTCTGTCCCTTCCTCTAATCACATTTAGGAACCTAGAATGACAAGGCTGCTTGTCCAATTTCTGAGCCAGATGGAATTGGTCTTTTCAACCAGAAAAAATGAAGAAAGTCCCAAAGGGTTTTGCTTCAGAAGAGAGGATTGCTTTCTTGACAGTTTGCCTGTTTTGCTCCTGTGTTTATGGCTGCAGAGGACTGGCACATAATTCAAGGGGTAGCACAGGAAGGCTTCTCTAACTGGGGTGGAAAGACAGAGCTCTGGCAGACGAACGATCTTCAAACAAATGTGGCTTTTCTTGTCTTAAACATTCAGTCCTTTCATTCACAAGGAACAATGATATAGACAGGGACTGCATTTTTATCATCTAACCCCAGTTTATGCTTCAAGAAAAAGCAATCAATTGGATAAATATGCTGGAGTTAATGTTTGGGCTTGATTTAACTAGGGTGGCCTAATATGGATGGGCCTGCAATGATATGACCAGCTTGTGTCTATAAAGGTACTGATGACTTTCTTCTCAGCATCTTACCTTTCAAACACTGAGCAAGTAAATACTGCTTTCCTCTATTCCAGCAATGGGAATGATGGAGTTGATCATTTCAGATTCCATAGCTTTCTTATATATTTTTTTTCACTGGCTGGCTGACCTTTCAGTCATTCCATTTGATCACAGATTCCCAGGGTGAAGATATTATTCCTTTTGCCCTGGCAGTGCCTCAATGAGACTAATGAAGTTGAGAGATCTTTTTTTCTTCCTGAGATTCAGGGATAACCATTCTGTCCTCCAGATAGAAAGTACTCTTCTAACAAGGTAACAGGTTTTTCTTTAACAGTAAAAAATAAATTTGTGGCAGGGGAAATCTCTCTCAAATGTTGTAGGTATTCATGTTCTAAAAGTGTCATCACGACTTGCTACCTGAGTCCTCATATTTTGCCACCATAGACTAACACAGCTCTCCTCCTACAATATCATTTGTAGAGTGTCTGCAGTTGCTCTAGACAACATGTCATCAAGATACATCAATTTGCCTGGAGCATCCTCTACATTAAGATGATGCCTCTGAAGCTGTAATTGTGTGCTGCAAGCAGACAGGAGCACCACCCATAGGATTCTGAAAAATTGCTTCCAGAGGCTTATGATCAGTACGACCCAAAACTAGGTCTCCAACACATACAGTAACTGATGGAGCTGTTTCATCATATGCAAGCAACTATTTCTCTGTGCATAATTCTACTTGATAGACTCAGAGATCTGGAAACATATAGAACTGGTGTTTTTTCCTGAAGTGAACGTGATCCAAGACCATCCTTTGCTGCACCTAGTTGCACAGTAACTGGTTTGTGGATATTAAGATATTGAAGAATGGATGCCTAACACATTTGCCTTTCTGATTTGGAAGCCACTGAAAGGACACATTTTTCTTCAGCAAATTCCCTGTCAGTTCTGCCTCTCTAGGAACATATTGGGGTAGATATTGCACAGATTCCAGAACTCAAAGGACCTGTTTAGTGGGTATCCCATTGTCCTATATAGCTCTAATGTTATCCTCATGAGGATGGATTCCATCAATGAATATAACCAGACTCCTGCATTTATCAGAAGCAACCTTGAATTGAATCTTATTTTCTTAAACCTAATGTTGTTAGCACGTACTGTCTCCTATCATCTGACACAGAATTTTATCATGATGTTTTGAAATCTTTGCTGCAATGATAATCCCATCCACTATCACCATCCTTTCTTCATTTGTCTGTTGGAATACTTCACTAGAGGATTTCTGGCCAAGTAGCAAACAATGAAAACAATACTCCCATTGGGCATATTCAATGTACATTGGTGTAAACATTGAAGATTCATTTAATTTCATCTGTTAATAGCTGTCCCAGAATAGTATAGTTTTTCATGCCTGCCAAACAACCAAGATTTCCTCTGCTATAGGGTTAGGTAAAGGTAAAGGTAAAGGTTCCCCCCGCACATTTGTGCAGTCGTGTCCATCTCTAGGGGCCGGTGCTCATCTCCGTTTGTTAGCCGAAGAGCCAGCATTGTCCGAAGACGCTTCCATGGTCATGTGGCCGCCATGATGCACGCGGAACGCTGTTACCTACCCACCAAAGTGGTACCTATTCATCTACTTGCATTTGCATGCTTTCGAATTGCTAGGTTGGCAAGAGCTGGGGCGAGTGCAGGAGCTCACTCCGCACGCAGGGCTAGGGATTCGAACCTCCGAACTTGTGATCTTCCGATCAACAAGCCTGGCATCTTACCCGCTGAGCCACCACGCCCCCCTTGCTATAGGGTTAGTATAATGCTATTTATGTTTAGCATTATTTAGGCCATGGGGTCCAAATAGGTTGATTTAACTTTTTATACCACCCATTTCTGAAGGCTCTGGGTGGCTAACAATCTCATCCTAGAATAAAAAGTAACATTCCCCCCCCCCCCCCATATATACATAAAATAATCACAACATCACAAAAATAACAGCTTCTCATTTTTCATTTTTCTAATAAATGCAGTTTGTAAATCCTGTAACTCTGGACATTACCTCTGAAGTTTCCATTTTTCACAGAGTATCTTTTAATCTATGAAATACCACAAAGGGCATCTTTCTGTACCCATGTATGACAGGAATTACTGCTCAATCAATATGTATATGATGAGCTCTTTCCAATTCACCAAGGCCATGAAAAACATCCTAATATAAAGCAAATAATCATTCATATATTGAAAATTTTGCTGTATTTATTATCTCAGTCTGATAAAACAAGTTCAGAACAAATGAAAAAATGCACATTCTCAGTCCTGCAATACTACATCAATGTCACAGGAAAACAAACCAGCTTCTGACACCATGTAATATTCATTGTCTACTCACATATAAGAGAGGCTGTTTGGTGTAGTGCTTAAAGGTACCAGAGCAGAAACTTGGGCCAGTCTCTCTCTCTCGGCCCTAGGAAGGAGGCAATGGCAAACCACTTCTGAAAAAAAACTTGCCAATCAAACTGCAGGGACTAGTCCAGGCATTTGCCAGGAGTCCAGACTGACTTGAAGGCATAATAAAAACAAGAGCAACAAACCTCACATACAAAACAGACCTGAAACATCCAAATCTTATAGAAAGAAAACATTTATTGTCAGGATCTGAAGGATATGAACAAAAGCAACCAAACAGTGAAGGAAAAAGAACCAAACAGACAAGAAACCAACAGGTTAATTTATGTTCCCATCTTTACTAAGTTACAGTAACTGTTTTAAAGAGAAAATACACCAGACCACATACAAAGACAAAAATAAGCAAGGATACTAGGTAACATCCTGGGGAGAGGGTGGCAGGTAGCGTTCTGGTACACTGTTCCTCACTGCAGACTTTTTGGTAATGGGAAGTTCACCCCAACAGCCATTTTGTGAAAGCACCCCATGTTCTCTCAACATTGGAAATATACCCCTCAGATCAAAAGTCATCCTGTACACTTCTGCCTGCTGCAATCCAAACATATGGAGGCTTCATAATGAACTCTTCAAATGTATGTCAAGAGAAATTTCTAATAGTTCTGTGGTTTCAGGAGAGGAAACATTTTGTGCCTTCTTCCACTAGCTTCTTCACTAGCTTCCCTTCTTCCCTGCTTGCTATATGACAGTGTTTCTCTGTTGGGATTATCAGGAGTCAACTCAGCATTGTCTCATAAGCATAATAGGGGGTCTTTCTAGTAAACACATCTCTACTGTGCTTGTGGGATGTTACCTGATTTCCTCTTCCTCCTTCTTCTTGGTTTGGGGATTCTCATTTCTCCATTATGCTTCGGGCACACCTGCAAGCAGGAGGGCTGCACCATGCAGCTCTCATCCATTTCATCTTGCTTGCACGCATATCTACTATGAATCTACTCGTATCCAGATCTACTGAATAAATGTAAGCTATCTCTATTTTTATTCATCTACAGTAACTAATGTGGGAAGACTGAATTTATTTCTGCACGCAATTAAGCTTAAAGTGCAAGTTCCCTGCTGGTTCACGCTTCTACTCTGCAAGATTGTTGTTAGCTTCTTGGAGTTCTTTTATTAACCTTCAAGACTCCATCATTCTCAACTTCAGCAACATTAAGATGTGTGGACTTCAATTCCCAGAATTCCCCAGCCAGCACGCTGTAGAATATGAAACAGAGGAGAACAGATGCACAAAACAGGGATTGAATGGGTGGGAAGCCGAGTAACCACATTGTCCTTGGCCTTCCCTTCTTGCTCACACAGGACTTTTTTAAAGGAGGGACTGAGCTCCTGTTCACTATTCCCATGCCTGTTTCTTCTGGGTCAGGGCCCATCTTCCTGTCTTATCAGCAAACTGTTTTCCAGGATATACTGGGACCTGTTTAACTCTGTTCCAGTGCAGTGAACAAGCATACTTCTTGTGATTAAAGAGCCCAAACAGGCAGACACACGGAAGTAATTGATGAGGGAGGAATGGATGTTCAATTGCTGCAAATGAACAAGATGCCCATTAAAGTACAAATAGCTGTAGTGCGAAAGGAATCAGTTTAGAGGGACAATGGCGGCATTTCATATACGGCACAATTATTAGCTTGACTGGCAGAAGCAGCCCCTTTGTTTATGCACCCGCCTTCTCCATTATTTCAAGGGTGTTGTGGGGGAGGGAGATTGAAAACAAACGAAATGACCACAGTACAACAGGTTGGTTAGCCATGCTTTATTCTTGAAAAATCCATTCTGGCTTCTGTCAAGAAATGCATTCTGTTCTAAATGCTCACAAATCGATTGCTAAACAATTTGTTCCAGACTTTTTCCTGGTATTGATGATCAGTCTGTAGTAACTTGGGTTCTTTACCCCCCCCCCACCTCTTTTTGAAGGTAGGAAGAACATTTTACCTTCTCCGGGATCAGTGTTCATAGCATTGCTGCCTAAAGCTTAGTTTATCTAAAATTATACATGAGTTATATAAGAGTTGGTGCATCATTATTTGAGGGCAAAGTAGGAGGGGGGAAGACTTCTCCCAGATGACAGCTCCTGAAAAAGCATTGTGCAGGTATTTCGCCTTCTGCTTCTGAACATTTTTCTAAAATAATAATAATAATACTAATACTAATACTAAATAATAATAATAATAGGTGAACAGTGAGTCCAAACATTCACCCTGTCCCACATACATAAACTTCTGTGAAAGAGTCAGTGGGATTGCACAGTAAAAGCCTCATCTGCAAGCACTGACTCCTTTGTGATTTATTTTGGGAAGAAGCTCCACAATGTTGTTGTTTATTCGTTCAGTCGCTTCCGACTCTTCGTGACTTCATGGACCAACCCACGCCAGAGCTTCCTGTCGGCCGTCACCATCCCCAGCTCCCCCATGGTCGAGTCCATCACCTCCAGAATATCATCCATCCATCTTGCCCTTGGTCGGCCCCTCTTCCTTTTGCCTTCCACTTTCCCTAGCATCAGCTTCTTCTCCAGGGTATCCTGTCTTCTCATTATGTGGCCAAAGTACTTTAGTTTTGCCTTTGATATCATTCCCTCAAGTAAGCAGTCTGGCTTTATTTCCTGGAGTATGGACTGGTTTGATCTTCTTGCAGTCCAAGGCACTCTCAGAATTTTCCTCCAACACCACAGTTCAAAAGCATCTATCTTCCTTCGCTCAGCCTTCCTTATGGTCCAGCTCTCACAGCCATAGGTTACTACAGGGAATACCATTGCTTTAACTATGTGGACCTTTGTTGTCAGTGTGATGTCTCTGCTCTTAACTATTTTATCAAGATTTGCCATTGCTCTCCTCCCAAGAAGTAGACGTCTTCTGATTTCCTGGCTGCAGTCAGCATCTGCAGTAATCTTTGCGCCTAGAAATACAAAGTCTGTCACTGCCTCCACTTTTTCTCCCTCTATTTGCCAGTTATCAATCAAGCTGGTTGCCATAATCTTGGTTTTTTTGAGGTTTAACTCCAACCCAGCTTTTGCACTTTCTTCTTTCACCTTCGTCATAAGGCTCCTCAACTCCTCGTCGCTTTCAGTCATCAAAGTGGTATCATCTGCATATCTGAGATTGTTAATGTTTCTTCCAGAGATTTTAACTCCAGCCTTGGATTCCTCAAGCCCAGCACGTCACATGATGTGTTCTGCGTACAGGTTGAATAGGTAGGGTGAGAGTATACAGCCCTGCCGTACTCCTTTCCCAATCTTAAACCAGTCCGTTGTTCCGTGCTACTTGGTCGTTATACAGATTCCTCAGCAGGCAGACAAGATGACTTGGTATCCCCATACCACCAAGAACTTGCCACAATTTGTTATGATCCACACAGTCAAAGGCTTTAGAATAGTCAATAAAACAAAAATAGATGTTTTTCTGAAACTCCCTGGCTTTCTCCATTATCCAGCGGATATTGGCAATTTGGTCTCTAGTTCCTCTGCCTTTTCTAAACCCAGCTTGTACATCTGGCAATTCTCGCTCCATGAATTGCTGGAGTCTACCTTGCAAGATCTTGAGCATTACCTTAGTGGCATGTGAAATAAGTGCCATTGTTCGATAGTTTGAACATTCTTTAGTGCTTCCCTTTTTTGGTATGGGGATATAAGTTGATTTTTTCCAATCTGATGGCCATTCTTGTGTTTTCCAAATTTGCTGGCATATGGCATGCATCACCTTGACAGCATCATCTTGCAAGATTTTAAACAGTTCAGCTGGGATACCGTCATCTCCTGCTGCCTTGTTATTAGCAATGCTTCTTAAGGCCCATTCAACCTCACTCTTCAGGATGTCTGGCTCTAACTCACTGACCACACCGGCAAAGCTATCTCCAATATTATTATCCTTCCTATACAGATCTTCCATATATTCTTGCCACCTTTTCTTGATCTCTTCTGCTTCTGTTAGGTCCTTACCATCTTTGTTTTTGATCATACCCATTTTTGCCTGGAATTTACCTCCGATGTTTCTAATTTTCTGGAAGAGGTCTCTTGTCCTTCCTATTCTATTGTCTTCTTCCACATCCAAGCATTGCTTGTTTAAAAATAATTCCTTATCTCTTCTGGCTAACCTCTGGAATTTTACATTTAATTGGGCATATCTCCCCCTATCACTGTTGCCTTTTGCTTTCCTTCTTTCTTGGGCTACTTCCAGTGTCTCAGCAGACAGCCATCTTGCCTTCTTGGTTTTCTTTTTCTTTGGGACGTTTTTTGTTGCCGCCTCCTGAACAATGTTGCGAACGTCTGTCCATAGTTCTTCTGGGACCCTATCTACTAAATCTAGTCCCTTAAATCTATTCTTCACCTCCACTGCATATTCCTTAGGAATATTAGTGAGCGCATATCTAACTGATCTGTGGGTCTTCCCTATTCTCTTTAGTCTGATTCTAAATTTTGCAATAAGAAGTTCGTGATCTGAACTACAGTCAGCTCCAGGTCTTGTTTTTACCGACTGTATAGATGTCCGCCACCTTTGGCTGCAAAGGATGTAGTCAATCTGATTTCGGTGTCGACCATCTGGTGAAGTCCATGTATAAAGTCGTCTTTTAGGTTGTTGGAAGAGAGTGTTTGTTATGCACAGTGAGTTGTCTTGGCAAAATTCTATCAGCCTATGTCCTGCTTCATTTTGTTCTCCCAGACCATGCTTGTCTGTAATTCCAGGTGTCGTCTGACTACCCACCTTAGCATTCCAGTCTCCTGTAATGAAAATAACATCTTTTTGGTGTATTATCCAGTAGGTGCTGCAGATCCTCATAGAACTGATCTACTTCTGCTTCTTCAGCATCTGTGGTTGGGGCGTATATTTGGATCACTGTGATGTTAAATGGCTTACCCTGAATTCGAATTGAGATCATTCTATCGTTTTTTGGATTGTATCCAAGCACTGCTTTAGCCACTTTATTATTAATTATGAAGGCTACTCCATTTCTTCTGTGGTCCTCTTGTCCACAGTAGTAGATCTGGTGGTCATCTGATGTGAAGTGGCCCATCCCAGTCCATTTCAGTTCACTGACACCTAAAATGTCTATATTTAATCTTGACATCTCACCAATTTGCCCTGGCTCATAGATCTTACATTCCAGGTTCCTATGGTGTGTTGATCTTTAGAACATCGGATTCGTCATTCACCACCAGCACCGTCGGCCGCTAGCTGTCCTTTCGGCTTTGAGCTAGCTGCGTCATCACATCTGGGGCTAGTTGAACGTATCCTCTGTTCCTCCCCAGTAGCATTTTGACCATCTTCCGACCTGGGAGTCCCATCTTCCGATGGCATACCGACATATTTCTGGTTGTACTGATCCATTTAGTTTTCACGGCAAGAATACTGGGGTGGGTTGCCATTACCTTCCCCAGGGATCGTATTTAGTCTGACCTCTCTGCCATGACCTTCCCGTCTTGGGTGTCCCTTCACGGTTTAGCTCATGGTTTCATTGAGGTGCTCAAGCTCCAGCACCACGACAAGGTAACGATCTCCTTTGCTGGAGTCCACAATGTTAGAGTGGCTTATTTCCAAGTAAATAAACAAGAGATCTGAGCCTCACAATACCATCCTTTATGATACAGTTGGCAAACCTGCGGCCTTCCAGGATTTGTGACAACTGATCCTTGATCATTGGCTGTGCTGGTTGGAGGAGCACTTGGGAGCTGTAGTTCAGCAACCTCTGGAAAGCCACAGCTTACCTATCTCTGCATATATGTTACTAACAATAATGGAGCAGGCTAGAGTTCCCAGCCATGGTATCCTCCAAAAGTGTGGTCTTGGTTTCCCCAAATTCTTAACAGTGGCCCAGGTTGGGAAAGGCTGGAGTGAACTATATTTGGTTGAGACACATGTCATAAGAGGGGATTGAAGGATTGATTGATTGATTGATTGATTATGTGCCATCAAGTCATTTTCAACTCCTAGCAACCACATTGATAGATTTTTTCCATGACAATCTGTCCCTAACCTGGTCTTTCAGGACATCCACTGGTGCACTCATTGCCACTGTAACTGACTCCATCCACCTAGCTGTTGGTCCTCCTCTTCCTCTCTTTCCTTCCACCTTTCCCAGCATGAGGTCTTCGCATAATGTGTCTGAATTAGGATAATTTGAGCCTGGTCACTTGTGCCTCAAGTGAAAACTCTGGGTTGATTTGTTTGATGTTCAATGTATTGTCGAAGGCTGTTTGATGTTCCATTGGTTTGTTTTCTTGGCTGTCCACAGTATTCCCAGATTTAATACACCATGGTTTTGAACCTGGAATGTAATTACCAGGTACTGTGCTGTGTTAAATGCTCTAGTCTTGAGTTAGCCATTGCATAAATAAATGTAACTTCGTTTCTTGTGACTATTCTGTCTATATGCCTGGAGTGAGAATCATTTAAAAGCAGTCTTTGGAGTTGGCAGATATATTCACTATCACCAGGAAATGAGCAGTTCAACTGAGTAAAATGAAGGATTAAACGCTGGATTTCTACACTCTTTCAGATAGAGCTGGTCTTTAAAACTGAAGAGGAAAGCTTAAGGGAAAAAAAGGATTCAACATTTGGGTTTGTTCAATAATCTATGGATTCATGCCTTTAACCTGTATCTTGTAGTTCTTCCTCCACTGAAGAAGCAGATGATGGTTACTGGGTTCTTCTCATTCTAGTCAAAATCTGAGTCTTGCTTTGCTTGATAATAAAAGAGAGCCAGTTTGGTCTAGTGGTTAAGGCAACGGGCTAGAAACCAGGAGTCTGTGAGTTCTAGTCCCGCCTTAGGCATGAAAGCTGGCTGGGTGACCTTGGGCCAGTCACTCTCTCTCTCAGCCCTAGGAAGGAGCCAATAGGAAACCAGGAGACTGAGAGTTCTAGTCCCGCCTTAGGTATGAAAGCCGGCTGGGTGACCTTGGGCCAGTCACTCTCTCTCTCAGCCCTAGGAAGGAGCCAATAGGAAACCTGGAGTCTGTGAGTTCTAGTCCCGCCTTAGGCATGAAAGCCGGCTGGGTGACCTTGGGCCAGTCACTCTCTGTCAGCCCAACTCACCTCACAGGGTTGTTGTTGTGGAGAAAATAGGAGGAGGAAGGAGTATTAGGTATGTTTGCCGCCTTGAGTTTATAAAAATAATAAAGGCGGGATATAAAATAAATACAATAAAAAAATACAATAATATGGCCCATTTATAAAACGGTCAGGGGAACATTTGTTATCAGTTCATTGCCCCTCTTTTTCCAAAGGCTGATTGGCTCCTGCTAATGGTGTGGCTGCTTGGGATTTTCTTCATTACTGCTGTATCACCAGGGACAGAATGACTTTCTTGCAACTTCCCAATGTATATGGATGTGCTGGGAGTGGTTGGTGGGCAGCAAACACATAGGAGGGAAAGGGAGGTGTGTCTTACTGCTGACCAGCTCCAGCAGTGCTAGAATGCAGGCTGAAAGTGTGTTCTCTTCCTTTGACATTATACAGGTGAGAGAAGAGAGTCATGTGGGTTGCCCTTCTGCTTCAGTGCTATTGTCGCTGCTGGCAGAAAGTCTGGGATGTGCAGATCTCTATACGTTTACTTCATTTCTTTGCTGGCTTTAACCGTTTTCTAGTTGTTGAATTTTTCTATGGATTTCCAGTTAAACATTCTTAGAAGAAAAAATTATTGTTTGGAAAATGTGTGAGAGCGGCCTGGTAGTCCCTTACTTTGTTAAGCATCAAAGGAGCTACTGATTTTTTCTTCTTTTTTACTTTTGAAAGGTCCTGCACTCTCAGAAGGTAGGGCACAGAACTTTCCCTTATTTCCCAGCATAGTTTTGGACTGATTTTATGAGAACATGAACCCTCTGGTGAATGGCATTTACAGAGAGAGCTACAGGTTTCTTTGGAAGAGGAATGCCTCAATTTGCTTCCCTCAGTATTGGAGAGACCCACCCAGATGAGAGAAGAAGGAAGCTGGGGGAGGCTGGCCCCACCTCTTTTTCAAAAAATTAGCCCCCTGCTGAGGATTTTTTAAAATTGGAAACTTTGCTACGGGTCAAGGTGGTCTGTAGAAAGACTGCAAAATTCTGCAGAGTTATAACTGAAGAATCCTATTGTCGGTACTTTGAGGGATCCCTTTATACTAGTATAAAAGACCAAATCTTACACGATGTTTTAATAGTAATGCTGGTTTGAGTGGAATTGTATCTATATCCGTACTGGGAATTTGACCCATTATTATTTGGGCTTGCCAAGGTGTGACTATCAGTTGTTCATTTTTCTGCCATGGGGGTTGGAGGGAGAAACCACAGGCTGTTCAGAAGGCAAACGGGAATAAATTCTTCTATTTAGACTTTAAATTCAGCCAGGGAAAAGCTCTGTTGCATCCATTTATACAGTCACTTAAAAAAAAACACCATTGAAGTTCTAAGGGCATTAATCCAAGTCTTGAAAACTGATGTGCCAGCAAAATTTCAGTGTAAAAGCCATCTTGCTACATTTCCCCCCCACCCCACTTTTTCTCAGCAGGCAGGCCAGAGTTTCAGCTCAGATAATTGCATTCAGCTTCATTGAATTCCCCTTCACATTTCCAACAGTAGTTGGTGTTTCTTCTTTTTTTTTCTTGCGTGGACTCAAAATGTGGCAGTGTGTGCTGTTGGCTCAGGAACAGGTCCCACTTTCCGCTCCAGGGCTGGTTTTGTGTTTATATTTTGAGAGAGTTCATTTGTTTAGGCAGCTCTCAGGTGAAACAGGAAGGCTGACCCTGAATTTTGAAAAGAGTTGATGACTTGTCCTTGGCCAGAGATGTGTACAGAAAGAAGATGAGATTATGTGATTATGCCTCAATGTTGGCAGTGACAAAATCTGCCTCAGGCCTCAAATTCATCTGAAGGTCCAAGTGAAGCTGAATGGCTGCTCTGATCTGGTCCATGGAAGCACTGGGCCACTGTTGGACTTGGACTTGTTTTGATGTCGAGATTTGACTGAATCACCTTTGAATGAAACTATCCTCACTAAACCTTGCACTATGCTATTTGGTCATAATTAGAAATGAGCTGGGGTGAATTTAATCTCTTTGCTTATATCTATCTATCTATCTATCTATCTATCTATCTATCTATCTATCTATCATCTATCTATCTATCATCTATCTATCTATCATCTATCTATCTATCATCTATCTATCTATCTATCTATCATCTATCTATCTATCTATCTATCATCTATCTATCTCTATCTATCTATCTATCTATCTATCTATCTATCTATCTATCTATCCATCCATCCATCCATCCATCCATCCATCCATCCATCCATCCATCCATCCATCCATCATCTCCAGATTTGGTTCCAGAGTTTAAAAATGAACCTATCAAAAAAATAAGGAACACAAACTAGACAACCACCAGTGAGAAGCAAAGCACTGAGATGGAATTTTAAATTCTAGGCCTAGGAGATGAATGAAAAAAAAAAGAGTCCTATCTGGAGACAAAGAAAAAAGCCATGTTGGTGCCACATAAGTCTTCCCGAGGTAGGTGAACCAGGAAAGAAAAGGTGCTCCAGGTTGATCATCTGATGCAGAAGTAGCATGAAGTGATGGATCTGGAGGAAAAAAGAATGATTTGCAAGGGTAAAGAGGAATGAAGAGTTATAAATGAATGGTGAACACTAGTTCTATCTATGTTTACTTTGCTTTTTCTGATCTCAGATCTTATTTGACTTAGTGTTTCTTTCTCCTTTCCTGCACTCTGAATAATGATGCTTGCCTAAAAAAGGGAATAGTGTGAGAGGTGGATATGTGGAATACAGAAATAGGGCATCAGCCGATGGTCTTGCAGCACAGACAGGTTGTTACAGGAGAAGATGTGGTTTCTTTCAGGTACTGTATACAGTATCTCAGTTGGGCTTGCCAGTAGGCTGTATAGTGTTTTTTTTAATACCCCTGAACTGTAATCTGAATAAAAAGGTAAAGGTTCCCCCTGCACAGTTGTGCAGTCATGTCCGACTCTAGGGGCTGGTGCTCATCTCCGTTTGTTAGCCGAAGAGCCAGCGCTGTCCAAAGACGCTTCCACGGTCATGTGGCCGCATGACACGCACGGAACGCTGTTACCTACCCACCGAAGTGGTACCTATTCATCTACTTGCATTTGCATGCTTTCGAATTGCTAGGTTGGCAGAATATACTGTGCTAAAATGAATTCTTCAGCTGGGTTCTGAGTCATCTTCAAAGGCAGTTTCACATATAATTTCTTACAGAACTGGGAGACTAATAAAGCAATCTTCTGGGAAGGCTTACTTAAAAAGATTTTGCTGCCACACTCAGAGTTTAATCAATCAAGGTTTGGATCCACACAGTCCCCCTGCCATGTGCCATTAGAAAAAAAAGTTGCCCTTTTATAATAGAGCCTGTGGTGATTTCAGTTTGGGGGCTGTTCTGTATCATGCTCGGCGTTTAGGAAAGGCCAAGGAAAGGAGTCTATGAAGGTTCTCAGTCATCCAGGTGGAATTGTCTGTAGCTTGAATCATGTCAACTGGATTTCTATTTTCTCAGTGGAAACGTTTCGCTCCTTATCCAAGGAGGTTGTGGTAGTTGGCTGGAAGGAGATGGTTCCTGATGAACCAGCACTGATCTCTACAAGGAAGTTATATGCCATGTCTATTTTTGTATTGAAAACACATTGTTCCAGGTCTGATCCGAAGTGAGGTGGAACTGGGGATACACTTTAGGGGAAAGTAAAATCTAGTTTGAATTGAGGTTGACTCCTCCTGGTTTAATGGACACGTCTATGTATTTTTCTTGGTAGCAGTACAGATATAGGTTGCCATTGTCTTGTTCTGGGATGCTTTTTTCAACTTCCCAGTTTAGCGAATATCCTAGGATCTCTGGGTGGTTTCCACGCAGGTGCTAACAACGTCCAAGCTGCTTAGCTGCTTGAGATCAGCCTAAATTGGCCAAATTTTAAAGGATATTATTTTCCACGTGAAACAAGCTGAGGAAAGGACACCCTTTAAACAGAGTAGCACTCAGTGGGTAAAAGTTGTTGATTGAATGGAATGTGCCTGAAATGGCTCTCTTGCGGTCTACTGAATGCTTAACAAAGAGGAGAGAGTTTAGAATGCATTGCCACCGAATTAACCTTTGTTCAGAAGACTCGAGACTATACTTAAATAAGAGGAAAAGAAATAGATTTTCAAGAAAATCCTGAGCCTTTGATCTGCAAAGGAAACCTGCAAAGGGAGTTGCTCAGGCTGGGCACTCTAGTGACTCCATTGGCAAGTCACATCGCCCCATACATTTGATTTATCTTTTAGAGGTGAAAAATGCTAAGGCTATATGAGCCAACGTCATGTTTCTCTCTTACAATTGCTATTTACAATTCATTAGTACCTCACTTACACATGTGTATTCTGGGATGGCCATTAATTATTTGTGCCAGAGATGTTTGCATTGCTGCTTCCATTCCCTCTAAAGTTAGTCATTTTCTCTTTCCAATAATGGGATTTAAATTGACTGCCAGTCCTAAATGAAACAATCCAAATCACTAGCTGATTTTCATGTGACAATGTCTTGGAAAAATGCCCTACACTATACCACCACTTGGTAGGCAGTAGATGGCCCTGCCAGTCAGCTCTGCTACCCCCACCCTGGGCACCTCCAGATGTGCTGGGTACATATTCCCATGATATTGAAATGAGTGGTTGGTGGGCAGCAAACACATAGGAGGGAAAGGGAGGTGTGTCTCACTGCTGACCAGCTCCAGCAGTGCTAGAATGCAGCCTGAAAGTGTGTTCTCTTCCTTTGACATTATACAGGTGAGAGAAGAGAGCCATGTGGGTTGCCCTTCTGCTTCAGTGCTATTGTCGCTGCTGGCAGAAAGTCTGGGATGTGCAGATCTCTATACGTTTACTTCATTTCTTTGCTGGCTTTAACCGTTTTCTAGTTGTTGAATTTTTCTATGGATTTCCAGTTAAACATTCTTAGAAGAAAAAATTATCGTTTGGAAAATGTGTGAGTGAGAGCGGCCTGGTAGTCCCTTACTTTGTTAAGCATCAAAGGAGCTACTGATTTTTTCTTCTTTTTTTACTTTTGAAAGGTCCTGCACTCTGAGAAGGTAGGGCACAGAACTTTCCCTTATTTCCCAGCATAGTTTTTGTAGTCCCATAGGTTTTGTAGTCCCATCTGGAGAGTGCCATGCTGGGAAACGCTGATAGAATATAATCAAATGCACATGTTGCCATAGTCATGCCATTTGCTGAGCGTACTGTAGCAGCTAATTATGCATGGCAAGAGAGGGGAGGAGTCCTGGGAGTGATGTCACAGTGCCCATTAACAGGACCAGGAAGAGTGACAGCAATTTTGTCTTAGGAAATCAAAGGGAGAACAGCAATAAGAAATGGAAAAGCACTCACACACCGCACCTAGTTTGGCCCTAAAACCTCCGCTTCACAGTATACCAAAATAAGCCACTGTTGTATCCTCTCCTGTGTTGCTTAACATCACTCCTATGATTCAGACCAACGGATCCATATTGCATGTTTCTGTCCTTAGTCTCAAGTTCTCTTACCTGCTTTGGAGTTTAATTCACAGTAGTTGCTTGCTTTGGGAATTGTGCGTTTAGATTGAGGGGTTAGAGACATGCTAAGGAAAACTGCAAAGCTATAATTAGTTTAACATGCTTGTCTGGAATTATTTCATTGGCAATAATTGGGGGAAAAAGTGGTTATTCTTATGAGAAAATAACTGAATTGGGAAAGAGGAACAGCAATTCCTGACAGCTTTGTTAATATTAAAATTCCAGTCTTCTGATTCAATGCAAACATACATGGGTTTCACAGGAATTGCAATGGATTTCTTATGGTTCCTGCAGCAGATACAGAAAATGTATCTGGAAGCTTTAATCCCTTTAAAGTTCTCAGCCCATAAAAGCAGGCATTGGAACATGTTTGTATGACACTGATACTTACAGTAGATGTGGAAAACAGTGGCTTATAATTTTTATCAATCGGAGAGAATATTTGTAGCTCAGGGTTGAACTGCGGAGTCCTTGGTGCTCTCTGAGACTTGCTGTTTTCTTGCAGACATTTCATTGCCAGATTAGACAACATCTTCAGTGCAAAAAGGGAGTGAGGTTTGCTCTCTGTTTATATACCCTGGCTTGTCCTGCCTGTGTTGGTGGGGGTGTTGTTCTCTCCTTGGTAGTTCCTTGATTGGGCTGTTGTTTGCTGCTTGGTTGATTGACTGAGTTAAAAGTTCCTCGATTAGGGTATATTGTGCTGTTTGATTGTTCCTCTGGTGCTAATCCTGGTGTTAATATTTGCATATGTTTAAACTCCTTAATCTCACAACACATGGACAGACTCAACCATACTTTCAACTGGGAAACTGAGCATCTTAAACCAAGCCAAATCCAAAAATGCTAGAGAATTCTTGGAAGCTTGGCATTCAGACAAAGCAGCCATCAACAGACACATAGAGGTAAACAACATTTACATACCATTCATAAGAGACAATAGAAAAGCCAGAAGACCAGAACACCTCCTTGCCAGCAATCAACACCCAGATATGCAAAGATTAACACCAGGATTAGCACCAGAGGAACAATCAAACAGCATAATATACCCTAATCAAGGAACTATTAACCCAGTCAATCAACCAAGCAACAAATAACAGCCCAATCAAGGAACTCCTAAGGAGAGAACAACTCCTCCACCAATATATTTTTTATATTTGTAGCAGCCACACTTGCTTGTTGAGACTTTCCTCTGCTTGGACCCTGAATCTGAGAGACTTCCTCACATGAAAGGAAGGGGGTCCCTCAGGGGGAGAGCCCAAGGCTGCTGCTCTAGAAAGTAGCTTGCTGGAGTCAATAGCCTCTATGTCCATAACCACCTCTCCGCCATCATTCCAGGTTCTAAATTTGGAATAGGAGCAGTTCCACACTTTTCAGGTTATTGAAATTGAGATACATTGCCCTTGTCCCCACATGATGCTGTTTATGACTGTTCTTTTAATGCATTATACACAGCTACTCCTGCACATAGATGTACAAGTGGGGTTACTATGCAGTGGATAGCAGTGTATTCAAGAGTCCCATGTCTCTAAAGTTTGGAGGAAGTTACCAGCATTGTTCTTGCATGCACATCTTAACCTCTCTTCCTCCAGTGTGCATACTCCGCCTGTCAGAGTTCGGCAGACCTCTGCCATTCAAACAAGTACGTGATAACCGACATGAGGAAATAGACTCGCAACTGACAAGCAGCCGGAGCCACCGTAACGAGCTGCGAAACGGCACGCATCAACTCAGGAAGGACTGTCTGGCGAAGCCGGAGCCAAGTACCTCACACATCAACTTCAAAAGGACAGTGGGGAGGGGGGGAAATGTTTAAATGTAATATACCATGCCATGCCAGTTCATTCACGTCTTTGTTCCTGCACCTATGTACTTCAATAAATCTCTTTGATTATAAGAAGCCTGCGTTCGGGCTTTCTTTAGACAAGGGAATTTGACAGACATCGTTGGGAGCAGTCATTACATAAAGATGTGAATCAATCCTGACCACGTATCCTGAGGACTATCCCGAGAAATTCGGTGAGCTCCCCAGTTGAAAGTGGTCACACCACCGGGATATTTTTTTTTCTCCACCCACGGAACGGAATGGAATCAGTAGAAGCAGCGGTGACTCTCGAGGTAGCCGGAACCAGCGCGGCAACTGCCCTGGCGATGGAGGCAACCCAGCGAGCGGAGTCGTCCCCTACAGAGACTACTGAACAGCGAGAAAAGAAGAAATTGCAGAAGAAGGAGGTAAACCTCATGGCCCTCAGCAATCCCAAGCCTACCCCGGCGGGATGGTCTATCGCAATCGGGGAAGGGCTGGAAGGAAAAGGAGGGAAAGTCAAGAAAAGGGTCACCCCGACCCATCGAATCAAAGTCCTGGAGAACCAGATGGGGCACCTGAGCCTAGAGGTAGGGACGATGAACAAAAAATTGGAATCCATGGGGGAGGCCATTGAAAAGCTGTTAAGAACCCTAGAGGGACCTAGGGAGGCAGAAAGGAGCCCGACAGGCTCCGACGAAGAGGAAGAAATCGTAGAGTCAAGTGGGGAAAACGAGGAGGGGGAGGAAGAAACACTATTCTATGGGCAGCTTCCATACAGCCGACCTCCCGTAACCCCAAGCTACGATCATCGCAGAACCCCATTGAGGCCCCAAGCGGCGTAAATGAACTAAAAATGAAATTCGATGGGGATCCAAAGAAACTAGCATGCTTCCTAACCCACGTCCAGGGGTATGGAGGAGTTCGAGCATACCTTCCAAACGGAGGTGAGCAAGGTGCGTTACGTCTCCAGTTTTCTAAGAGGAGAGGCGGGCGACTGGCTGGTGGGTCTTCACGACAGCGGAGCCAGCAAGCTGAGGAACTTTCAGAAGTTCATGTACGCACTTAGGCAGAGATTTGAGGATACGTTATCCAAAATCTCAGCGAAGACTCGAATTCAAAACTTAAGACAAGGCAACAGAACAGTAGCGGAATACGCTATGGACTTTAAAAAACTCCTATCGAAATTACCTGACTGGCCGGAATCCTTCAAAGTCCAACATTTTCAATACGGACTACGACAGGAAATTATAGAACTGGCCATAACGAGAGATGACCCGGGGACGTTAGAAGGATGGATTCAAGTGGCCAGGAAAGTGGAAAGCAGAACAATGCAGCTCCAGAACATAAAAAGTTTCAACTCTATGCGCAAGAAATCAGGGACCTTTTTCACTCAAGCCCGCAAATCCACCAAGCAACGGAACTGGGAGGAGGAGAAAGAATGCCGTACGAAAGACGGGCTATGCTTTCGCTGCGGTAAAGAGGGTCACCGGATAAGCAATTGCCCACAGACCAAGACGAACGCCAAAGAGAACCCCCCCCCCCGAAAAAGGCACCTGACACCAAAGAAAGCAAGACTGCAACGGCGAAGTACAAAGGAGCGGCGGCAGCAACCGTGGGGAGACGGGACTGGCAACAGGGGAGCAGCGATTCCGACACCTCAAATGATGACTTCGAGCCGGCGGAAAACTACAACGGCCTGTGCTAAAGTGCGCCGCAGGACAGGCCTTCACCACTGGGCGCAACGGGGGGGGCAGGCGTTCCTAAATGCCCCACGATGAACGTTAAGGTAAAGTTGCAAACATTGGATGGGACGGGACAATTGTGGGGGGTGGCCATGCTGGACTCCGGGTGTTCAAGATGCTTGATGCACCCGAAAATAGCAACCAAACTGAAACTCAGGTTGGTTAAAGTGCAGACTCCCATCACGTTCTGCCAATTGGATGGGTCCGAAATGAAAGGGGGCCCAATTGAATACACCACAGAAGACATACAAATGTCTGTGGGGACTCATGTAGAGACACTACGTTTCATAGTAGCACCCTTTGCGGCGCGGCACATCGTGCTGGGACTTAAATGGTTTAGGAAAAGGAACCCCCGAGTGGACTGGGCATCTGGGGAAATTAACTTTTTTGACGGGTCTTACAAGGCGGTCGAGGAGACGACTGGAAATAATGACTTTGACTGGGGGGTGGCCGGCATGTTACAAGAAGGGATGGAACAATGGGAGGAGGATCAAGACCAGGAAGGGGGCATGCATCTGGAGACAATCCCGGAGACTTATCTCTCCGTAACTGAGGTGTTCAGCCAAGAAGAATGTGAACAGGAACCCCCCCACAGGCAATCAGACGCAACGATTGACCTCATCCCCGGGGCCCCCTTCCCAAAACCCAAAATGTATGCGATGACCCAGAAAGAATTAGGGGAGTTACGCAAATTTATAGACAAAAACCTGGCAAGGGGCTTTATAGAACCCTCAAACTCACCCTTAGCAGCCCCTGTCCTCTTTAGGAAAAAGAAAGACGGGTCTTTACGATTGTGCACAGACTACAGGGGGCTAAATGCCATCTCTGTAACCAACCAGTACCCGCTCCCACTCCTCAAAGACATGCTAGCGCAATTGGCAAAGGGCAAAATTTTCACCAAGCTAGATGTCCGGGAGGCATATTACCGAGTACACATACGGGAAGGGGACGAATGGAAAATGGCCTTTAACTGCCCATTGGGTCAATATCAGTATCGGGTTCTCCCGTTTGGGATTGCGGGAGGAACGGGCATCTTCATGCGATTGATCAATGAGGTTTTGTATGAATTTCTCTATCAAGGGGTAATTGTGTATTTGGATGATATCTTGATTTTCTCTGACAATCTGGAAGAACACACCCTTTTAGTCAAGAAAGTGTTAGAGAAATTACTTGAGGCTAAATTATTTGTGAAATTGGAAAAGTGCGAATTCCACAAGGACAGCTTGGACTTCCTAGGGTACAGGATCTCACACAAAGGCATTGCAATGGACCCGGGGAAAGTTAAGGCAGTGTTAGAGTGGGAACCCCCCCCCCCGAACCCGCAGACACCTCCAAGCTTTCCTGGGCTTTGCGGGGTTTTATCGCCAGTTCATTCACGGGTTTGCCCAGATTACACTACCCTTGACAGACCTATTGAAAACAAAAGGAAAGGGGGCCAAAGGGAAATCACCCAGCACTAAACTAATTTGGACCATGGAATGCCAGGAAGCATTCGACAAACTCAAGGCTCTGTTCACAGAGGAACCCATCCTCAAACACCCAGAAGTGGAGAAGCAATTCGTAATTCACACGGACGCTTCCCACAACACCATTGGCTCAATCCTGCTTCAATTCGATGAGGCAAAGAGACTGAGACCATGCGCCTACATTTCCAAAAAATTCAGCGAAACGCAAAAAAGATGGCACGTGTGGGAGAAGGAAGCGTTCGCTGTCAAACACGCATTAGACACTTGGCGCCACCTTTTGGAGGGGGTGACCATCCCTTTCCAAGTCTGGACAGACCACAAAAACCTAGAGGCACTCAAATCCCCCAGGAAACTGAATCATAAACAATTGCGGTGGGCTGAATTTTTCAGCAAATTTAACTTCACCCTGCAATACTTTCTGGGGGGAAAGAACCTCCTAGCAGATGCGCTATCACGGCTACCTCAACACGATGGCAAAGTCGAGGGGCTGGTAGAAACGCTCTTCCCCAGGCAAGTGCACACACCTCCACAGACAAGCGAACCTTCTGAACGGGGATGTCAGGCGAACAGGCTAGACGGGATAGCAGAGACGCTCACCCCCACGCACGCACACACACCCGCCCCCACGCAGACACACACACCAGCACAGGCAGGTAAGCCGGCAGAACGAAGTGGGCAAACGAACAGGCTAGACGGGAATCTAGCTCTCACTGGCAGCAAAGCCAAGGAGGCAGAGGCAAACCCCTTTGAAGCTAAGCTATGGACAGAAACACTGTCTGACGACTGGTGGAGGGAGAACAAACATACGCTCACTGAAAGCAATGGGTTATGGTGGAAGGAAGGAAAGGTGTACATCCCCAAAGGGCTTAGGAAGGGGGCATTGGAGAAAACACACAACCACAAAACGGCTGGCCACTTTGGATTTGTTAAAACTCTACATTTAATCAGGAACAAATTTTGGTGGCCAACTCTGCGCAAGGACGTAAAGGAATATGTAGCCTCCTGCCCAGTATGCGCCACAGCAAAGCGGGTGATGGGAAAGCCCACAGGGCTACTGCAACCGGTGGCCAACCCTACACAGCCATGGAAACAAATCGCCATGGATTTTATCGTGGATTTACCCACAAGCAGCAAAAAAAAACGGCAATCTGGGTGGTCACAGACCTATTTTCCAAGCAAGCACATTTTATTGCATGCAATGGGATCCCAAACGCACACAAATTGGCTAAATTGTTCATCCAACACATCTACAGAGCCCACGGTACGCCCGAACGCATAATAAGCGACCGCGGAAGTACCTTTACTTGCAAATTCTGGCGGGCATTTTTAAAATTGATTGGTTCTAGCCAGGGGCTAAGCTCTGCATTCCACGCGTGTACTGATGGATCATCTGAACGCCTTAACTCTATACTAGAGCAGTACCTGAGATGCTACATTAGCTATCAACAGAACGATTGGGCGGAATTATTACCTTTCGCTGAAGTAGCATACAATAATTCCATCCATCAAAGCACAGGGTTTTCACCGTTTCAAATTGCGACGGGGCAGGAATTTGTCACCATCCCCGAACTCGCGCTGACCCAAGTAACGGAGGGGACCACCCCACTATAGGCAGACGAGTGGATCGCAAAAATAAAGAGCAATTGGCCAGTAATGATGAAAACCCTCGAGGACGCAAAAGCAAATTACAAAAAGTACGCTGACAGGAAAAGAGCGGCTGAATGGGAGCTCAAAGTAGGAGATAAAGTGTATCTCTCCACAAAGAATTTGCGCTCCACACAGCCATCCAAGAAACTCGCACCCAAATTCATTGGACCGTTCACTATTGTAAATGTGATCAACCCAGTGACGGTCAAGCTGCAACTCCCCAAAGCATTAAAACGTGTCCACCCAGTTTTCCACATCAGCTTGCTAAAACGTTATAGAACATCTGACTGGCACCCCGAAGTGGCCGAGCCAACACCGACAATAGTCAATGGGGAACCACATTTCGAAATTGACAAAATCCTAGACAGTAGGAGACACAAAGGACAGCTGCAGTACTTAGTGAAATGGCAACACCTCCCGATCGGGGACAAAGAATGGGTAGCTCAGAAACACATGCAAGCCCCAGAGATGATCAGAAACTTTCACAAAGAATTTCCGGACAAACCACGGTAAACAACTAAATGACTTTATTGTGCCCACATTTGAGCCGAAGGTACAAAGTGTAAATATGTATAAACATCCCAGGGGGAGGGGGACTCTCTTAGCCGGGCGGCATGTCAGAGTTCGGCAGACCTCTGCCATTCAAACAAGTACGTGATAACCGACATGCGGAAATAGACTCGCAACTGACAAGCAGCCGGAGCCACCGTAACGAGCTGCGAAACGGCACGCATCAACTCAGGAAGGACTGTCTGGCGAAGCCGGAGCCAAGTACCTCACACATCAACTTCAAAAGGACAGTGGGGAGGGGGGAAAATGTTTAAATGTAATATACCATGCCATGCCAGTTCATTCACGTCTTTGTTCCTGCACCTATGTACTTCAATAAATCTCTTTGATTATAAGAAGCCTGCGTTCGGGCTTTCTTTAGACAAGGGAATTTGACAGACATCGTTGGGAGCAGTCATTACACTGCCCCCCACTGCCCAATTGTCCCAACACTGATGATGGGTATGTTGTTTTCATCTTCTTCCTGCGTCCTAATGATTTCCTTTGCCAACCAGCCACACCCAAAGGCAGCATTATATATATGACAAATAGAGTCTTGTGAACAAACCCACATAAACCTGATTTATGTGATCAGACCTTGTATACATGGCAGGGTTTGCTTGTTTTCCCCTTTTGTAAGAATATACCCACAGTAATTGAGAAAAGATCAATCCACTGTTTCAGCACATTTTCTTACAAAAATCTACACTTGATATACTTGGGTCAGGGCGCCTTCATAAATTATCCACTGTGCACATATTTGCTTCCTATGATTAATTTATCAAGGCTAAAACAAAACATATTGCTTCATCAGTATTACTTCTGTGTCTAGGTGGGATGGAGCATGAGAGTCCCTGGGAAAACAAAACCTCCAACAGGGATCTCCAACTTGTTGCCTTCGGCCATGCCAGCTGAGAATTGCAGTAGCAAACATCCAGGGGGCATCAAATTGAGGGAGGCTGACATACAGTTATCAGACATGCAAATGTTTTGTTTGGAATCTATCTGTTCCCACAGAGAAGTAAATGGGTGTGAAATGAATCAGGCATGATGATCCACGTGGAACTGGCATGACCCTCCCTCCCTCCCTCCCTCCCCCTTCCTTCCTTCCTTCCTTCCTTCCTTCCTTCCTTCCTTCCTTCCTTCCTTCCTTCCTTCCTTCCCTCCCTCCCTCCCTCCCTCCCTCCCTCCCTCCCTCCCTCCCTCCTTTCTATAAATTTTATTAAAAGTTTTACAAAGAACATAAAAACTAACACAAACTAATAAGGAGTAAAAGGAACAAATAAAGAAAGAAGAAAGAAAAAGTGCAAAAAGAGAGAACAAAAAGAAAAAGAAAAAAGAAGCTTCTGCTTTCTTCTGCAGCAAATATAAGTACAATTACAAAATTAACTCTTACTCTATGATTACAAAAAAACCCTCACTTTTTCTATTATCCAGGGTTTTTTTTCTAATCATCAAAACCACAAATCATAAGTGCATTTTGTTCCGTTTCATGCAAAAAGTCTATAAGGGTTTCCAGTCAGCCATAAATGTAGATGTTGCTTTTTCTCTAATCAAAGAAGTCAATTTAGCCATCTCCGCAAGTTCTATCATCTTCACCAGCCATCCCTCCATTCTGGGTAGTATCGAACCTTTCCACTTTTGAGCATATAATAGTCTCGCTGCAGTTATCATATATAAAAACAAAGTTCCATGACTTTTTCCTAATGGCCTGTCCATTAATCCCAAAAGAAAACTCTCTGGTTTCAATTGTACTTTAACCTTTAAAATCTTCTGGATTAACATACTGTATGTATTTGTATCCAATTTTTTTTAGCTTTTTTACATGTCCACCAAACATGGTAAAATGTCCTTTCATGTTGGAACTGGCATGCTTTTTCCTATGTTCTGCAAGTTGAAAATTCATCCTGGTGTTTGAAGGAGGCTGCCTTATATGTTTAGCATTTCCTATGCAGAGACCGATGTCTGAACAGTTTTTAGACAGTAAGCACACATTTTGTTGTTGTTTATTCGTTCAGTCACTTCTGACTCTTCGTGACTTCATGGAACATACACATAGACATACACATAAATATAATAAATAAATAAATAAATATAAAAATAAATAGACATACACACCCAAAATATTTCTCAGTAACAGCCCCATTTTATGGAATGCCCTCTCCTGGGAAGAATGGATCACTCCAACCTTGCTGGCATTGAATAAATAAAACTAAAACTAAAACGAAATAAAACTAAAGTAGTTTTGTCCCAGTGTGCATTTGCCCTTAAGATTAATTTAGTTTAGTTTTAAGGATGCCTATGAGGTTTATCACAGCCTTTAATGATATTACTTTAACTGTTAATACTGAGCTTTTATTTCTGTTTTTATCTTTTATTGTACACTACCCAGAGTCCATTAGGATTGGAATGGGATATAAATATTGTAAAATCAATAAACTGTATGAAGCAGGGGTGAAGGTTATTTTTATGACTAGGTTACAGTTTAGCTGAGCGAAGTCTAGTTCCTTTCCCAAGCTGAGGATACAGTGTGTGTTTTTTGCTCTGCTTTGGCTGTGGCTACGCAGAAAAATCAGATTAAGCTTGTTCTTAAACAATTGTACTCTATTCTGGGCAGATATAAGGTGTTGGTTATCAAAGGCCTAAATAGCATACCTGAGAGAACGTCTTTACTTTCAGGATCCCCATTGCTCATGAAGTTTGTCTGGAGTGGTCCAGCTTCAAGTGTCATCAGATCATTTGGGTGATGTTGACTTTAGATGGGGCCTCCTCCCAGGTTGTGGAACACGCTCTGGGCAGATATTAGTGGCCTATCTTTAGGTGTTTTCAAGAACACTTTAATGCAGAGCTTTCCAAACTTTTCATACTGGCGACACACACCAACAGCGGCGGCGCGGCCTGCTGTGTTCTGGTGTGTTGCGTGAAAACCCGGAAGCGCTGATGGGGGGAACCGGAAGAAGCGGCACCCCCGCCAATCAGCAGCGGTGGCACTGATTGGCGGGGGTGCCGCTTCTTCCGGTTCCCCCCCATCAGCGCTTCCGGGTTTTTGGGCGACACGCTAGGACACCACAGGCGACACAGTAGTGTGTCACGACACACACTTTGGAAAGCTATGCTTTAATGACTCAGCTTCTCAGCCTGGTTTTAATAGTTTTTGCTAGTTTTAAATGGTTTTAAATATGATTTTTAAGTTGATGTTGGTCTGTGGTGTTGTTTTAGGGCATTTCAATGATCTCCATTTCAATCTTGGAGTCCTTTAGGAAGGGCAGTAGAGAAAAGAAAAAAAGAAGTGATAGAATACCTGCCAGCCACGCCTTGTCCATGAAAGACAGTACTCTCCCTTTCCCTCTTGCTGTAGGAGTTCTTTGGAGAGCTCCACACACTTGCCCAGGTCCTTCGGGGACGCCGTCGGCTGCTCCAGGCAACCGATCTGGGGAGCCAGAGAGACGCAGCACCAGCCACAACTACATTTTTATTTATTTAAGACTCTGCTGCCCTTTCACACCAATTTGGCTTGCAACTCCTTGACATCACAGATAAAATGTTAAAATAGCAATTAAACTAGACCGTAACATAAAGGAAACAATTAAAGCAACAGTCAGAGTAATTCAGAGTTCTGACGCAGCACATCTAATTAAAATTAACAGGTCTATATATTAAAACCTTTTTTTGCCTGGCACCAAAAAGACTATAATGTTGACGGCAGGAATTCTTGCTGGAGAAGACATTCTGAAATGGGGGTGCGTGTGCTATTGTCTGGATGCTCTAGCAGGTAGCACAGCTGTTGTATACCCTTGAGCAGGGCTTTCCAAAGTGCCGCCGCTGGCGACACACCCGGCGGCGGCGCCACGCGCGCGCACGGCGACGGCGCGGGGGGCGCGGGGGGGCGTGCGGCGGCGTGCGCGCCCGGCGGCGGCGCGGGAGGGCATGCGGCGGCGCGCGCGCCCGGTGGCAGCACGGGAGGGGCATGCAGCGGCACGGGAGGGGCATGCAGCGGCACGGGGGGCGTGCGGCGGCACGGGGGGCGTGCGGCGGCGCACGCGTGCATGGCGGCCGCCCTGCACGCGCGCGCCGCCGCTTCCGGGTGGTGTGGCGACACACCACGCTGTGTGTGGCGACACACTTTTGTGTCGCGACACACAGTTTGGAAAGCTCTGCCCTTGAGCAATGTGCCTTCTCTCTGGATGGTTGTTCTCTGCCACCAAGCACACATCTTTGGGAGGGATGCACATGGCAGCAGTGATGGAGGAAGGAGACACCTGCCTAGCCAGCCAGGTCAGCCAAATCAACCCTGATGATCAATGGGGGACTGATGTCACAGCTAGATCACCCTCAGATCCAGGGGCATTATTGAACAATCACTTGTTGCATTTGGTGGGGAGAGCATACACAGCAGGACCTGGGAATATACAGGAAGAGGCTTCTTTCTGGTAAAGTGGTCCTGGGCCATGAAGAGATGTATAGGTTAACATCATCACCAGAGATGAACTGGAGCTAATGAAGCTGCTATAAAGCTGGTGTAATGTTTTCATAATTCAGTACAATATTTTCATCATTTTATACTCATGCTGCAGTATTGTGTACTAATGGGAGGTCTTGGACTGCCTTCAAGGAAGTCCCACATTTAACTGCATTGCAGTAATCTAAAACTGAAGTTACCAGGGCTGGGATTACTGTCGCAAAGCTGTCTAACCAAATCTATCGATCCAAGTAGGTTTGTAGCTGATGCACTAGCTTAGCTGGTGAAAGATACTCTGAGTGCAGAGCATATTTGTGTCAGGTCTCTCTTGGCCAGTGTTTCTCAACCTTGGCAACTTGAAGATGTGTGGACTTCAACTCCACACATCTTCAAGCTGCCAAAGCTGAGAAACCTTCTCTAGGCTGACAAGGCTGCAACAATATACTTCCCAAGACACAAAGTTCAGATAAGTAAATTTTATTGTAGAAAAACTATGAAGCCATTACAAAGAATTCCAGGAACTGCTGTGATTCAAACATGAGCGCTATATATAACAATCAATGGTCAAATTTCTGGTGCCTTTTTCTTGCCCATTTTATATAAAGAGCTAGAAATAAATGCTTTGTGGGTGGGATATACAGTTTCCATCTGTTCCTTGTTTTGGTAACACTCTGATCAAGTATCAGGTTGTTTACTTTTGACCATGTGAGAACTACCTTCCTTGTGCCTCTAATGACAGAGGTGGATCTAGAAGCACTGCTAAACTAGTTTTGCTCCTTTTAGCATAGGGATTCTCAAAGGTCATTGAGAAATGTGGAGGGGAGTTGTCAGTTCTTTTTCCAAAGCCAGAGTGAGTTTTGAGAGCCCTCCTGCTTTGCAATAACTTGCAAGCCAATAACTTGTTCATATAAACCTGCCACACTCTCAAAACTTGCTCCTGCTTTGCCTGGACAAGCCCACAGCAAGCTGGTGCAGGCAAAATGGGGAGCAAATCCCCAAGTGAGCTTTGAGAGATAGCCAAACCTATGAGGCTAGCCATCTGTCAAAAACATCTGCCAACCATGGCAGCTTTATTTGTTTGTTCATTTAGTTTTATTCATGTGGTGGTTGCACAAATTCATTTCTCATTTTAGGGGGTCCCAGTATTGCAGACCTAAAGAACCCTTGTTTTAGAAGGAGTTCAGCCCCTTCCAGAACAGATTGGATACCAATCTGCTAGACAGAGAAATTATCAACGGAGCCCCTTTCTCTTGTCTAGAATGAGCTTCAGTTTATTCGCCCTGCAAACCAGGAAAAGATTGAAGCTTCAGGACCTGTAATGGTATGTGGGAATGACCTTGGGAGACTGAGCAAAGAGATGCTGCCTAAGGAACAGGCAGATAAGAGGGGGCATAACCCACAGCTGCATAGTGGGTGGAGCAAGAGGCTCAGGAGGGACACTCCCTAAGTTCTCAGGCTGTAAAGGTGACGGTGGGAGAATTGTGCTTCCAGACTTGCGAGATTCCATTAATGTAGCTTTACAATAAAGTAGAATTAGCTTATCTGGCTGTGTTTCCTGTCTGGTCTACCTGGTAAGGCTGACATCAATCTTGCAAGTCTGGAAGTACAATTCTCCCACTGTCACCTTTACAGCCTGAGAACTTAGGAAGGGTCCTACCTGAGCACCCTTACCTGCCTGCTGGCCTTAGACTTGCAACTTCCTGCCAGCTTCCCTACTGACTTTGCTTGTGGGAAGCTGGTAGGGAGTGTCGCAAATCATGATCAACTTTAGATTTCCTGCTAGCTTCCCCATTGACTTTTGGGAAGCTGTCAGGGAGCTTTGGAAATGACGATCACGTGACTGTGGCTGATCGTGGCAGTGTGGTTGTGCTGAAGCAGCGGCAGTGTGACAGCGCTGAAGAGGCCACAACTTTGCCAAATTTCAAACCCACTGGAGTAATGGGTCCCAGATTTTGGATGCATACTGTAAGTTAGCCCATTTGAGGTACCTTGGCTCAAAAATTGTTGCCTTATGGTGCACCGTTTTGCCCAGTTGAAGGTTACAAACAGACAGAGTTTTATGTTGGAGTGTGTGTTTTCTTGCACATGCAGAGTATCAGAAAGTGATTAGCATTGGAGACCAATAAATGATGCCAATCATACTAACTTAGTTGCAGTTATATTAGTTACTCATACAAACAGATATTTACATTTATCTTCCAGATCCCTGGAAGTATTACAATTCCACATACCAGATAGTAGTAACAAGCAAACAGGAGTAAACAGTAAGTAGTAAGCAAGCAAGTAGTAAGGTGTAAGCAAGGCAGGGCAGGCAGGTTCTTTTATACTCTTCAGCCTGAATCACATGCTGCCTGACCTTTTAAAGTTTGTAGGTGATTACCTAATAAGGTTATATTGCTGTGACTTACTCCTCAAAAGAATAATACACCAACATTTTAGTAGTACATAGATGACTCTCCAGAGTTGTTGATGTGCATGGCCGTTTAGGTTCTGAATGTTCCTAGGCCAAGGCCATGACTGTACATACTACTGCTTTCCTGAGCAGGGACAGTAAAAAGAACTTGCCTCCTCAATCAGACTTCTAGTAGGTGCTAACCGTTGCAGTAGCAATAGTCAGGGTAAGAAATTAACACAATAATTCTGTTATATACCCCTCTTTTTCACAGAAGTATGCAAGCTGAGTCCCTGTAAATGAGTGTGTACAAATAATTAAATGTTTTAATTATTGACTAGCCAAAACTGGCTTGGTTTCCCAACTAATTAATTTCTTCTTTTTGAACCAAGATGGCTAAGAGGCGGCTTTGCTCTACACTAAGAAACCAGCCTTTCTTATTAGCTGATGGAATCAAGGTCCAGTGAAGTCTTCCTGTGCAAATCTCATTAAAAAGAAATGGAAATGTTTAAAGGAGAGTCTTGCTGAGAAGAAAGAGTCCTCTAAAGATGTCCCTTGGGTTTTCTTCAATAGCCAAACCCGAGTTGTAGAAAGTGGTGGGAGGCGAATGATAAATGGAAGGAGAAGAAAGCCTTTCTTTATCCAGCAGCAATGAAAAGGTGCCCATTTATAATATAAAAGCCCCTTGGCGTAGTTGAGCTCCTTGACTTTTCTTACTTACAGAGAAGTATGGAGGGAATGTATTGGCATGTTGAGATGTGTAGCTATGTTAAATACGTTTCAGTTTAGGCTAAATCAAGAGATGAGAAGTTCTGGGCTGAGAAGCAATGCCTTAAATAGCAATTCTAAATATAAGTTGAATATACTTCTCCTTTAAAGATGTGGTAAGGAAAGGAGGGAAGATGAGAGAGGTAGCGCCAGAGATGATTATGTTCTTCTGTGTTGTGGTTCTGCAAAGAATTTGGAAAAATAAAATTTGAATGTTGGTTAGGGTTTTATTTTCTCTAGTCTCAGAAGGATGGGAAACCTGTGGCCCTGAGGTGAGATGTTCCTTGTAGCCCTGACCACTTCACTAAATTTCAGTGCCATAATTCCTCAGATTGGCTACATGGAAACTGGGGAAAAAGAAGCTTCTTGCCATTCAAGCTCAACTTGTGGTGGCTACATGGACTCATCTGTGTTGTTTTCCTGGCAATAGGACAGAAGCGGTTTGCCATTGCCTTCTTCTGGGATGGTTTTTCCAACTTCCTAGTCTAGTTTGTAGCTCTGGAGTTCCTGTAGTCTCCCATCCAAATACTAACCAGGCCCAACTATGCTTAGCTTTTTGAGATCAACTAAGATCATCTTAGTTAGTTAAGATCATCAGGAGGGGCGTGGTGGCTCATCGATCGGAAGATCGCAAGTTTGGAGGTTCGAATTCCTAGCCCTGCGTGTGGAGTGAGCTCCCGCACTAGCTCCAGCTCTTGCCAACCTAGCAATTCGAAAGCGTGCAAATGCAAGTAGATGAATAGGTACCACTTTGGTGGGTAGGTAACAGCGTTGCGCATGCGTCATGCCGGTCACATGACCATGGAAGCGTCTTCGGACAATGCTGGCTCTTCGGCTAACAAACGGAGATGAGCACTGGCCCCTAGAGTCGGACACGACTGCACAAATGTGCGGGGGGAACCTTTACCTTTACCTTAAGATCATCTAGGTGCTGCAATTTGGGTGCAATGAAAATTATTTATTTTAAAATAGGCTTGCCTCAGTCAAGCAATGTAACCAAATCCTACATCCATACCCTAAAATTCTTCACAAAAACGGAAAATCCTTGCCCTCAGGCATGAGGTGAATCTGCTACTTTGCTTCATCTCCTGTTTATGGACTCCATAGAAAGGTGTTTTTTTTTTTTGCTTTATGTTAAAGAAGACCTTGGCTTCTTCAGATTGCTACTGTAGGTACCCAGTAACCTCCTTATAGATACTAACACCCAAGAAAAGCATTTTGGTGACTACAACTAACAAGGAGCGCTGAGAATAAACAGTGAAGCCATCTCTGCAGGAAGCCACCGAATAGGGTTTTTGAACCATCTTGTAAACCTCAAAGGCAGCTTATAAATACAGAAGTGAAAATTCAAGTATAGTATTGTTAGAAGGTAATCTTACCAAAGTTCGTCCCAAGCCAGGAATGAATAGACACGCAGGCAGTTGCTGGAACAGAGGTTTGCTGATTTATTTCCAAGAGCACATGCAGAGTACAGAATATCCTGGTTGGAAGGTGGCCACACCTGTATTTCCCCCACAGGCCATTTATATAGGAGAGCTTGGTCGTTGCTATGCAAAGGTGTTCCCGCCCCCTAGGAACCTGAGAGAAGTGTAATTTGCCGGATTTCAGAGAGGAGGCGCTCTGTGGTTGGGCCCCCTGCTGTTTGTGTTTCCTGTCTGTGTTCCCTGCAGGCTGTGGCTTTGTCCACTTACTTGGAATGTGCACCTTGGAAGAAGTCTATTGTTATTTTATTATGGAGATCTGTTTGGCTGAGGAAGAAGGTCTACCTGAATGGGCTGGCTAATTTCTGTGAATGAGCTGACCTTTTGTGTGTCAAGCTTTCCAATTGAATCGGAAGGGAATCCTTTGTCTAAGCAGTTGGGCTTCCTTTTCCATCTTAATCTCTGGGGAAGACAACATGGAGGGCAGACAGTGTTCTGGGGGAAGATCCCAACAGTATGTATAATATATATTTTCTCCTTTTTTGTCATGATCAGTCATAGAAAACAGAACAAGAATAAGCCTTTTGTACTGATTCTATTGCAGGGCAAGACAGGGTGGGGAATGAATTAAGTGGGGAGAGAGAGAGAAATGCTGTGTGGCAATTTCTCAGAAGAGATTTCTGTGCATGTACCTTACTCTCAGGATGCTTGAGAATTACTTTTGAATTTCTCTTGACTGTGTTCCTGAGCTTTCTTTAAAGGTAAAGACAGGTGAAGCTGCTGATGTTTTCTGGTTCCCACCTTTTCATCATTCTGAAGTGCTCTGTCTGCCCACCTGGACACTTCCCTTTCTGAAAAGGCCCAAGAAGAGGAATTCCCTTGGGGGGTCTTCCCTTGAGATTTCAGGGAAGCAAGAGAAGCCAGTAAGACTGGAAAGTCCTGGAGAAAGGGTGGTACAGGATGTTCTATCATCTATACCCTCCTTGGCCGCCTTGTGAAAGGGGCAAGAACACCACTCCCCACCCATGAGGATTTCCCTAAGAGGAAATGTGGAAAACAGATTCTCCTTCATCCAAATGAGAACTGGGAAGAAAAAAAATCTGGAAAGTTTGCCTGCATAGCACTAAGAGCATAATTCACATAACCAGTCCTGCTCTCAGAAGACTGAAGTCTGTTTACCTGACCATCTGCAAGGGAATAAATTCACTGTCAGTACACTTTAATGATATTCAGCAAGATTGTTGATGCATCTGTAGAAGTTGTGAAATGCTACTTTTAAAAAGCAAGCCTGCAAGCTGATTCACAGGCATTTACAGGTGTGAATCAATGTTGCTGACATAAAGGCCCCCACAGCAGATCTCTTTAGATACATATTACCTGGCTCCTTTGCAGTAACCATTCACAGGGTTCTGGTGGTTGTTGTTATTGCCCTCTATCCACTTAAAGGTATATAAAATCACTTTGGATGACATTCAGGAAGTTCTCAGGGTGTAAACACTTATTTCTTTCAATACCTCCCCACACATACAGATCTAAGCACTGTTGCTTTTGTTGTTGCTGTTTCTATACTGCCCTGAGTCTCCTCAGAATAAAAGGCATAGTGATAATAAGAAGCAGTGAGATTATGTTTCAAGCAAACAAAATACCACACAAACACTTGCAAGTTTTTGGGGATTCTGGGATTCTGGGAGTTGTAAATCCGAATATACCTGGAGGGCACCAGGTTAGGGGAATGCTGGTCTAAGTGGTATTAAAAACTAGGGCTGTGCAAATAGTTTGAAAGAGGAGCTCCTGAATGCACAAGAGTGCATATGAACCGTCTCCTTGACTCATTAAAGCAACCGGGTCTTTCAGTCACATGACTGCTTTAAAAGAAATATTTCCACATGCATGTTTGTTCAAAGGGACTTCCCAGCAGAGCAAAGTAACTTTACATCAACAGGCATCCAAAGATAGCCAAGATCTGTTTCAGAAAGACTATCTAATAATTTTTTTAAGTATGTGGTATGCACTCCATGTTCTGAAGCACTTTAAGAGAAATTTATTTGTTTGTTTGTTTGTTTATTCAATCTGTATAGCTGCCTATCTCAAACCAGTGACTCTGGGTGGTGTACAATCATAAAAACAATTAAGACAGTTAAACACAATATAAAAAGAAATTAAATACAAATAGAAGCCAAGAGATACTATAACCCGTCGGTGTCAGCACAACCAGGAAATGGGGCCCTTCACACACTAAGGACCCCAGGCCCAGGCACATAGCCAGGTCTTCAAGGCCTTCTGAAAGGCCAGCAGGGTCGGGGCCATCCTAATTTCAGGAGGGAGGATGTTCCAGAGGTCAGGGACTACGGCAGAGAAGGCACACCTCCTATTCCCTGCTAGCCAACACTCCTTGGCTGACGGGACCAGGAGCATGCCCGTTCTGCCAGACTGGGTTGGATGGGTAGAAACAACTGGGAGAAGATGGCCCCTCAGGTAACCTGGTCCCAAGCCATGAAGGGCTTTAAAGGTGACCACCAGCCCCTTGAACTGCACCCGGAAACACACTGGCAACCAATGCAGCCCTCAGAGCAGTGATATTACATGTGCCGAATAGCTGACACCATTTACAACCCATGTAGCTGCATTCTGTACCAGCTGAAGCTTCTGAATGCTCTTCAAGGGCAGCCCCATGTAGAGCGCGTTGCAGTAGTCCATATGGGAGGTCACAAGGGATTTAGGATTTTGGTGGTGGTGGGGCATTTCAAGTCATTGACTCCTGGTGACTGCCTGGACACGTCCCTGCAGCTTTCTTAGCAAGATTTTCAAAAGTGGTTTAGGGCTGAGAGAGAATGACTGGGCTAAAGTCACCCAGTTGGATTTAGGATTACTTTTAGAAAAAATGGCCATCTGTAGAATTTAGACCAACCTTTTGTCTTTCCTTTTTATGGTTCAAACAGAGATTCAGCTATGAGATACATTCTCCTTGATCTTGAAATATGAAATTGCTTTGGCAAATAGATCACCTGAGCAATCACTGATTGTTGGCTGGTTGTTGTGAAGACACACTTTTCCTTGCTTTGCCTAAATCCCTTGAGGTAGCCCTTCATTGCCCTCCTTCCTTTGCTACACATTTGCATTCTGCCTCTTGTCTTCCGGTTTGTCTTTCACACCCTTAGTTTTTTAAACTAGCCTTTGTATTGTCGAAGGCTTTCACGGCCGGAATTCAATGGCTGTTGTGGGTCTTCCGGGCTGTGTGGCCGTGTTCTGGAAGTTGTGGTTCCTAACGTTTCGCCAGCATCTGTGGCCAGCATCTTCAGAGGGCAGGAGCACAGACAGAGATTTTGCTTCTATCTGTGCTCCTGCCCTCTGAAGATGCTGGCCACAGATGCTGGCGAAACGTTAGGAACCACAACTTCCAGAACACGGCCACACAGCCCGGAAGACCCACAACAGCCATCAAACTAGCCTTTCTTTCAAAGCCTTGTTCCTTGCATTGAAGGAGGGGGGGAAAAGGTAAAAATATGACATCACAGGAAGGAGAGTCTAAGAGACAAGCTGTGATGAATAAATTAGCAGCTGTGCCTTAAATGAGATGTCATAGGAAATTAAAATGTCACACGTGACAGCACAGGATTTGTTATCTTTCTGTGGAATTTAGAACTAAGGGGAAGGGATTGGTCTGTTTTTCAAGACCGGCAGCGCTAAGTCACCATAGGAGAGATTCTGCTTGGGCGAGGAAAGCTAAAACACATTCAGGAAGTACAGCAAGGGATTATATAGCTTTGGATTTTATTGCAGAACCAGGGGTGTGGGAATTTGGCCCCAAAGTCTAGATGGGTTTGTGTATTCTTTCCTCATACAAGCCATGATATTCAAGAGAAGCAGGTGGTCCTGCTCCATACCTAGTGGCATCAATCCTCATTCCATTGGAAAGAACTACTGTATCTGCAGATTTTATTCCATTTAGACAATACGTAATAAAGCAAATAATTCAAATCATAAATTCCCTATCATAGTCAGTCAGGATGAATCTGAAGTACAACACCTTTTGCAAGTTCTGAGCTGAAGCAACTTCTTCTCTAAGGCTCCAAACAGAGGGGTCTACAAGACCCAGAGCTGCCATCAGAAGGATGAAAGCACACCATGATGTATGCAGAAAATGGGTGGAGTGGGCATCATGGGAGTGTTTTTTTCATACATTCAACATGTATTAAACAGCAGCAAATGCAGACTTTGAAAAGACAAAGAGGAGACAGTAAATCAAGTAATTAATTACATAATTACATACACATAATTACAGAGTAGCCACTACAATCCATTGGTATCAGTGCAAAGACCTTTTTGTTGATATGGTGATTCCCAGAGACAGCAGAAGTGAGGAAAAAGAGTTGGGGAAAAAAATTACAAAACGTAGAGATCTAAGAATTGAAAAGCTCTTGCAAAGTCAACCCTATAACAATTGGTGCATTGGATGGAACAACAAATAGATTAAATAGCTTTTATGAGAACTAAATATTTTGGCTACATCAATTACACCTCCCTCCCCTAGCTGGGTACAGATCATAGCTTAAGATGTTACTTGGATAATTCCTGGCTGGAACTCAAATTTCTAAAGATGTGATGAATAAAACCACCATCACCACCACCACATCTACCAGGAGTGCCCTTTCTTGCTGCTCCACTTGAAGCTTTGGTGACAGTGTGATCTGCCTCAGTGCTCAGAGCGAGGCATCAGAAATTGTGGACTTTGCCTTGCGAAGCATCAACATGGGGCTTATCCACTTTGACCAGATGCCGCACCCACACACATCCACATAATTCCAGGGCCAGAGAAGCAGCTGAACTGAAGCAGTGTGTCTGCTCCAAGTCAGTAAGCCAAAGCAACCTGCTGCTTCATGAATCAGCTTCAGTGAGGTGTTTCAATCCAATTGCTTCCAGTCAAATCACCCTGTTGAAACGTTGCACAGCCCTAATATCTTCTCAGAAGCAGGCAGTATTATAGTGCCTGATAGAAAATCTGTCAGAACCCCGGAGAAGTGCTAAGTGCCTCTGCAAAGGGTCATGGACCAGCCAAGGTGAGGAAAAGAATCAAGTCTATGAGACACTTAACTCCCATTCCTTTCTCCCACACTTGGCTGACAACACACCTGCAAGAAATCATCAGGGACGGGCAGCCTGTAGGAATTCTGGAATGCTAGTAACAGAAGTCCATGCAGTTTTATCTAGTTTAGCAGAGCAGAAGCGTTCCAATAAACTTGCACAAGGCTTAATCGGTTCAAAACACAAAATAAACACACTTCACACGTTAATGTAAAGTTACAAAAAAATAGCTTACAGTTTTATTGTAGATCAGTTTCATGGTAGCAGAGGATGGTTCATGCGTGCGAGCGATAGGTTCTGCCCAAACCCACAGTCTTCTTAATGTGGCCTTGCTGAATGCATGTATGAGCAACTTGGACAGCCATGGATGACCATCCTCCCAGGTGGGGATTCAAGCAGAAAAGAGGGAAGATGAAGAGAACAGGAACAGGAAATCGGGGTTCAGCCCCTCCCACACAAAGCAAGTAAGATTAGGTTACAGCAGAGGCTGTCTCCTCCTTCAAGCTTGTGTGAGACGTGCTTGGTTGAAACCCAATATCTCTAACACCGGAGGAGTGCTAAGTGCCTCTGCAAAGGGTCATGGACCAGCCAAGGTGAGGAAAAGAATCAAGTCTATGAGACACTTAACTCCCATTCCTTTCTCCCACACTTGGCTGACAACACACCTGCAAGAAATCATCAGGGACGGGCAGCCAACAGAAGGTCTAGAGATATGTGGATGTGAATGAATCCCCACAATCATTTGCGAAGGCTGAAGATCAAGTCCCACTACTATCTCTCTCTTTTTTATAATAGTTTTATTAAGTTTCAAGCAAAGATAAGTCCCACTACTATCTCTGATACAGCCTGAAATGTCCTCAGTTGTCCTTCCTTCCTTTGCTTGAAGAATCTAATGACTATGTCACCCAAGCAGGCAGCAGGCATTCATGCAGGTGCTCTGCCCAAGGAGTGTGGGAAGCACAGGTGGGTGAAAGGGGTATATCTCCTAACCTTCCATACCCTCCAGAGAAGTTTTTCTATCCATGTGCAATTTCTGCCAGGCTGCTTTAAAGAATAGCAGAGAGGTGCTGGGTCCACGTGAGGTCTGAAAAACAAGCTTCTTTTCTGACTCTGCATCCCAGCTCATCCCTAATGCAATGTGGCTGCTGTCCTTTGTTCTTTAGTTGGACAAATGCTACATCCTTGTTCCATCCACCAAGGGAGAAGTTGAGCTGCTTTGCTTTTCCAGATGCTTTGGGTAATTGCTGGTGGTGTGAACCAAGTAGGAGAAAGCCCTTTGGGGTTGGATGATAGCATGGAAGAACCCCCGGTGACCTTATGTAAGGCCTTTATTTCTCTGTTGCTAAAAGAAGGGAGAAAATGATCCTGAGCAGAATTGCTAGGGGGGAGGGAGGTTGCCTCCTTCCTTTCTAGTGATCCTGTTGAGGTTTGGTTCTTCTCCACTGCCCTTAGCAGCATTCCCTCCCCAGGGCCTACTGGATATCAGGGAAAAGTGAGCAGGGCCCTGGAAATTCTGTGGGTTGTCTACCTACACTCTGTCTCAAGGATATAAGAGACATTGCTGAACCACAATTCCCAGCAATCCCTAGGAAGCATGACCAGTGGTCAGGGATGATTGGAGTTGTAGTTCTGCAACATTTGGAGTGCCACCAGTGACCTAACCCTACTCTACATGGTCACAGTCTCAATACAGAACATGGGAGAAGAGTATGGGGAAGGGAAAAAGAATGGTGTCTACCATCCACTTTTGGAAATACAATATTTTGGATTTTCTTGAACCCTCACTTTGATAGGTTGACCATCCACAAGGGTAATAAGGGAAGTATGGCAGAAGGAACCATTGCCATCATTTGATCACTCTAATCTTGTTAAATCTATACTTCCAAGATTCCTAAACCATCCAAATCATTCAGCAGTTTAAGGTAGATTAAAAGTGTATTGTGAGTCTCCAAAGCTTATGCATTTAAAGGTGATATTTAAATATCTATCACCTGTGCTGCAATTTAGCTTGAAAAATCCTCCTGCTGAAACTTTCTGAAACCCAACTGCTGTGTGTTTGGGGGCAGGCATGGCAAGGAGGAGAGATGATGTGCTGAATGAGGTGGCTTTGGGGTTAAAGGTTCCCAAACACATGATCCGGCAAGGCAGTTGTTCTGAAGAGCAGGCAGTGCAATTACAGATTCTGAACAATCTGCTTTCTATAAAGAAACTGCTTTTGCTAGAGTCCTTTATATTCCACTGAGTACCTGGCTTTTACAGGACAAGCAAACAGGAAAATGTTCATGGAATTAAAATAAAAGAAGTTACCTGGGCTGTAAACCGCAGTAAAATATTGGCTAATTATGGTCCATCTGTCTGGGTGGATTGTTTGAAGCCTGAGTAAAGAGGAGAAGAATGGCATCTCTGTCAAGGCATGCTGTGTCAATTTTTCAGTTGTCTGCCTCTTCTGCTAGGAAACAGCCACTTGAATGATAGATTGCATTTATTTACTGACTCTACAATTACAGTAGTAAAGCTATCTCGTGTGAATGCTGTGTCTGCAGATTGCTTCAGACCTGCCCTGTAGCAAGCATCTGAAAGTCATGCAGTAGCAGAGAGGAACATTTTTGTCCTTTTGGGTTACCTAGTAGGAGAAGAAGAAATGAAAAACAATGGACACATCTTTTGGCCCTGCTCTTTGCAATGTGCAATTACAAAGGAAGAAATTAGAGGAAAAGATCAATTTTTGCCATGCTTGTGTAGTAATCTCAGCTTTCCCCCCTCATTTTTGAAACTAAGGCAAGGAAAGGCCACTTGGAGAAATGGTCCATCAAAGTCTCATTGGATTCAGTGAACATGTCACAGATCCTTTCCAATCTCTAGAAGCTCTTTAAGGTCAAGAACATTGCCTGCCTGCCTGCTTTCTTGCTTAATTTTGTTCCATAAAAGAGCATTCCCTGACTTAATTAGCTCCAGATGTGCTGGTTTGCCTTTGTCCCCAAACATCTCCTCATCTATGATCTATTAGGTCCAACATATCTGGAGAGTGCTGAGTTGGAGATGTGTACTCTAAAGCATCAAAGGTGGCTATAGTGAGATATCCTGAACAGCAATAAGGTCATTTTTCATAGTGTTCCATTCATATTGTTCTATTCATATTTCAAAGCTACTACTCAGCAGACACATTTTTTGTTTTGTATGCTCAATAACTCTCCTTTATTCTCATTTGGAAGAATTTCTCCTCTATAAGTCTTATTAGATTCCACAGTTTTTCTACTGTCTCCCATGGTGTGATAAATTGTACTGTATCTGCTTCAGCCATCTCTATGCATTTTGTAATCAAGTTGTCCCATCCATATATAACCCATATCTTCCCAATATCAGCAGGAGAAATTAGTTGCTTCAGTTTGGATTAACAACAGAATGCAACTTTATTATTTGAATAATCCAATCCCCAAATGCAGTAATAAATACAAATCTAGCTATTCTTACAAAGCATTTAAGTGGTAGTAATAATTCTGAGGGGGCGTGGTGGCTCAGTGGGTAAGACGCCAGGCTTGTTGATCGGAAGATTGCAAGTTTGGAGGTTCGAATCCCTAGCCCTGCGTGCGGAGTGAGCTCCCGCACTAGCAACAGCTCTTGCCAACCTAGCAATTTGAAAGCATGCAAATGCAAGTAGATGAATAGGTACCACTTTGGTGGGTAGGTAACAGTGTTCCACACGTGTCATGCGGCCACATGACCGTGGAAGCGTCTTCGGACAACGCTGGCTCTTCGGCTAACAAATGGAGATGAGCACCGGCCCCTAGAGTCGGACACGACTGCACAAATGTGTGGGGGGTACCTTTACCTTTTTAAATAATTCTGAGTAATAGTAATAATTCTAACTTTTAACACTTAGACTGTTATGCTTTATGGCAACAAATCCATTCTCTAAGTAACAAAAATACTAATATCTCCAGCATCTATGGGACTCAGAAATGTGATAAAAAGTGAAAAGCAGCAATCTCCCATTCTGCAGCATTTCTTAAAATGTTCTCCCTGAAAAAAAGAGAGAGGTCTATCCTCAGAAGAGGAGATCTGACCTTAGAAGCACTCTCAGTTAACTTGGCAAATTCTTTAGCAGTACTGAGCTTTCCACTATCGGATCTCATGCCAGGCATGGACCTGGGGGATCTACTGTTTGGTCTCCAGACACCTCCCCAATCTATATAATATTACTTTATGATACACTAAAATTGAATTATATAAATTAATTTGCAGGGGAGATGCTTGGTGTGTGGAGTTTGCCTCCTCAGCATCACAGTTAGAAAAGAAGAGATCCAAGTTCTTTTCTGCCTCTAGAGTTCTCTAGTTCTTGAACTAGTATGGCATCCCCCTTCTTCCCTGGAGAAAATACAACATAGTTCATTGAGTGTGAAACTCAATAGTTGTCTTTACTCACCTTTACTTCCATCTGATTGTTTCTATTTATGAAGTTTTGTGCTCCTCTGCAGCTCCATTAGTAACTCCCACAAATCTACTCCATGTTTCCTGTCACATCTCTGGAAGCAATGGAAGTGATTGATTGTGGTGATTATTTCGAAGTACCATATGAAAATCTCTACCTTATTCATTAATTGTCTTAAAGAGTGCCAATCTTTCAGGGGAAAAAACCTGTCATTCTCTAGCAAACCCCAATTAATTCCATGCAAGTTTTCTTTTAACATTTGTGCTTCTCTTTTGTTTATCATCAAACTCATTTGAAACTTTCCCCTTTTTACTTTTGATTTCCCTGTTAATGGATTGAGTAATTTAGAACAGGATCCCTGCACTTGCTATCTGCCTGGCAGATCTCACACTGTGCACCTTTCCTATGCAGGGATGTGCATATTGTTAAAATGGCCAACTCACTAGACATCATCCTTTCATGTTTGTCACAGACCTGGGGCCCTGGGGAACTGCGTGTGCACTTAAAATAGCCTCTCATAGACTGGCCATCTGGTGCAAATAACTCAATCAAAGATCAGCAATGCTGGGCTTGTAGGATTTTGGGCCTTGGAAGCTGCCCAAGTGTGCTGGTTGCTGACATCTGCACAGTAGCAGAACACAGTTTTATTACTCAGGCTAGTAAACTGCAGGATGCTTGGTAACCCTGACGGTTTGTGGAAGGAAAGAAGGCAGTGGAACAAATGGACGCCAACAGCTTCCCACTGCAATTGTGCAGCTTCCTGGCCTCAGCAGTGCCCACCCCATCTGATAACCTAAAACAACACTGGAACAACAACAACAACAAAAAAACATAAGTGGCTCTCTTGCTCTACCTCTTGTACCCTGGTTTGACTGTTTTTTGAATGAGGTGTCACTTAGCTGTATTTCTATGTGTCAAGAAATATGCTTTGTGTTTAGGGCAAATTAATATTGACTTCCTGCATTATCAAATCCTTACATCAAATCCTTACATCAGCAGCTCCTCTCTCCCCCCCTCACTCTGACTCTCAGGAGCAACATGCTGCAAAAAAATAGGGTGGGGCTGGGAGAGAAAAATCTGGGCAAGAGAAAAGCTTCTGAATTTGTCAGCTGGAAATGGTAGATGTGGTGATGGTCTGCTGCGATTGCCCCATCCTCTAGCTTGAGAAAAAGAAAGAGAGGGAGCACATAAAAGGATGGAGTCTTTTGAAAAATCCCTTTGGCTAAAATGTTATTTAAAGGAAATAAACCCAACCCATTTGTTTTTTTGCACTGAGCAGTACCATGTGGATGAGTGGCTGAAAGAAAAAAAACATAGCTGGGACAAGACAATCACTTACATTTACAACAGTGCTGGGGAGAATAAAAGAGATTAGGAAGGAAGGAAGTGGGCTCTGTTTCCTTATCTCTGAGGGTTCCCGGGATGTACTGGCTTATTTCTGGCTCAGGAGCTGCAGGTATGAATATAAACTAGCCTTTGTTTCAGGCATTCCTTGAACATGATAAATTACATCTTTAACTACTTCCAGTTTTATTGCCCTGTTTCTAGGGAGTGATGGTGGGGGGAAATGTGGGGGATACTGCACTCTGATTTTCAGTGGCAGTGCTGCTCCTCTAGGCAGCAATGGAGAGGAGGGCATTTTATTTTTCACAACCCCTGCGACAAAGAGACTTAGCAAGGAGTCTTTTCTCCAGGGCGATTGTGCTGCTACTGGTGGTTTTCAGTTTGCAAAGTGGGGATGTCAGCCACATGAATAAACCTGGAGACAATTTCAGTTGTGTCTCACACCTTCCAACTCTGAGCCAAAAGGGTATTTCCCAGGGGAATGTCAGCTTGGCTTGACTAACACTGAAGCACGATGTCTTCCACTTCTGCTCTTACAATAACATTTGCTTCCTTGCCTTTCAACTATGTCCACAAGTTTTTCCCAGCCAGTGGGCCTGGGGAGGGGAGGGGAGGCACACCCACACCCACACGCACCCTCTGCCAGTGTTCCAGGACTCTGACTTCTGAATGGATCAGTGAGGATCTTTTCTTGTCTTGAAAGGTTCAGTGAGCTCCTAGGCTCCCCACAGAGCACTTCTGCCTTCACTTAAATTATGATTGTTCATTGAACATTAAGGCCAAGTTCACATATCACAGGAAGCCATAATTTGTTGCAGTTGGATTAGCTTGTTGTGTGAACCCAGCCAATATGAGTTTGTAAACTAGGATTTAGTGCAATATGTAAACCCAGCTCATTGTAGTTAATTCAGTAAACCATTGTTAAATAGGCTGTGGCTTTGTGCAAGGTATAAACCAGCCCAGGTTTCCTATAGGTAAAATAAAAATAATTGAGGCTAAGCTCACAGAATTGATGTGCCATCAAGTCGTTTTCGACTCCTAGCAGCCACATAGATAGATTTTGTCCATGACGATCTATCCCTAACCTTGTCTTTCAGGTCTTCCATTGGTGTACTCATCGCCACTGTAACTGAATCCAGAGCTAGGTCTTGCCATAAAGTATCCAAAGTAGAATAATTTGATTGTGGCCATTTGTGCCTTGAGTGAGGTCACGTAGCGGCAATCTAGTCTAAGGCACCATTCTAGGCTGTGACCGGGGCCTCAGCGGAACAGTTCACCAGGCCCTCAGGGAAAACCCCAAGCTCCCTCTGGAACCCAGCTGGGTCCATCATTTGCCTGGGGCAGGCCGATTTAACAGGCCCTGTTCCCCTGCAGGGTGGGGCAGCACCAGCGAGCTGAAAAGCAATCAGATCATGTCTCTACTGCTCTGAGACAAAAAACAGGTCTAATGTGTGACTTCCAGTATGCACCGAGCCCCTGATGACTTGGGACAGTTCCGTGGTTGCCATGGAGGCCATGAACTCCTGAGCTACCCCAAACTCAGTGTTGCCAGGTGGCAAATTGAAACCCCTGAGCACTACAAGCCTTGGGGTTTCAATCATCAGCTCAGTAACCGAATCCAGCAGGTCAGGCAGGGAGGATTGTACAACAGCAACAATCCCATCTGTTCCCTAAAGCCCACCTTCAGTCAGAGAGTCTCATAACCTGGTTATATGAGCATAAGTGATTTGCTGTATGATGACTATAATACACATGTGACATTATAAATAATTTCAAATTCTGTCCAAAATATAAGACCACACAGAACTTTCCCCTCTCTCCCGTCTCCTTCCTCAGAGCAGCTGGTCTTTCATTAATTGCTTTCTGTCTTATGGGACAGGTTCCTCTACCATCTACATGCAGCTCCATCTGTTGAACAACTGGCTGTCATGCTGCTGTTAAATGGCACTGAAACCCTGCTTAGAAGGATTTAGAAGCTGACTAGCATTTCTCATCCACTTTTCAACTGATCTCATTTTTCCAAATGGGCTGTATGACCCTCTTGCAACACTCAATGTAATGCAGAGACTAAAACAAGTTGTATGGAATAGCATCTATACTGTTGGAAAATCCATTCTGGGCAGATCCAATACCAAGGAATTATAATGAGGGACAGAGGGAAGAGTTTTTAATTTTCTGAAAATGGGATTTAAGGCAAATAGTCGCTCCATTGCAAGGCTTGTATAAGTGATATTTCTATGTTACTCATCTGACATGTGCAAATCTGCTCAATCAATTAGATACCAATTTCCTGGGGAATGTTCACTTCAGCTGTTATGGCATTCATTCATTAGTTTAATAACTAATTTACACCATTTTAATAGTGTTCTCTGCTGTCTGCACTTTTATTCCATCCAGATGACTTTGCCTTCTCCAGCTCCCTTTCTGTCTTTCTGAATTGGTTAATTCCAAAATATTCAGTAAAACCCACAGGAAAAAAAATAAAAAATTTTTTTGGCAGATCTGAAACTTTAATCAAATGCTATGTTTGGGATCAGTTTCAAATACTCAGTTGCAAGCTGATTCTGTTTGCAAGTTCCCTCTTTTCAAACAGAAATGATTTTAGTTGCTCCCCAATATCTGGGCAAAAGTCCAGCTCTTTTGGGTTCAGTCCAGGCATCCAAAAGGAGGAAATGCCCAAGTAGGGGCTGTGCTTGACCCCACAGGCTAGCAGTCACCTGTTCAGCTGGTTGCCTGTTTAATGGTATAATTAATAGCTGACTGCTCTTTCTCCTTTTGGAATCTAACACAATGCTCTGTGCCAATTTCCATCCCTAAAGAACTTTCCAAAAAAGGTGGAGCTTTAGAAATTGGTTTAATTTTGGCTCTGAACACTAAATGAGCATGCTGGTGATAGGGGGATCTTTTATGGGCTCACTTAGAGCTATTTAAGATGACCAGCCTTCCTGCCTCTCGACTCTCCTAATTGCAATGTAAAATGCATCCAAGATTGATCTGGGCTGTTCTGATTGTTTGCCAGTCCACCAAAAATGTGTCCTGCCCCTGTTTTGAAGCTCTGCATTTGTAGCTTCAATACTACTCTTTTCCATCCTGAGCTGACTTAAGCCCATCCAAGTAATTAGTCTGTAATGCTTCATTCCAGTCTTGCCACATCCCCAATTCTGTTTAGCTACAATGCCTGGTGCACCTACTTTCTACACACTTTGTAATGCAGTTTCAACCAGGGCTGCTGGACCACTATCTTCTCAGATGCTCAGTAACTTCCTTTTTTTCCCCCTGGTTCATCCAGTGATTGTCCATGAAGTCCAGTAAAGTCTCCTAGCCACCATTTCCCCTCCTCTTCTGCCAGCACACCTCTGCTCCATCTTTACATCTCCCAGTGGGTATCCTTTTAGTTTCTGCCCAGACTAGGCGAAACGTACTCTACTTTCTTTCCCACCCTGTGTCCACTGAATGGAGAAGTTCCTTTTCCCTCAAAGCAAAAAACAAACAAAAATAAAACAAAACTCTTTAATTTGCAACCTAGACACATTGGAATGAAACTACAAAGTTTCAGTGAATGCTGCTTCTTTGCTTGCATGAACCTGAACCATCAATCCTTTGTTGCCACAAAGTTTTTATAATCCTACAGTGGAATGAAGGGGCATCATGTCCCCTTTGCTTTTAAGCATTAGAGCATTAGAGCAATAAAAGTACCATAAGGGAGAAAAAAGGGCTCTGCATTCGTGTCAAAGGAGAGAACAGAACGTGGGAAGGGTGTGTGAAGGCATCCATGTGTGCAAACATCTGGGAACGCAAAGGAAAGGCAGAGGGACTAGTGAGAAGGGAACAGACCCTAAAAGGAAAAAGCGGATACATGGAGACCCACCCACACAGAGGCCAGCCAGTGAGGCTTGCCTTTCCTGACAGATAGGAAGGGCAAGAAGCAGGCGAACTATCAGTCAGGTCTTGAAGATGAATCTAGTTCTGTTGACACAGCAGCGCAATCTGGATGGAATTTTGTTAAACTGGCTTCGGGAACAGCTGGGAGACAAGTAGCTTAGGAATTACCCTAAGACTGGGAACCTAGGTTAGAGACCTTGCAGGCCAACTTTTACCCAAAAGCTTATGATTTCCCAGCCCCGAATTCTTATTCCAGAGACAAGGCAGATAAGCTATTCCCACCATTGGATGGGATTAATAATATGTCATAACCAAATGATACGTTTAAAAGGTCCAGAGATATCATGGAACCTTCTGTAGCCGTTTCCCCCATTTTATGCCCATGCTGGCTGTGGATAATGAGAATGGTAGTCCAACATATCAGAGGGCGGTCATTGGGGATGGTTGTTTTCCCTAGGCTTAAGCTTCAATAACTCATAATGGCAAGACATAACCAGTAAGTATGAGCTATATCCACTGGGTCAGAATCATAATTATTTTAAATTATTTTATTTTAATTATTTTAAAGTAGCATTTGTTGGGGTAGAGTGGCCTCCCCTGTAACAAAGGGAACACAGCCACCACGAAACAAAATCCTCCTTTATTCCATTAGCCAGTCAGTCAGTCAGTCCATGGGCAACAGACGGAGTGCTTCAGGTGGCTATTTTTTCCCTATAAGTGCCTGCAATGTTTTTAACTATCTATCCCAGTGTTTCTCAATCTTGGGAACTTTAAGATGTGTGGACTTCAACTCCCAGAATTCCCAGCCAGCATGATTTGAAGTCCACACATCTTAAAGTTCCCAAGATTGAGATACACTGGTCTGTCCTGTCACTGCAACCCATGCTCATGCCTGGAAGGTGTAAAACCACATGACTTTGTAGAATGAATGACTCTCTTTGATTGGGAAGTAAAATAAATTTATTTATCAATTATTTATCACAATTTATCACACCTCCAGTATTAAGAGATGAGGTTCAGCTTGAACTGGGACAGCTCATAATTTCAATTATGCTTATATGTTTAGCTCTGCTCTGGATTACCATCTAATCAGATGAAGAGCTGGGGATGCCATCTTTTTGTCTATAAATATGACAGGATTCTGTCATGATTGATCATACTTTCCAAGCTAATCTGCACCGAAGCTTGGATTCTGGCCATGGTCCTGTCTCCAAGGAATTAAGGTGCTTCTGCACTGGTTGCTTAGCTTAGAAAGGAAGTAGGCAACCGGATGTCCCACAGAAAATTGGGGCTACAACTTCCATGGTCTCAAACCAACACAACTAATGACCAGAGATTTTAGGAAATTGCCCCTGAGGAGCGTTGCAGCAGGAATGTGGAGAATCAAATCTCTATCTATCCAAATTCTTAAGCGGATGTCACCGGGCCAACTCTCTCTCTGCATAGCCTCCCTTACAGGATTGTTGTGAGGTACAGAACTGTACATGCCATCTTTGAGTTCAGGCAAGATAAACATGCTGTAACTAAATTATTCTAGTGGTAACTCTCCTCAGTTGCTCTTTCACTTTCTTCATGCAGTGGAGAAATTCACAAAGTGAGTTATTTTGCTGTAGAGAATGAATATATTTCACAAATCTCTAGCTCAATCCTATTCTTTTTTTTTTTTTGCCAGCCATCTGAGGCAGTTATGCTTATATAACATAACATCCAAAGGGTCTACCTGGGAGCCAGATAATTTAATAGTGTCCCTTTTGCATCATATATCACTGCCAGCCAAGGAGAGTGTGGAATGAGAAGTTAATGTGTGATTTTGCAAATGATGTATGAACAAGGACATTGCCTGGGGCAGGTCTTTGCAAGGCTGAAAGCTGCAACTTAGTCATGTCTCTTGGTAAAGGTCTACTGGTAATGTGTTTATATAAACTGGAAATACAATATATTAAAGCCCACAGGCACACACTGCAGTGGCCTTGCCACCATACAAGCCTCTGAGGACTGGAGATTGTTTGTCTTTCTCAGAACAAAGCTCAGTTTTGATTAATTTTGAAGTTAAAGAAGATAAGTTCCCCATTTTGAGGCTGGTTTGTAGCAGATAGGGGTACATAGGGAATTTATTATGTGTAAATCTTGATTTATAATAATAAGCAAAAATGCATATTTTACCATAAAAATATTTTAAATAGTCACATTAAGGGAAATTACATTTGAAATATGTTTTTATGAGAAACATGTTGAGGAGTAAATATATATTTAGGTGTATGTGGGTGTATATAGATAGAAAGATAGATGACAGATAGATATCTTTAAAAACACATATGAATTCACGGATGGGTCAGAAAGAATAGTGAAAATAGCACATGTGAAACTAACATGGATCAGAAATACAGAGAGATCAGAGTTTAGTTTCTTCTCCCAAATCCAGGCCAAGACCCCATTAACCTTTGTGTTTGAGGGGGGTATGTGTATGGATGGAGAAGTGCCGAGGCAAGATCCACCCATTCCGCTAAGTCAGAGCTTTCCAAACTTTTTATGTTGGTGACACACTTTTTAGACATGCATCATTTCGCAACACACTCTTACAGCAGGGCACAAGGCAGGCACTAGCACCTGCGCAGAATCACAGCAGGTTTGGAGGCAGCCAGGCACAAGGCAGGCACTAGGACCTGCGCGGAATCCTGGCAGGGCTCGGAGGCAGCAGCAGCCGGGACACACCCAGACACTGCAGCCGACACACTAACGTGTCACGACACACAGTTTGGAAAGCTCTGCGCTAAGTCATAATATCATTTATTTGGTTTTGTCTAAGTATGTCATCTGAACCCAGCTATTATATTAACCAGGGTTGATATAGTTTAGGATGTTGTGTGAATCCAGGCAACTGAGGCATATCTTAGAAACTATATTTATTTATTTATTTATTTATTTATTTATTTATTTATTTAATTTCTATAACCGCCCATCTCCCCCCATGGGGAACTCTGGGCGGTTCACAATAAACAAGTTAAAATAAGGTTTAAAATCTCAATTATACAATAAATATAAATTAAATTGAAAATCCAGATGGTAATGGAATAATTAAAAGAAGGACAGTTATAAAATTAGGGGATTAGCCACCCCCATGAGGAACTATCCCTTCCTCCTTCCCATGCCAGGCGGCAGAACCAGGTCTTCAGCTCTTTCCTAAAGGTCGGGAGGGAGGAGATCTGTCTCAACTCTGGGGGCAAGATGTTCCATAGAGTGGGCGCTGTCACAGAGAAGGCCCGCCTCCTAGACCCCATCAGATGACACTCTTTAATTGATGGGGTTTGTAGCAGGCCCTCTCTGAATGACCGGGTGGGGCGGGTCGATAACATGGGGATAAGACGGTCCCTCAGGTATTCTGGCCCCATGCCATGTAGGGCTTCAAAGGTGATAACCAACACCTTGAATTGTACCCGGAAGCAAACCGGCACACAATGCAGCTCGCGGAGCAGCGGTGTTACATGTGCGGATCTTGACGCACCTAAAACTGCCCGCGCGGCTGCATTCTGCACCAGCTGTAGCTTCCGGATAGTCTTCAAGGGTAGCCCCATGTAGAGCCCATTGCAATAATCTACATGGGAGATGACAAGAGCATGAGTGACTGTACGGAGGGCGTCGCGATCCAGGAATGGGCGTAACTGGCGCACTAACCGAAGTTGTGCGAAAGCCCTCCTAGCCACGACTGCCACCTGCTCTTCGAGCAGGAGTCGTGAGTCTAGAAGGACCCCCAGATTACGCACCGGTTCCGAATGGGGTAATGCTACCCCATCAAGAACCAAAGATGATAATTTCCCAGAAGACGCTAAGCCATCAATCCACAGCCACTCGGTCTTACCAGGGTTCAATTGAAGCCTGTTGTTCCCCATCCAGGCCCTCACAGCCCCCAGGCACTGGGACAGGGTAGACACTGCATCACTTACCTCACCAGGGATGGAGATATACAATTGAGTATCATCCGCATACTGATGATACCTCATCCCATGGTGTCGGATGACCTCGCCCAGCAGTTTCATGTAGATGTTAAACATCTATAGCTAAACAACCTATGGCTTAGCACCATGAGCAAACCAAATGACAAACAGTTCAATTGCTCTCTGTGAGTTTTATCCCATAGCTGATTCCTGGAGTGTTCAGGGTTCAGCAATAATCACAGGCCCAGTCAATGGATGAATGAAAGACAACTACATTTATTAAATCACTCATAGAACTCTCTGCAACACTGTTCCAATCTCAGTTCTCCACTGCTGTTCCCCAGCCCCATTTTGGAGTCCAAACAGAACTGTCCCACAGTCAGCAATGGATAAGCTAAAATCTGGCCTGGATCCTGTGAGCCCAGAACATTACAGTTCCTACTGAAAACTGATGGGATACAGGGTCTGTTGGGATGGATTGAGGTCACAGACCTCCTCATACATGTCTATAAACCATGTCCATCAAAACTACCAGCTGGCTTCCACTGACCACATTTCAAAATATCCAGAGCTTGAAACCTTGAAATTCTCTGGGCTCAAAGTAGGGTGCTGATGCTGCTAGGGAATTTTTTTAAAAAAATTATGAATTATTATTTTACTGATACTTCTGTCTGCCCCTTTATGTTTTCCCCTGCTTCTACTTTTCTTTCTCTGGAGTTTCATATAGAGTGCAAGTATTCAGTGAGCTGAATTTTATTGGGTATTGAATTGTGCTACATTCAATATCCTTCCTCCTGAACACTGGGCATTGCTTAAGGCAAGATACAAATAAAAATTAATGTGCGAACAAGCCCCTGAGAGACCTGGGGGCCGTTTATGGGAAAGGCTGTCCTGCCAATTCTCTTCCATTTCTGATTTGTTTGCACACTTAAGTCCTGAATCAGAGTTTGAAGAGAAGGTGTGACGGAAGCACTTTGCTCCAGCCTCCCCACTTTCCAAACAATGGAAGGAGCATCCTTGGGGCTGGCCCTTTACTCACCCTTTATCCAGGCCACCCAGTCACTACTAAATCACAGTTTGAAAAACTACAGTTCGTTGAATAAGCAGCAACAGCTTGAATTTGCACAAGTTAAGCTCAAACCAAATCACATTATGATGAACTGCAATGAGTATTGGGTATTAGGCCTACATCTCTTTAAGCTCCTTCCTTTTCTCACCAGGAATCATTTAGGACAGGGCAAGTCCTATTTGAGGTTCACAGAAAACTTCTTGGGCTCCCCCCCCGCCAGCCAACTTTCTTGTTCTGATGGTCTTGGGATAGAAATTAGTTTTGCACACCCTGTATGTGTGGGTATATGGGTGGGGGCTTTATATTAACTTATAGATCATATCACAGTATGTAGCCACTTCAGTGAAAGTATTGCAAGATGTTCTGAGGCAGGGTGATCATATAAACATCACTGAAGAAAAGAAGTGAAGTGAAGTGAGCCCAGATTTGTATCCAAACTGCATATACTAGCTTGTATGTACAGACACAATTTTAGAAAATGTTACTGTAGTTTAAATAAAAATGCATTTCATTCTGGTGGGGCAAGCAGCGAAGAGCTGTCCTCAGTACCTGTCTTTTTCCTCAGCTGTTGATAGGCAGCTGTTGATAAAGACCCCACATATTATTCTTATGATTCTTTATATGTTGCGTGTAATCAACCTTGGTTAATCTTGAAAAGTTAAGCAGGGTCTGACCTGGTTAGTATTTGGATGAGAAATCCTGCAGCTGTAAACTAGATTGTGAAACTTAGAAAGCATCTTGGAAGTACGCATGGGCAAATCACTTTTGTATTGCTGCCAAGAAATAACATGGACGTGTCCATGAATCCACCAGGAATCAAACTCAACTTATGAGAATTTATCTTATCTGTATCAGACAATCTGTCAAACAGGAGATTGTCCTCTGCCTATTAATAAAGAACTATCTATAATATAAGCTATATGATCATTATACTTCAAAGGTAAACTTAGGAACAGTTGTTTGACATCTCACACATGGAACCACCCATGGAGAAGAAGCATGTCGATGCTCATAAGGTTACCACAACTGAAGGCAGAACCTCCCTCCAAAACTGAAAGATGTGTTGCTGAGAAAAAACAGGAAGAAGCCTATTTTAAAAAAAAACTGATCTGAGCTTTTTAAACCAACTGGAATTGCTCCAGTAAAGTATGGAGAAAACATCTCATATTGTTGGATAGGTCATCCACATTAAGGAATTAAAGGCAGGCTGGTAATTAGTCAAATATGCTGCTACTGTAATGGATAAAGTTTTGGTTGGGCTTTAAACCACCTTCTGATATCTTTGTTTTTTATTCTACGTAGCCCGAGATCCAGAAATTAAGTGGCTGACGTGAATATAGATATGAAGTAGTGGGAAAAGTTCCAGTTGCTTAATTTCTACATGTCAGGCTGCTCTTAAAAGCACTGGAGCAGAACTAGTTAAGAATTTGGCAATCCCAACAGCATCAGGGATTCTTAATTATCTCTGCTCTCATTTGGGGAAAAACAAGCATGTAAACAGTAACAAGGTTGTTATCCCCGATGTATTGAGTTCAGTTCATTCAGTTATTCAGGAAGATTTATCTGAATAACTTCATACATTTTGTTCACCTCTACGTTTCGTTTTTCTAACATAAGGGTTGGGTCAGCTCTTTTCTGTGTTAACTTAAAAAAAAAATCTGCACAAATGTATGCATTCTGTATGCACTTTCTCCTAATATTCATTTTAAAATGCATTTCACCCAATGTATGCACTTTTGCAAGCAATTTTCCCCAATATACTATATCTTTTATGTATTTTTTCCTAATGGAATATTGTAAGGGTTTTTTTAGGGGTACAAAATTTGGACAATTTCAGAAGTATTGTAGATATTGGGGAAATGTGCATGAAAATGCAACATAGTTTTTGCCATCCTTAGCTCAAATGACCATGTTTCTGATACTTTTTTTTGTGCCTTAATGGCTTCATTGTAGGTAAGTAGAACTCCAATAGCTATTTCTTTTCTTGCCCAATCTCTGCACAAGTAAATTGGTCAATTTATGCTTTACCTGTTATAATAGAAACTTTGCTAAGAATTAAAACTCACTACAAAAGGTCATGCAGGCAATAACCTGAAATTTAAAAGAAAACCACCATGGACCTGAACCTTGATTCCATAAACAGGTCTTAAAAGAACCAGTATGGTATAGTGGCTAAGTTGTTGGACTAGGACCAGGGAGACTCAGGTATCACCATGAATGGAAACTTACTCGGTGCTTATGGCCCTGTCATTTTCTTTCATCCAACTTCATGGGATTGCTGTGTAGGTATATAATGAAGGGAGATACCTTGTAAAATGTCTTGAGCTCTTGGAGGAAAGGTGGGATATAAATCTAACCAGATAACAGAAAAAAATATAAATAAAATAAGGCTATCTATCTATCTATTCATATGTATATATATTTATAATTATATACTTATTCTATTTGTCTATCTAGGGCTGAGAGAGACTGACTGGCCCAAGGTTACCCAGGTGGCTTCATGCCTAAGGTGGGACTAGAACTCACGGTCTCCTGGTTTCTGGCCTGGTACCTTAACCACTATATCAAGCTGGCTCTGTAAATATATCAGGCATCTCATATCTTGGCTGGCAAAACCCAGACACCCCCTAGATGGCAGCAGAGCAGTAGAGATTTTGCAGCCCAGATATAGCATTCTACATACAGTATATGGTTGCTTTGTCCCTTAATCCAGAAATGTTGGGGCACTCCGAATCTTACTGTTTGGTAGCAGATCTATGTTTAGCACTAGGGAAAATATGCTTTACATTACAGTGTGTCTGTAGGTCCCCAACTGTTTCTCTTGTCCTCTAACCTCCTGCTGCTTTGGAAATGAAAATTTGCTTTAAAGAAGTTCACAGGAATGAAATGACAGCAATAAATTAGATGAGTAACTTAGCTTTTTGGGGGGTGGGGGAACCATATAAATATTATACAGGAGGAATTTGTTCTCTGCCCTCTACTTTCATCTCAAGATCTTTCTGGCATTAATATGAAAGAAACAATGAAAAACAATAGGTCTGATTTTCAGCCAGCATGATAAAGAAATCTATGGGTAAATATATTAAATAATGGAAGCGAATGCCATTTGTAATGTACTCCAAACATGTTTCGCCAGAAATAACTCCCATAGCTGAATTCTGTGAAAGCATTTATTGAGTAACAAGCCTAACATTACAGCACAAATGCTGGAAATGCCAAATTATTGATATAATTTTTGTTGAGTGGTCATGTTAGTCTATTACATCAAAAATAAGAGTCTTGTGATACCTTAAAGACAAATTATTTTATTAGTACATAAATATTTGTGTTCCATCTTCCATTCATCAAGTGTATGGGCTGGAGTTCTGAGAAGTATACCTCATACTTCCTCCCTTTCCTCAGCTCTCACCATTTTAAATGTAGCCAGCCAAAAACCTTGACTTTGCTTTCTGTTGGACTTGTGGGTTGTTACACTTCTCTGCTGGTCCTGACAAGACAACTGGGAATCAGCTTAATTCTTAGCACTCTGAATATGGCATCAAGGTGGACTTCCTATATGTACTTGTCAAAGAAGTCCTACTTTTAATATATCCATGATTGAGGTAGGTTTTAAGCCTCTGGACAACAAATGGATAGGAGGCTAGCACAAGTAGTGGCCAAAATCACACTGTTTTTTTTTTTTTTTTAAGTAGAGGGTTGCAGCCTACAAATGCAACTTTCTCTGTGGGCTGTTTCTGTGCATGCTGTTGCATTTCATTGTGCCAACCTGCTTCTGCTGCCTCTGTTACTAGTAAACAGTTAACAAAGTGTTAACTGTTTGCCACCACCCTGACACCCTCAAGTCCTGCCAGTGATGAGGGGTTCTTCCTAGGAGGGGCCCACCTTCCTGACACATCAAAAGCCTCAAGGATCAGAGGCAGCAAAGCTATAGCATCCTACATGAGCAAGTCAGTGGTGGTTCTCCAGTATCATGCCAAGTTTGGTAGTCTAGAAAAGCAAGAGAAAAAGTTAGAACTTACTTTAAAGCCAGTTTAAAAGCTTGTTTGTTTGCCTTTTAAAGTTAAAATAGGACATATTCTGCATTGGTTCATGTTAGGCTCTTTCCCAGATAATCTGGAAACTGCTATTCTGTCCTTTCCTTACTCCTGCTATCTCTGCCTTAAAAGTTATGGAGAGGGAATATTTCAAAAAAACATAAAGTCACCTAGCTGAAAGTTGGCAGGATTAGTGTCCTCTGCTATTTTTACCAAATTCTGTCAGAAAATGAAGGTGTTGCAAGCACTGTGAAATTTTCTCATTGGAGTCTAATGGAGAATCTTTTTTTTTCCAGCTCAACTCAGTTTGTCTATGAATCTCAAATGGCAAACTCAGATGGATTCATGCTTTCTTTGCCTATTGAATCTCCAGTTTGATCTGACTCAGGACTGATTCACACAGGCCCATCACACAATATTATGTTTGTTTTTACGGGGCCACAAAAGTTCTTTTGTTGTTTTTACTGAGAACAGGCTAATCCAAGAGCAGAGGGTACCATGTTCTGATGTGTGTCAGGTTGGAACCTTGTCAGCAACTCCTTCCCACCTTTTCCCCCCTCACAAGAATTAATGTTTGCCTCTCCCATCTGTCTGAATGTATCTCTGCTGCTTCTTGAGCACCACTGTAGAATGTTCTTCTCTTCCTTTCTCTTTCTCCTGCTTTCCCGTATGACGGCAGTGATGGGGACTCTGGAGTCCAGAGGAGTGCTGAGGAAAATGAGTGATATGCTGGAGACAATGGTGAAGAGGATGGAAGTGCTAGCCAGGCTGGAGAATAGCACAGACTTCCGGAAAGGGGAAGAGACCCATTTCCCAATGGACAGGTCAGTACCTATAGGACTGAACAGTTGATTTGGCATTCCCCAGTGCCCATACACCTTCTTCTGGACTTAAGAAGTGAGGTCAATCCTCTGATCCACATGGGATTCATCTGCATGAAGGACTGGTATTTCTGCATGGCTCCAATTTCTTGGCACAATTAGGCTGTGTAAATCATTATATGGGATACCACAGCTATGTTCTCAGAATGCACTGAATCATAATCCATGATTAACAAGCCACATGGACTGGGATTACGTAACATGCCAAGCAAAAACAAACAAAGCTCATTAGGGGTTAGTGTGATGGCCTACATACAACATGATAGTTTGGTTTTGGCTTAGCCACTGTGGCTTGAAAACCATGGTTTATGTTCAGCTCATTATGTAAACTCAGTCTATGAATCTCTATTCATCAGGTGGTACATTTGATTCAAAAAGAGAACCAGATATGAGCTTATGTTTGACGAACAAAATGCAGTGGGGTTGCAGGTACCATATCCCCCACTTGTTCCTTTGCTTGTCCTAGCAAGCAAGATTTCCACATGGTTAACTGCAAAATGAAGAGGCAGAAGGGTAAACAGAAGGTTCAAGGGACACTGTTAGGAGGAACAACTTGCATATTATCTCGTGTGTGTGTGTGTGTGTCTGTGTGTGTGTGTGTGTGTGTGTGTGTGTCTGTGTGTATAATCTCTAGCTTGAGAGATCCAGCAATTCTAGGGATTCATTACATGTGGGTTATATACATAATAGAGGTTAGAAGGTTTCAGTAAAAATTACAAACTTTAGCAATTTAGGGGATCTGATCTAGAATTCAGTTCTGTGGACTCTCTGATGGTATCCAGAAAAAAGACAGGAATTAGAAGTACCTTGAAATGAATAATAGCTACCATATAAAATATGTTTAGAACAATGATGGGAAGTGTAATGTAGGTTTTTAGTAAGGCTAAAGACGGCAATTAATTTGTATGATGGATTGGCTGTTCATTTTTTAAATGTAGAGTTCTAATTTGATTTCAACTTGATGTAGCTCTTGAGAACATGGATGATTAATTTCCGATGACTGTGCAATTGTTAACAATGGAAATAACATTTTTAAAAGTTGGGCATTGTTATGGAACAAAGTTAATATCCAGAGTAATTAATGCCACAATAATTTAGCCAAAGAAAACTCCCTCCTCTCTTATTCTCTCACTCATTATCCTCAAACTCATTATCCTCAAAATGTATTGTATGCTCAAACAATACATTTGACTTGCTTATTTAGGCTGAGTATAGTGGCTGCAATCCTGGGAGTTAGTGGGGCTTAAACCTCACTGAAATGAATGGGACTTTATTTGTAATGATCTTCTCCTGTTTGATTTTGGTGGAATTTAAATGCATATCTTCTCTCCTTGTGATTTGGAGGAGTTACTGTTTTTGCAGGATTTTGCAGCACCTAAAACATTAATGGAAAAACTCAGATTAACTCTTAGCCAGTGGTACTTTATTAATTGTATCCTCCTTTTGGTCTATCTTATGGGATAACATTATGGAGTAATGCAATCCTGCCTTGAGGAGTTTAGCATTCTTTTTAAGGGTTTAATGTTACTGCTAAGGTGAGAAGCTGTCATCCTTTTTAAGAAATAAGACATGATTACAAAAGAGTGACTGCAAGCATAGGTCTGCTTACCCAGAAATAAGCCTGTGTTAAACTGGGGCTCAGTTCCTGTAACTGTATATATGAGTATAGCTGGCAGGCTGCATACTATAGAGTAGTAATGCCCCAAATTCATGTACTAATCATCACTGATCCTCACCTATAAATTTCTTGTCAAGCAGCTATCCAATAGCATACAGCATAGCTTTCCAAACTGTGTATCGCGACACTTTAGTGCAGGCTTTCCAAAGTGCCGCTGCTGGTGACACACCGACGGTGGCGGTGGTAGCGTGGCGGCGGCGCGCGTGCGCACGGCAGCGGCGCGGGGGGGTGCACATCCACGGCGGCAGCACGGGGGGCGTGCAGCGGCATGCGTGTGCACAGTGGCGGCGCGGGGGGCATGCGGTGGTGCGCGCGTGCACGGCGGTGGCAGTCTCCGCTAAAACGCGGAAGCACTGATGCCGCACCGCTGCCGCTGCTGCCGTGCATGCGCGCGCCACCGCTTCCGGGTGGTGTGGCGACACACCACGCTGTGTGTGGCGACACACTTTTGTTTCGCGACACACAGTTTGGAAAGCTCTGCTTTAGTGTGTCGCGACACAGTTTGGTGTGTCACAGCACAACCCGGAAGCGGCGGCGCTGTGCGCCGCAGTAGCAGTGGGCATGGCGGTGGCGGCAGTGGCGCGCCATCAGCGCTTCCGAGTTTTAGCGGACGCCACTGCTGCTGCCGCGCATGTTGCCACCGCGCGCCCCCCGCACCGCCGCCGCTGCTGCCGTTGGTGTGTCGCCAACAGCAGCACTTTGGAAAGCACTGGCATACAGTATACCTGATCAAATATCAGAGGTGAAAAGTGACATCAGTTGCTTGACACTGAATATTCAACAGATATTGGACATCAAGGATTTGTGAGACCAATGGATTTCTACTGTACCACAGCCACAAAGGATTGAAACTAAAACTGTCGCATGCTAAGGGGATACGCTGTTTATTATTAGATGCTTGGCAGATTCCATCCATGATGGTGCTCAGTCCTGCTTCTTCACATTTAACTTACTGTATTGTCTTTTCTCTCCAGGAGTTGTCTTTCAGAGAGACCTGTTCATTGCTTCTTGCAGACACACTAATAAGCCCTGGCAAAAAGGGAAAAAAACAAAACCGAAAAACCAGGAGAAGCCTTAGTCTTTGGCTTCATTTGAGTTCAATAGTCTAAGCCTGCTTTGAAGAGCAATTTCCTCTTTAATGCAGCAATGGGCTGCTTTGAAGTTAAGCTTTGATTAAGTTAGTAGCAAATAAGTGGGTGGCAAAGTTGACTGCTGGGTTGCTTTGGCAATCTTTCCTCCCCCTTCTCTCCCCCCCCCCCTTGTACTTTCCTCTGTCTAGAAACAGAATTGATGCCTCTTCCATACTTTATTCTGATCTCAGAAAGGAAACAACATTGATGAGCAATGAAGTATGTGAATAATCAATATGAGAAGCTTTGGATAATTTTTAGGGGGCTTAATAGATTGTATTGCATTAAGGCACACATCATGAAGTTTTGCAGAAAACTAGTGTGTTTATCTCTCCCCCCCTTTTAAAAAAAGATAAGTCATCACTATTATCATCCCCACTACCACAAAATAAACTGTGACTTAAATGTGTTTTTAAGGTGCTGTAAGTGCTCTGCCTTTAACTGATCTGACTCTACTTCCTAGTTATTACAATGACAGACTGTTTGATCTTGATCTGAAATCAAACCCCTCAAGACAGTTGCAGGGGTGCTATGGAATTTTTGTCAGTATTCACAGTTCTCCAAAATTTAAAGAGTGACATCATACAAGGCTACAAAGTCATGAGACTGAGGGTTGCTGGTGAGAAGGTAGTAAGGTTGGTGGGTTTTTTTTTTTTGTGCCTTTTGACTCCTGGCAACTTCCTGGACTAGTCCCTGCAGTTTTCTTGGCAAGGCTTTTTGGAAGTGGTTTGCCCTTGCCTTCTTCTTAGGGCTGAGAGGGAGGGACTGGCCCAAGGTCACCCAGGTGGCTTTGTGCCTAAGGTGTGAGTAGAACTCATGGTATCTGGTTTGTAGCCTTAACCACTACAACAGGGCTTTCCAAAGTTTTCCCGCGGCGACACACCAATGGCAGCGTGCAAGAAAATCTGGAAGTGCCGCCGCTGCGGCAGCACGCAAAAACCCGGAAGCGCCGCCGCCACCGCTTTCGGTTTCTGTGCGTCACCACTGCTGCGGCACTTTCAGATTTTCGCACGCCACAATGGTGGCGATGTCCTTGTGTGCCATGCGAAAACCCAGAAGTGCTGGTGGCCTGCCCCCGCTGTGCGCGCGATAGCGCGCGGCGGTGGTGTGCCATCAGCGCTTCCGGGTTTTGATGCAACACACCTGGGCCCTGCAGACGACACACTTTTGTGTCATGACACACAGTTTGGAAAGCTGTGCACTACAACAAACTGGCTCACCAGTAAGGTAATACTGTCAGTATAACTGTTAAAATCATGCATGTGAAAGTTTATTTGTTTGTAAGCAGTTTATATTTCTGTTCAGCTGATGCTGATACAATGGTTTTCAAAGGCAACTAAAAAACAGTTAAAATATCTGATCATATTAAAACAGCAAAAATCAAAATGGAACATCAAGCTGGCCAAGAAAAGCAAAATAGCTTTTAAAAAAAGAGCAAGGGACAAATACCCCAATGTGGCCAGCATCATCAGTAAATCATGTGTGGTCCTCTTGGATGCTTCCAAAGCCATCAGGGTCAGGATTCATTGGAATCTACACGGCTGCCTTTGACATTTGTCTAATCAATGCCAGCTTCTCAGAGGGCACCTCTGCTAGGGGCAATGCTTGGCTGGTCTTAGAAGCTAAGCAGAGCCAGGCCTGATTAGTACTTGGATTAGAGACTTGCAAGGTAAATGGAAAGTTGAAAAAAAATATCCTGGAAAAGGTAATAGCTAATCACTTCCATACTTTTGCCAGGAAAATGTGAGAGTACCTCAGGAACTGGACTTAAAGTGTGCTGTCCTGTCTCTCTGAGACTTTTTAGTTATGGTGGGATTGCAACACCCTTAAAAAAATTAGTTTTTGGTTGTCTTTTACAAAAAGCTTTTGTGAATGTGATATTTGTCTGTGAACTTTTATTTTTTTTATTTTTTTATTTATTTTTTATTTGTTCAATTTATTCCCCGCCCATCTCAGGACTCTGGGCGGTTTACAACAATTAAAATATAAAAGCTATACAAAATACAAACTATCTAAAAAACACAACCAATATAAAATAAATAAAATCCAAGATGGATTGGGAACCATAGAATAGATCATGGTGCTACGGGACCAGCCAACCCCAGGAGGCACTACCGCCTCCGTCGTCCCAGGCCCGGCGGCAGAGCCAGGTCTTAAGGCCCTTCCGAAAGGCCAGGGGTGAAGGGGCCAGTCTCACCTCCGGGGGCAAGATATTCCATAAGGCGGGCGCTATCGCAGAGAAGGCACGCCTCCTGGACCCCGCTAGATGGAATTGTCTTGTTGAGGGGGTCCGAAGCATGCCCTCTCTGCAAGCACGGGTGGGGCGGGCCGATGTTATCAGGATGAGACGGTCCCTCAGGTACCCTGGTCCTATGCCATATAGGGCTTTAAAGGTAATCACCAACACCTTGAATTGGACCCGGAAGCAAACTGGCAGCCAATGCAGCTCGCGTAGCAGAGGTGTTACATGTGCCGATCTCATAGCACCCATAACTGCTCGCGCTGCCGCATTCTGTACAAGCTGAAGTTTCCGGATACTCTTCAAGGGTAGCCCCATGTAGAGCGCATTACAGTAGTCTATACGGGAGATGACAAGGGCATGAGTGACTGTTCGGAGGGCCTCCCGATCCAGGAAAGGGTGTAACTGGTGCACAACTCGAAGTTGTGCAAAGGCCCTCCTGGCCACGACTGCCACCTGCTCTTCGAGCAGGAGTCGCGAGTCCAGGAGGACCCCCAGATTCCGCACTGGATCCGAGTGAGGTAGTGCAACCCCACCCAGAACCAAGGATGACAACTTCCTGGATCTAGGGGGGCCATCAATCCACAGCCACTCCGTCTTACCAGGGTTCAGTTGAAGCCTGTTGTTCCCCATCCAGACCCCCACAGCCTCCAGACACTGAGATAAGGCATTGACCGCATCACCTACTTTACCCGGGATGGAGATGTATAACTGGGTATCATCAGCATATTGGTGATACCTCATCCCATGGTGATGGATGATCTCGCCCAGCGGCTTCATGTAGATGTTGAATAGGAGAGGAGAGAGAACCGACCCCTGCGGCACCCCACAAGTCAGGGGTCGAGGGTCAGCTCTCTCCTCCCCTATCAACACCGACTGGGAACGGCCCTGGAGGAAGGAGGCGAACCAGCGCAAAACTACGCCGCCCACCCCCAACTCCCCGAGCTGTCCCAAAAGTATACCGTGGTCGACGGTATCAAAGGCCGCTGAGAGATCTAAGAGAGCCAGGATGGACGCACTCCCTCCATCCCGCTCTCGCCAGAGATCATTCATAAGCGCGACCAATGTGGTCTCCGTCCCATATCCCGGCCTGAAACCTGACTGGAAGGGGTCTAGATAATCCGTTTCCTCCAGAATCCTCTGGAGTTGCCACGCCACCACCTTCTCAACCACCTTTCCCAAAAAGGGAAGGTGGGAGACTGGGCGAAAATTGCCCAGGATGGTAGGGTCCAGGGACAGCTTCTTGAGGAGGGGGTGCACCAGCGCCTCCTTAAAGGCCGCCGGGAACACCCCCTCACTCAAGGACAAATTAATCATCGCCTCGACCCAACCACATGTCACCTCACTAGCTGTTTTCACCAGCCAGAAGGGACATGGGTCAAGCTAGCATGTGGTGGCGTTCACAGTCCGGAGGATCCTGTCTACTTCATCAGGCGCAACAGGATCAAACTGTTCCCAGATAACATGGTAAGTACGAGCCCCTGGCATCTCCGCAGATCCTGTGTCACGCTTGGGGTCCAACTTGGAATGAATCTGAGCGATTTTGTCCTGCAGATGCTCGGAAAACTCTTCCGTACGGCCCTTTAAATGGGTCTCCCCCTGCTCCTGACCCAGAAGCGATCTTGTAATTTTAAAAAGGGCCGTCGGACGGCATTCTGCGGACGCAATAAGAGCGGAGAAATATTCACGTTTCGCCGCTCTTACCGCCACAAGGTAGGCCTTAACTGCGGCTCTAGATTGTGTTCGGTCAGATTCAGTCTTCGTCTTTTTCCAGCGGCGCTCTAGACGTCTCTTAACCCTCTTCAAAGCCCTCAACTCTTCCGTAAACCACAGAGAGTGACGGGCCGAACAGGGCCGGAGAGGTCACATAGGTGCGATCTTGTCCAGGGCTCCGGCCGCAGCCTTATTCCAGGCTGCGGCCAGGACCTCCACTGGACCGTGAAGCAAATCCTCGGGAATAACCCCCAGCTCCTTCTGAAGCCTCACTGGGTCCATCAGTCGCCGGGGGCGGACCAATCAAATGGGTCCCACCTCCCTGTGGAGTGGGGCAGCACAAGAGAGTCTCAGGGTCACCAGGGCGTGGTCTGACCATGACAATGGGGAAAGATGTAACACTCCCCTCAGATCACAGAACTTGGAAATCTTCCCTTTCTATATTTAATGGATTTGCTCCTGTCTGCAGGGAACTCAGTCCAATACACTCAATACCCAACCTGGTTATTCAGTGTTTACATAATACACTTGGTGGTTGCTTAGGGCATATCCACACTGCCATGTTGCCCCATCCCCAGTATCCAGGGAAAGCCGTCCTCTTTTTTAATTTATTCATTTATTTCTTTCAATCTATATGGCCGCTCAACTCACTAATGCAACTCTGGGCAGCTGACAAAGATTTAAAAAATACAATATAAATACAATATAAAAATACATTCCACAACCAACTAAAACACAAAGTGGCTGCCAATTAAGCCATACATCAACAGTGCAGGCTCAGTTGCTCTCCCAACCCTCATGCCTGGAGAGGCAACCTTGAAGTCTTCAAGGCTTTCTAGTTTTGGAGGACAGAAACAGTCAACATTGCCTTGTACTTTGCCCATCAAATGTGACATTTTAATGCATTTCCCTGCTCCACTTTCAAAGTAGTGTTTTACTGCTCCTGTTGGCATTTGCAGAGGCAGGAAGACTCCCTCACCTTGTTTTCCTCAATAAAGTCTGCTTCAGTGCCAGATACAGCAAGCTTTTCTCATTAGAATAATGGTTATAACAGTTACCTGACATGCAGAATGTCCCTAATTTGAAGCTTGGTAGGAGTGCGTGTGTGTCTGTTTTTGAATACTATTTTTCTTTCCTGAGCTACCAATTTTATGCTGTGCTTTTAAAAAAATTAAAAATAAGTCCATCCGTGCATTGTTTCATTAAAATGGTGTACCAATGGACTTATTTAAACAAGAAAGCCCAGCAGAAAAGTAGGTAGCTCAGGAAAAGAAAAATAATACTGGGTCCATACAACATCCTAGGCCAAGATGTGATTGGCTGGTTTGTTATGGGATTGCGCTAACCCAGGCTCTATGTAATAGTAGCCAGGGCTCTGAGATGTTCCAGATGCAAATACAAGCTTGGTTGTGCCCATAATTAAAGTTGCCTTCTCCAACTAACATCTTCCCAATGTTAAACCTTCCACGGGAAATAACTCATTGGCTGCTCTTTGTGGGTACTGTTGTCCAATATGTCTAGATAACATATGGTTGGGAAAAACTCTGCCCTTTGGCATTATCTCTTCTTGTAATGAAAGCCCAGAGTTGCAGGACCAGCTTCAGAATTAAGTTCCAGATGGACTGATCCCAACTGGCGAACAATCAAGCCCTGCTAGTTTCCTACTGAGGAAAAAAAAGTGCTTATTAGCCCCAACTTTGAAAACCTATGTTAAATCTTTCTTGGTTTAAACAGCTCTTGTGTAGCATAACATAAGAACTAAAAAAAAATAGCCAATATGCCTTGGTGAAGAAAAGTGTGTGGGACTAGAAAAATTTCATTATAGAAAGAAATGTTATGTTGCCATGGGCACGGTGTAGCTTCAGGCCATTAGGGTGGACCTTTGCCTTTGGAGAATTACAGGATTCAGGTGGTTGGTGTTAATAATAATTAATTCCAATTTAGAGAAAGAATCCTAATTTAAGATGCAAGTTCCTATGTAAAAAGGGGCATGGCATTAGACTTCTTTAAACAAGTACTTTGAAATCTGGGGAAGATGGGATACTGTAGATCAGAGCTTTCCAAACTCTGTGTTGGGACATGTTTGTGTGTCGGCTGCAGTGTCTGGGTGTGTTGCGGCTGCTGCTGCCTCCCAGCCCTGCCAGGATTCCGCGCAGGTCCCAGTGCCTGCTTTGTGCCTTGCTGCCTCCAAACCTGCTGTGATTCCGCGCAGGTCCTAGTGCCTGCCTTGTGCCCTGCTGCCTCCAAACCTGCTGTGATTCTGCGCAGGTCCCAGTGCCTGCTTTGTGCCCTGCTGCCTCCAAACCTGCTGTGATTCCGCGCAGGTCCTAGTGCCTGCCTTGTGCCCTGCTGCCTCCAAACCTGCTGTGATTCCGCGCAGGTCCCAGTGCCTGCTTTGTGCCTTGCTGCCTCCAAACCTGCTGTGATTCCGCGCAGGTCCTAGTGCCTGCCTTGTGCCCTGCTGCCTCCAAACCTGCTGTGATTCCGCGCAGGTCCCAGTGCCTGCTTTGTGCCCTGCTGCCTCCAAACCTGCTGTGATTCTGCGCAGGTCCTAGTGCCTGCCTTGTGCCCTGCTGCCTCCAAACCTGCTGTGATTCCGCGCAGGTCCCAGTGCCTGCTTTGTGCCTTGCTGCCTCCAAACCTGCTGTGATTCCGCGCAGGTCCTAGTACCTGTCTTGTGCCTTGCTGCCTCCAAACCTGCTGTGATTCCGCGCAGGTCCCAGTGCCTGCTTTGTGCCCTGCTGCCTCCAAACCTGCTGTGATTCCGCACAGGTCCTAGTGCCTGCCTTGTGCCCTGCTGCCTCCAAACCTGCTGTGATTCCGCGCAGGTCCCAGTGCCTGCTTTGTGCCTTGCTGCCTCCAAACCTGCTGTGATTCCGCGCAGGTCCTAGTACCTGTCTTGTGCCCTGCTGCCTCCAAACCTTCTGTGATTCCGCGCAGGTCCTAGTGCCTGCCTTGTGCCCTGCTGCCTCCAAACCTGCTGTGATTCCGCGCAGGTCCTAGTGCCTGCTTTGTGCCTTGCTGTAAGAGTGTGTCATGAAATGATGCCCTGCTGTAAGAGTGTGTCGCGAAAAGATGCATGTGTAAAAAGTGTGTCACCAACATGAAATGTTTGGAAAGCTCTGCTGTAGATTCTCCTCCTGATTTTCAGTTTGCCACTGCTCAACTCACTGGAGCTATTTTGAGGGCCACACTTGTGGAGACATGAGTTGCCCGTTACTTAGCTGCTATCCTGACTTGGACCCATTTTCTCCTAGCTGGTACCTTCCTTGAATTTGTAGTTATCAAGGACTTACTTACATTGCCTAGCCTGGCAATGAAACGTCTGCAAGAAAACAACAAGGCTCAGGGAGCACCAGGGACCCCACTTACTCCTAATTCTGAGACTAGACAGAGAAATGATTGGCTGGCTTGTGGCTTTACTTTGTCTCTTATTTGGCTGAGTTGAAATCTATCATTTCTTCTGTTAGCAGACAGAGGGAATCCAAGCTAAACCCTCGCTCTCAGTAAGAGTTTGCAGAGTGTGGGACATCTGGGTTTATTTCTGTAGGGCTTATAAAATGATTGCGCACCCCTGCCTTGGCTTTGCCTTTGCCACAGATCTCTTACTTTCAGGGACCAGGAGAACTGAGACTGACAAGAAATGTTCAACCCTTTGGATGGTGATAGTTTCAAAAAGATAGTTTCTCTTTGATGTTTCCAATTAATATTGCTGGTACTTATTTTCTTGTTCTGGACTTTTGGAGCACAATATTTATTTATTTATTTATTTATTTATTTATTTATTTATTTATTTATTTATTTATTGTTCAATTTATATCACCGCCCATCTCCCCCCACAAGGGGACTCTGGGCGGTTTACAACAAAATTGACTAATTAAAAACATATAAAATACAATACATCATTCTAAATAAATTAGATATAAATATATAAATATATAAAATCCAAGAGGCTATGTTGTTGTTTAAAGGAACTCTATGGTGCCAGCCACCCCCAAGAGGAGCTATTACCCCTCCCATCCCAGGCGAGGTGGCAGAGCCAGGTCTTCAATTGCTTTCGGAAGGTCAGGAGTGTGGGGGCCTGCCTCACCTCCAGGGGGAGAATGTTCCAGAGGGCGGGTGCCACTGCCAAGAAGGCCCGCCTCCTGGACCCCGCCAGATGGAATTCTTTTATAGACGGGATCCGTAGCAAGCCCTCTCTGCATAACCGGGTGGGACGGGTCGACGTTCTGGGGATGAGGCGGTTCCTTAGGTAACCTGGTCCCATGCCATGTAGGGCTTTAAAGGTAACAACCAACACCTTGAATTGCACCCGGAAGCAAACTGGTAACCAGTGCAGCTCACACAGCAGAGGTGTCACATGTGCCGATCTTGAGGCACCCATAACTGCGCACGCAGCCGCATTCTGGACCAGCTGAAGCTTCCGGATACTCTTCAAGGGTAGCCCCATGTAGAGCGCATTGCAATAGTCTATATGGGAGATTACCAGGGCATGAGTGACTGTACGGAGGGCATCTTGGTCCAGGAAAGGGCGTAGCTGGCGTACAACTCGAAGTTGCATAAACGCCCTTCTGGCCACGACTGCCACCTGCTCATCAAGCAGGAGCCATGAGTCCAGAAGGAACCCCAGGTTCCGCACCGAGTCCGAACGGGGTAGTGCCACCCCATCCAGATCTAAAGATGAACTGCACAGGAGCATTGGGAAAATGGGTACGTGGAACCAACTGAATTATCTGTGAGGATGGCACATACATTTCCAGTGCTTTCCATCTGGATTTGAGTCCCAGTTGCTATATTATTGTAATGATACTGCTGCTATTAACAAACATGGTATTTTATAAAGAATTAGAAAACAAATGCTACAAATTATTAAAGAAGAGTGAACAGGCTAAGAAGAAGATGAGAAAATAAAGGCTGGATTGAGCTGACGTAACCCTCAAAGAGATGGAAGTGTTAAATTTAAAGAACAAAGAATGTTGCATGAATTTGGATCCCGAGGCGCCATCAATCCACAGCCACTCTGTCTTACCAGGGTTTAGCCGAAGCCTGTTGTTCCCCATCCAGGCCCCCACAGCCTTCAGACACTGAGAAAGGGCAGCCACTGCATCACTTAACTCACCCGGGATGGAGATATATAATTGAGTATCATCAGCATATTGATGATACCTCATCCCGTGTTGGCGGATGATCTCACCCAGTGGTTTCACGTAGATATTAAACAGGAGAGGGGAGAGAACCGAGCCCTGCGGCACCCCACAAAGTAGGGGCCGAGGGTTGGACCTCTCATCTCCTATTACCACCGATTGGGACCGATCCCGGAGGAAGGAGGCGAACCAGCGCAAAACTACGCCGCCCACCCCCAACTCTCCGAGCTGCCCCAAAAGGATACCATGGTCAATGGTATCGAAAGCCTCTGAGAGGTCAAGAAGAGCCAGGATGGATGGACTGCCTCCATCCCGCTCCCGCCAGAGATCATCAGTAAGTGCGACCAATGCAGTTTCCACCCCATATCCCGGCCTGAACCCTGACTGGAAGGGGTCTAGATAATCCGTATCATCCAGAATTCTCTGGAGCTGTAATGCCACCACTTTCTCAACCACCTTCCCCAAAAAGGGGAGGTGGGAGACGGGACGAAAGTTGTCCAATACTGTAGGGTCCAGCGATGGCTTCTTGAGGAGGGGGTGCACCAGCGCCTCCTTAAAAGCAGCCGGAAACACTTCCTCTCCCAAGGACGTAACAACCATTGCATGGACCCAGTCACATGTCACCTCCCTGGCTGCTTTCACAAGCCAGGAGGGGCATGGGTCAAGATGGCACGTGGTGGCTTTTACAGTCCGGAGGATCCTGTCCACTTCCTTAGGCCCAACAGGATCAAACCGTTCCCAGATAACCGGGCAAAGACATTCCCTCGGCATCTCCCCAGACCATGCATCACGCCTGGAGTCCAGCTTAGAGCGAATCCAAGTGATTTTATCCATCAGATGCTCCAAAAATTCCTCCGCACGGCCCTGAAGATGGGTCACTGACCCCACCTTACCTAGGAGAGATTGAGTAATCCCGAACAGGGCCGTCGGGCGGCATTCTGCGGATGCAATAAGAGCGGAGAAATATTGACGTTTTGCCACTCTTACCGCCACAAGGTAGGCCTTAACTGCGGCTCTAGCTTGTGTTCGGTCAGATTCGGTCTTTGTTTTTCTCCAGCGGCGCTCTAGACATCTCTTAACCCTCTTTAGAACCCTTAATCCCTCCGTGAACCACGGGGAATATCGGGTTGGATGGGCCAAGAGAGGCCGCATAGGCGCGATCCTCTCCAAGGCCCCGGCCGCTTCCTTATTCCAGGCTACGGCCAGGACCTCCGCTGGACCGTGCAGTAGATCCTCGGGAATAACCCCCAGCTCCCTCTGAAACCCAATCGGGTCCATTAGTCGCTGGGGGCGGACCAGTCGAATGGGTCCAACCTCCCTGCAGAGTGGGGCAGCATATGAGAATCTCAGGGCCACCAGGGCATGATCTGACCATGACAAAGGGGAAAGATGTAACTCTCCCCCCAGATCATCTTGCCACTGCTCTGACAAGAAAACCAAGTCCGGGGTGAGGCCACTGTCTCGAGTCGGGTCCTGAATAATCTGGACCAGGCCCATGGCTGCCATGGCTGCCATGAACTCCCGAGCTGCCTCCGAGGCACGTCCCAGGGATGGCAGATTGAAATTCCCCAGAACCATAAGTCTGGGGAATTCCACCGCCAGCCCCGAGATGGCCTCCAGCAGCTCGGGCAGGGAGGTTGCTACGCAGCAGGGAGGTTGGTACAGTAGCAACACTCCCAACTGGTCTCGGGAAGCCAACTTGAGAAACAGGGTCTCACAACCGGCCACTTGTGGAGCAGCACCCCTGAAGGCCACCATAGATTCTCGGATGACAACTGCCACCCCTCCTCCCCTACCCCGATGTCTCGGCTGGTGCCATACCTGAAATCCAGCCGGGCAGATTTCCGAGAGGGCAACCCCTCCTCCAGGGCCCAGCCAGGTCTCTGTAATACACGCCAGGTCGGCCCCCTCCTCCATGATCAAATCACATATGAGGGGGCCCTTGTTATTAACCGACCTGGCATTAAGCAGCAGCAGCCGGAAACCAGGGCACTCGAGGGTCTGCTGACCAGGGCCTAGGTTTGAACCTGGAGGGCCGGAACACACCACCGGTAATAAACACCGGGGGCGTCTTCCCCAATGATGGCCTGCCCTCCGGTTCCCGCCATAACATCCCTGACCCGTCACCACCTCAATAGGACAGCCCGCCCCATAGCCCCTAGAGTTTTCAGGCCCAGTTGCCTCCACCACCAGACCTCCGAAAACCCTAGATTGGAACAGGGATCCCCTCTCCCATGCAAACATCCTCCTGTACCCAATCAAACTCAGGAGGCGGTAGGACCACCAGTGCACCAGCGCTTGCTCTCGGCACTGGTAGAACCCAACCACCCCCTAAACACTCACTCCACACTCACTGTGCCCACCCTCAGCCTCTCTCACTGGTCAAAGGGGGCACCATCCACTCCTGCCCGCCACCTGTCTCTCAGGGGCGAGCACTCTTACATACTATCACCCAACTCTGGTCCCCTCCGGGTCTCTCACACCCAGGAGGAATACCACTCTCACCCCAAGGGGACCCCAAAACTCCGCCACCTCCGATGGGTGGGGGAAATGGTAGTCAATCCTCCATTCCCCAGCTCCTTCTTCATTATCCTATTAAGGCTGTTCTAAACTGGGGTTTAAAGATGTTAAAAACGTTGGGGCTACCGCGCCAACGAGTTCCACCCCCTAATATCAGAGCTCATTGCTCCCAGAGCTGATCTTACAAAGGCCCGTTACAATAGCCTACCACCATCATTTTTATCCAAATTGGGTTTTCTGCAGAAGGTAGAGCTCCTTAAATGCAGATCCCAGATCAATGCTGCTTCCCATTTTCAATATGTCATCATGAAGAAGAGTAAGACAGGAGCCTCGGGGGTTCCTGAGCCATCCATTTCTTTGCACAGATGCAACCACATCCTGGGTAGAAACATGGCGACAGTCCTAAGGTAGCAGGATAGAACAATGGGGGTTTCTGGGTTCAGGAAGTGTTGATGAATGGCTATTGTTGCAATTACCATCAGGACAGCAGGGAGGGCCCTGGAGAAACAGGGCTTCATCCATCCTCCCTGCTAAAATCCTGGAGGATTGTCAAGTGTAGCTGGCACTGGGCCCAGTAACTTTCAAATGTGCTTGTCTTGCGGCACAGCAAAGCCGGTTTAGCATATCTGTAGCATATAGTAGCATATCTGAACAACTCACTGATTGGATTCACAAACCAAATTTTGTTAACCATGGTTCATTATATGAATCAGTTTGCCAGATTCACACATCACACCTATCCATAAATGGTGTTTTACAAACTTGCTAGCCACATATAACCAGCTACTCTGTGATGTATGGCATGAGCCCAGCTACATTAGACAAGGAACTGGAGGCAACCCTGGCTGCCAGATAAGGGAACCTGTCTCATTCATATATTTGCCTGATTAAAAAAAAAGAGTAATATCTGAAGCAGCCTTGAAATCTGGAATGAGAAATTCAACCAGAGGTTTGGAGGGTGGATTGTCAATGCCATACCTTGCAACAAGGCTTGAATTAAATGGCTTTCAGATTTCTTCCAGTGTTATCACTGGGCCAAGCCAAGTGTGAAGTTTATTCATACAATTAGTAATGTGGGTTGTTGTTTTTTTAAATAAAAAAACCTGCCATGAAGTGGGTGGGAAATCATGACTAATACTGAAGAGGAGGAGAATTTAAGTTTTTGCTGTTGCCATCTTGCATGTTAGAGGGGAGCTCTGATTGTTGCCATTTTCTTTCAGTGTTCTGCAAGACATGGAAATCGGTGGGAATAGGTCCTCATCAATGTGTTTTTAGTTTACAAAATAATATAGTATACTGTAGTTGGATTTGTCCTTTGAGGCCAGCCTTATTGTAAGAAGGCCCCATTCCATTCTCAAATTGATAGCCACTTCAAAACACCACTCAGGCACTAAAAGGGATGATACTGCTATGTTGGGACCCTGCTGACATTAAAGTACAGTAGACAGTTTATCCAGTTCTTTTTCACTCTAAATGTTTAGTGTGTGTGCATAGGCTTTCTGAAAAGTATTAAGGGGCAGGGGGTTAAAAACAAATTATCTAGTTCAGTGTTTCTCAATCTTGGCAGCTTGAAGATGTGTGGACTTCAACTCCCAGAATTCCCCAGCCAGCATGAATTCTGGGAGTTGAAGTCCACACATCTTCAAGTTGCCAAGGTTGAGAAATACTGCTCTAGTTAAATATTTAAATGAGTGGCCTCTACATACAATCCAAATTGCTTCCCAAACCTTACCTATTCAGTTAATTGCAGTTGGTTTAGTCTTTGGTATTTCAAAGCCACTGATGTTTTCTGGAGAAATATGGAGAAATTTGTCCTCTAGGGGCAAACCTGGAATGTTTCTGTAGCTGCAGAATTCATGTGCCTAATCAGACCTGCTATGTCTCTGAAGTAATGGGAGCTCCATTGTGACATATCTAGATTTTAAAATGCCTCTTCTGAAGGCAGAAGAGGCTAGACATGATAAGCACAGCCATTGTGCTAGGGGTGGAGTACTCTCCTACAGCTGTGTCCTCCTAATTGCTTGCAGTTTTGTTTGCATAAAGACATGTAATTAGTTGATTACTATAGTAATGGATGGCCTCCAAAAAGTGGTCAATTAATCTTCACAATCTTAATTATTTCCAGGAATCAGTTAATTTCACAAGTATAAAACATACATTTCAGTAGTAGTTAGTGACTTCACTCCTGGTTATATATAATGAGTCACAGCGTAATACTTAAATGGAAGACATGTTTTTGTTAGTCTTCTGCCAGCTTTGCTCTTTTCACTTCTGGATTGTTGCCAAATATAGACCATCTTTAGATAAACTATTGAGAGGCATTGTGCCCTTCCCTGCTTGTCCTCTTGATCTATTCATGCCCTTAAACATAAATCTTCCTGGATCACTACTGTGGGCTCAGTTTGCTGGGTATCCTATCCCATTCATAATAGGCAATTGTCTGATAATGTTTATAAAAGCAGAACCCCACTACTTTATATAATATCTAGGCCCTAGTAATGGAAAAAAGCAGCAAAGAGCCCCCTTTAATTAAACAGTACATGAGTTTTTGAGCTATATGAATGGCCATCACCTTTTGAACTCAAAATCTATCTATAGCAGTAACATAATATGTAATTTAAAGTACATAAGGATCTCAGTGTCTTCCTTGAACCAGAAAATGCTACCCCACTGAAGGAACTGATTAGGTAGTAACACTTGACAATGTGCATATGTGATAATTGGCTAGCGCCTGAAAAGTAATCACAGTTCATTTTCTGATAAAAATAATGGTAGGTAGCATTCCACTAAGGCAGGAACTTTTCTTCAGAAAGGTCTTATAAAATCCACTGCAGACCGTAGCACCAGAGGGTTTTAAACAAATAAAAATAGACCTCAAATTATGGTTCATTAACTACCAAAAAAACAATAATAAAGACCATCAATAACATCATACCTTGTAAGCAAAGAATGCATTCAGAAACAAACACAAAAACAAGGATAACAGCATTGGGCCAGAAGGAAGAAAAATGCTAACTTGGTAGTTGGTCAGTACCTTTATTAGGCCCTGCCTAAAATGCAAACTTTCGCATTTTTTTAAACTCTCTTCATCAAAGTGTACAGAAAGCAATAATAATAATAATAATAATAATAATAATAATAATAATAAAGAAATATAAACATCCCAGGCCTCTTCCAGGCAGTTACATTATTCACCAGCAGAATTCCTTGCCTGTTGCCCGTTTTCCCAATGCTGTAACTTTTCTCTCTATAAACCAATGTCTATACATATCTTACCACACCGTTATGAGCATCAAGAAGCTCAAAGGTGCCCTCTTACAAATTTGGAAGGGTGATCTATTTCCCACTGAATGGAATTTTTGCAAACCCCCGCCACCTCATTTCATGGTTAACTAGGACAGACAGAGTGGTTTTACTCAACTTTCAGGATTCTGGGTTTTATACCGTATAGTTTAGACCTGATGTTTCTTTATTCTTGGCCCCTTTTCCCCAGATCAGCAACGTGGCACCACGGTCACAGCCATTCAGAAAGGTGCTTAAATGCAGCCACGCCATCATAATTGTAACCATTCTGGATTTCTCTGTCAGGATTTGCCAGGATAATTACTATGGTGATGAAGTTGTTGCAGACTGGGGCAATTTTTTTTTAAAAAAATTAATTTTTAATTTTTTAAAAAAACTTTATTTCTTCCCTTCTCACCCATATATAGCTGCCTCTCAGAAGGGGGTTGGGTCCCCCCCCCCCCACTTTGGCTAATCTTTTGCTAACCACCGGCTAAATGATGAAAATGTGGATTTGGGGGGGCAGCAAGTTATTTTATTATTTTATTTGTGGCAAGAGGGTGAAAGCATTTTTGTTCATTAACAATTCATATTGTTGGGGGTAGGGTAACTCAGTTATTTACCAGCTTGGGTGCAGCATAGGAGAACGCTGGTTTTGCAAGCTTTAGATTGGTTAATCTGCTTAATTAATTAGTTGATTTTTTTTTAATGTTACAGTTCTTTTAGTCTGCCCCACTCAAAAGACTCTGGGCAGTTTACATAAGTTAACATTATAAACAATAATATAAATCAATACGATAAAAACAACAGTAATAAGAAATCAACAATAATCAATCAACTCTCCTCCAAAATGGATGCCAATAAAACTTAACTAGGGTTAAAAGCCTGGTGAAATAAAACTGCCTTTATAGATCTTCTAAAAACCATGAGGAAGGGATTTGCAAAATATGGGGGCTGCCACAAAGAAGGCTTGTTGTCTTATCCATGCTGAGAGAGTAGGGGGACTCTTTTTTATATATATAATTTTTATTAAAGGATTTTATACAGTAATAAAAACAAACATACAGATATAAAGAAAAGAAAAAGAATGAAGAAAAATAGAGAACAAGTGAATAAACAGAAAAAGTACATAGAAAAAAGAAAAGAAAGAAAATATACTGTATAAAGAATTGGCTTCCGATCTTTTTTACAGCAGTTACAAATAAATTCATCATCTATCCTGTTTTACTTTCTAAAATTTCCACTTTAATTTATTTCACCCCTCCACTCAATTGTGCTACATCTTCCTCAAGATATTTTTTTCATCTCTTCTTTCATGTTTACAAATCTTTCTTCTATTCACCCTTCAAATGCAGCCAAGTCTCTTTCAACAGATTCAGATTCAGAGTCTTCCCCAGTTCTTCAAACATTTTTCGTAATATCTCTAGGGTAATCCCCTTCTCTGTCAGTTGCTCTAATGATCCTCTCCTCCCTTCTCCAAGTTTTGCTGCTTGTTTAGTAGTAGTAGCCATTTCTTTTATCCAAAAAGAGAAAGTGAGGCAGGAACACTTTATGGCTGGGCTCCCAGGTACCTCCAGGACCGTTTGCTCCCAAGAAGGATCAGCCCAACCTATTGGAACAGCTAGGAAAGAATAACTTCTAATCCCACGTTTTTGAGAGGTTGGGGAGCTGAAGCTAGAAGGTGCAGCTTTTCTGTGGCAGCACCGCTACTTGGCAACAGCCTCCTGATGGAGATCCTTGATGGTTTTCTGGAAAATGTTAAAAACGGGACCGTAATATAGCAGGAAGGGCATACTCCAGGTAATGTCAGCTAGGGAGTATGCCCTTCCTGCCATAGTGGATAGGACGGGTAGAAACAATCGGGGAGAGACGGTCCCGTAAGTAATCCAGTCCTAAGCTGTGAATAACTTTAACGGTGACAACCGGCACCTTGAATTGTACCTGGAAGCACATTGGAAGCCAATGCAGCTTGTGGAGCAGTGGTGTCACATGTACTGAGTAACTGGCACAAGTAACTGCCCACATCACTGCATTTTGCACCTGTTGAACCTTCCAAATACTCTTCAAGGGCAGCCCCATGTAAAACGCATTGCAGTAGTCCAATCTGGAGGTCACAAGGGTATGTGTGACTGTGAGCAGGGCCCCCCAGTCCAGGAATGGGCGCAAGTGATGCACAGCCCTAAGCCGTGCAAAGGCCCTCCTAGCCACCGCTGCCACCTGCTCTTCAAGCAGGAGCTGTGAGCCCAGGAGGAGCCCCAGATTGGACACCGCATCTGTCTGGGACAGTGCCAACCTATCCAGAACCAAAGATGGAAGGTCCCCAGAACCAGGAGGTCCAAAAACCCAGAACCACTCAGTCTTACTTGGGTTGAGCTGAAGCCTGTTGCATCCCATCCAGGCCCCCACAGCCTCCAGGCACTGAGACAAAACCTCCACAGCATCACTCAGATTGGCTTTTTTTCAGGATTAAAAACTGGCCAAGTGATACAGCTATCTTTCAATTTCCTCTCCTGTCATCTGATCTAGGGAATTTATGTGCCATGTCTGTGCCAACTTCACTTCCTATTTTATTTATTTATTTATTTATTTATTTATTTATTTATTTATTATTTAAATTTATTTTGTTGTTATTGTTGTTCAGTCGTTTAGTCGTGTCCGACTCTTCGTGACCTCATGGACCATAGCATATGACCTTCCTATGAACTCTCTTTTATTAATTCTCCTACTCTCATCCATATGTGCCACTAGGTTTTGGATCCCCCACTTCTTAAGCTTCCTGATGACACGAGGTCTCCAGAGAGGTTTCAAACAGTTTATAGCAGTGTTTCTCAACCTTGGCAACTTTAAGATGTGTGGACTTCAACTCCCAGAATTCCCCAGCCAGCATGGTTGGCTGAGGAATTCTGGGAGTTGAAGTCCGCACATCTTAAAGTTGCCAAGGTTGAGAAACACTGGTTTATAGATTTAAACTCATTAGCATGCCTTTTTCTTCTTTCCTAGCCTTTCCCAACCTGATGCCCAGATGGGTTGCAGTTGACAATCCCAGGGTTTGCAGGAACATATGCAACCATAAAGGGGCGCGATGGCTCAGTGGTTAAGACGCCAGGCTTGTCGATCGGAAGGTTGGCGGTTCGAGACCCGAGCGCCATGTGACGGAGTGGGCTCCCGCACTCGCCCCAGCTCTTGCCAAACTAGCAATTTGAAAGCATGCAAATGCAAGTAGATCAATAGGTACCACTTCGGTGGGATGGTAACAGCGTTCCGCACGTGTCATGCCAGCCACATGACTGGGAAGCGTCTTCAGACAGCGCTGGCTCTTCGGCTAACAAACGGAGATGAGCACCGGCCCCTAGAGTTGGATACGACTGTGCGGGGGAAAACCTTTTAATGCAACCAATGCTTATTTTAAAAGAACAACACACCCTTGTTCATTGAAATGTTATTGTTAAGTGCTACCCATAAATGTAAATAATAAAGCAATATATTTAAAATTTGTTTGGGATTAGACAAATAATATATCTATAGATAAATAGATAAGAAATGTTTGATTAGGGAAATCTCACCTTGCTAAAACAGTGTCCTGATTATTATTATTTTCAAATTAGGGCTTTAGTTTGTAGTATTGTAACATGCTTTCACTTAATGTTTAAATATTTTAAAATACAGCAAGAATATTTTCATGCATATATTAAAAAATGAGTAATCAGCAGAGCTATAAAATGGCATTCCCCTCAAATGTTCAAATGAATGCATGCCAAACTGGGTTACTTTACCTGCTTACTGTATTCCTGTCTGCGTAACATACTGCAGAACCGTTTAGTCCTTAAAATGTTTGGATTTCATGCAGTAAAACAGCATAAGGAAACACAGTAAGATTACCAGTGGATGATGAAACTGTGTGGCACCCCTATGAATTGAACAAATGAAGAGTGATTATTCTATGTTAAAGATTTAATCTGGAATAGCCTACAAATAAGAAAGATGTGGGGTGAATAATTCCTTCCTGATTTCCAGATTGGCCTTTCAGTGTTATTTATCCATCAAAGGTTTCCAAACAGTACCAAGATAAATAGCACAGAGGGAAGGCTCCTTTAAACATCAACAACAGTATGCAATACATATTAAGATTGGCCTGATTTGCATAGGTATTATCATGCAGAAATCCAGCTCAATATAATACAAGAAAATTGGAATGTAGTTCATGCGTGGGCAAGTTGTAGTTGTAATGCATGCAGTACAGTTCTGTTATTAGCACAAAAGTCAGAATGGTAATGAGCAACAGATATGAGTCTCCACGTAAGTTTTTGTTTTTTAAATTGCATTGTCTCAGGGGTATAAGAACCCTCAAATGCAGTGGCCTTGAAGTCAAACATTGTGGCTGCATTGACATATGGACTGGAGCCACGCAAAGATTTTTGGCTTCCAGGGAACTGCACTGATGTTATTGATTCCCAATCTAGATTCTGTTCCAAAGTAGATTATACTTCAGACTATCTGGACTCATCAATCATGTATGCCATGCAAAAGTATAAAGGTAAAGGTCGCCCCCACACATTTGTGCAGTCGTCTCCAACTCTAGGGGCTGGTGCTCATCTCCGTTTGTTAGCCGAAGAGCCAGCGTTGTCTGAAGATGCTTCCGCGGTCATGTGGCCAGCATGACGCGCGTGGAACGCTGTTACCTACCCACCAAAGTGGTACCTATTAATCTACTTGCATTTGCATGCTTTCGAATTGCTAGGTTGGCAACAGCTGGGGCTAGTGTGGGAGCTTACTCTGTCACGTGGGGCTAGGGATTCAAACCTCTGAACTTCCGATCGACAAGCCTGGCATCTTACCCACTGACCCACCACGCCCCTTTATGCAAAAGTATACACATAAATAAAAGCCCTTGCTCATCGTCAAAACAATTCTGACAGCAGGATCTCTATGCATTTCTGCTTTACATATGTAACAGTAGACCTGAGTGTGAGCCCAGTGATTATTCCATGGGTGAAGGAGAACCTTCACTGCAAGTAATTCTTACGAGGAAGCCTCATTGTACTTCATAGGCATCATTCGGAAAGTGACTGTGCATTTGTGGCTTTTAGCAATCGTTCTTTCATTTGCCAAGGGATACACCCTTTTCTTTTCTTTGGCTATGTTTACATGATTCACTGAACCACAAAAAGTAACCATTCACACTGTTTAGAACCTATTGCAGAAGTCAGCCATCTTTGCCAGAGATGGACACCAATGCACCTTTTGTGGGATATCCTCCTAATACTTGTATATAAATAATTACAATTACTCAAAGTCTCACAAGATCTCATGTGAGAAGAGAGAACTCTTGACATTTGACTATCTCCTGAAAATTAGGTCATTTTTACTTCTTTAAAATGTGTATTTGTTTGATTTTGAAAGTCAGAGGGGACAGCCACTGTACCCACAAGTGCCATATTGTTAGGCTGACCATATTTCCCTGAGACGGAAATGGGACCCTAACACGCGCATGTGTGTGCGCCGGCACACCGGCACGCACGGGCGCACTCCATCCCTTAAAAAAAGTCCCAGCTAGCAGAGCCCAGATCTGTGCTGACTTAGGTTCATGGAGCTTGCATTCCCAACCCATCCGGAGGATAGCAGGTCAAAGGAGGCTGGCTTAGATCATTACCATCAGGTTGGGGGATTAACTATTCCAGCTAGGCAGGAATGGCTTGGATTCAAGCATCTTACCAAATCAACAGTGGATAAGTTGTGACTGACCCAAGTATCACAAGGAGCCCCCAGCACCCTTTTTTGCCTCCTCTGGAACTTTTCAAGAAGCACTGTTGAAAATTGGTGGCAAATTCATGAATGACAGTGCACTTTATAAGGCAATTAATAAAATAGTTGAATTAGGTCTCCACTCCGTTTAAAGCAGTTTAATAATACACAAAGACCTTCCCTGCAATTTAATAAGTTGAATTCAGTAAAATAATTGAATTAGGCCTCCACTCATTTTAATGCAGTTTAATATTACACACAGATCTTTCCCCCACAAAATTTGAAAAATTAAGAAGGGGCTGAAAATTCTGGCCCCACCCACTGGAAAAAAAACCCTTGTCTAAAAAAGTGCAACTCAAGCGGCAAAGAAGTTTAACACTAAGATGTAATTTGTTTGGAATAACCATAGTGTATTGATTCACATCTAATGCTAAATGATAAAGCATGTCTATAAATGGCTGTGGCTTAGTTCAATATGCCATATGTGGCTAATTTGATACACTATGATTTAAAACAGACCTGAGCCAGTAATTTCATAGTAGAGATGGAACTTCAATTGCTGTCTTCCAGCAAATCCAAATGCTTCGCCAAAGAGATTTAGTTCACTATCTTCATCACGGATTGGAATAAATCACGACAGTTTTACCTAGGGGTGCTATCAGTCCACTAAGTACTGTATAGCACAATAGTGTTTTGTGGGGAGAAAAGGTAAAGGTTCCCCAGGGACATGGTGGCTCAGCGGGTAAGACGCCAGGCTTGTCGATCGGAAGATTGCAAGTTCAGAGGTTTGAGACCCTAGCCCCGCATGATGGAGTGAGCTCCTGCACTTGCCCCAGCTCTTGCCAACCTAGCAATTCAAAAGCATGCAAATGCAAGTAGATGAATAGGTACCACTTCGGTGGGTAGGTAACAGCGTTCCGCGCGTGTCATGCGGCCACATGACCGTGGAAGCATCTTAGGACAACGCTGGCTCTTCGGCTAACAAACGGAGATGAGCACCGGCCCCCAGAGTCGGACACGACTGCACAAATGTGCGGGGGGAACCTTTACCTTTTTAAAGGTTCCCCAGTGTGGGGAGAACTTGACCCTAATTCTTTTCTGCCTCCTCAATTATATTCTGCTTCCCCTACATTTTAGTTGAATTAAATAGACCAAATTAACTTCCCCTTATTTTTCTGTGAGTCTCCCTTCCCCAACTTTTTGACTGGCTACAAGCTGCATAACATAGAAGCTCTAACTTTATAAAGAGCTGTTTAGCTCTAGCCCTTGGCTGCATGGCAAACCATTAGAGGCATTGTGTTTGAAAAGGATCTGGGTGTCCCAGTAGACCACTAGCAGGCTGGATGCACGTTTTGCAAGTAGTGTGATGCGCAAAGAAGCACTGCACTGCATCCAGTCATGGGAGATCACACCGCTATTGCACTTCGTGCTGTTTAGACCACACTTGCAGCACCATGTCCAGTTTTAGACACAGCATTTTAAATGAAACATGAAAAAGCTGGAATGGGTTCAGAGCTCAGAGGTCCCCAGGGGGAGCAAGGGGGATGAGGAAGAAAATGTGCGTTGCAATATCATGATGCAAAATCCATCACTTATGTATCTGTCTGGACACTGTAATGCATGACATCATGATGTATCGTGATATCAAAGCATCTCTTTAGTCATTTTGGTGTCACTAAGGTTAGCCACAGATGCCTGTGGCTCAGAGAAGAAATACCAGGGAGTCTTGATACCAAGCCCTATAAGGATTGGTTACGAGATTTCAACACATACAGCCTGCCAAAGAAAGAACAAAAGGCTGTATGTTAATGATCTATAAATATCTAAAAGTTGGTCATGCGATGTGGGGGTAGACCTGTTCCCTGTTGCAATCAAGGCAGGACAAGAACCAGTAATGATTTCTTAGAAAAGTGGTGGATTTTCCCTTGCTGAAAGTTGGGGACATTTTAGTGGATTCCTGAGCTGTGCAGGGATTGGAACAGATGACCTATAATGGCCCTTCCAACTTACATGTTTTCTGACACTAAGTTATCATTTCAAAGCTGTCACATGGTGAGATCTTAGCCTTTGACACCACTGCAAACCAGTAGTTGAAATCACCTTTCGTTAAAGGATGTGTGTTATATAACACAATATCTGAGACCTGTGCATGTATGGTACTTTATAGCAGTTCAGTTTCACTGCATCTCTCATGTTCCATCTTAAAAATACCCATTTTATGTCCTCAGAATACCAGGTTAGGCTGATAATGTATAGGGTTTTTCCTAGGAGACCATGAAAAAATAGTAAGATCCATTGTTTGTTTGGCATGCAAACAAGAACAAGAAGCAATAAAGATGCAGCACCTTGTACAGACATAAAGGGGCAAAACTGCAAGCATGAGGGAAAGCAAAGAGAATGGAGAATTGTGTTTGTGTGTGTGTGTGTGTGTGTGTGCGCGCGGGTGCGCGCGCGTGCTCCCAGTCATCTTATACCGAACATGATGTGCTATTGGGAAATGTTCATATTCCTGGGAGTTTTTCAAGTGTGATAAATACTGATTATAAACTGCCATGTGGGCTGAATCTTAATCAAGACTCAGAAATATACATCTAAAAAGAAAAAGAACAAAAAGTCAATATTGATGCCCAGGAATAAAAATACTATATTTTTATTAGTAAATGCTTTTAAGATCCCAGGGGAAAAATTAATTTGAAAGGAGCTATAGTAATTTACTATAATTTCAATAGCTGGAAAACTCTCAGAATGTTTTAGTGGGATTTATATCATTGCTTCAGAAAAAAATTATAAACAAGCATCATTTATTATTTTCCTACCGATAGTTTGCTGATGCACCAAGAAAATGTGCTAACAGGACAGGAATGCAGCTCTTCCAAAACTGAAATATTGACAGCTGCATTTATGGGTGTCTGTGTATGATCATTTCATTGTGAAATTATTTATTTATTTATTTTAATAAATTTATTGGCTGCCCATCTCATATACATGACTCTGGGTGGCTAACAATTAAAACCGAGTAAAAAAAAAACCAATAAAAACAACCAGAATTAAAAACAACAGAAATAACACAAAAATAGCAGCTGAGAACACTCGTAAACACACAAACCAACCAGAATTTTACAGTTCTGCAAACTGTAAACAATATTATATTAGCTTTTCATAGTTTTAAAAAATAATCTGGATAGAGCTTAATAACACCAGCAAAAAAATCAATCCAGATCTCAGCATTTGTACACAACTAGAACTTCCATACGTAAAGAATTGTATTTCAAGCATTGTTTTGATCATGGTTTGATCTGAGCATGGGGCACTTCCACATGAGGGTTCTATGTCAGTTTGACAGCCCCTCTGGACCTCTGTGATCCCGTGATGTCAGCTGGGTTTGATTGCTGAACCAATTTATTTCTTGCTCAGCTGTGGTGTGTTTGAAATTGAAACCCAGTGTAATATATCCTATTTTATAGTATGCAGTTCCCCCAGAAAGCTACTGCACTCATCGCTTGCACCAACCAAACTAAGTGCATTAGTCTTGCTGGACCGAGGCTTGTCAGCCACACTCTGTTTACAGTCCTTCAGTAGCAAGGAAGAGATTTTGCGATCTCTAGCATAGGCCCACATGTGCCTGGACAGCTGCACTGAACCTGGCAGGTTGCAAGACTTCAGTGCAGAGCTTTCCAAACTTTTCATGTTGGTGACACACTTTTTAGACATGCATCATTTTGCGACACACTCTTACAGCAGGGCACAAGGCAGGCACTAGGACCTGTGCGGAATCACATCAGGTTTGGAGGCAGCAGGGCACAAGGCAGGCGCTAGGACCTGCGTGGAATCCTGGCAGGGCAGGTTTGGAGGCAGCAAGTCACAAGGCAGGCACTAGGACCTGCGCAGAATCACATCAGGTTTGGAGGCAGCAGGGCACAAGGCAGGCGCTAGGACCTGCGTGGAATCCTGGCAGGGCTCGGAGGCAGCAGCAGCCGGGACACACCCAGACACCGCAGCCGACACACTATTGTGTCCCGATACACAGTTTGGAAAGCTCTGCTTCAGTGACATAGAGGTTTTGGGTAGAGAGCATTCCCCTTACAATATTTACCTTAACTTTGCCAGAAGGACAGGATCTCTATGTTAGGAGGAGCAACTTATTCTTGTACATGAATTAAATCTTGTTCCTAGAGTTTGAGTCTCCAATATGGTCTCAAAAAGTTATTTCAGTCCATGGTGGGGCGTGGATGGTTGATGAAGGCTATGCAAATTGGGGAGTTACATTTCTGTGTGTTTCATGTATTCTGTGTGTTTCATATATTTCATGTATGTTACTGCATACATTTCTGTGTACATTAAGACACCATACACACATATCTAGGTCTCCCAAAGCATTGGCCAACCTTTGTTTCTTTGAATTATTTGAAAAGATGGATAAGTGTATAAAAGAAATTGGCTCAGATGTGTGTTTTATCACTTGTCTAGAGAAACTATTTTGCAACTGTTTTAGGAGTAAATGCAAAGAAACACATCAGAGATTATCAGTTCTTCTGCGACTCTGAAATAGCTACAGAGAGAGTATTATTTTCTGTGCCTTCCTGGTATCAAATGCTGAAATCCTCAGCACATTTCATGTTCCAGAAGAGCCCCTAATGTGATGCAACATTCTCATTTGGAAGAGACAGAAGGAGTGCTTAAGCAGGATAGCCAAACATTTGTTTCCAAGTTAATACTTTTTGATAAAGGAACACCTGACAGTTAATAGAACTGGTAGAACTCTTTGAGTGAGTAGGAGATCAGATTACCATCTGTAGTAAAACAGGACTTAACTGAGTGCAGCAATTTTATAGCAGATGGGAATCTTGACCATTACGCCTCATTAGAAGGATAACTCATTTTCCAGCTAAAAAGTCTCCTCCCTGCTGAAGACAATGTTGATTATTTGATTTATTATTTATTTATTTATTTATTTATTTATTTATTTATCTTATTTATCTTATTTATACCCCACCTATCCCCTCCCTACTGGAGGACTCTAGGCGGCTTACAACATTACATATCCAATCCAATTATACATCATCATTACAATTACAATTTTTTACCGCGCGATAGGGAGAGAGGAAGGGAACCGGCTCTTCAGCTGCAGGCATTGGACTGCATGTCCCAGAATGCCTCGCTCCGCGCCGGCTGCTGACATCCAGGAAGCTGGTATTTCCGGATCCGTCGTCCTCCGCCGTCATCACCGCTCTCCAGATCTTTCTTGGATCGAGGACGACCCTCCGATGGACGCCCGCAAATTGCCCCACTTATTATTATTCCACTTATTTTTTGTGGAATCTAATACCAGTTAGCTCAATAGTTAAGTCCCAATAAGTATGTGGTAATAGGACTGCTGGCATACATAAGAGCCAGTCTGGTCCAGCAGTTAAGGTGCTGGGCTAGAAACCAGGAGTTTGTGAGTTCTAGTCCCACCTTAGGCATGAAATCCAGCTGGGTGACCTTGGGCTAGTCACTCTCTCTCTCTCAGCCCTAGGAAGGAGCCAATGGGAAAGCAGGAGACTGAGAGTTCTAGTCCCGCCTTAGGCATGAAATCCAGCTGGGTGACCTTGGGCCAGTCACTCTCTCTCTCAGCCCTTGGAAGGAGCCAATGGGAAAGCAGGAGACTGAGAGTTCTAGTCCCGCCTTAGGCATGAAAGCCGGATGGGTGACCTTGGGCCAGTCACTCTCTCTCAGCCCAACTCACCTCACAGGGTTGCTGTTGTGGGGAAAATAGGAGGAGGAAGGAGTATTAGATATATTCGCCACCTTGAGTTATTTATAAAAATAATAAAGGCGGGATAAAAATTAAATAAATAAATAAAAATAATGCCAGATACAAGATACCATCTTGCTCCCATTCTTTGGAATAGCTCAATTTTTGCAGCGGAATCTGATTTTATGATTTTAGATAGAATGGGAGGTGGAGTTAGTTCAAATGTCTAGTTCTCCTCTAATAATATGAATGGTCAATAATAGCAGCCATAAACCTTAGCTGCTGCCAGAAAAAGGCTTTTAAATCAAGAACTCAAGCTGTGAAGATTCATAAAACCAGAGGTAGAGAGGTTTTGGGTTTTTGGTTTCGCCTTGAGGTATTTTAAATTCCATTCTTCAGGTTCACTGATCTGTTCAGGAATAAATCTAACACTTAAATAGAAGGGACTTGAAATCAGAAGACTTTTTTCCCCCAGTTAACTCAAGATAGCCCTATAAGGTTTAGCTTATTTGCAAATATATTCTCCTTCAGTTTTACTCTCTGGTTAGTTTGTTTGTTGTTGTTGTTGTTCAGTCATTTAGTCGTGTCCGACTCTTCGTGACCTTATGGACCATAGCACGCCTTCCTGGCCTCCGCTGTCTCCCGGAGTTTACTCAAATTCATGTTCGTTACATCGGTGATGCTATCTAACCATCTCATCCTCTGCCGTCCCCTTCTCCTTTTGCCTTCAGTCTTTCCCAGCATCAGGGTCTTTTCCAGTGAGTCCTCTCTTCACATTAGGTGGCCAAAGTATTTGAGCTTCAGCTTCAGTATCTGTCCTTCCAATGAGCAGTCAGGGTTGATTTCCTTTAGGATTGACTGATTTGACCTCCTTGCAATCCAAGGGACTCTCAAGAGTCTTCTCCAGCACCACAGCTCGAAAGCATCAATTATTCGGCGCTCAGCCTTCCTTATGGTCCAACTCTCACAGCCATACATTACTACTGGGAAAACCATAGCTTTAACTATACGGACCTTTGTCGGCAAGGTGATGTCTCTGCTTTTTAATATGCTGTCTAGGTTTGCCATAGCTTTCCTCCCAAGAAGCAAGCGTCTTTTAATTTTATGGCTTCAGTCACCGTCTGCGGTGATCTTGCAGCCAAAGAAAATAAAATCTGTCACTGCTTCCATTTCTTCCCCTTCTATTTGCCAGGAAGTGATGGGACCAGATGCCATGATCTGAGTTTTTTTAATGTTGAGTTTCAAGCCAGCTTTTGCACTCTCCTCTTTCACCCTCATCAAGAGGCTTTTTAGTTCCTCTTCACTTTCTGCCATTAGGGTGGTATCATCTGCATATCTGAGGTTGTTGATATTTCTCCCGGCAATCTTAACTCCGGCTTGTGATTCATCCAGCCCGGCATTTCTCATGATGTACTCTGCATATAAGTTAAATAAGCAGGGTGACAATATACAGCCTTGTCATACTCCTTTCCCAATTTTGAACCAGTCGGTTGTTCCATGTCCGGTTCAAACTGTTGCTTCTTGACCCACATACAGGTTTCTCAGGAGACAGATAAGGTGGTCTGGTACTCCATCTCTTTAAGACTTTGCCACAGTTTGTTGTGATCCACACAATCAAAGGCTTTAGCGTAGTCAATGAAGTAGATGTTTTTCTGGAACTCTCTTGCTTTTTCCATGATCCAGCGACTGTTGGCAATCTGATCTCTAGTTCCTCTGCCTCTTCGAAACCCAGCTTGCATTTCTGGTAGTTCTTGGTTCACATACTGCTGAAGCCTAGCTTGTAGGATTTTGAGCATAACCTTGCTTAAGTTAGTTTAGACCAGCCTTTCTCAACTTTTTGACCCTGGAGGAACCCTTGAAATATTTTTCAGGCCTTGGGGAACCCCTGCATATTCAGGCTCAAATACAGGCCAGAAGTTACAAATTATTATATTTGTTTCATGTGTATATGCATTAACAGTGTTCTTAAACTAAAAATAAAGAATAAAACTTATCTCTTTAATGTGAGTTGCCTGAATTTGAAATAATTTTTTAAATAAATCTTTTTTTAATAAGGATTTTATTAAGTTTGAAATGAAGATAAAAACTACAGAAAAGAAAAAAATTACAAAAGAAGAAAAACTAAAAAAGTGTAAAACACAAGAAAAAAGAATTTTAAAGATTACGTAAAGAGGTGACTTCCGACTCTCAACACCAAGAATATACAGCAATTTCCATAATCAATCCCTTGCTCTATATCAAACCAAGATCACATTATTTCTATAAATAATTCCATTAGCAATTATAAAAATCACTAAATACAATTGCTCCTTCCCCTTATATTGAAAGAAAGAGAAATATATAAACCTCCAAATCAACTTCCCCCTCCAAAAAACATTTATTTAATTATTTCCTTCCTACCACTATTCTATATATTTCTGTCCACTATAATAAAAATCAAACTATAAAAAACCTATAAATTATCTACTTTTATAATTAATAATATTATAACAATCCTAACCCTAGGGCATTTTTCATACAGAAATCAAACAGCCCAACTGCCCCCTTTAGGAACACAAACTTCTCAGCAAAAAACCTCCCACAGAGCAGTACCTCTTCTTCCCCATAACATTCTATCAGAAAACAACAAAGAAAAACAACTCCATTTGCAATCTGCAATTCAGACTGTCCCTTTAACCCCTTCGTCACCAGAATATAATTTTCACCTGGCATTTCATCAAAGGCTTCAATCTCGCTGTCAGTAGTAAAATCTTCAACTTCTTCCACAACGTCTTCAGCCAGATGACACATTTTAAAGCTGGTATTTTCCACCATGTCCCAAATATCTTGCAAAATAGCTTGACAGAGATCATAGAGAATCTGCTTAAGCTCAGAACGAAACTCTGAGAAAGTCTCCTTGAAATCCTCCATGTTTCAGGCAGTAGATTATGGCATCCCCTAGATACTTGACTAGCAGGAATAGGAGTTAATGAGTTAATGGAAGATTTCTGAAAGCTGTTGACACAAGAGAAAGTATGCTAACAAGCAGCTCCCAGGGAAAGTGAACAAAAAACTGAAGATTCGAAATAGCAGATTCAACATGTAGGAAAATATTAGATCCTTCAAATTCAATATAAAAATAATAGCAGGGAGGCAATAATTTATTCTCAGTCCTCCTTAATGTTTAAATGGGAAAACAAGCCAAAGCTTTAAAAGATTTGAAAATTAATCCAGAAACAATGATAAGTACCAAGAGAGGTTGCTTCTCCTTGCTGTATAAGACTCTCTTGGGGTACATAAACTTAAAAAGTATAAAAAATTGGGTGATTTAGAAATGGGGTGGCTCGACTTAGTGTCTCTTTAAGGCTACAGCACCACTTGGAAATGATGATGTCCCAGTCTCCCGGCAGCTCTTACCCGATCGTCGCGAATGCTGTTTATGATTCTCAGGCTGCAAGTTGCTGTGCGGAGGAGAAATGGGTAGATTCCGAGCATTTTCCTTACTTCGGAAAAATGCTCCTGGGCTTCAGGAGAAACCAGCCTGAGCCCAAAAAAATAACTGCCACGATGTCAGTTCTGTCTGCGGAACCCGCGGACACAGCTGCTCAGTCAGACATATTCCCACCAGAAGTCCCAATTTTTTAAATAACTCCTGATCTTCCAGGGAACCCCTAGTGACCTTCCATGGAACCCTAGGGTTCCATGGAACCCTGGTTGAGAAACCTTGGTTTAGACGTACACTCCAGATACTTACTCCCAATGGTCTTAGGGTAACAATGTAAGGAAAGATGAAGCAGGAACTTCTGTAGTATTCCACTTCAAATGTTTCAGTGAAAATAGCAAATGCATTCTGAAGGAAAGTTTATAGTCTCAACACTGACCTGAGTTTTACTCCAAATTCATGACTGGTCAATTCCCTATTTATTGATATTCATATATAGCTATTCACATCCATGCAGACACTATTGAACTGTGTACTTTTGATAATGCTTTTCCATGTACATGGCAGGTAAATCTCAATGGCTTGCTCAAGTGAACATCCTGGCTGAGCAAATTTGAATCAGCTTCAACCCTAATATTTTACCTAATATGATTACACAGGATCCTAATATGCTACAATATTTTTTATTGTCAAAGGATTTTATTTTATTTTATGTATGGTCAAACAAATGTTTTCTTTAGTAATTTCAATTGCTTTTTTTTAGTGTAAAAAACATAGCTACAGAATTATCTTTATTTAAACGTTTTTAGAATCAAATGTAATTGGGAATTCATCACTCTACCCTTTTATATTACGATTAAAGCAGCTACACTTTCATTCCAACCATATTTACTTAAAGCCAATTTTCCAGGGAGTTTAATGGGAATTACTGCCATGCCAGCATCCACAAGATTTCAGCTTTAAGGATTTTCATATATTAGGGATTTCCATATATAATTTAAACAGGAAATGTTTCTTATTCCTTACTCTAACTTTACTCTCTTCCTTTCTTACTCCTTACTCTAGGTTTAGCTTCCTATATAGAATGGCTGTGGGCTGGCAGTCACAAAAGATAAGGGGACTAACTTAGCCTGCTCCCAACCCATAACTTAACTGCCAAATGGGAGCCCATTAGAATGGTTTTTGGTAAATGTAGGTTTTTGTGCTACATTTTATTGGAAATGCAGCTTTCTCTAACTCTAACCCTATTGAATATTTTAGGTAATGGACAAGGTGCCAGAAAAATAGCACTTTGACAGGCAGACTGGCAAATATCCCAGCCTAGCTTGCACTCTCCTTTCTTTAACGTCCTTTAACATCTAGACTGCACTCTCCTTTCTTTTCCTCCTTTGGTAAATTTGCACTGGCACCCAGAAGCAGTTAAATTTCATTTAATATATTCCACTCTTTGGAAAAAGTCTTCGGCATTTTAATCCATCATTCCTGTTATGTTTTACTTTTTGAAGTTGGACTTCAATCAAAAGCATCACTATCATTTTGGAATGGAAACCATCTTCTGCACTCAAGATAGCTATGCCAAACATAATTAGGTGCCCAGAATAATAGCATTTCATTTAGAATTTTTATTCTTTTTCCCTTAGATTCTTTGTGTAATAGATGCAACCTCTTCATCTGCCTTTGCCCTCTTTGTTCTTTAGAACAAAGTGCCCTCTTTGTTCTTTAGAACAAAGTGCCCCTCCCTAATTTGTTCTCAGAAAAGCAGGACCTGGGGGAAAATTTGTGGCATCTGCTTCCCTATGTAAGAAGCATTTAGCACTTTGTCTATTAAACTCATTGGAATTGTCTGGCCCTTTCTCCAGGAAAGCCACTCTGAAAAGTAGACAATGATTGGACTAGTTTTACAAATGGGAAAGTGAGAGACAGTTTGTCCCAAAAAGCAACAACTGAGTTGAGATTTTTAATTGGGATTTTTGTAGAACTGGGCCAACATATTAATTACTGAACCATATTGACTCCCTGTACTAAATGCTACACCTTGAAGCTATGCTTGTTATTCTGTGTTCCTCCAATCAACCTGTTAAGAAACAGAAACCCTTTGGTTTTCATGAGGAACTCCATTGATTGGGGATGGCCAACCTTTCAATCTTATAGCCCTGTACCATTGACAGTTGTGTGGGTAGAGGTACAACTTTTTAGATACTTATGGCACTGTGCCATGTCCAAATTCATTTACTGAAGTTTGCCTATCTGCACAACTATTATTGATATCCCAATGTTTAGAACAATTCCTGTTACAGTTTTACAATAGTCCATCCAACAATATTTGTACAACTCAAATCCATCCCAGTATGTCGAACTCATGCAACATAGAATTAAGTTTTTTAAAAATGAAAACAGACGCATATAGATAAAAAATTGAAATACTTGGACAAATTAGGGCAGCACCATGGAAAAGTTATAGGAATATATATCCTATTAACTTTTGTTTCTGCTAAGAGGTCTACCTTGGTTGAAATCCATATTGTAGATGTTTTGTTTCACATTAGCTAACTCTGTATATAAATAAGGAATAAGTCTCAAGAATTGTTTGGCCCTTGCCTTCCTCACTGTACTATTTCCCTGTCCTGTAGCTTTCTTTTAATATATAGAAGTTTATAAGGTTGAGATGGATAGGAATCTGTTCTAAGTCTTCTATAAGCAATTATTTATTGTAAGTTTCCTGTTACAGGAAATACAGGGGATAGAAGAGGAATGCAGTGCTTGTGACCCATCACACAGCCTATCAGCCATGTATGATGGCCAATACAGGGGAAAAATTGATCTTCTTGTATTGCTGCCTCCTGGAATTGCAAGTGCTAACCTAGAAAGAGAAACACTTGGCAAGCTACAATATGTGGCTGGTGGGCTGCATTTGGCTTGATGGGACACAGACAAGTTCTGCTGGTCCACGAGATGCCCAGGAACATTGTAGGCTAGGTTCTGATTCTGAAAAGCTGTCTTCAGGCCATCCATATATGTAGATATATATCCGCTCAGAGTCCCTCTTTTGGGGGAGATGGGCAGTAACACAGATTTGAAAAATAAATTAAGTAAGTAAGTAAGTAAGTGACGGTGGGTTAAGGTGGCTGTGTTCACTGAAATTATTGTCTAGTCATTGGAGATTAGGGAAATTGAGATACCCTAAGTACAGTGTTGGGAGAGATGTCTTCAATTTCCCCCCCCCGCCCCAGCCTCTATAGACATTAATGATGCCCAAGGAATTTGCAGTGTTAAAGTAGAAGTGGAAGCAATTTGGAAGCAAAAACATCACCATCTCTATTCAGTGATGTTATATGAGCAAAAGGCAAGTTTAAGTATTCAAGGCCAGCCCTGCTATTAGGCATAAGGAGGCAGTCACCTCAGCCAGCAGATTCTGGGCAGAGTAGGAAGCTTTGACAGTAGAGGATGGGGTAACACGGGACTTGCTCTGCCCTGCCTAAAATCGCCTGCTTTCTGCAGAGGTCACTGTCTTATCATTGGGGTTGAAGAAAGATTTCCATGCCAACCAAAGAATAGGAGAGGAGGTGCCATCTTATTCCTCGCCTCTATCACTCATTTCCTTTCTCCTGTACTCAAATCCCATGCACCAACTGAGAAACGTCTCCAAGGGGAGAAGCTGGGATGAGCTGAACCAGATTTTTCCAGTTGAGTAATTCCTCCTCCTCCCTGAAATCTAGGAAGAATCCCTTTACAGGCTTTTTAATTTTTTTGCAGGGACAGGAGCAGGTTGGTATTACAGAGGGAAAGGGGAGGGAGAAGAAAATCTTTGTGTTCTCCTAGTATTGAATTTAAGCACAAATGTTTCAAGGTGCCTTATTCTGCACTGGTCAATTTCTGCAGGTTGGGGGTTAGGACAGGGATGAGCTGTAGTCAACTAACAGAAATTAAAACAAAACAAAACAAAACACCTTCATACAGCAGGTGAAAAGACAAAACTACAGAAATGGCGTTTCCAGTGCTGCATGGAGAACTGGCAGACACAGGCCCTGAATGGGACTGAAAGTGTCTCAACCACCCCAAAAGTGCTTGTGGGTGTCTGGTGACACCAGTTGGCTTGGCAGCCCAGCCCGGAATGGGAGCTCAGCCCAGTGAGGATTATGTGCCATGTTGCTCCCCATTCCCGAAATGTATACCCATGGCATGAGGTATTGCTGTCTAAATAATAATAATAATAATAATAATAATAATAATAATAATAATAAAGCAAGCCCTGAATTAAAACAAAAGAAGTGGAAACAAAGGAGAGAAGTACAGAAATCCTCCCAGTTTGAGTTTGTTGTAAAAGTGAAAATGGATGCTTCCCTCATTTACATATCTTACAGCAGGGGTGGGCAACGTTAGGCCCGCGGGCCATATAAGGCCCGTGGGGCTCCCGCCTAAGGCCCGTGGGGCTCCTGCCCGCAAACCCCACCCCTTCCACGTGATTGGATCCTGCCCGCAAACCCCGCCCCCAGTGCTTGTGATTGGCTCCTGCCTGAAAACTCCGCCCCCCGGTCCGCGGAAATCCCAGAAACCCTACTCCCACCCCCCCTGTCCCGGTTATAAATATCCAAATGGCCCTTGGCAGAAAAAAGGTTCCCCACCCCTATCTTACAGCATTCCTAGCTGTGGTCTCTATAGTACTTAGAGTGCACTCCTACTTAGGACTGTTTATTGAAAATCGTGTTCAATGAGGCTTACACCCTGGAAAGGTGGCAAGTAGAATTGCAGCCTTTTGAAGCAATATCTGGTATTTCATTAGTATTATATTTGGCAAGTTAAAAATAATACAATGGCCCTAAGACTTATCAATAGAATGCAGCCTATTTTTTTTTAACAAATCACTCAAAATTTAATTTTAAAATATAGTCAAATATATAATTTGGAATTATTTAGTTTGTGCCCATTTATCCACAATATCCATAAAGAATAATGGGGAAAAACAACCAGTTATCTGGCAACAAGCCCCAGGGAAACAATGGGACGTTTCTGAGTAAGACATCAATAAGGCTTTACAGTTAAGTACTTGAACTTTAAAGTAGCCCCTACAGCTTCCTTGCAAATTATTGAATAGATTCTGTGTTGCTATTTCTAAACCACTTGTGCATAAATAAAAATTGCAGCCTTAATTATACAACTTTGTAATAATTTCAATACTTCCCCTCTCCTGAAGCCAACTTGCTGAGGCGCAGACAGCCAGTTCAGATCAAAACAGCCAGTTCATGCTGCTGTTGTGAGATTCCATGGGAAATATGGTTGGGTCCGTGACAATTGTAACATCATTCTCAAGATAGTTGAACCATTATCCTTACTGAGGTCAGTTCAGCATTTCTTCCAATATTAGAACTGTAACAAAGAACAGGAGTCTTACTTTGCTGCTCCGCAAATACAGGGGAAACATCCCCTCTCCTGGAGAAAGCATGGCACCTACCAGAGGGGTGTGTGTGTTTGTGTGTGTGTACGCGCGCATGTTGGAAAAATCAAGATGGCAGTCATGACCATGTGATCAATGGTCTCAGCCACCATCTTGATATGTTTTGACTCTCCCTGTGGATGTTCTGGCAGTGAAGAAATGGATGCAACCTGTTATGCAGTGATTTTTTTTAAAAAAAATCTTGCTGTAAATAAAAGAAGGGGGTGAGGGTTGGCTGATGTTTTCTGAAAGATGAAAAAAAGATTTATTTTTAAATCAAACTAAAGAGGCCAACAATGCATGAGACAGCAATAGATATCTCAAATACACAGATTGCAAATACAATATGCAATGAAATTAATACAAGCTTGAGGCCACCAGATCTGGGCTGCAAAACCATTGCTTGCAGTAGTGAGCTAATAACTCGTGTTTCCTTTTCATTAAAGGAATTAAATTGAAGGACGGTATGTAATTAGCAACAATTGTTTATAGATCTGGTCCAAAGGTATTGTCTTTATGGTCCAGTATGTATATGGTCCAGATGTTACATTGAAATGTTACAGCCTCTTTGTGACCAAAGAGTGGGATATAAAAGTTACTTTGAATTAATACATATAATAAACTTAAAACATAATAAACTCAGAAAGCCTAAAGCTTTCAAGGTATTGAAAGGTGCTTATCCCTATGAAGCTTCAATGTGGACAAATTGTGAACAGAATTCTGGCTTAGCGTGCCATCGGAAACAGCTGCTGTGCTTATCCCTCTTTGGAGTGGCACATGTTACATGGAAGCCAATTTATTTTTGCTACTCTGTGTTTTTTGGCTACTCAGTCAATACGGTCATATCTTCCTGGCAAGTGTACCACAGAGCAGGGGTCCCCAACCTTTTTGGCGCCAGGGACCGGTTTCAAAAGACGATTTTTCCGTGGACTGGGGGGGGGCTTTCTGGGATTTCTGCAGACCAGGGGGTGGGGTTTATGGGATTCCTGTGGACCGGGGGGTGGGGTTTGCGGGCGGGAGCCAATCACAAGCACCAGGGGGTGGGGTTTGCAGGTGGGAGCCAATCGCGCGGAAGGGGGTGGGGTTTGCAGGTGGGAGCCCCGCGGCCCAGTTCCTAACAGGCCGCGGCCCACTAGTGGTTGGGGACCACTGCCACAGAGCATACAGTATGTGTTTGCAGGCACATAGTTCTGGCTTTTACCTTTTCTCAGATTTAAGTTTGCAGTGGCTTTAAGTGTATATATTTTTTAAAAAAGTGAAGCCACCTGAGACTGGTGAATGACATTCAAATTATTAATGGGGTGGGAGAAAGCAATTCAGAGATAAGGTTGGTCAAAGAAAAAAAAAAAGTGCTTGGAGAAGATGAGGGCAAGGCCAGAAAGGAACTAGCCATTGGTCCAGTTCTGCTGTCCTCAAAAATAAGACTTCCTACAGGCAGCAAATTATGGGAATTTAGATCCATCACTTTTAGGTCCAACATCCTTCTGGCTGTCAGAGCTGTTCTTTTCTGGCAGTTGGCTTTTCTGCTTTGAAGAACTGTTGTTTCAGGAGCAGAGTGCCCTCTTTACTCTTTCTGACAAGCTGGGCTGCCCACCAAGAATGAAACATGGATTATATTTCCTTATTATTTTTTTCCAGGTTCCATCCAGCAGCTGGTCTGATGGAGAAGATTCAAGCAATTGCTCAGAATGTCTCAGACATTGCAGTGAAGGTGGATCAGATTCTTCGCAATAGTCTCCTAAATGGAAAATGTAAGAACACCCTCAGGTGTGAAAAGAATGGGCTGGAGCTGGAATCTTTGTTTACTATGCAGTACCCTGAATAAACTGAATCTGAGTCTCCCATGCTATAGTGACTCTGTGTAGACCCAGGCTACCTTTTATTTTTTCCCAAACCCTGGGGAGTTATTAAGGTGTAATGTTCTCACATGGAGGAAATCTACCATGTTTTGTGCCACTATGCCAACTTAAGGGGCATGATTCAAAATAGTGGAATCCAAGAAAGAGGAACGTGAGTTCTACAGTCCAGAAGACAATTCTCTATTTGGAAAGCTCTCTAGTCAAAGGTGGGATGGAAAGTGATGGCTTGAAATTGCCTATCAGCAGCACGCAGACCTGGTTACAGTCTTCCCAACTGTGATGAGATGTCTTCTGTTTCTACTAAAGTAGGGTGTTTATGCCTACATCTTTACATATGAATTAGCATGTTCAAATATGAAGATCTGTACCTTTTATAGCCTCTTAGATAAAAGTGCATATAAAATTAAACAAAACGAAACCTAAATTCTAAATATCCACCCAACTGGCTGGGCCATCAGTGAAACTTTCTCCACACAGTGTAATTACATGAGAAGAAAGCATTATGGTCTTTCGCTGAAAGAAACCCTGAGGGCCTCTATTCTTTTCTGGTTGATATAACACACCTCTATCTTCCTCTTGTATCCACACAGAGATTATCAGCCATTCATCTATTCTGCTCATCCTATTTCCTAATGTAGTTCGTAGGTAGTGTCTTTCTGATTGCTGTGATTTATAAGCTATTTGTGCTTTACATTTCACATCATGCTTAAGAGCATGGCCATCACATGGCTATCAGTGTAATGAGAAGTTAACATCTTTCATGTCCAGATTCTGTACAGATCAGAAGCACTAATCCATCTTCTTACATCAGGCAATCTGGACTAGGGATGAATGGGAACATGGGTACAATGAAATTGTTATAGGCATATTTTAATTCTAGACTTGAAAGATGATGATGATGATGATGATGATGATGATAATGATGATGATATCCATTCAATCATGTCTGATTCTCGGTGATTCTATGGACCACCTCTCTTCACATTTTCCGATCTTGTATGGCTTCTTTTAGTTGTTTTATGCTCTGGTTGGTGTCGGTTTTGATGGTGTCTAGCCACTATGTTTTTTGGTGGCCTTGTTTCCTTTTACCACTGACCATTCTGAGCATAACTGCTTTTTCCAGTGAGTTTGATCACATGACATGACCAAAATAAATAAGGTGGAATTTTGTGATTTTGCCCATCAGTGATATGTCTGGTTTTCTATGCTCCAGTACTTGCTTGTTTGTTGCCTTTGCTGACCAAGGAATGCACAGGAGCCTTCTCCAACACCACACCTCGAACGAGTCGATTTTCCTCCTGCCTAGTTTTTTCATGGTCCAACTTTCACAACCATAGGTAGTTATGGGAAACACAATAGTGTGGACTAATCTGCATTTAGTTGCCAGGCTGATGTCCTTGCTTTTCCATACTTGGTTCATACTCATCATTGCAGTGTGACCCAGTGTTATTCGATGCTTTATTTCTGAATCGCATTCACTGCTTTGATCAATCTGTGATCCTAGGGAAGTGAATTCTTACACCCATTCAATCTCTTCACCGTCAATTGTTATTTTGACATTTCTATTCCTCATAGTGGTCATGAGCTTGGTTTTTTTGATGTTCAGGAAGAGGCCAAATTCCTTGCTTTCTTCTTTAATCCTTTTGATCAGATATTTCAGGCCTTCTTTGGTTTCTGAGAGGAGAGTTGTGTCATCAGCATATCAAAGATTGTTATGTTCCTTCCTCCAATCTTTACTCCAATTTTTGATTCTTCAAATTCTAGCTTCCTCATGATCACTTCGGCATACAGGTTGAATAAGAAAGGTTAAAAAATGCAACCTTGCCACACTCCTTTCTCTATCCCGAACCAATCAGTGTCTCCATATGGTGTTTGCACAGTGACTTCCTGATTTGTGTACAGCAACTGCACCAACCTGACCAAATGTTCTGGCACCCCTAGGTCTTCTAGGGCTCACCACAGCTTGTCATGATTGACACAATCAAAGGCTTTCTTGTAATCAATGAAGCAGATGTAGATGTTCTTTTGATATTCTTGAGATTTTTTCATGATCCAGTGTAGATTTGCAATATGGTCACAAGTGCCACGACCCCTTCTGAATCCAGCTTGAACATCTGGTAATTCCCTTTCAATGGTTGGCGCCAGACGTCATTGTATGATCTTAAGGAGAATCTTGCTAGTATGAGGGATGAGGGCAATTGTGTGGTAAATGGAGCAATCCTTAGAGTAACCCTTTCTTGGCAATGGAATGAACACTGATTATTTCCAATCCTGAGGCCAGGTGTTCGTTTCCCAAATTTTCTGGTACAAGATTGTGATGGTTGTGGGTGGTACAGGTCTCAGCAATTCTGCAGGGATGGTATCAACACCCAGGGCCTTGTTGTTTGGCAGTTGGCTCATTGCCCACATGACTTCTTCCTGAAGGATGGCTGGTTCTATTTCTGCTACCTTTTCCTCATCATCCTGAGAAGGCTGGGCCTCTTTGTTGCTGGCATCCAGCTCTTCTGTATATTCTCGCCATCTGTTCTTGACACTTTGTTGGTCAGGCAAGGTGTTGTTTTTGATGATGCTTCTATGAGCAGTAAATGGTGTTCGAATCCTTTTGACTTGCGCAAATGCATTCCTGGTGTGGCCCTTCATGCAGTCCCCTTCTAGCTGCTTGCAACGCTGGTCCCAGTAAACTTCGCTGTCTCTCCTTGCCGCCTTTTGGAAATCCACATTCAATCTCCTTGCTTCCTCCCATTTGCCTGCTGCTTTGGCTCCTTTTCTTTGCTCGGCTATTCTGATGGTTTCATTTCAGAGCCACTTGCGGTTTTTCCCTGGATTCTTGTATGGTATGTGTTCAACTGCTGTTTCAATTATGGTCAATTGAATTTCTTGTCACAGTTCGTCGGGCATCTTCTTAGCAGTGTCCAGCAGTTCAAACCTATTTTTCACCTCAATTACATATTTGGGTGACGTCAAACTTCTTTGGTGGTGCTGTCTTTTTGATGTTGCATAACTTGACTCTGATCTTAGCCAGCAATTCATGATCTGAACCGCAATCGGCACCCGGATATGTCTTGACAGCAAGGATTGAACTGGACCATTGATGGCTGCATAGCAGCATAAGACATAGTCTGATTACGGTGCAGTTTATTTGGTGAGGTCCAAGTGTATATGCGATGCTTGTGCTGTTTGAATCAGGTATTCATGATTCAAAAACAATTTTCATGGCAAAATTGAACCAAATGATCACCTGCATCATTCCTCTCCCCAAGTCCAAAGCTGCCGGTGATGCCTGTTTCTGCTTGGCTGCCAGCTTTTGCGTTGAAACCACCCAGTATGTAAACAATGTCTTTTTTGGGTACTTGCTTCAGAGATTTTTTCAATGCTGGCACAGAGACCCTCTATTTCAAGCTCCATTGCATCAGTTGTTGGGGCATAGGCTTAGACAACTGTGATTTTGAGGGGCTTGGCACAAATACGGATGGTCATAATACAATAATTAACCATTGAGAAGCTTTCGACTGCTTGGGCAAGTTTCTTGCTTGTGATAAATGCCACTCCATTCATTTTCCTGGTGTCATGTCCTGAGTAATAGTGAATTCCTCAGACTGGAAATAGCCGTTGTCTATCCAGTGTAGCTCACTGATGCCAAGGAGGTCGATTTGCAACCTGGCCATCTCCGTTTGATGATACCCAATTTATCCTGGCTCATTCCTCGAACATTCATTGTTGCTATCTGATGTGTCTTTGTGCAACGCAGACCCTTGCTTTCACCAATGACTGCATCAGCAGCTGGGATTTCCGCTGGATTTGCCCAGGCGCTTCATTGATGCCTTGATTTGAAAGATAGGAATGTGCAGATATTAGTGAAAAGAACATTCATAATGGTATCTTCCTTCCACATGGTTTCACTGTAGAAATCACACCACGGACATTTGCACATTCAGTACTGTTTGGCAGCTTTTGTGGGGATGGGGTAAAGAAGAGAAGAACCTTTTAATGTTGGCCTCATTTGACTCAGCTGGGGATGGAAGAGTTACTGTCTGCAAAGCTGTTGATAGGTGGAGTGTCAAGTCTCATGAGCTGTAATTCTCACCATTAGAACTGCCAAGCCAACTCCTAAGTCAGCAGCAGCAACACGTTAGAAGGGAAGGAGGGAGGGAGCCCATCCCCTTGTATATCCTGAGGACACCTTCGTCCTACTTCTTTCTTCAGCATTCCTTGCTGTGTGTATCATCTCCTTTTGGTGGATGAATATGCTAAAAGGCATAATCCTGGGGAAATTATGCCACAGCCATTCCGTTTGTTTCCTACCAAGCCACTAAAGAAAATTATCCCCGACAGAACCATTAAAACACGTGCCTTAAATCCCATGCGGACTAATCAACTTTCTTTCTGTTGTTGTTCCTTCTCCCCATAGCCCATGCCTCTGCTGTTCTCCTCTTCCAGGCCGACTTTCATTCTAAGCCAATCAACAGCATCTAGGTTAGCTGCTCTGCCTTCCTTGTTTTGCCATGTTTTGCCAAACTGGGCAATTGCCATAGAAGTCTTGTCAGGCTTCAATATCAAGCTGTGGGTTGTCAAGCTTGGGACCAGTAGCATTTGGGCCCTCTATCCACAGAACTGTGGCTACTAATTGGTGTTAAAACAAGTGCTATCTACATCCAGGGCAGCCTTTCTGTGGTGTGCTTATTTATTATTTACTTATTATTTATTACTCAGGCTTCTGAACTGCTATAATCCAAAGATGCTGAGTGGTTTACAAGTTCCTGTTACAATAAATTAGAGTAAAAGATAGATAGATAGATAGATAGATAGATAGATAGATAGATAGATAAAATAATCAAAACTAATCACAATCCCACCCAATCCATCAACACCCTCGGGGTAGCATCATCCTTCTACTCCATCCCCAGAAGTCCTCTGAAAGAGAAAGGCCTTAACTATGAGATAGAAACTCAACAGGGAGGGAGCTGACGTTCTGTCTGGGGATTACTGTATGTCCTTTAACATCTTCCTGATAAAATGAATTTTTGCAAGCAGTCTTTACAAAATCCTGCACGTGCAGTGAATAACATCTTGGCAGCTTCTAGAATAATCCAGCCTTCAAGAGAGTAGTGATGTGCTTGTGCCTTGAGGGGAAAAATGTGCTTTCCCACACATTTTAGTTTTCACTGATGTCTGAACAACTTCACTGAACATGTCTGGGCTCCCATATCACACTAAGACATAATGTGGTTTTTGTGTGTGTGCGCGCGCATGCGCTTAGATACAATATATAAATTTAGCCACTGTCGATTAGTATTATGTTTGAACCCATCAACTGAACTTTATTCAATAAACCATGGGTAAAAATTCATGGCTTAGTATCATGTACAGTATAAATCCAGCCAGTCTCTCTTCACATCCTAAAGGAAGTTTTGTGGGTTCTTATTAATAGTGCATTAATATTCACTTATTTAATAATGGATGAGAGGGCTGACCTGGTATGCATTATCAAAACCTAGTTGGGCATGAGGTGAGAGGACGCCCCTCAAAAATGTGCCCACCAGGGTTTCAAGTGTGGCATCAGCCATGATCCTGGGGAAGGGGGAGTGGTGTGGCCATTGCCATCCAAGAGGTTGTGGGGCTTCCAGAGGTGCTGCTTCAGAGATGGCTGGAGGTGAGACTCTATTTGTGAAATTGGGCCTTAGAGATCAGATGAGGATGCTGCAAGGATACCAGCCTCCCTGCCATCTGGCTGCTTCTCTACCTGAGCTGCTTGATGCTGTGGCGAAGTTGGTGGTAGAGTTCCCTAGACTTAAAGCTCTGGGGGACTTCAATTTGCCTTCTTTAGACCAAGAATATGAGCTGGCTGAGGAGTTCATAGCAATCATGGACTTGATTCAGATTATTGATTGGTCATTTCATAGTGTGTGTGTCAGGTCATATAGTCTTTGTCTTGGGGCACTAGCAACATGATCTGGATTTGGGAGATGTAGTCATCAGTCCCTTGTCATGGACAGACCACTCCCTATTAGCCTTGGAGTTCTCTGTGGCTCCCCTTGCTGCATGGAGGGAGGACCAATTTGATTGGTCTACCCCAGGCACATGATGGACCTGGTGGGGTTCCAGAGGGAACTTAGGGTAATCCCTGAAGCTCTGGTGCATGGTTCAACCAAAGCCTTAGTTGCTGCATAAAATGAGTATGCGATGGCAGCCATGGATTGGATCCCACCTGTGTGGCACTCTGGGAGATGAAGTGGCAAGAGATGCCTTGAGCAAGATGAAGAACAAATATGATTGGGCACAGGTAAAGAACCTTTATTAGCAATTATCTTGTGATAAAAGCAGACAAATATGTTTATTTCTGTACTGTTATTGTGTCTGCAGATAGCCAACCAGTGGTCCTGTTTCAGGTGACTCTCCTGTGCAGGGAGGGAACATGACAGTCTCTGCAGAGTTGTTGTAAGGATTACGTTCAGCATCTGTTGGATAATGTCACTCAAATTTGCTCAGAGTTGGACTGTGGCTGTGCTGGTCCCTATGGAATTGGCTGAAGCACAGGCTTGCTCGATTACCTTGGGAGACTTTGAGCCTGTTGGTCTTGAGGAAGTGGATGGGGTCTGTGGGACTTTGAGTCCTGCCACCTGTGTTTTGGTCGATTACTTCCTGGTTGGTTAAGGCCTCTTGGGAGGCTGTCATTGGATTCTGGTTGTGATAAATGCCTCTTTGTGGGAGGAGACAGTGCTGCCTGCTTTGAAGGAAGCCAGCAATGGGTTCCCTCTCCTCAGGAAGCCATTGCTGGAGCCAATGGTTCTGGACAACTTTGATCTGATCTCCAACCTTCCCTATTTGGAAGAGGAAATGGATTTTCTGGACCCTTTTCAGCCTTGGTTCAGCCCAGGTTATAGTACCAAGGCAGCATTGTGGATGACCTCTGACAGTGGGGTTTCTGGCTTGGGGTCTCTCTCCTGGCCCTTCTTGATTTTCAATACTATCAGCAATTATATCCTTTAGGGGGTTGGGAGTGGGAGGTACTGTTCTTCAGTGGTTCTCCTTCCTCCAAAGCTGGTTCCAGTTGCTGTTGGGGAGTTTGGAAGAGGTCCAGTGGCCCCTGAAGAATTGCTGGGTGCAATTCAAGGTGCTGGTTATTGCCTATTAACCACTACATGGCATGAGGCAGGATGCCTGTCTCTAGTGCAGAGCTTTTCAAAGTGCTGCCGCTGGCGACACACCAGCGGCGGCGCGCGCGCGCACGGCGATGGCGCGGGGGGGGGCGTGCGGTGGCGCGCACGCACGGCGACGGTGTGGGGGCGTGCGGCAGCGCGCGCGCACGGCGACGGCATGGGGGGGCGTGCGGCGGCGTGTGCGCGCACGGTGGCAGCGCGGGGGAGGCGCGCGGTGGCGTGGGGGGCGCGCTGCCGCTTCCGGGTGGTGTGGCGACATACCACGCTGTGTGTGGCGACACACTTTTGTGTCGCCACACACAGTTTGGAAAGCTCTGCTCTAATGGTTTTTGCCTGTCTTACCAGATCTCTCAGGGTGGGCATGCCTCAACCCCCCTCTGCAAAACAGTGTAATCTTCTGAGACATAACTGTTGCAGTGCCTGTCCTGTGGAACAACTTCCCTCCTGAAGTTCAGTCAGTCCTGACCTTGTGGGTCTTTTGGAAGGCCTTAAAAACCTGACCCTTCCCTCAGGCTTTAAGGCCAGGAGGTTAATGCAGTCCACTTTGTGGTTTTATCTTAATTGATTGAGATTTTTTACCTGGTGACTTTTGTTTTGTTTCCCCCCACCCCCTCCCCATCTTTTTTATGGGTATGTTCTTCTTTTTATGCTTGTTAGCCACCAAGAGTTATTCAGTGAACATGGGGGGTCATATAAAATAAAAACATAAATAAATAAAATTATCTGTGCTTTGCTTTGTTGTGATTACACCAATACCAGAGAGCTGCTGGCTTAGATGTTGGATACAGCCTACCAGATCTTTCAAACTTGTTTTTTTTAAAACATTACCCAAACACCATCTCTTCCCTTTGACACTTTGCCCCTTCAGAAGGGCAAAGGAAGCATAGAGAATCTTAAGGAAATGAATCCCAATCCAACAGGTCCACTGTCTCCTAAGGCATTGTTTAAACTTCCTTACTGTAATCTCCTTGATAGTAGTGTGACTGCCACTGAAGACATCTGCTGGGAGACTAATGGGCTTCCATGCACAGTTGGTTGGCCGCTATGAGAACAGACTGCTGGACTAGATGGGCCAAGGGTCTGATCCAGCAGGGCACCGCTTATGTTCTTATGTGCTTATCTCGCCCCCCTCCCCTGTGGGGGCAAAGACCTGGGTGGTTCTAAGAGGGTGGCATACTAGAATGTTCCACTTCTTCTGTTAGCTTCTATATTGCCAGGATGAAAATCTGCTGGGCTGCCAAGCCAGAAATGGCTACTTTGGTCTCCCCAAACATTTGTTGTTGTTCAGTCGTTCAGTCGTGTCCGACTCTTCGTGACCTCATGGACCATAGCACGCCAGGCCTTCCTGTCCTCCACTGTCTCTCGGAGTTTACTCAAATTCATGTTCATTACATCAGTGATGCTATCTAGCCATATCATCCTCTGCCGTCCCCTTCTCCTTTTGCCCTCAGTCTTTCCCAGCATCAGGGTCTTTTCCAGTGAGTTCTCTCTTCTCATTAGGTGGCCAAAGTATTTGAGCTTCAGCTTCAGCATCTGTCCTTCCAATGAACAGTCAGGGTTGATTTCCTTTAGGATTGACTGGTTTGACCTCCTTGCAGTCCAAGGGACTCTCAAGAGTCTTCTCCAGCACCACAGCTCGAAAGCATCAATTCTTCGGCGCTCAGCCTTCCTTATGGTCCAACTCTCACAGCCATACATTGCTACTGGAAAAACCATAGCTTTAACTATACGGACCTTTGTCGGCAAGGTGATGTCTCTGCTTTTTAATATGCTGTCTAGGTTTGCCATAGCTTTCCTTCCAAGGAGCAAGCGTCTTTTAATTTCATGGCTGCAGTCACCGTCTGCGGTGATCTTGGAGCCCAAGAAAATAAAATCTGTCACTGCTTCCATTTCTTCCCCTTCTATTTGCCAGGAAGTGATGGGACCAGATGCCATGATCTGGGTTTTTTTAATGTTGAGTTTCAAGCCAGCTTTTGCACTCTCCTCTTTCACCCTCTTCAAGAGGCTCTTTAGTTCCTCTTCACTTTCTGCCATTAGGGTGGTATCGTCTGCATATCTGAGGTTGTTGATATTTTTCCCGGCAATCTTAACTCCGGCTTGTGATTCATCCAGCCCGGCATTTCTCATGATGTACTCTGCATATAAGTTAAATAAGCAGGGTGATAATATACAGCCTTGTCGTACTCCTTTCCCAATTTTGAACCAGTCGGTTGTTCCATGTCCGGTTCTAACTGTTGCTTCTTGACCCACATACAGGTTTCTCAGGAGACAGGTAAGGTGGTCTGGTACTCCCATCTCTTTAAGAATTTGCCAGAGTTTGTTGTGATCCACACAATCAAAGGCTTTAGCGTAGTCAATGAAGCAGAAGTAGATGTTTTTCTGGAACTCTCTTGCTTTTTCCATGATCCAGCGAATGTTGGCAATCTGATCTCTAGTTCCTCTGCCTCTTCGAAACCCAGCTTGCACTTCTGGTAGTTCTCGGTTCACATGCTGCTGAAGCCTAGCTTGTAGGATTTTGAGCATAACCTTGCTGGCATGTGAAATGAGCGCAATTGTACGGTAGTTTGAACATTCTTTGGCATTGCCTTTCTTTGGAATTGGAACGTAAACTGACCTTTTCCAATCCTGTGGCCACTGTTGAGTTTTCCAAATTTGTTGGCATATTGAGTGCAGCACTTTAACAGCATCATCTTTTAGGATTTTAAATAGCTCAGCTGGGATACTGTCTTCTCCGCTAGCTTTGTTGTTAGTAATGCTTCCTAAGGCCCACTTGACTTCACTCTCTAGGATGTCCGGCTCAAGGTCAGTGACCACACCATCGTATTTATCAGGGATATTAAGATCTTTCTTGTATAGTTCTTCTGTGTATTCTTGCCACCTCTTCTTAATCTCTTCTGCTTCTGTTAGGTCCCTGCCTTTTTTGTCCTTTATCATGCCCATCTTTGCACAAAACGTTCCCTTGATATCTCCGATTTTCTTGAAGAGATCTCTAGTCTTCCCCATTCTATTGTTTTCCTCGATTTCTTTGCATTGTTCATTTAAGAAGGCCTTCTTATCTCTCCTTGCTATTCTCTGGAATTCTGCATTCAGTTGTTTATATCTTTCCCTTTCTCCCTTGCCTTTTGCTTCCCTTCTTTCCTCAGCTATTTGTAAAGCCTCATCAGTCAGCCACTTTGCTTTCTTGCATTTCTTTTTCTTTGGGATGGTTTTAGTTGCTGCCTCCTGTACAATGTTACGAACCTCCATCCATAGTTCTTCAGGCACTCTGTCTACCAGATCTAATCCTTTAAATCTATTCCTCACTTCCACTGTATATTCATAAGGGATATGATTTAGGTCATACCTGATTGGTCTAGTGGTTTTCTCTACATTCTTCAATTTAAGCCTAAATTTTGCAATAAGAAGCTCATGATCTGAGCCACAGTCAGCTCCAGGTCTTGTTTTTGCTGATTGTATAGAGCTTCTCCATCTTTGGCTGCAAAGTATATAATCGATCTGATTTCGGTATTGACCATCTGGTGATGTCCATGTGTAGAGTCGTCTCTTGTGTTGTTGGAAAAGAGTGTTTGCTATGACCAGCGTGTTCTCTTGACAAAACTCTATTAGCCTTTGCCCTGCTTCATTTTGTACTCCGAGGCCGAACTTGCCTGTTATTCCGGTTATTTTTTGACTTCCTACCTTAGCATTCCAGTCCCCTATGATGAAAAGGACATCTTTTTTTGGTGTTAGTTCTAGAAGGTGTTGTAGGTCTTCATAGAACCGGTCAACTTCAGCTTCTTTGGCATCAGTGGTTGGGGCATATGCCAAGTATGTATCCCTTGCAATGGGGGAACGTCATCCTGGAAAAGGTTCCCCAGCCTGGGTCTGAGTGGCAATATTTGTAACACTGACCTATTATTAATTATGGTCTTAGTATTCCCTGTTGTGCAACCTGTGCTTCAAGTCTTTATAATTCATCTGAGTGCCTTGCTTTTTTACATCTGAAATTCAACTGCAAAATATTTGCCCTTCCTTCCTTCCTTCCTTCCTTCCTTCCTTCCTTCCTTCCTTCCTTCCTTCCTTCCTTCCTTCCTCTTAACATTTGGTCATTATTTAGCACATAGTTTTCCAAACTGTGTGTCGCGACACTTTAGTGTGTCGCAACACACAGTTTGGTGTGTCGCAACACAACCTGGAAGCGGTGGCGGAGGCGTGCATGGTGGTGGCGCAGCGGCGTACGCGGTGGCAGCGGTGTGCACGGTGGCGGTGCTTCTGCATTTTAGCGGAAAGCACGAGGCTGCCGCCATGCGCCCCCCCGCGCTGCCACCGTGCACGCCCCCGCCCCCGCGCACGCCCCCGCGCCGCCGCCGCTGCCACCATTGGTGTGTCACCAACAGCGGCAGTTTGGAAAGCACTGATTTAGCATATAATAAAGCTTGTCCTTTTCTGGATATCATGTAATATTTTCTGCTGAAGATGTTGGGGTACAATTATAGAAGAAACCGAAATGGATAAATTGTAACTATTACAACTTTTAGTACAACTGATCCCAAAGTGTCTGCTGCCTTAATACTCAGCTGTTTGCTGGTGTAGAGAAAAGTTTCCCTTCTAGTACCAACTCACTGTCTACTTTGGTCCCCCCACTACTGCTATACTACTGCTCCCAAATTAGGGTTTCATTCACACCCTGATAGTTGAACATACTTCTTCCTCTTCTGTTTTTCAAAGAGCCTTTTTATCATCTGGACTTGGAAATGAAGGCTTTGCCTTCCTGAATCAAAGACTTAATCTTTGAAATTGCCAATGGATTTCATTATGATGATTAATGTGGCAGATGCGAGAGCACTTTATGACTGCCTGTCTAACCAAGCTATCATGTGGTGACCCTCAAATATTAAATATTGACAATTTCCCTCAACGTTCTTTGCCCACCAGTGGTTCCAAATGGCTGTGGCTCCCATCTCTCCCCAGACAAGAGAGATGCAAAGAAGCCAATAAACTAGAGCCTGTGGCTGTTTTAATATCAGTTTTTAACATCAGTCTTTAATCTGCAGATAGGATTCTTAATGAAACTGAGTAGCAGTGACCTTATTTAACATTAGGGACATGAATAATTGCATAGGTTTCAGAAAACTGTTCATGAAAACAAATGGAGCACATTATAAATAGTTGATAAAGGCCTCGCTGGCTTTCTCCTATATGAATAATGGATGTGGAGCTTGCTGGGCCAGTGCTGTGTGCTGTAGGGGGACAGGCAGATGTACTCCGGTATGTCTTGTTGCACAACTAGCATCATGGATCCACTTCAATGGGTCACTACGGAAGTGCATGTCCTAGTTGGGACTGATAGCATTCCCTGGAGTCTCCTGACTCCACTCCTTGCTGTTCTCCTGTTTGCTTGCCTTCCACAAAGGGTGTCCATAAGGTTGATGGTCTAGTGGGAAATTATCAAGCTTGGGAAGATTTCTTCTGTGTTTGACTACCAAAATGGAATTGGTTACATTGGACCAAGAAACCTAGCTATTCTGGAGCTTGTTGTGGTCTTTGGTCAGAAACCAAGCAATTGCAATCATGGTGTGATTGTGGCTAGAGCTGAATGACTGTCTGAGTAAGACAAGTATGAGCAAGGTCTCCATTCAGCTGTGTATAGCACATTGGAGCATAGCTCAAAGAAACAGCATTTGTTTACATGTTGTGTTCTCCAGAAGATTTCTGTGCCTGTAGCTATTATTTGTCTCATTGATGGACTGGAAGTTAATTGATTGCTAGCATAATTTTCTGCTGTCATTTGCACATGTCTATATGTTGAAGGGTTTTTAAAGATGCTGTTAGAAATGTAGGGTCCAGTAGGCACAGTCTCCAAGGATGGCCAATTGCTAGAAATGAAATTTGGGCCAACCATTAATTTGCTGTGTTGTTTAAGAAGCTGAATAAAGAGAAGCTATGAGACTCACTACATCAGGGCTTTCCAAAGTTTTCCCGCGGCGACACACCAACCGCCATTGGTGTGTCGCCGCGGGAAAACCCGGAAGTGCCGCCGTTGCGGCAGCGCGCAAAAACCCGGAAGCACTGCTGCCGCTTTCGGGGTTTTGCGCGCCGCCATTGGTGTGTCGCCGCGGGAAAACCCGGAAGCGCTGATGATGATCCTATCTGCAGATTAAAGACTGATGATGATGATCAGCGCTTCCGGGTTGTGTGGCGACACACCAGACTGTGTGTGGCGACACACTTTTGTGTCATGACACACAGTTTGGAAAGCTCTGCACTACATCTCCATTTAGGCTTCACTGGAGTTAAAATGATAGCACAGATTTTTTTTTTAAGAAAAGTTCTTTCTACTGTCCTCTTAAACTTCATGCAAGTTCTGGACAATGAAAGGAAGCAGGTTTTTAAAGATTCAGGGAATTGCACAGTTCAAGGCGGAACATGTCATGTGAGTCACAGTGATTTCTGTATTGTGAATTAAGTTCTTCCCATTAAGCGTAGAGTTACCTGGATGGAGAGAATATTATACATGTGGTCTCTCTACTTAAACTTTGTTATGAGGCCTGAACCAAATCTTATCTAATAAAAACAAAGGTTTAACAGCTTCAGTATTCTTTAGCCCTAAACTCTGTCATAAAGAGATGGTGCAGATGCTACACAAATTTCTGAACTTATAAAAGCCAGAAAGCTGGGATTGGGAGATGAGAGAGAGAGAGAGAGAGAGAGAGAGAGAGAGAGAGAGAGAGAGAGAGAGAGAGGGAGAGAGAGAGAGAGAGATGTAGATAATAAAAGGAAAAGAAAGAAACATAGAAATTACAAAAACAGATATTACATGGAAAAATTTCCAAAGTAGTGTAAGATATAATTTGAAGAAAATTCAAACTATCCCATTAGAAGAAGCATCTCACTTTTACCCTTATGTATCAACTTGGTTTAAAACAAATACAGAGAGAGTTGCATGATGATTTAACACTTTGTCACATTCAAAATTGTTATATTTAACATTAAATATTTAATATTTAATGCCAAATTTTAGATTAGCTATCTATATAGATAAAATAAACAATCATAATTAAAGAGTTTAAAACCTTTATTTTAAGAGAACCCAAACCCTGAATGTGGCAACAAGCCATGAACAGGATTGTACTCCATAAATGGTTTCGAGATTAAATTAAAACTAATGTTAGACTTTTTTTTTCATGTATGAAGTTATTTTGGAGATTGCTGCATGCTCCCATAGTTTCACCTGACGTTTCTCTAATGAAGGAATTAGAAGTGGTTTCCAGTAAAAAGCATAAAGTATCCCAGCAGTTTAGCATATATAACAGAAAAATAACTAGTAGAAAAGGAAACTCAACACGTAAGACTCGTTGCATCCTATAGTAAATCATCTTCCAGATCAGTTGAGTTTTATGACATGGCCACCAGATGGGATTGGAGTTTTTGGATAAACTATGATTATTTGGTTAAAATATGGGAAAAACCAGAGATTGGGAACCATCTACTTCACTCTTGAAAAAAAGGGCTCTTCATAATGAAGCATACAGTATATTAACAAGAAAAATCAAGGCTCCTAACAATAGGGAGAAAATCATACCTAAAAGAATAGTCTTGTGCTATTCTGAGTGCAGAGACTGGAGCTGAAATTTATATATGTGTGTGTATTTCTGTACATTTTTTAAATTGGAAAATTGCGTAGTAATATTTGGAGAAGACCAAATCAATCAATCAATCAATCCACTATCCATATGAATTCAAGAAATTTGAATTTGGTTTGCTTACATTAAAATGCAAACTAAACATATTTTGCTTCCCTTCCTACTTCTTCTTCCCCTTGGTAAATAATCTATGTTGGATGTGGGGGAACACAAGCTGTTTCAAAGGTTAGTGTGGTTTGGTTGTTTCAATAATGTGAAATAGTCTTAGGAAACCACAGATTATACCATCTTCCAAGTTTGGAACTAACCCACCTCCCTCTTTCCTACAGCCGTAGAAGGCCAACGGGATCAGTGTGAAGTGCCCAGAGATCCCAGGTACCCCGACTGCTCTGGAAAAGTGGAGGTGAGTATGCAAGATTTAAAATCATATTCCAATTGGGATCAATGAGAAGATCCACTTTCTTATTGAATGACAATTAAAAACAACAACGAAAACCGTTTGAGGGGGAGGTAACCCTTTTCTAGCAAGCAAAATAGCAATCAACCAATCTCATCGACTCTCAAGCTGTTTCCCTCGAGTTAGAAGCAAAGCTGTGAAGTGTAAAGGATGGTTAGGTAACATATAGCTCCTCTTGCTGTATTGAAATACAAGGGTACTGCATCCTAAAGTCTAGAAATTAAACTAGTGACAAGGAGATAATCCTGGTCAGGGCTATAATTAAACTGTATGAGATTAATAGGAGTCAGAGGTCCAACTCAGGTTTGTCTCTCTGTTTATTTACTCAGTTATTTGTAGATTTAACCTTGTACACTCCTTCCTTGCTTTCCCCCTTTCTGCCTCCCTTCTCAGCATCCCATGGTTGAAAACTTCCTGGGTTTAATTAAATATGGTTTCCCATGATATTAGAACTATGAAACTGTGATTGCCAGATCTCAGACTGAAACCATGGTTCTGAGGTCAGTTTAAGATGCAGGCTTCTTTTAATCAAAGTAACTATAGTTTCCTGATTTATACTTAACAGAAAATTGTGGCCAATAAATTCAGGATTTCAATTATGGTGTACAAAGAAAGGGTAGAAGTGACAGAGCAAAAATAGGACATGTGTGGTACAAGTCTTCAGCATTTTTCTGCTCGGTATATAAAATCAACCAGATCATATGAAAACGCACCTTAGAATAGTGTACTGATGTGATATGCATGGTCGTGTATAATAAAAGGTAAAGGTTCCCCCCGCACATTTGTGCAGTTGTGTCCGACTCTAGGGGCCAGTGCTCATCTCTGTTTGTTAGCCGAAGAGCCAGCATTGTCCGAAGACGCTTCCACGGTCATGTGGTCGGCATGACGCATGTGGAATGCTGTTACCTACCCACCAAAGTGGTACCTATTCATCTACTTGCATTTGCACGCTTTCGAATTGCTAGGTTGGCAAGAGCTGGGACGAGTACGGGAGCTCACTCTGTCATATATTCCGTGTATAATACCCACAAATAATTATCCTATCAAAGAACTGTGGTCCACTCCAACTAAGTATATATTGTTTTATTTATCTGGCATATGCTTGAGCCAGGATAGAGCCAGTAGACTCCTTGTACTATCTCAATATTTCTGAGATATTCTTGGGTAAGTGAAAGATGCTTATGTCTATGAAGGTTCTCAGTCATCCAGGTGGAATTGTCTGTAGCTTGAATCATGTCAACTGGATTTCTATTTTCTTAGTAGAAACGTTTCACTCCTTATCCAAGGAGCTTCTTCAGACTGAAGAAGCTCCTTGGATAAGGAGCGAAACGTTTCTACTAAGAAAATAGAAATCCAGTTGACATGATTCAAGCTACTGAAAGATGCTTAGTTTTGTGAGATGACAAAGTAAAACCTTTAAAAATGATGTATGACCAGGAAGCTTCCAATTCAATACATTTCAGCTGCAACTGGTGCTGCCTCCCCAGAGTTATTTTGCTACCTGAGTTACTGTAGTTGCCCAGCTCTTCCCACTCAAGATTCCCCCTTTATTGTCACCTTTTATCACCTTTAATCACTCCTGAAGTCTTCCTTTGGCTAAATAAAGATGGTAAGTATGGTAGGAAACAGGCATGTTATTTGTAAATTAAAAAGCTGAATAAAGAATTGGAATCTGGAAGATGCTCCCTACATGAGGAAAGGAGTGGAGAGCTGATTTTTATCCTATTCATGCAAATCTGGGGTGGTTTTTCAGAGAGCAGATGGTGCTATGAGAGTTATGAACAACTGTTGCCATTTCACTACCTTCCCCAGCACCAGAATAACTCAATGGAGCACAACTCTGGATCCCATCCAACCATCCTATTTTATATATATTTTTCTAATGCTGCAAAATCATAGGACCTTCACTACTACTGAGTCCTACTGCTCTACATCACCTATCCTTGAGTTGGCAGAAAACTATACTGGCATGAAATTGGCTGTCCCCATTGCTGATCCCTATTCTGACTCAGCTGCCTGTTTCAAGTTACTGTAATCCTCTGACTTCCCTTCAAAGTAACAGATTTTGCACACCTTCAGGCTGCTTTTGGGTGATACCAGGATAAGGGAAGAAAACACTGATAAAAGCTAAGGCTGTCTCACTCATGGGCTTATCCACACTGCATGCTTACTGTGGTGGGGAGATGCCCCACTTACCATTTGCTGAATATTCCTCAGCAGAGCTTCCATCTTGTAGGCAGCTCACTGCAGAGGCAGGCTGAAGCTGGTCCCAGGTATGTCCAGCATGAAATGTTTTCCCTGGGAAAACAGAAAAAGTCTGGCTATCTGGACAATCCATGGCACATGGAAGAGGAAGCTTGAGGTGTTGCTGATGGGGGACAGCTACTGTATCTGCTTGGCTACAATAGCCCTGGAAGATCTGCTGTGGGACCACCACCTTCATCTGGTTCCTGGGCTTGAGGCCTGTTCTGCAGTGTTGATTTGGCTACAAGGGAGAATGGAAACTGGCTTCTGCAGCCATGTCCTTTCTCAAATTTTCCCTAGAATTCTCTTCACTTGGGCTAAATTATCATTTGTGAGATAAACAGTCAACAGAGTACAACACCCCCACCAACACAGGCAGGACAAGCCAGGGTATATAAACAGACAGCAAGTTCCACTCCCTTTTCGCACTGAAGATGTTGCCTAGTCTGGCAATGAAACGTCTGAAAGAAAACAACAAGGCTCAGAGAGCACCATGGACTCCACAGTCAACTGACTCACTGGCTGCTGGCTTTTGATTGTTTAGGGCTGTGTTCTCAGCCATTCTTTGCTCAGCCACTGCAGACCCTTTCAGAGTTTGTACCATTCCTAAAGGACCCACAGATTTCTAGTTTGTTGTTATTAAGTTCTTTTGTTTTACTATTTTTTAAATTCTATCTATCCTCTGATCTATTAACATAGGGCAAGGTTTAAATATTTTAATTCCATATATTACATAGACCTTAGACCAGGGCTTTCCAAAGTGCCACCGCTGGCGACACACCGAGCGGCGGTGGTGGTGGCGACACGCGCGCGCGCACGGCGACGGCGCGGGGGGGGCGCGCGGGTGTGTGTGCGGCGGCGCGCGCGCGCACGGCGGCGACACGGGAGGGGCGTGCGGCGGTGCGGGGGGCGTGCGGCGGCGCGCGCGTGCATGGCGGCCGCCGTGCGCACGCGCGCTGCCGCTTCCGGGTGGTGTGGCGACACTTTTGTGTCGCGACACACAGTTTGGAAAGCTCTGCCTTAGACTATACAAAAATTCTTGGACTTCATGATTAGGTTATAAATGCTTGTGTTGGTGATGATTAAATCACTACATTTTCCCCTCTAAACCCTGGAAGCATAGCACCTCTGCCTAGTTGGTAAAGTTGGCACCAGGCATGTACTTTGGACCTAGTGGAACATCACTAGTGGTAGTGGGGAAGAAGGATGGGGAGGGGCGGGGCAGCCTTTTTGGATTTAGGGCTTCATGCAAACTGGTTTGGGAGTTGTACATGAATACTCATGGACACATACATTCACATTCACACAGACAAGTCACACAGAGAGAGAGATGCATATTTACCCACACCAATTTAACCGTAGTCACCGGGCTACTGAGAAATTGGGAAAGGTGGCAATAGCTGCTGTATCACTAACTTGGAGGGTTAGGGAAGTCATACAGTAGGCACCCAACCAGAGCTGCTCGAGGTCCAGAGCTATGGATTCACAACTCTAGCCTAGGCTTTATGGCCACAAATCCATTCCCCTGTTATTTATAAATAAAGACCCTTAGGATGAAAGTTCATTGGACACTCCCTTAAACTTTAAATGGATGGCACCACAAATATCTTATTCCTGTTTTATCATTCTAAATGTTTTGCCTTTATTATGCATTGTTGTTATAGTGGTGTATTGAATAATTATCAAGCATTTGGGGATAGTTTACTCCAGAAGGCAATCTAAAATCTAGGTATTCTTACCATTACTGGGTCAGACTTCCCTATCCAGCCCATATTTTTTGATGCAGCTGCATATTTGGCAATCCTGCGGGGGGCTGTGGCAGTGCCAGGTTATCAGTGTCTTGGTGTTTTTTTTCTGAGCAGGCAAAAATTGTGCAGTGGAAAGTATGTTCCAATTCTGATTTCCTATCTGTGGATTTCATGCTGACCTTCCATCCCTGACCCTAACGTTAAACCCAGACTTCTGCTTTCCCTGCCTGCTAGAAAGGCAGAAAGTGACACTCACTAATTGCCAAGACTCCAGGAAATGCAATAACTATTAACTATTGCAGTTAATTTACTCTCTTTTGCTCCCACCCAAAGACTGCTGAAATCGTTTGTCATTTGCTATGAGTGTGGACGTGTCATACATTTCAGCTCAGCCATAATAGAAACCATACTGTTGAAGATGCTAGAAAGGGGTTTCAAATTCCATTAGGGTCCAATAACTTGAAGAACCATTTGTTTATTTATTTAAAAATTGCATCTTATAATAAAACTGACACTGGTAATGCAAAACAATAGATTATTTATTTATTTATTTATTTATTCATTCATTCATTCATTCATTCATTCATTCATTCATTCATTCAACTTTTATCACCACGCCAACTCCCCCAAAGGGGACTCTGGGCAGTTTACAAACACAGAATTAAAATTATACTATAAAAGATAAAAATACAATATATACTCAATTATTATTATAAGTTAAATAGAAAATCCAAGAGGGCAGATCATGATGTTTAAAAGGGCTCTATGGCACCAGCCATCCCCATGAAGAACTATCCCTATTCCCATCCCATGCAAGGCGGCAAAACCAGGTCTTTAAGTTCTTCCGGAAGGAGAGGAGCGATGGGGCCTGCCTCACCTCCGGGGGCAAAATGTTCCAGAGGGCAGGCGCCACTGCCGAGAAGGCCCGCCTTCTGGCCCCCTTCAAACGGAACTCCCTTACCGACGGGGTCTGAAGCATGCCCTCTCTACATAATCGAGTGGGACGGTTTGAAGTTATGGGGGTGAGGCGGTCCCTCAGATTATTCTGTTGCAACTATATAGGACAACATTTGAAATGTACTGAACGTGACATTTCTTCCTCCTCCTCCTCCTTCATTTGATAACGCAACCCCCCAAAGGTTACCACCTAAAAGAACTCCATCCTTCCCCTGATAAATGCACTGTTGAAATAGGAGACTATATTACACTTCATATTCAAAAGGATCAAGTAGTGAAGCAGGCTAGCTGAATGAAAAGCAGAGCAAATGTTCATTTGAGAGTGGGAGAGTGAAGATGGATGTTTCTTGCTCTCAAGTCATAGCAGCCAGGTTGCCCTGCCTTTCATGATTAATGCATGGATGTTGCTTTTACAGCAGTGTTAATTATTCACACATAAGCAATGCAAAAAGAGCACCAACATGGATTTATTGTTTTGCTTATTTTTAATCTAGAGTGTCATCTCTGGCCTGCGGAGTTTCAGGTACCTTATGTTTTGTTTTTAACAAAGTACAGAACCTTGGCTGGATTACAGCACAAGAAGTGGATGTCTGTAGCTTGAATCATGTCAACTGGATTTCTATTTTCTCAGTGGAAACGTTTCGCTCCTTATCCAAGGAGCTTCTTCAGTCTGAGCAAAGTTAGTAAGGGAATCCTAAATATCATCTAAAGGAGGATCGTTAAGATAAAAGGACGATAAAGGATGATAAGGATGATAAAAGGACTTAAAATAACATCTCAATATAACCATGACCTAGTCCCAGGTGTAAGGTCACACAGCTACCTAGAAACATATTTAGGATTCCCTTACTAACTTTGCTCAGACTGAAGAAGCTCCTTGGATAAGGAGCGAAACGTTTCCACTGAGAAAATAGAAATCCAGTTGACATGATTCAAGCTACAGACAATTCCACCTGGATGACTGAGAACCTTCATAGACAGCTGGGTGACCTTGGGCCAGTCACTCTCTCTCAGCCCTAGGAAGCAGACAAGGGGAAACCACTTCTGAAAAACCTTGCCAAGAAAACTGCAGGGATTTGTCCAGGCAGTTGCCAGGAGTCAACACTGGCTAGACAGCACACACATAAGTTAAAACTAGTTATCTCCTCCTCCACTGAACCTCAGCTATTAGGCTACTGATGCAGCTACTTGACAATATAAATTTACTGATAGATTAACGAGACACAACCTTTGCATTGCTCAGATTTTCCCAGTTATGTAGCATTCATTTTTGCTGTCTTTGTTCATGCCTGGGTTAAATTTTAAGTGTGATTTAATTGTTGGTGGCAGTAATTCGATCTCCTGTCTGGATGATTGGTGTGTTTTACATATTGGGAATGGAGGGCTGTCTCTTGAGTGGATTCATTTATGTAGTTAAGTTTGGAAGAGGTTGGCACCAGCAATTATGGAGGATGATGGATCTACACAGAGGAGCCTATGCTTATTGCTTTGTATGCAAAATCACTTTTTGAGGGCCCTGCTAAATTTTTGCTTCCTTAGCACAGGGATGCCAGCTCTACCTTGCTGGGCAATAGAATATTACTGCTAGCAAAGATCTTTCACCTAGTTGTTTTTGAAGCTTACTAGCCGACATGCTTTTTTTTCCCTGGTGAAATTAATCCAAACTTTTATAAAGTTGATTATTTTTTCTCTGCTAGTACTGAAAAGGCAAGATAAGGTTTGTGAACAGTGAATTGATATAGTTACCCTGAGCTCCATGGCAGCATCTCCTCTGCATTTAGGTAAGAACATAACACTAGCAGATACATATCAGAATGTAATCTGTTTTGAACATAGTTTGCTTTCACAGGGTATATTGAATAAAATTTGCTCCTGTAACAGAACATGCTGAAGGTTTCTTCTTGTGCTGCATTCTTCTCACTCTTTTTCCTCCTTCACAAGACTTGTGCTTGTTGCACAACTTTCTTTGTATTACCGTTAAAGCAATACTTTGCTTATAGTAACACATCGTTGGCCACAGAGATCAAAGACCAGCTGAAGAACAACGTTTGAAATGTTTGCTTTTTTCCCCAGTGTCATTCTAAGTCTTACACTATTGTATGGTCTTTTCATACAATTTTTTTTTTTAAATCCGTTCAATCGTGTCCGATTCTTGGAGACTGCCTGGACCAGTCCCTGCAGTTTTCTTGGCAAGGTCTTTCAGAAGTGGTTTGCCATGGCCTCCTTCTTAGGGCTCAAAGAGAGTGACTGGCCCAAGGTCACCCATCTGGCTTTGTGCCTAAGGTGGGACTCGAACTCACGGTCTCCCGGTTTCTAGCCTGCTGCCTGAACCACTACTCCAGACTGGGTCTCTTTCCTACCATGCACACCACTAAAAAGATCTCTCGACTGTTACGCATGCACACAGAAAACCAAACCCAGCTGATGGACAACCCCTTTGCCTTGCAGTGGATGAGGGCTCGGTGGACGTCGGACCCTTGCTATGCATTCTTTGGTGTGGACGGCACAGAATGCTCGTTCCTCATCTACCTCAGTGAAGTGGAGTGGTTTTGCCCAGTGCTGCCTTGGCGAAATCAGTCAGCAGCTGCCCCTTCTTCCACGCCCTCACCCAGGATACAGGTAAGACTTGCTGCTCTTGGATTGTCTCAGGGCTATGACCTATTTATCAAAATGGTTTTCTTATGAAACTAGCCTAAATATTCTCAGATGATAGCAATGGACCATGGGCAGCCATCCAGAGAAAAACATGTGTCAAAACATCTGCTTGCAAAAACCTGCAGCTCCAGGAAGATTCCTATTTTCGGATGAGTATGGGAGGAGCAGGAAAAGACTCTGTACTGTCTACAACTGATTAAAGGATGGCCACACATCCCACTCAATCTCTATTCTCCATTAAGTATACATTAGTGAAATCAGAGCACACCATCCATTAGACTACTATGGGATCAGGTGCAACAGGGACATTTTTCCTCCCAATTGTATTTCTCCTGATGTCATGGTAGAGTGGTGCTAATACTGGCTCATCACTCCTCTTGGCAGAATGCCTGAGTGAGGGAGATGCTGGCTACAATTTCATCAAGTAGCAACTGAGGTTGCTGAGAATTAGTCCCTCTACATCTGCCTGAAAATGTGATGGGCAAGAATGGGAAAATTGAAACAGAGGGAAAGCTATTCTTAGCTTTTCAGGTGACCTGAAGTGAGATTTTGGAAATAAGCTGAACAAACAATATCCTAAAAATGGGTGGAAAAAATGGTACCTCCCTAGAAATAGTGTATAAACCCAATACACCCACCCTAAAATTCCCTTGTAACCATCTGCCCATGATACGCCACAATGTGAACCTTAATTTTAACTCTCCTTTCCTATAGCCCTTAGCATCTTTCAATTGGAGGTCAGCCTTTATTAAAGGCACTATGGACTTTGAAGAAGCACGAGTACAGGGCGAAAGGGGAAAAAGAGCTAAAAGGAAGGCACGTCAAGCAAACCCTCATCATGACTGTCTCCCACCCGGAAACCTATGCCCTCATTGTGGGAGGTTGTGCGGATCCAGAATTGGCCTTTACAGCCACTTACGGATCCACTGTTAAAATTTTACCCTTGGAAGACAATCTTACTTGGCTACGAGTGATCGCCAATGAGCATCTTTCCAAATTCAGTGTAAGAATAGTTAAGATCCTTTGTATGTTATCTCCAGTCTCATGAAGTTTGATGGAATTTAGCAAATGAAAAACTGTATTCTTGATCAGCGTAGATATAAAAGCCAGCTGATGATGTACACGTTACATGAATAGTGGGAAATGCTTGAATTTGCATCTTGATGCATACAAAAGGTAAAATTAATTTTCAGTCAAATGGTTCCTGGTGACTATATGGACACATCTTTACTGTTTTCCTGATAACAGTTTGGAAGTAGTTTGTCATCTAGGATGTTTTTAGACTTACCAGCCTACCTTATGCCCCTGGAATTCCCTGGTGGTCTTACATTATCTACTGTAAGCAGTCACACTTTGGGGTCATGAATTCAACTGGTGGGTGTTCCTAAGGTAGTAGACAAAATGAAGCCACTGAGAAACATCAGGGTAATGGTTGCATGGTCTAAGGTCTATAGAACTATAAAATACATGTTATGGGGGTGGGGAACCCAACCGTAATGGGAAAACTCCATCAAATACTGTATGCTGTACAATTGTCAGTGGGCACAGGTTGTGAGAAAGCGAATCAGTATCCTAGAGAAGGACGTGGCTGGCTGGAAACCTGAACAGGGGCATTCCACATCGCAACAACTTGTTGTAGTTTGTACTTTTATCACTTAACTGTACCAATAGCCTGTACCTGACAGTTAACTTTCAAGATAACCCTCAGCATGCTATCTTAAGCTCACCATATTGTCCTAAACCATTCCAGGAGTATCTTTAATCTTGGCCAAAGAGGCAATGGAAAGAAGAAGAGCATATGCCCAAGTGATAGGTCTTTATGAAGATATTGCATGAAGATCAAGCCTTGCATCAATAGCTATTGTTTTTTGTTCTCCTAGGCAGCTTTTCAGAGAGACCTCTCCTATCTTCTGGAGCTAATTGGCAGTGGCAAGGAGTCCTTGATCTTCATGAAGAAACGGATCCGTCATTTGGCCACACAGTGGCTGAGGGCCTCACATAAACTGGAACAGAAGCTGCAGGGCAAACACAGCGATCAGAAGCAGGTACAAAATTTAATTAGTTGCTTGGCCATTGTGTGTGGCGTTATAAGTGTAAGGCACAGAGATTCAATTGTGCTATGCTCTGTAATTAATTTTTTGCCTTCCTAAAGTCCTATCACTTTTACACCTATTCCCCCCACTTTTTAATTTTTTTTTTAGATTTTGATCCACATTGGCTTCTTGACAGAAGAATCAGGAGATGTTTTCAGCCCTCGCGTATTAAAAGGGGGTCCACTGGGGGAGATGGTCCAATGGGCAGATATATTAGCTGTCCTTTTCATCCTGGGCCATAGTTTGAAGATCACTGTCTCTTTGAAAGAACTTCAGAGGTGGGTTTTCTCCCATTATCTAAGCATGGCATTTATGGCACAACAATCTTGTTAATAAGCATGGAAGGCTTATTTTTAAAAAATTCCCATCCTGTGGTAGTAGTCTGAAAGTAACTTAAAACTGAAGGGCTTTCTTCTTCATTATATTGGACTGAATGCCTTGCTCTCACAGATTTAGATTCCTCATATTATGGAAGGCACCGAAGACCTACCAGTCCAAATTTAGAGAAGAATTATCTGATACAGTAACAGAATGTTCGGTCTAGTGGTTAAGGTGCTGGGCTAGAAACCAGGAGTCTGTGAGTTCTAGTCCCACCTTAGGCATTAAAGCCGGCTGGGTGACCTTGGGCCAGTCCCTCTCTCTCAGCCCTAGGAAGGAGCCAATGGCAAACCAGGAGACTGAGAGTTCTAGTCCCGCCTTAGGCATGAAAGCTGGCTGGGTGACCTTGGGCCAGTCTCTCACTCTCAGCCCAACTCACCTCACAGGGTTGCTGTTGTGGGGAAAATAGGAGGAGGAAGGAGTATTAGGTATGTTTGCCGCCTTGAGTTATTTATTAAAAATATAATAAAGGCGGAATAAAAATTAAATAAATAAATAAATAAATAAATAAATAAATAAATAAATAAATAAATAAATATTGGGGGAAAAATCATCCAGGTATTTTATGGCTAGTGCCATCTAGTGACTAACCTGTATAATGACATTATCCATAACTCTCTTGGATGCCCTTTTCTTTCTCTTCTGTAAAGAGAGACAGAAAATTATTTAATGTTGAAAACTGACAGAATGGTGTTCATATGTTTATGTGATCAACAAGTACAAGATCTCCCTGTGATGTATATAAGGCCCCAAATACTGCTGCGTTTCTCAGAGCATGGTAATGGTAAACATTAGTTGCATCTCAAAGCATGATGGGTATCTTCATGTCATCCGCCTTCTTATAACCAAAGCTATTGCCAATTTTAGCCTGCTTTAATTTCACAGAAAAAAGGGTGATTTTAATACCCTAAAATATTCCCTAAAGCAAATCTTTGCTATGAAAAAAAATATCCTTGCCTTTTCCATGCATGTGCTACTGTATGTAGCTGCTACTCCTTCTTCACTCCTCCCCCCTCCTTAGATAGGGGACCTCATCCTCTTCCATAGAATGAGCCCAGCTAATCAAGGCTCCTGCGGTGAAAGTGATGATTTAACAATGCTGCATAACTGCTGAGGGTAAACAAAGCTGGCTTAGCATGAAAAAGCAATGTTTCCTGGGACTGAAGCTTACTTAGGGTGATGCTTTTTTAAACAGGCGAGCCCCCCCAACCCCTTGCCATCTTTTTAATGCTGAACGTTTGTTAAAAATCCTCTCTCCTCCCAGCAAAGTGACTCCAGACTAAATTAAGCAAGGAAAAGTAATCTTCTTAAATAATGCAGGATTTCTCTGATGCCGGTAAGAAAAGGAAGAGCAAACAGGATCAGGGCAGGATTGGGCTGATTAGTATTTAACAGTTGTCGATGAAGGTTCTCAGTCATCCAGGTGGAATTGTCTGTAGCTTGAATCATGTCAACTGGATTTCTATTTTCTCAGTGGAAACGTTTCGCTTCTTGGATAAGGAGCGAAACGTTTCCACAGAGAAAATAGAAATCCAGTTGACATGATTCAAGCTACAGATATTTAACAGTTGCTGATTCAGTCTGAATAGTGCGCTCCCTGATCATCCCTAGCTTTTTGCTGTTCTAAACAAAATAAATCAAAGTGCCAGAGTAAATGTTGCAGGAAATGAAATTCAGTATTACAAGAAGGAAAGCCCCAAACCAAGGTCCCCAGCCCTGCTTGTAATATTTGGTACGGCTACCCCCATCTTCTTACATCATTCTGCCCTCTGCTTTCCAGGTTTTGCCAGTAGATACGCACCAAACTTATGTCTCAAGCACATGGGAGTGGTTGCGCAGTGCAATGGGGGAGTCTTTCTCCTGACACACCACAAAGACGCCTCAGTGCCTTTTAGCTGTTGGGTGCTGAGCCCTGTTTTAAGGCCAGTTCTCTGAGCCAGTGATTAGCTTGGGGACTTGGTGGGTACAAGGGAAAAGGCTGGTTTGAAAGATCTGGGCTCTTCTGATGCCCAGAAAAGAATGGCCCTGCAGAAGAGGGCCCAGGGCCAGAGGAGACCAGTCTAAAATGGCCAGTGAAAGCTGGACCAGTCCCACTGTCTAGGGGTCACCTGACTGTATCACTGAATGGATGGTCACTGGAGTCTGTGAGATTGAATCCATGGGCAAAAAGTGTATCAGGTTAAGAGGAGGAGATCTACATCAGAACATTCAAGGGTAAGTAGGAGGAGACTTTGAGATTCACCGTGACTTTCAGAGGCTGATGTGATGGAAGCTTAGATCTCTTCCTGAATCACAGCCAGTTTCTATGTAATCAGCAGGGGACCTCCCTCCCATTCAGCAGCCATTTTCCCACTTGAACTAAAAATTATCTTCCCATCATATCCCTGCCAGTACGTTCTTCTGTCACAAGTGGCTTCCTATAAGCGGAGCCATTCAAAAGTTTAATTTCTTCTGCTCCTCTCCTCACTTACTGTAGCATGCTTTGGTTCTGCAGCGGCACAAGCCAAGGGAAGCAGGGTTTTTTTTGTACAATTTAAAGGGCAGAAAAAGTGTTCCATGTAACGAAGCTGGTAATCTATTTAAAATAAACAGACAAATCACACTTATTGCATTGCTTTTTAGCACCTTGTAGAATTTTCCTTCCATACCTGTTTTGCAGGCTGCATATTCCATGCAGAACAGTTAGACAGAGATGACCTGGTGATGTAGCTATTAGGACCTCAGGAGGAAAGATGACTCAGACACCCCAAGAGCACTTAAGAGTGTGAAGTTGTTAATTAGCACCAGTGAGTCTTGAGACAGGAACAAGAACTGAGGCAGCCTGTGGAAGGGAAGTTTCAGATGATGTTCCAGGATTGTGGTGATGAGATGCTATAGTGTCCTGTAGTTCAATTAAATTTATTTATTTATTTGTTCAACTTATATCACTGCCCTTCTCACATATGTGACTCTGGGTGGCTTACAGAGTTAAAAACACAAAAAAAAACAGTGAAAAATTATCGAAATCATAACAACAAAAGACCATTAAAACAATAAAAACTATGTAAAAAGTTAAAAACATAATCTGTAGGAAAGCAGAGTGTCTCTAACAGTACGGCCATTTTTCAGGCTCCACGACACCAGTACCAGATCCCCAGGCAAGATGGCAAGGCCATGTCTTCAGGCCCCTCTGGAATGCCAGTAAGGTCAGGGCCAGGCTGACCTCCGAAGGAAGGATGTTCCAAAGGGCAGGGGCTGTGGCAGAAAAGGCCCTCCTCCTGGGTCCCATCAGATGACATTCCTTAGTGGATGGGACCCGTAACATGTCCCTTCAGCCAGACCTGTTGGGACTAGTAGATGGGGCTGGGAAAAGGCATATTGGGTAATTGCTTTATATTTTCCAACCCATACCCAGCTAGTGAATCTTGCCTGGCAATATAAAGCCTATCCCTGCCCCCTCATCCCTCATCAGCGTGAATGGAAAGAGGTTCTTAAAGGTGTCTTCATATATATATATATATATATATATATATATATATACATACATACATACACACACACACACACACATACATACATACATACATACACACACATACACATACACACACACACACACACACACATACATACACACACATACACATATATATACATATATATACATATACATATATACATACATATATATACATATACATATATACATACATATATATATATATACATATATATATATATACATATATATATATATATATACATACACACACACACATACACATACATACATACATACATACATACATACATATATACATATATATATTCCTATTATATAACTATATAAAGGTAAAGACACCTTGGACTCAAGCTTGTCACATGGAGACTAGGTGGACATCTCCCTGTTGTTTTCGAGATAAATGTTTTGCTATCATTTTCTTCTGGAGCTTCTGTTATAAATTCAAGCTTATTCACTTTGTATACCAAGATACAGAATCTTGTAACCCTGTAGACTATGATAAGTTGCCATAGGCTAATGCTATTATTATTCTTTAAAAATGACATTGGTCTTCTCCCAGACAGGACGATTAGTGATCATATTATTGACATTTATAAGCCAGAATGACAAGACCAATTAAATAGGAGGACTGATTTACCAGCAGTAACTTTATTAGCTGGTCCACAATGATATGGTATTAATTAGATCCAACTTTTCTTAGTGTATTTTCTCTGGGGCCCGAGCAAAGGAAAAATGTGTTTTGCTACTTGCTTGGTTGTACAATCCTAATCAAGCTCAATGTCATATATCAATAATTACAACTGAGCTGAGGAGACATAAGCCTGGAAATGGTGGTTAATGTAGCTCTCAGGACCCAAAGGAATTACTCCTCCCATGACCTTCAAGCCAATAGGCTTTGAGATACAGGTCTGGATAAACTCCTCTTGACCTCACAATGCCTTGGGACATTTTTCCAGCCTACCTAATTCTCATCTTACCTCCTCACACACACAGAACTTGCCAATAGTGATGTAACAGAGCAACACCACTTATCATTGGTGCCTAATGGGGCTGGTAGGTCAGAAGCCAGGGTCACCATAATTAAAGCCAATAGAATCATCATAGTTAGAGACAGCTAGTGTATATCTGAAGAGGGACTCAGACATATGTGAGTTGTGCCCCTTCAGCCCTTATAATTCAGCCACTTCAAAATTAGATGTTTTAGCCAGTGTGGTAGATTGCTTAGCATATTGGAATATGACTGGGAAAGCCCATACTAAATTCCTCTCTCTCCATCTCCATCTCCATCTCCATCCATCCACAAGTATAGTATGCCAAATGAATTCATACTGACTCTTGCCTTTCTGGCATTGTAAAGGATTTGCAAAAATATTCTCCCCATAGACCAATGCTAATTTATGGGTGGTAGCCCAAATAGACTAGCCATTTGCCAGTCCAGCCACAGCCATGGAGTCTTATTCTCCTTTCCTTCAGGGAAGGGCAAAATTATGCCCACCTATGTTGCTTAGAGAGTGGGATTTCTGTTTGAACGAAGAAATGCAGACATTCAGAAGGAAGAATTTATGAGCATTCTTTCATAAATAATAATAATAATGGTAGTTATGTTTTTTTTTTCTTCAGCTCTTGAAAACTCACACTTCTCCCATTAATTTCCTTTGCTCACCAAATTCTCCCTTGCATCACAAGCTTGGAGAGCCCAAATGCTGCATCTTAAGCAGATTTGCATAATTGTCTTAATTTGCTCAGTGCATTGTGATCAAGGATGGTGGAGACGTACATAAAGTATAGAATGCCTTTGGTGATTGTAAAGTTCAGTGTGGAAAGTTTGTTTCATTTTTCTGTCCAAGTAATCCTGATTTCAGTTGATGAGCATATGAGAACAAAATATCTGGTTGCCTCTCAGCTGCTGTACTTAAAGCAGGTGCAAGTTTCATTGTTGGTGCATCCCTGTCTCTTCTATGCATTCTGACAGCCAAGAGATGAAATGGACATGGCTGTCTGGTACAGACCATGTTCGGGAAGGTTGTAATACCAGCGGCAATTTGCAGCTCCCAGAAAGACCACATAAGTGTCAGGCTTAATCATTTAGAAAGGAGGGAACTATCATGGAACACGTTTTTTTGCATATATTTGAGAAATGTGTATGCCTGTCTTTCTGCCTTTCATTGTATCATTTTTTCTCCAGCAGCCTACAGCCTCTGTGTTTTCCCAAGCTTCCATTAAATCACAAGGGAAGATATCATGAGGGAATGCCTTTCTCTGGACTTGTGTTGGGAGCATGACACTGATTCTTCAGTCCTCATGACCTACTGACCGAAAGGGACAATGGGGTGTGGATAGAGAGTTAATTTTTTATTCTGTGCCCCCCTTTTTTTTCTATCACTCTACCTGGTCTTTTTCTAAGAGATTGCTAATCTCAGGTTGCTTCCTTCTGCTTTTCTTCCTAGGCACATAAGCACAGAGCACATGGTCTTTGATTCTTCTCCTGGCAGGATGTAGTTATCTAGGTGCCACATTTTGCCTATCCCTATATTGTAATTCCTGTAAATAAATCTCCTTTCTTCTTGCTATCAGGAATGCTCACAAAAAGAAACACACACATACATTGTACACACACAAACATACGTTAATGTGTCTACCTTCAACATTAAAAGTGAGTCTTGCTCTTTAAAAATTATTGGAGAATTTCTCTTTCCCCATGATTGATAGATAGATAGATAGATAGATAGATAGATAGATAGATAGATAGATAGATTTCATTCATATGATACATTTCCGAGAAACCATCTACCCAGTGCCTCTACTCATAAATTTGATGGAAAATTTTGAAATCTTGGTTTGGGTAGGTTTGGGTTCTACAGACTATTTATGGAAAAGGTCCTTCCATTGGCTTCCATTGAAGAATAAAGCATTCTATTGAAAATCAGCTGGCAAGGTAGTGAAATGACCCTCCTGCCAGGACCTCTGTGGTAAAAGGATCTTTACTGAGGATGGCCTTGTGCCCCTTTCCATATAACGTTGGGCAAGGGAGATTTTTCAATACCAATAAATGCCTCTGGATTTGTTCCTAAAATCAGCACGAGAAAAAAATTTCCTTGAGTAAAGAACCACCCAGGTCCTTTGATGGAGGGAGAACTTCCTCTGTAGTCAGTTTTAGAGAGGAGAATAGAATCCCAATAGCACAGAAGGGAAATTGCCACCATCTAGCTGGGTGCGCTGTGCATTGCTTAACATAGATTAAGCATCCTGTTGGGGAAGATGGGCGGTCATATAAAATAAATAAATAAATAAATAAATAAATAAATAAATAAATGCTGAACCATTACCATCCCCCCCTCCCCAACAAAAGCCCCATAAATTAGGACTGGTAAATCCAGTCAATATGATCATATGTCACCCTGAAAGGAACACAGATAGAGCAAGGAGATCGAATGGCATATGCTTTCCTCCTGGAACCACAAAAGGTTTTTCCCCCTCCTTTCAAGCACTTATAGACTATACAATTCCATTTTCTTGCACAAATATGTCTGTGAATGCAGCCATAGGGAAAGCAGCTATGAATGGAACTTCTCAACCATTACACATCCAGGATAAAACCAGGATAAAAGAACACGAGAGACACTGCAGACTACAGCAACCGGAAAAGTCTTCAGTAGCTGAACATGCTCTTAAGCAAACGGGACACAAAATCCTATTTGAAAACACAGAAATACTGGACAACACCAAAAGCCACTACACCAGATTATACAGAGAAGCCATTGAAATTCACAAACACCAGCACAGTTACAATAAAAAAGAAGAAAGTCTAAAAATTAGCAAAACCTGGCTACCAGTCCTGAAAAACACAGCCAGCAAAAGGTCAACGAACTCAGTCCAACCACCAGGACATGGGAATACTTCTCACAATGAACATGCTAATCACGCTCATCAGCCACTCGTTAACATTTCAACACAACAAAAAACTCCACCTAATCTCCTATAACTTAGCTCTATAAATAGAAAACAAACAAAACATTGCCACTCTACCTGGGCACAGAGATTTCGCTTCTGTCTGTGCTCCTGCCCTCTGAAGATGCTGGCCACAGATGCTGGCGAAACGTTAGGAACCACAACTTCCAGAACACGGCCACACAGCCCGGAAGACCCACAACAGCCATCGAACTCCGGCCGTGAAAGCCTTCGACAATACATTACACATCACTTTGGTTAGAATAGGAGTCCATATCTGATAAGCAAACATGGGAAATGTATTCTGAATAATTCACTTTTCATTTTTAAGGTAGATCTAACAATTATTTCAGCTGGGATGAGCTAGAAAAGGAGAATCCTTGGGAATGGTTATAATTATGGATAAGTTGATTAGTCAATGCTATGTCAGTTACAGTATGCATGTGTTCATTTACAAGTCTATGTCATTCTCATTTCCACAACAAACTATGATTTAGCAGAAAAAGATTGGACAGATGTTTTCATTATTTTTCTTCTACACATCTCCCATTTTTGTGTGCATTTTAGCCTAAAAAAGCATACAGTACAAATGTAATCCTCAAATATATGTCTTGTTACAATTTTTAAATATTTTTTGTATATTTTTGAGCCAGACATTTTGTAATAAATTACGAGAACCATGAAAATGGAAGGATAACTAGGTTCGAACCTGCCTACTAATTGGGGAATTATAAATCAAGTTGGTTCATACCAAATTTTAATCATTTATTTATTTATTTTGATATTGTCAGAATTATATGACTCCCCTCCCCCATTTCTCCCTAGCATCCCTAGTAAAAACAATACAGTTCCATTCCATGCACTGAGAGATCAGCAGGAAAATAAACAATTTATTGCACCTTAATCCTTTACCTGGAGCCTGTTTTGGTCTGTGCTTTCAACCATTTTTTTTTTGCTTATTGTGCTATAAAAACATGTAATTCATATGCAAGCACCAAAGTTATTTTTGGCAGATGGAAGTGTTTTTTAATAATAAAAAATACACATTTTTCCTATCAAAAGTAAGAAAAGAATAAACATACAGAATTTAAATCACTGATATCATAGAGACAAATTGAGCAAATGAAAAACCAGCAAATGAACAAAAATATGATTTATTTGTGCCCTGAACAACATTGTTACCACTAACCTAAATGGTTAGCTCTCTTCTTCCAAGCCAAGGACCATTGGTCCTTTTACTGTAACTCAGTGCAGTCTAGACTGACTAGAAGTGACTTCCCAGAACAGAAGACAGGCGTTTTCTTCAGTTTTTCCTGGAGGTGCCACAAATTGAACCCATGCTCTTCTGTACTGTTTGTGTAATATAGCCCCTGACCAACATTAGAGTGCAAGATTTTCTGATCTTTATCGTGAGGTGAAGCTGATGTATTTTCCCACTATTTCATTAGAAATCCAATTACAGTGTGTTCTGCCTTTACATCACCTATGTGGAGTCTTTGGTGCTCTCTGAGCTTGGTTGTTTGCTTGCAGACGTTTCATTACCTGACTAGGTAACATCATCAGTGCACTGGGCACTGATGCTGTTACCTAGTTAGGTAGTGAAATGTCTGCAAGCAAACAACCAAGCTCAGAGAGCACCAAAGACTCCACAGTTCAACCCTGAGCTACAGATATTCTCTTCTATTGGGACATCATCAATGTGTGCAGGTATGTATGTATGTATGTATGTATGTATGTATGTATGTATGTATGTATTTCTATCCCGCCTTTATAATTTTTATAAACTCAAGGTGGCGAACATACCTAATACTCCTTCCTCCTCCTATTTTTCCCACAACAACAACCCTGTGAGGTGAGTTGGCTGAGAGAGAGTGACTGGCCCAAGGTCACCCAGCCGGCTTTCATGCCTAAGGCAGGACTAGAACTCTCAGTCTCCTGATTTGCTATTGGCTCCTTCCTAAGGCTGAGAGAGAGAGTGACTGGCCCAAGGTCACCCAGCCAGCTTTCATGCTTAAAGTGGAACTAGAACTCTCAGTCTCCTGGTTTCTAGCCCGTTGCCTTAACCACTAGACCAAACTGGCTCTCTATATTGATGAAAAACAAGGAAAATTTCTAATTTTTCTCCTCTTCCTCCATCACCTAATTAAAATAATTTAAAAAAATGTTCCCAGTGTGAAGCTGATGAATCCTTCTCTGCTTCATTAACATTAATCATTATACACCGTGTTCTGGCTACATTATCAAGATGTGCATGTACATGGATAAAACACAGGGGAAAAAGAGTACTGAAACAATTACATTTTAATTCAAGGGATTGGAAAAATCAACACATGTCAGAATAAAAACTTTTGTTTAAATATAACCTTAAGGAAAAAGATTGTGTAGAAAAAGATTGTGTTTATTCAATGTGCTAAACCATAAGCCAAGGTTTACAAACCATAGTGGCTAACCAAAACCAATGAAATTATAGCTTAGCATGTTGCATCAACCAAGCTATTAAGGGGTTCGTTTTGACTTCACAAACTCATTTAGTTTGGTTTAGTGTTTGACTAATGTACTGTGCAATGATGCAACCAATGTATCTCTAACAAATATGGAAAATCAGAATAAAACACTGGGAAAAAGCATATTCTGGCCCTGGGGCTCACTGCAGCCTTTTTGGTGATTCCCAAAGCCATCCCCATCAGTGAAACAGCAAACAAAAATAATCTTGAGGCAATCAAATGAATGAAGATTGCTTTTGTTTTGATTTAGTTCATTATGTGATATATTAGAGATTGACAACTCAACCTTTCTTGTATGCATCTCTTTCTTGTTTCTTCATGCATCAATCCTGTTTCTGCATCGGCATATTTTTAAATCCATCAATTATTTGCTTTTTATTTGTGGATCTGATACACACACACATGTTGTATGTATTTTATCTCAAAATATACATTTCCCTAAATGCATTTAAAAATATGGCATTTAAAAATACAGTTTGGTTTCTTGTTTTATTTTGAGCCAAGAAAAGAAATATATTCCGACATATGGCGAGGCACAAAACTACTTAGTCCAGAAGGTGCAGGCAGTTTGTCTCAGAATTTATAAAGATTAAATTATTTAAACATCCATACTATAGACACATTCATCTGTACATATTACATGCATGGACACAACACACATGCACACAAGTAACAAAAGAGAAAAGATTAGATTAACAGGAAAGCTACAGCTACATTTGCAGCCCTGCATGCTTCCAGATCATCTTTTTGGAATTGAATGCAAAATGCTGCAGAACCCTAGTAACAACTGATAAATATATGAATGGGTTCTAGCATATCAGTAAAACTTTAAAATTGACTGGAAAAAAAAGGTTTCCTTTGTTATAGACACCTGCCACTTAATCTTGTCTAGTGGTGCATAAGGAACATAGTATGATGTCCACACCAAGAAGGGCTATAATTGCTAAAGTCTGGAAACTCTGTTGCAATTCAGTATGTAACTTATAATGGAGCAGTAAGTACTGCTAGGAATAGCTATCTGGAAACTTTTTGGAAAGCAGATCTGTTTCTTTAAGATTCCAAATTATTTTTAATTTGTTGGATTTATACACAGCGATGGCTCAGCGGGTAAGACGCCAAGCTTGTCAATCGGAAGAACGTAAGTTCGGAGGTTCGAGACCCGAGCGCCGCGTGACGGAGGGAGCTCCCGCACTCGCCCCAGCTCTTGCCAACCTAGCAATTCGAAAGCATGCAAATGCAAGTAGATTAATAGGTACCACTTTGGTGGGAAGGTAACAGCGTTCCGTGCACGTCATGCCGGCCACATGACTGCAGAAGTGTCTTCGGACAGCACTGGCTCTTCAGCTAACAAACGGAGATGAGCACCAGCCCCTAGAGTCGGACACGACTGTGTTGGGGAACCTTTACCTTTTATACACAGCACTCCCTTCTCTAATTTCTGGTTAGACCAACTCTATGAGATGGGTTGGGCTGAGTGATAGTGATTGGTCCAAGGCACCCAGCTTTCCTGGCTGAAATCCTCCTCAGTCCTAGTCCCATACTGTAAACACACCACCACACTGGTTTTCAGTGTAAATAAGCCTACAGTAAATAAAAAATGAGATGAAGGGGGTGGGGGTAGAACATAACGCTCCCTATCCTTATACTGTAATGCTTCTCAATGAATTAATGACTCCCAATTGGCACAGATCAAGGGAAGTGTGTTTGCCAGGAAAAGATAAAACCTCAAGATGTATTGATGGTATAATTATACCTGTTTACTTTTAATAGAGATATTATCAAGGGAGCAAACTCCTCTTTCAACTGCAAGATTCTTAGCCACTGAAAATTTACATAAATTCATGAACAGCTAATTCTCAGGACAAATTTCCTGCTAATTTCACTTGCTTCCAGTCTGCTGCTTCTGTACAGACAAATCCATTTCCATTGCACTCTGCAATAAAGCTGATCAATTTTTTAGCTGATGAATGGCAGTAAAGACAAGACATTGAGAAAATAAGAGGTAGATGTGTGCAGGCAGGGGAAAACAAGCATGTATTGTATACTAGCTGGAATGTTATAGCCAGAAAGAATATAAGTACCTGGAGAAGAAGTTGCTACTAATATATTGGGATTGGTCAAATTAGCGTACTTTCAGATATTAGTCTATGCCATAAAATTGTCTGCAAATTTAATTTTTTTAAGGAAAAAAAGATACAAAATAAGCACCAGCAATGATCATGCATAACTTCCCCTAATATATACAGTATATGGCATCTAAGATACAGATCTTTTCTAGGCAATTTTCCGTAATATAAGCTTGTTCGGCATGCAGTTTCCTCAGATATACTTCACTTTTGTATTCAGCTTCCCAGATTTAGTATTAGAAGCAATTTTGGCTTAATAAATATTTGGAGTTGAATGCTATTGACTCCCTACATTAAGTGTCCATTTGTGTCAGGACAGATTTTGATTTGGCAGATCATGTTTTTGGCCTGAAAAAACATCCATGATGGGTTTCTTTTACATTATTATTGCAGTGCCAACTGTAAATACCTAGAATATACTTCATAGCTCTAAGACTTAATGATAAATAGTTTATAGTCTTATTTTGCACTGCTGTACTGAATGATTTAAGACCACTATGTTGGTTTTGTGAAATAAAAAATCCTTTGTTTACTGCTGGGTGCCCCTCTTTTGCTGTTTGCAAGTGATACTATAGCACTTGGATTATAAGAAAGTATTGCTCTGTGAACTGCAGTCATACAACATGCAAAACTATGGCTTATTTTAAGTATGGTTTGTTTAATAAACCACAATGATTATCTTCACATTAAACACTAATCCAGAATCAAACAAATTACATTATAGCTTAATATACATAGCATGCCCTCTCTGCATGACCGGGTGGAGCGGGTAGATGTAATCAGGATGAGACGGTCCCTCAGGTACCCTGGCCCCATGCCATGTAGGGCTTTAAAGGTGATAACCAACACCTTGAATTGGACCCGGAAGCTAACTGGTACCCAATGCAGCTCACACAGCAGTGGTGTTACATGAGCTGATGTCGATGAAGGTTCTCAGTCATCCAGGTGTAATTGTCTGTAGCTTGAATCATGTCAACTGGATTTCTATTTTCTCAGTGGAAACGTTTCACTCCTTATCCAAGAAGCTTCTTCAGTCTGAGCAAAGTTTGTAAGGGAATCCTTAAATATGTTTCTAGGGTGGCTGTGTGACCTTGCACCTGTGGCTAGGTCATGGTTATTTTGAGATGTTTATTTCTAAGTCCCTTTATCATCCAAAGGAGGATCGTTAAGATTACCTTGCTGTTGTTGAGATTGCAAAATGGTCTTAATCTTCCTAGGCACAGAAGACAAAGCATGAAGGAAAATAGGGGAAAGATTGTGCCTGAGGCCCCCACCTCTATTCAAAGAAGGATTTTCCAAGTTGGCATAAATGGATTCCTTGACGCCTCTTTCAAACCACTTATCTTCCCTGTCTAAAATGTGAACATTAATGTCCTCAAATGACTGTCCTTTTTCCTTTAGATGAAGGTAAAGGAAAAAGGACACTCATTTGAGGACATTAATGTTCACATTTTAGACAGGGAAGATAAGTGGCTTGAAAGAGGGGTCAAGGAATCCATTTATGCCAACTTGGAAAATCCTTCTTTGAATAGAGGTGGGGGCCTCAGGCACAATCTTTCCCCTATTTTCCTTCCTGCTTTGTCTTCTGTGCCTAGGAAGATTAAGACCATTTTGCAATCTCAACAACAGCAAGGTAATCTTAACGATCCTCCTTTGGATGATAAAGGGACTTAGAAATAAACATCTCAAAATAATCATGACCTAGCCACAGGTGCAAGGTCACACAGCCACCCTAGAAACATATTTAAGGATTCCCTTACAAACTTTGCTCAGACTGAAGAAGCTTCTTGGATAAGGAGCGAAACGTTTCCACTGAGAAAATAGAAATCCAGTTGACATGATTCAAGCTACATACATGAGCTGATCTTATCGCACCCATAACTGTCTGCGCGGCCACATTCTGGACCAGCTGAAGCTTCCGGATACTGTATTGTCAAAGGCTTTCACGGCCAGAGTTCGATGGTTGTTGTGGGCCTTCCGGGCTGTGTGGCCGTGTTCTGGAAGTTGTGGTTCCTAATGTTTCGCCAGCATCTGTGGCCAGCATCTTCAGAGGGCAGGAGCACTGACAGAAGCGAAATCTCTGTGCCCAGAGACAAGAAAACTATGTCCGGCATGAGACCACTGTCTTGAGTCGGGTCCCAAATAATCTGAGACAGGCCCATGGCTGCCATGGTAGCCATGAACTCCCGAGCCGCCTCAGAGGCGATAATTATAATTATAATTATAATTATAATTATAATTATTATTATTAGGCAGCATGGGTTTCTTAGAACAAGATTTGTTAAACTGAGTCTATTTCTGTTCTGACTAGGCATCTTTCTTAGTAGATTATGTTGGAGATACAATATTTATTGACTTTAGCAAAGCATCTGTCAGCCCTTTGAGGTAGTCCATACAAGAAGTACAAACTACAAGTACTAACACTACTTTTATTGTAAGGTTAATCTTGCGAGTCTGAAACCACTTCTCCCCTCCTTTATTTTACTTTCCAGGAAACTAGGGCGGGTCCCTTCTGAGATGCTTCCCATACCCCTTTACCTTCTGTGGGCTGAGATACCTTTTGCATTATGGTTGTCTAATTTGTAGATCTTCCTCCTGTCTCCCAAGGTCATTCCCACATACAGTTACAGCATCTGACAGAGTGTCCCATGATATTTGAATTGGCAAACTAATTAAGTGTGGGCTTGATGACATGTCTATTAGGCAGGTCAACCACTGGCTTGAAAACCATACTCAAAGAGTGCTCATTGTGTTTATTCAATGAATTGGAGTGAGATATCAACTGGGGTGCCATGGGTAGATCTTGTGTCCAGTATTCTTCAGCAGTGATTTGGATGATGAGATAGAATGCTTTTCAAATTAAAAAAAAATAAGGGGGGGGGGCAAGTAGCTAATACTGTAGAAGACAGAAAAAATTAAAATTGATCTTGTTAAGTTAGACAATTAGACTGGAAATAACAGAAAGAACTTTGATAGAGACTAATGCAAAGTTCTTCCCGTAGAGGAAAACAATCAAACACAAATGAATATAATGGGGAATATACAGTTTGGCAATAGTAGGGTATATGGAAAGGTTCTTGGAAAGGTATCTGATCACGAACTGCCTATGAGTCAACAGTATGACATAGCTGCTGAAAAGCCAAATACAGTTTTAGGTTGCATCAATGGAAGAATAGTTTCCAAATCATGGAAATTAAGAGTTCTACTATATTCTGCACTGATGAGACTCTATTTCAAGGGTTGTGCCCTGTTCTGGGCATCACATTGTAAGCAACATTTGAAGAAACAGAAACAAGTTCAGAGAAGGGCTATTGGGGAACTGCAAAAAGGTAAAGGTTCCCCCTGCACATTTGTGCAGTCGTGTCCAACTCTAGGGGCCGGTGCTCATCTCTGTTTGTTAGCCGAAGAGCCAGCGTTGTCCGAAGATGCTTCCGCGGTCATGTGGCCGGCATGACGCGCACAGAACACTGTTACCTACCCACCGAAGTGGTACCTATTAATCTACTTGCATTTGCATGCTTTCAAATTGCTAGGTTGGCAAGAGCTGGGGCAAGTGCAGGAGCTCACTCCATCACGCGGGGCTAGGGTCTCGAACCTCTGAACTTGCGACCTTCCGATTGACAAGCCTGGCATTTTACCCGCTGAGCCACTACGCCCCTTACAACTGCAAACTAAGTCTTAAAAAGAGTGACTGATGGAACTAGGAATGTTTAGCCTTGAGGGGGGGGGAAATGACTGAGTGGGAAAATGGTGACACTTTTCTTGTACTTGAAAGAATGTCACACGAAAGAAGGTCAAGACTTGTCTTTATCATCTCAGAGTGCAGCACACGGAATAATGGTCTTCAATTACAGGAAGACAAGTTCTTGTTCCTTTCCCCCCCCTAAATCTTCCTAATAGTAAGAGCAGTTTGTCACTGGAACCATTTATCGGGGGTGGAGGGGGGAAGTTCTCTTCATTTGATGTGTTCAAGCAGAGGCTGGACAGCCATCACTTGGGGATGCTTTAAATTGGATTCATGCTCTGGTTGGGTCTGATAGCCTAAATGGCCCATTCTAATTCTAGGAGCCCGTGAGACGTCTAACCTACGCTACCTTTGGTTATTGCAATGTTGAAAGCGTGGAATAGAGTTCTCTTCGACAAACAGAGGAGCTGTCCAACAGTGGTTGGTGCTCAATAGGTGTCCTTTCCTCCCATGCACACAGACATGACTTAAAATAGAACAGCTTTTTCTTTCATGCTTGAAATTGCTCTTAGCTTCGTGTGTGTTTTTAAAGCACGTTTACACACCAACATATGGAAATATCTCTAATATTAGTAATATAGCATGAAGTAAAAGATGTGTAAGATGGTTTTTATTTGCTAATTGGACCCTGAGGCCAAATGTGAAATGACAAGATGGCCATTCCTGCATCGGCTCTTTTGAGATAGTGATGCATAAAAGGTATCCAATAGGAGAAAAATGGTAGACTCCATTTCATCTCTGTCTACTGTTCCAAAATGTACATTTCCCCATTCCCAGCTCTGATTTCAGCAGTACCTGTGGGGAAGTAAGGCAAGGAAAGGGTGATGTTGAGCAACCTTCTCCTGTGTGCCTTTTTACTGTTAAAACAAGAACTTATCCACAGTATGTCTGAATGAGGCAGAGATGTGGCAATCTGACTTGTCCCAAGAGAAACTGCAATGCTACTGTTCCCTACAGAAGAACATTTCAGCGCCTTATCTAGTAGTTTCAACTCCATACAGCAGATCTCTCCTGCTTCCCACTTGGCTGGTGCAGCTTTCCATTGTTCATAAACGGTGGCAATTGACACCCAGGGTATAGTTCCAGAAATGTAAAACTGTTGTTTAAATCCAATCATTTTCAGTTAAGACATTAAGGTTGCCCTTAATGAAAGGCACAACTCTGTTTCTTAGAGCACACAGCTGATTAGGTTGATGAACTACACTTGCATGAAGAGAGCTGATAAGCAGACTGACGCCCCTGTAATTTCTAGAAAAGAACTTTTCCCCTTTAGGTTTTGACTCTTGAAGAAAGGAGATTGTGAGCCATTACATTTCCCTTCTTTCTAAAAGTTGTTCGCCTTGTCCCAAATGGGGACTATTTAACTGAATTCTTGCAGCAGAGGAAAATCTCTACTTATAATTGTTAACCAGAGTCTCATTATATAATTGCCCTGTATTTTTAATAGACAATTTTGTGAGCCTATATGCAGAGAACATCCTGCTCTGTCACCACTCATCATCCAACACCTGTGCACATCTAAATGGGTCTGCCTGGGGGGAGGGGGTTAGAAGGAAAGCAGCAAATAGACATTACAGTGAATCAAGCAAGGACTGAAAGCAGTCAAGGAGAAGCATTTTATTAAAATCCCACCATTATGCCGAAGGCCCTGGTGAATGTTAGTTCTATTATTCATCACTGCCAATGATGACTTATCTGGAGGGGTTCAAAAACAACCATTATGGAATGCTCTAGAATGTACAAAGAACTTCCAGATTTTTCAAACATGCTGCAGGGAAGAGAGATTCCTTTAAATTTCCAATTTTAAATTCAATGGATACTCATATAATTTTTTTCTATTTGCTGAGATTAGCAGTCCCCATCTGCACACTGCGGGGTTTCCTAGAAAGAAATGTTAAATTTAACTCTCTTCCTCCAATTCTGACACTGCTTTCTCTATAGCTCTTCTTTATACATAGTAGAGGAAAAATTGCATCTTACTTCCATCCAGCACAAAAATGACTTCATGCATGAAGAAGCTCCATGACAACAACTAGTAGAAAGCACACACCACACAAATGTTTCCCTATCCCTGTTCCCTATCTCTACCCCCAAAATAGCAAGAGGCATTTCTTGATTGCTCTTCTTTTTGAGAAGATCCAGAAAACAATGGAGAAATTATGGAGAAAATAATATGATGAATGGAGCTGAGGGGACATGGACAAGGACAAGGGAGCTGAATTTGGGAGCTCTATCTCAAGTATTATATAGAGATGTAGATCAGGGTTTCCCAACATTTTGGGGCCAATAGGCATATTCAGAAGATGTGAGCATTGTTAAAAAAGTAATTGTTATATAAGGTAATATCATTGCAGAAAGGCAAACTAGTAAAGTTAAAAGACAAGGAACCTGCCTGCAGGACTGAGGACACTTTGAATGATCAGTCTTCTGCACCCAAAAGAGCACCATGTTCACACCTCTCTAAAGATAGCTCTCTTTTTCTTAAGCCATCACCATCACTCACTTTTGTGCCAGCCAACTCACTTCCCAGCTGTCTTCCTGCAATGTATATGTGCATACATATGTTAACCATCTTTTCCATCTCTTCAAATCATCTCTTCCTCCATTTTTGTTGTTGTTTATTCATTCAGTCGCTTCCAACTCTTCGTGACTTCATGGACCAGTCCATGACAGAGCTTCCTGTCAGCTGTCACCATCCCCAGCTCCCCCAAGGTCAAGTCCGTCACCTTCAGAATATCATCCCTCCATCTTGCCCTTGGTCGGCCCCTCTTCCTTTTGCCTTCTACTTTCCCCAGCATCAGCATCTTCTCCAGAGTATCCTGTCTTCTCATTATGTGGCCAAAGTACTTCAGTTTTGCCTTTAATATCATTCCCTCAAGTGAGCAGTCTGGCTTTATTTCCTGGAGTATGGACTGGTTTGATCTTCTTGCAGTCCAAGGCACTCTCAGAATTTTCCTCCAACACCACAGTTCAAAAGCATCTATCTTCCTTCGCTCATCCTTCCTTATGGTCCAGCTCTCGCAGCCATAGGTTACTATGGGGAATACCATTGCTTTAACTATGCGGATCTTTGTTGTCAGTGTGATGTCTCTGCTCTTAACTATTTCATCAAGATTTGTTATTGCTCTCCTCCCAAGAAGTAGACGTCTTCTGATTTCCTGGCTGCAGTCAGCATCTGCAGTAATCTTTGCGCCTAGAAATACAAAGTCTGTCACTGCCTCCAATTTTTCTCCCTCTATTTGCCAGTTATCAAACAAGCTGGTTGCCATAACCTTGGTTTTTTTGAGGTTTAACTGCAACCCAGCTTTTGCACTTTCTTCTTTCACCTTCGTCATAAGGCTCCTCAGCTCCTCCTCGCTTTCAGCCATCAAAGTGGTATCATCTGCATATCTGAGATTGTTAATGTTTCTTCCAGCGATTTTAACTCCAGTCTTGGATTCATCAAGCCCAGCACATTGCATGATGTGTTCTGCGTACAGGTTGAATAGGTAGGGTGAGAGTATACAACCCTGCCGTACTCCTTTCCCAATCTTAAACCAGTCCGTTGTTCCGTGGTCTGTTCTTACCGTTGCTACATGGTCGTTATACAGATTCCTCAGGAGGCAGACAAGATGACTTGGTATCCCCATACCACCAAGAATTTGCCACAATTTGTTATGATCCACACAGTCAAAGGCTTTAAACAGAAATATATGTATTTCTGAAACTTCCTGCCTTTCTCCATTATCCAACGGATATTGGCAATTTGGTCTCTAGTTCCTCTGCCTTTTCTAAACCCAGCTTGTACTTCCGGCAATTCTCGCTCCATGAATTGCTGGAGTCTACCTTGCAAGACCTTGAGCATTATCTTATTGGCATGTGAAATAAGTGCCACTGTTTGATAGTTTGAACATTCTTTAGTGTTTCCCTTTTTTGGTATGGGGATATAAGTTGATTTTTTCCAATCTGATAGCCATTCTTGTGTTTTCCAAATTTGCTGGCATATGGCATGCATCACCTTGACAGCATGATCTTGCAAGATTTTAAACTGTTCAGTTGGGATACCATCGTCTCCTGCTGTCTTGTTATTAGCAATGCTTCTTAAGGCCCATTCAACCTCACTCTTCAGGATGTCTGGCTCTAACTCACTGACCACACCGTCAAATCTATCCCTGATATTATTATCCTTCCTATACAGATCTTCCGTATATTCTTGCCACCTTTTCTTGATCTCTTCTGCTTCTGTTAGGTCCTTGCCATCTTTGTTTTTGATCATACCCATTTTTGCCTGGAATTTACCTCCGATGTTTCTAATTTTCTTGAAGAGGTCTCTTGTCCTTCCTATTCTATTATCTTCTTCTACTTCCATGTATTGCTTGTTTAAAAATAATTCCTTATCTCTTCTGGCTAACCTCTGGAATTTTGCATTTAATTGGGCATATCTCCTCTATCACTGTTGCCTTTTGCTTTCTTTCTTTCTTGGGCTACTTCCAATGTCTCAGCAGACAGCCATCTTGCCTTCTTGGTTTTCTTTTTCTTTGGGACGTTTTTTGTTGCCACCTCCTGAACAATGTTGCGAACTTCTGTCCATAGTTCTTCTGGGATCCTATCTACTAAATCTAGTCCCTTAAATCTATTCTTCACCTCCACTGCATATTCCTTAGGAATGTTAGTGAGCTCATATCTAACTGATCTGTGGGTCTTCCCTATTCTCTTTAGTCTGATTCTACATTGTGCAATAAGAAGTTCATGATCTGAACTACAGTCAGCTCCAGGTCTTGTTTTTACCAACTGTATAGATGTCCACCACCTTTGGCTACAAAGGATGTAGTCAATCTGATTTCGGTGTCGACCATCTGGTGAAGTCCATGTATAAAGTCGTCTTTTAGGTTGCTGGAAGAGAGTGTTTGTTATGCACAGTGAATTGTCTTGGCAAAATTCTATCAGCCTATGTCCCGCTTCATTTTGTTCTCCCAGACCATGCTTGCCTGTCAATAATATCAGGGATAGATTTGACGGTGTGGTCAGTGAGTTAGAGCCAGACATCCTGAAGAGTGAGGTTGAATGGGCCTTAAGAAGCATTGCTAATAACAAGACAGCAGGAGACGATGGTATCCCAACTGAACAGTTTAAAATCTTGCAAGATCATGCTGTCAGGGTGATGCATGCAAATTTGGAAAACACAAGAATGGCTATCAGATTGGAAAAAATCAACTTATATCCCCATACCAAAAAAGGGAAACACTAAAGAATGTTCAAACTATCAAACAGTGGCACTTATTTCACATGCCAATAAGATAATGCTCAAGGTCTTGCAAGGTAGACTCCAGCAATTCATGGAGCGAGAATTGCCGGAAGTACAAGCTGGGTTTAGAAAAGGCAGAGGAACTAGAGACCAAATTGCCAATATCCGTTGGATAATGGAGAAAGGCAGGAAGTTTCAGAAATACATATATTTCTGTTTAAAGCCTTTGACTGTGTGGATCATAACAAATTGTGGCAAATTCTTGGTGGTATGGGGATACCAAGTCATCTTGTCTGCCTCCTGAGGAATCTGTATAACGACCATGTAGCAACGGTAAGAACAGACCACGGAACAACGGACTGGTTTAAGATTGGGAAAGGAAATTCCAGGAATCGTTTGACCTTAGCATTCCAGTCTCCTGTAATGAAAATAACATCTCTTTTTGGCATATTATCCAGTAGGTGCTGCAGATCCTCATAGAACTGATCTACTTCTGCTTCTTCAGCATCTGTGGTTGGGGCGTGTATTTGTATCACTGTGATGTTAAATGGCTTACCCTGAATTCGAATTGAGATAATTCTATTGTTTTCTGGATTGTATCCAAGCACTGCTTTAGCCACTTTATTGTTGATTATGAAGGCTACTCCATTTCTTCTGTGGTCCTCTTGTCCACAGTAGTAGTCTTCCTCCATAGCTTGATCTTTTTCTCTACCATGGCCATCTTTTTTTTCCCAACAGCTTCTGTTATTCCAAGAGTTATTCCCTTGGCTTCATCCACTCTATTTTCCATTTCTCCACCCATGCTATCAACCTCCAGCTTCTCTGTTATCTACAGTATCTTTTTCCATAGCCCTCTCTGTTTTTTTCACTCCTATAGCTTCATTCACTTCATTCCCCATACACACATCCATGGCTACCTTCTTTTGCTCCCTGGGGGAAACCAAAGATTCCAGCGTTACCCAACATTTATAAATAAAAAACAGGGATTTCATGTAATTAGGATTAAGTCCTTCCCCCCTCTCTTTTCCAGTGTTTCCATTTATAGTTAAGAAGGATCAACAGCAGAGAAATTAGAATATTAGCCTGTCTTCTGTAAGAAAGCAGATATCCCCCTAGATATATTTTGTGCAGGATGTTTTTGCTCAGGGATCAATAACTTGGAAGCAAAACTCAGCTTAATTTGAAAATAGGTCAATGGGCTGTAAAGTCATTCTGCTGTAATCTGAATCTGTCATATAAGCTTCAAAATGGTCTCTGGGCTGGGTAAATTACTTATAAGTGGGAAATAGTGGAGGAAATGCTGGCTACATATTTATTCTGGGATATGTGCAGATGTTCAAGACAGATGCCCCAAGACAGGTAGCACAGCTTTGCTGAATAGGTGTCACAACACTGTTGAACAGTTTAATTAAAGGGGAAACTAAACTATGTCAGCTATTGCTCATGTTACTTCTTATTCAATAAATGCAACCCAGACTCATTTTGCAGAGCTTTTTCTGTTCATTAGCTTTGTTATAGCATGTTCCAGAGCCATCTTAATTAATGATACCCTTGTAAGAAGTTTGTAGAATCTGTGAAAGAGGGTATATTGGAATCCAATCAGATTTCACTAGTAAATTATTCTCCTCCTCCTCTTTTAAGATTAAGTTTTCAGAAATGACTGGCCCTGGACGCAAAGTTCATTTTCTCGCCTAAACAAATCTGTTAAGCTCTTGGCAAAGAAAGCATTTGTGTTCAATTTTATTTGCATAATTTCAAGCACCATTAATAGTACATGGCATGAGGAAAAATTACCAAGATTTCACTCCAGCCATGAGTGAAATTGGGTTTAGTAGAAAATTAGTTGACTTAACTGGCAGATGATAAAGCTTGAATAGAGAATGTTTAAAGAAGAAGAAACTGTAGAAATAAAGCTTCAAGGTGTAGGCTGAATTGAGTTCAGTACTTAAGTTAGAATATATTAGAAGATGTGAAAGATAAATGGGGACTGATAGTGAATGCAGAGTTTTCAGCTGAAGAAAACTTATATGCTGGTTCACCAAATAATATGGTTCAGTCAACATACAGTATGAAAACGTACTGATTTTAAACTAGCCAATATGTTGGCTTTTGCTTTTATGAGAAATGCAAATTGCAATGGTAGGCTGTAATTTGTAGCCACTATTATAATGCAGAAAATGCCATTACATGCCTGTGTCTTGTTTTTTCTTCAGTCATTCATATACAGGAATTAAAGTATAACAGGTTCTTATAAAATCTCCCAGCAGGCTAAACTTGAAAATTAAAAATAGAAAAGAAAACAGATTTCAGAAGGAACTATATTTTGTGATCAGAGTGTTTGTTTATCTAGCACATTTAATTTGCAGAATGCTTTGCAAGTTTCATCTTAACATTCTTATGACAACCTTTTAAAATATGTCAGTTTTACAGTTATATTCTATTAGGGACTAATAAAATTCTGGGTTTTTTTGTTCCTTTATGTATCTTTTCTAGGTCAGTAAAATGCATGCATCCATCCATTGATCCATCCATCCATATACAGACACATGCACAACAAAACCTATATTCATACAGTTTATAATTATTCAGAGCAAACAAGAGAGATCCACTTTGAAAGCAGGGGACACATAATCATAGTGTCCAGATCTGGCACCTTTTTTGCTTGCCAGGAAATAAATGGATGCCATGACTTGCCAAATGAGATGTAACAAGATGAGAATCCAATTTCAGGAAGAGTTCTGTCTTACTCATACTTTTGGAACCATAGCAGGTTGCAGCTGTTGGAATAAATAAGAATTGGCATGAATAAATGTGAAGGTGCCAGGAAGCTTCTCCTTCATTCTTTCAAGCCTTTACACCAGTGTTTCTCAACCTTGGCAACTTTAATCTGTATGGACTTCAACTCCCAGAATGCCCCAGCCAGCAAGTCCATACAGGTTAAAGTTGCCAAGGTTGAGAAACACTGCTTTACACACCTATTGTTCTGTTTGGAGTAGGAGACAGCCAGGAAGGTTTATAGAAAATAGTTTCATTTACAAATAAACTATTTACATAGAATAAAGTCCTTTAAATGGCAAATTGCAGATCAAATTCAAACCCAACCAGGCAGTGGAGGAGGACCTGATACTTCAGAAAGGCAGCAACCGGCTGAAGAACGTGGCAAAACTGCAAGGCAAAACTCGGCTAGTGTTCACAACGAGGTAGCGAGGCAAGGTGTAGTGGGAATTTGTGGCAATGAGTCAAGACCAAACTCAGCAGGACTGGCAAAGGAAGGCTTATCAGAAGCGTCTAGGCAAGGCTGAGCTGAGGCGACAAGACAAGACTGGGCTGGAGCAACAAGGCAAGGTTCTGCTGGAGCGACAGGACAAGGCTTGACTGACTTGGCAAGGCGAGACTGAGCTGGAGCGCATGGCAAGATGGCGAGGCAGGATTCAGCTTCCCGTGGCAAGGAGGTAGGGCGAGATGCTAAGGAAGCTGGATTCAATTCCAAAATGATGAAAGGCACTGCTTCTGGTTCCGCGACGGCTGCAGGGCAGGCTTCTGAAGACTGTTCTGGCTCGACTTCTCCGAAAGAAGGCATTAGCTCAATGGAACGTTTGTCTCCAGGAACTGGGTCCTTGTGCTGGTGTCTTTTTATCCTGTTCTCTCTGTGCCATTTCGCCTCAGGGACCAATCGGGCTTCTTTTTGCTTGGCGCGCTTTTCAGCTCGCCTCTCCCTTGCGCGGATTGGTGGCTTTGAACCTGCTCCCGATTCTGGACCAATCATTTGCTCAGGATTCTCCCGCTCTGCTTGAGTCCTGCTCAGTTTCGGTTTCCTGCTCAGCGTAAGTTTCATTTTCCCCTTGTTCAGAGTCAGAGTCAGACTGAACTCTGACACCTATGCAACCTTTCCAGTCACTACTCTATACAAGTGCATGCAACTAATTGAGGCAAATGAACAACTGTGGGATTTTTTTTCCATTACAACAAGAAGTAACCCAGTTCAGACAAACTTCAGTGATTTCCCACTTTTAGTTATTCCCTATGCATTACAAAACCCTGAGCTGCTGAAATTTCTTTGCCTTGTAGGTCATAGAGCTCCCAGACGATTACCTTTCCACTCCTGAAAGCACAGAGATAAATGTTATCACACTTCTCTATGATAGTGATAACCTTCCTGCTTTCCCCTGTGCAATCTTGAATTGCATCTAATGTATCTACAACCCAATAGGACTTTTTTTCCCATTAGAAAGAATGAATGAAAGAATTGTAACAAAATTGTACTTTCTTCAGGCAAGAGAGTCTAAAACCCGTGAAATGTATACACAGTGGTTCATGTTTGTTATGCAGCTGAGATTTTTAGTTTTATGCAAGTATACTTTTAAAACCTATTTTAAAAGAAACCTTTGCTTTTAGGCTGAGGTTTCTGTTTTATTATTCACCCTAATACATACAAATTCATTTGCTTTGTAAGTCATTCTAATAAATACTTTATATCTCACATTTTTCTGGGATCTAATCTGAAGTACTGATACTTGAAAAACTCTCTCATGCTTTCTTACCCTTAAAATGGCTAATAAAATGGTCATTGGAGTCTAACACAAAAAAAGAGGCTTCTCTTAAAAAGAACCCCTTTGATTTAGTTCTACATGTCAATATTAAAGAAACCTTTGCTTTAGGCCTACATGGCTCTCACACACACATGCACGTACACACACACAAATTCTAGATAGATTGCTCGAGGAAAGTCTGACACAGATTTAGGATGTAACTCCCAAGAGTCTTCAAACCTACTGACAAATATCCTTTTCTGCTGAACCACATGAGAACAAATGACATAGCCAGACATAGTCTTGGAGACAGTGCAAGGGACTATGAAGCACTAGGCACCTAAGAACCTGGGGGCATACGTGGTGTTTGATTTACTCTTTCTTGTCAAACATATGTTCATGGGTATATGTTAATAGATTAGCATCAAGCTGGAAGGAAGTGTTGAGTTTCATACTACAGGCTCCATTCTAGACCTTGTGCTGCAACATATTTAGAAGTAATTTGGATGTAAAGTTAGAAAATATGTATTGTCGAAGGCTTTCACGGCCGGAGTTCAATGGCTGTTGTGGGTCTTCCGGGCTGTGTGGCCGTGTTCTGGAAGTTGTGGTTCCTAACGTTTCGCCAGCATCTGTGGCCAGCATCTTCAGAGGGCAGGAGCACAGATAGAAGCAAAATCTCTGATTTTGCTTCTATCTGTGCTCCTGCCCTCTGAAGATGCTGGCCACAGATGCTGGCGAAACGTTAGGAACCACAACTTCCAGAACACGGCCACACAGCCCGGAAGACCCACAACAGCCATTAGAAAATATGATTATATTTTTTGCAGATAAGACCTAGATGGGGAGATAGTAAACACTTCAGAGCAGTGTTTCTCAACCTCAGCAACTTTAAGATGTGTGGACTGGAGAATTCTGGGAGTTTAAGTCTACACATCTTAAAGTTGCTGAGGTTGAGAAAAACTGCCTTAGAAGATAGTACTGTAATAAATTTCAGGAGGATCCTGACAAGCTAGAACAATGGACAAAAATGAGAAAAATGAATTTTAACTAACACAAATGCAAAGTCCTACATTTGTAGGAAAAATCAAGTATAGGATGGAAGGGGATCATACTGGGCAGCAGATATACAAAAAGTATCTGGGTGTCTTGGTAGATCAAAAACTGAATATAAACCCATAGTCTGATGCAGCTGCAAAAAAAGGTAGATGCAATCCCAGAAATATAGTGTCAAAATCAAGCACAGTGATTGTTCCTGCCTATTCTGTGTTGGACAGACCACACCTAGAATATTGTGCCCAGTCTGAGACACCACATTTTAGGAAGGATATTGATAAATTGTGCAGAAGAGAGCAGCCAAAATGATAAAGGGTCTGGAATGGTTTGAGGCACTGGATATGTTTATCCTGAAGAAGAAAAGACTGCAGGAAAACCTGATAATTGTCTTCAACTATCTGAAGAGCAGTCATCTAGAAGATGGGGCAGAATTGTTCAAAATTGTTCCAGAAGACAGAACAAGACCCAATAGGTTTAAATCAGAAGGTTGGACATCTGGAAAAATTCCAAATGGTAAGAACTGTTCAACAATACAACAAATTCCCTCTGGAGACAATTGACTCTCCTTCACTGGAGGTGTTTAAGCAGAGGCTGCATGGCCATCTTTTGGAGATGCTGTAGCAGTGGGTTCCTGAAGTAGACAAAGGGTTGGACTACATGACCTCCAAGATTCCTTCCAACCCTTACATTCCATGATTGTATGACCTTGTGGAGTAGAGTTGATGAATATATGCAGAGAAGTAAGGGTATAGGTTTAATTATGAACAAAAGCTAAAAAACAATGTCTGAAAGTAAGAAATTGGTGTCATCTGGATTGTTGTGGGTGTGTATGAAAATAGGACCCCATAGGTGGTAGTAAATGTTAAGCTCTATTGAAGAATCAGAAGTGATGCCTTTAATGGCTTTAGCTTACTGTTTGTAACTCCCTTTCTGTGTTTTGCATAACATTGCTTACTATGAAAGGGAACACGGTATGTATAGCTCTAAATGAAATGAATCAAATTCAGTTCAAGTCCTGCCTGCTATTTTTTGTCTTTGTCCGTACCCTACCCATGTCTTTGATCTGAACCTGTCCACTTTAGGAGTCTAGCCTGGGGATGTCATTTAGAAGCAAAGTGCAGCTCTGAACCTGAAAATACTTTTTATTATTATTTATTTAAATTTATTGGCTGCCCAACTCCAGTGGATTCTTTATGCCACTACTTTGTCTCTGAGCATCTCTGAGTATCTAAATAAAGAGATTAACATACTGTCTGCAACTCCTTAAAACAGCTGCCTCTTTTCCCAGAATTTCATGGCTGCCCTTTGCAGTTGCCAGGAAAAAGAGCAACCAGTTTAAAGAAGTTCAGGGTCGTTAAGTTCGCAACCCCACACATTCCAAAGCACCTGTTAGGAACAGATTCCAAATCGTTGCACAATCCCATTGAGGTGTCCCATCCCCAGTGATTCTGAAGTTACATACTTCGAAAGTTTGTGTAATCTCAGCATTAGGCTACAGTTGGTAGTAATGTTCAGAACCATTCAAGGCATTGCCAGCAGTGTCCTTGTAAGTCTGACGGGGTGTGCAGTTCTTGAGTCTGCAGGGCCGGAAACACAATATGGGCAGGCTCCTAGAGTTCTCATACCCCTGCTCTTCTCTTAATGCTGCTCTGAGTCACAGGAGCCTTTCCCCCTCTGATTCAGTCCCTCCTTTCTCTTCTGTCATATTGTATTCCCAGCTACTTAAAAAGCAGCAGAAAAGCTTTAGAAGGTTGATCTGTCCCTCTGTAATAGTCACCCAAGCCCTTTCGTGCTGGTTTGCATCACGTCTTTACTTTTAAGAGTCTGTCTGAGACCTTCTGCTCATATTGTGTTTCCAGCCAGCCACTTAGCATAAAATTGCCCATAAGTAGCCTGTCTTAGCCACTTGCCAGCCTTTGGTGTTTTCTGTGGTGCGGAGGCTTCTATTCTTTGTGACAAGAGCAATGAAGCAGCTGCAACCATTTATCACCAGCTAAGACATCCATACACAGAAGATCCTTTTTCTCCCCTTTATGTTGCAATGTATTGTGGTCCTTTCCTTCATTAGTTTTCTTCTAAGCGTTTCCTAGTTTAGCCCGGAGAATGGCTTGAGCACTTGCTCTTGAGCTAACGCTAAGCCTTTTCTTTCAGAAATTCCAGCCTGACTGGGAGAAAATGAAAGAGACCTCCTTTTTCCCTCTCTACCCATCAATATGTAGAGACATATTGATCCCTTCAGGATGAGCAATGAGAAATAAGCGTGTGTAAGGTTCTCCAGGAACCCATAAATCGTCATGTTGATAATCCAAATGCTTCATGACCCACTAGACCATAAATGGTTACCTTCTTGCCTTCTCTTAGTGCATCTTGAAGGGAACAAGATGGAACAGATTCAACTTGCTCCCCTCCTCGCCCTTTCCCAGGGCAGAAGGAGGCCGGGAACGTTGGGTGAATGATGAGGGGCTTTGGAGGGCAGTTTGTGAGACCTTTCCAAACCTTGGGCCAACACTGTCCCTGACCTTATTAAAATCTACTTGTCTTTGTTATAATCCACCTAATTTGGGGCACATATACAGTATAAAGGATGACAGTCATGGGTCGTAGAAATAAAAAGAAATGGGCATGTTGGTTTCTGTTTTTTCAGTAAGTGTGCATGCATATATTTGCATGTACGTCTAGATACAGATATACTGTATTTATTTACTTGTAGATTTATATCGTGCCTTTTCTCCAGAATCTTAAATTGACTTTTTAATCCCTAGAATCTTGTGAGGTAGACTGGATTGAGAAAAAGTTCCTGGCTCACAGTCACCTAGTAAAATGTCATGGCTAAGATAGTCTTGAATTTCAGGCCTTCCCATCTAACAATAATACTGCCCCGACTATCTATATCTAGGTCTAGGTCTAGATTGTTGGCTAGATTGGGAAATTAAAAAAAAAAATCAGAGAAGGCAATGGAAACAAAATTGCCAAAAAACCTGAATGGATGCAATCACTATGAATTGAGCTTAACTTCAGAGCATTTTTACCTTTAACCATTTATTTATTTATTTATTAATGAATGAATGAATGAATGAATGAATGAATGAATGAATGAATGAATGACATTTATATCCCGCCCATCTCCCCCACAAGGAGGGACCCTGGGCGGTTGAATAATTTCAATAATTGAAATAACAGTGAAATGAAAATAACAAATTAGGAGAATAATGAGAAGAACCATTGCCAAGACAATAGTATTTCAAAATAGATATTTCAGATAAAACTGTTCTTTAAGTATGGTTGCCTTTCCAAGATGATGTATCAACCATTTCTATGAACTGGAAAAGATTAGACTCCCCGCTCCTTCCCCCCTCCTGTGAAGGAGCAATAACTGGGTGTCTTCCAAGGAAGGGACAAACTGAGAGCAGCTGTGGGGCATGTCTGAGGAGGGTCACTTGGGGTTAATGCAGAGCAACAGCCAGTGTGGTGTAGTGGGCAAGGTGTTGGACTAGGAGGTGGGACAACCAGGAGGTTCTAGTCCACCTTCAGCCACTGAAGCTCACTGGGTGAGTCGGGGCCAATCACTCTTTCTCAGCCCAGCCCACAGTTTGTTGATGGGGGAAAAATAGGAAGAGGGGATGCTAAGCATGCCATATTGAGTTCCCGGATGAAAGATTGTATAAAAATCTAACAAGAATCTATAAAAAGAGTGCAACAGAAAGTAGAAGCAGTAAAACTAGGTCCCTCTGTCTCTGGAAATTAGCCTTCTGACTTTCAAACCTGTGACCAGGATGATGATGTGCTGTGGTTACTTGGGGCAAACATTTGTTGACCAGAACTAAAAATTAGATCACCTGAGAACCAGTGATCCTGCTTAGTGGATATAGACTGGCATTCATGTTCTAATTACAAGGGGGATCTTATGCATTACTGCTGTTGTGATGCTGTCAGAGTTCAGTCTGACTCTGACTCTGAACAAGGGGAAAATGAAACTTACGCTAAGCAGGGTCAGGAAAATGAAACTTATCTGGAGCACGGTCAGGAAAATGAAACTTATGCTGAGCAGGAAACCAAAACTGAGCACGACTCAGCAGAGGATAAAAAGACACCAGCGCAAGGACCCAGTTCCTGGAGACAAACGTTCCATTGAGCTAACGCCTTCTTTCGGAGAAGTCGAGCCAGAACAGTCTTCAGAAGCCTGCCCTGCAGCCATTGCAGAACCAGAAGCAGCGCCTTTCACCATTTCGGAATTGAATCCAGCTTCCTTAGGATCTCGCCCTACCTTCTTGCCACGGGAAGCTGAATCTTGCCTCGCCATCTTGCCATGCGCTCCAGCTCAGTCTCGCCTTGCCAAGTCAGCCAAGCCTTGTCCTGTTGCTCCAGCAGAACCTTGCCTTGTTGCTCCAGCCCAGTCTTGTCTTGTCGCCTCAGCTCAGCCTTGCCTAGACGCTTCTGATAAGCCTTCCTTTGCCAGTCCTGCTGAGTTTGGTCTTGACTCATTGCCACAAATTCCCACTACACCTTGCCTCGCTACCTCGTTGTGAACACTAGCCGAGTTTTGCCTTGCAGTTTTGCCACATTCTTCAGCCGGTTGCTGCCTTTCTGAAGTATCAGGTCCTTCTCCACTGCCTGGTTGGGTTCGAATTTGATCTGCAATTTGCCATTTAAAGGACTTTATTCTATGTAAATAGTTTAATTGTAAATAAAACTATTTTCTATAAACCTTCCTGGCTGTCTCCTACTCCGAACAGAACAGATGCACACTATTAACTTTTCTCCTACTTGAGAATTGTTTTCACATTTATGGTATGTTAGAACTCTAAAAATGTGCCCTTTCACATTTCCAACTCATTTCAATCACTGCACCATCACAACTATAAGACTCAATGGAATTGTCTTGGTGCTAAAAAATCTCCTTGAGAATAAGCAGCATTGTGCTGTAGAAAGGAATAACACTTACTTGAAAGTATATATAATAAAGGGCATAATAACCACATGCAAGATTGACCAACTGCTCTAATGCTGTGTTTTTTTCTTCGAAATTATGAATAATGGAGGCCGCAGCTTAGTCAGCAGTGTGGCACCAAGTGCCTGCTAAGACGCTGACTTTGGACCTCTATAGCCAATAGCCATGCCCTTCCCCTTCAACTCTGAGCCACCATGTGGTCCCAAATTTGCAGCAGCATGACCCCTTAAAATGGAAAAATTAATCTCTGCAATTCCTTGCTGATTCATTCATTCATGTGCTCTAGTACCAGCAAGACGGCCACACAAATTGAAGGGCATCATTACTGGAGCGGTGGCATATCTGTCAAATGTTGCCATTCTGGCCCTGATCACGCAGCTTCCACAGATCCTGAGTAAGCAGTGTCCATGTTTCCTCTCCATAGAGCAAGAATAGCATGATGGCTGCATTGAATGCTTCATCTTTGTTTTTAGGCTGATGGTTTTCTTCTTCCAGAAACACACTGTAAGCTAGTAAACGCCACTTGAGCACCACCAATTTGTGCAACAGCATTAGTGGATATAGCGACCATTGATACAGAGATCAAAGAGCCTAGGTATTTGAACTCATGCACCTGCTCAATCAGCGCACCTCTAGGGGCAAGGTTAATTTGTTGCCATCAGGTGATGTGGCCTTGGTCTTTTTTGTATTTATTCATAGCCTGAGCCTCTCTGCTATTTTGCTTATGACATCTTATAGCTCCTGTGCCTTCAGTTCTGATTCCTCTGTGAAAACAATATAATCAGTGTATGTTGTGTCTGTGAAGTTCAACTCATCAGTGCCATATTAAACTCCTGTATGGCCAGGATGCTTTTCCTCATTATCCAACCTATCACCACACTGAACAACAGTGGTGGTAATGCACACTCTTGTCTCATTGCTGTTTTGACTGTTAAGAGCTAGTTTTGTCAACACTCACTGTAACCCTCCAAGAAGTGCTGTCATAAAGGGCAGCAATGATTCAGAAGAGTTTGCTGGGTACGCCAGTTGCCAAAATAACTTTCCACATAGAGTCCTAGTGTATGCTGCCAAAGATACTCTTGAACTCTGTAAACACAGTGGTAGTTCATTTTCCACAGCAGATACACTCCTCAAATACTTGCCTGACAGTGAAACTCTGGTCCACACAGCCATGGCCTGGTCTAAAACCAGGTTGCTCTTGGTGGAGGATTGGCTACATCCTCTCCTCATTTAGTGACTGCAATCTGTACCTTAAATTGGAAACAAAATGGTCACTAAACAAACCACATGACAGAGAGAGAGAGAGAGACAGAGACAGAGACAGAGACAGAGACAGAGACAGAGACAGAGAAAGATGCTGCAAAGATAACTGGTTGCTGCCGTCTCATTCAGATAAAGTTCTCACTTATAGCTACACCGGTGTTACTCTCACTCTGGTGTGCATTGTTGTGAGGCACACACAATTTGGTTGTAAGTGCACACATTGGTTGGAAAATGATTTTTTAAAATTGCCATCGTATTTGCAAATAGTCACTAAATGAGATAGCCGCTAAATGAGTGGCTTTATAGGCATGTTCTGATAACCTGCAAAAGGACCTTTCCAACTATAGAGAGGAGGTTGATTCCACGATAATTTTCATATCATGCTTTATCACCCTTTTCCAACATGAGCACAAAATAGCAGGTTTCCAGTCAAGAAAGACCTGTTCTTTTCATAGTGTTGAGAATAGCCTGTGAAGTACTACAGGACCACGTGCCTTCAGCACCTCCACAGGGACTTGGTCAGGTCCTGCAGCCTTGCCCATTTTAAAGTTGCTGAATAGCTGCACCAAACTCTGTTTTGCTCTTGGCTCGGATTCACAGGCAATATTAGAGGTGACACACTTTTTAGACATGCATCATTTCACGACACACACTTACAGCAGGGCACAAGGCAGGCACTAGGACCTGCGCGGAATCACAGCAGGTTTGGAGGCAGCAGGGCACAAGGCAGGCACTACGACCTGCGTGGAATCACAGCAGGTTTGGAGGCAGCAAGGCACAAGGCAGGCACTAGGACCTGCGCGGAATCCTGGCAGGGCTCGGAGGCAGCAGCATCCGCGACACACCCAGACATTGCAGCCGACACACTAACGTATCCCGACACACAGTTTGGAAAGCTCTGTTTTAGCCACTCGCCCTGTTGCTTTGCAAACGCTCATTCCAGGTCAGCTGGCCTTCCCTGACAGTACTTTCCAAGTTGAAAAGAGTGTCTGCTGGTCACGGTGCCCAGCTACTGCCACCATTTCTGCAGCTACTGTATGTTATCCACATAGGGCTCCTTTTCACTTTTGTTGTTTATTCGTTCAGTCGCTTCCAACTCTTCGTGACTTCATGGACCAGCCCACGCCAGAGCTTCCTGTCAGCCGTTGCCACCCCCAGCTCCCCCATGGTCGAGTCTGTCACCTCCAGAATATCATCCCTCCATCTTGCCCTTGGTCGGCCCCTCTTCCTTTTGCCTTCCACTTTCCCTAGCATCAGCTTCTCCAGGGTATCCTGTCTTCTCATTATGTGGCCAAAGTACTTCAGTTTTGCCTTTAATATCATTCCCTCAAGTGAGCAGTCTGGCTTTATTTCCTGGAGTATGGACTGGTTTGATCTTCTTGCAGTCCAAGGCACTCTCAGAATTTTCCTCCAACACCACAGTTCAAAAGCATCTATCTTCCTTTGCTCAGCCTTCCTTATGGTCCATTTTCACTTTTAGTTTTTGCAAATTTGTTTTGTCAGCTTTTTTGCCTTTGCTGGGTTTGCAAGATTAGCCACATTTTTTCCCTTATATCAGGTCAGTTGTGTCATCCATTATCCATTTTTTAGTACTGTCTTTCTCCCTGCACGGGCAGATAGTTTCTCTTGATGCATTGATGGTGTCTCTGATTTCAAACCACTGCTCCTCTACATTGTCATCACCTTCATTTGGGAGCAGGGCATCAAATTTGTTGTGCAGTTCTATCTAAAATGCTTTATGGTGTTGCTGAAGTGGTAGCAAATTCAACTGGAGTCAAGGAGGTGGATGGCAGTGTGATATAGCTTTCAATCTCAGTTTGATCTTGCATCAAACCAGATGATGATCAGACCTTCCTTCTGCACCTCTCAGCACTTGGACATCATTAACAGCAGACCTGAAATGCTTGCCAATCAGGAACAGAAACATAGATCGTAGAAGCAGCATTTAGTGCTTGTGAATACCAAGTTAATTGATGAATGGGCTTGGCTGGAATAAACTGTTGCAAATGACCAGTGAGTTTAATGATGCAAAACTGAGCAGCCCAAGCCATTTTCGTTCATGCTATCAGACCCAAATTTGCTCACAGCTTCTTCCCAGCCAGACCACAATTTATTAATCTGTGCATTTAGACCACCTGACAATATGAGGAAGTCTCTTTTGGGGGTTTTGTAGTTCATTATAAAAAATGGTCTGTTTTGTCATCACTGCACATCTCTGTTGATGCATAGGCTACAAATGATAGTAATTGGTACAGGTCCATTGAATGAAGGGCTCTGTCAGTTTTGTTTCTGGAGCAAGTCTTCCAGGAGTCCCCCTTTTGGGTATAATGGCTGCCTCCATAATGCCAACCAAGGCCATAGAAAAGCAAATTTGCCCCCTATAAAAGACCTAAAGCAAATAGTGTCAAACCTAGCATTGTTCACATGATTTCAAGATCTCAAGCATGTAAGGCCAGCACAGTTATCTCCTACATGCTATCAAGAAATCAGACAACTGTAGTAGAATATACACAAGATAAGGATCCATTGGAGGTCAAAATGGCAATACAGTTCCAAACTGCTTCAAAGGATGTTATTGAGTTGTTGTATCTATTACTGACTGTGAATCCTACTGCTTGCAGCAGATGTTCACTACCAGAATAGTACAGGTGCGGCTCGGCTAAAACTGCCAGTACAGTATTATATGTGAGCAATTTGGTACAGTCTTTCCCCACTTGGATGCCACTTAAGATGTTCTAAGTGGCAAAGTCAACAGTATTCTTTGGTGTTGCAATTTCCTGGGTGATATCCAGAGCCTCAGGACTATGCAATGCCCTGATAGGTACTAGGGCTGCCACAGAGCTATACTATCCAGTCATGTACATTTTAACAGTGTCCTGGTAACTGACAATACTGTGTCAGCTCTTTCAGACACAATAGCTTTCTTCAACATTGATTTGAGACACATTGCCATGGCTACATACCAATAAATTTTACACTGCTTGGCAGAGAGCTACCATATTTCTTAGGCTACCCCTCTGGTGCTATGAGCTGATCATGGATGGAGAGATGAATATAACTGATTTCACTGGAGTTAAGGCTAGGCAAGAAATAAATATACCACATTTAATAGCTAAATGTTAATCTATGTACAGGATCAAATAAAACAATGCTAGATCCATATATAAAATAAGCAAAATGAAACAAACCCCAATAAAATGTAAAACCATATTTTTAATGGGAAGGATGATCTTGCTTACTTTTCCATAATTCCTGAAATCTGAAAGTCGGGAAAAAAGAAAGAATGAAAAATGTGCTTCTTCACCTTAAATCAGATTCGCTTAAAATGCTACAGCTTGCAAAACACTGGCAGGCTGTCCGTTCTTTTTGGCACTCTCTCTGCCAGCTCAGCTTCACTGAAATTACAGAGCCCATCTTCTTTCCCTGCCCTCCTCCATTCCTCTCCGTCACAGTTCCCTCTACATGGGGTCAGGTCTGACAGAGTTTTGCATAAAAGTCTTATGCCCTCTAGGCATGATTCCTCCTCCTCTGAAGGAGGAGTTAAAAAAAAACACATAGAATGTTCAGAGTTCTGGAATCCTTAGTACAGGAGAGGCATTCTTTGATGACTCTCCATCCATTGCCTCATGCACCCCTGGGAGTTTGTGACCTACTCTCTGAAAACACGGCCTTAGGCAATAAATCATGCTATAACCATATATGTAATTAATTGGGAGAGAGCACCACTGAATTCTCAGTGAACATGCTTTGGATTAAGCCTTCGAGGTACTGTGGGCTTGTTGGTTCTTTTTTGGAAACTGGTGGGTCAACTTAGAATCTCTCCCTTAGTTATTTCACTATGACCAAGTTAATACAACAAATTCAACCCTGAATCCTTGTTAATGACATACAATCACTGTTTTCACCCAGCAATATCACAGTTTAATGTTGTGGCTTGGTTCACACAACATGAGAAGACAATGGCTGGGTTCCTATAACTTGCTGAATCACAAACCAGCCAACCCCATTCTAGCTTGATCCAACCTATGTAGAATAGTAACTATTTCCCAAACAGTTTCACAATGCTAATTCTCTTGAACAGATTGTCCTATTTCCTTTCCTCGGTACACAAATGCAACTCACCACTTTATTCTTTCCAGTAACTTAGGAGTGCCACCTGGCCGAGGTAATTGTCCCTTGATGGTTCCTTTGCCCTTTGATCTCATTTATACGGACTACCATGGGCTGCAGCAGATGAAGCAGCATATGGGCCTCTCCTTTAAAAAATACAGGTAAGAACTGGGATGTTTTCTCCCATCCCCTGACCCTGTTTTGTAACATTTTTGGTAGAAGTGACAATGACAGAACTGGCAGACAGATGTACAAGTTTACTACTGTGGAATCAGCTTCCCATAGAAATAAGATCAGCATCCTCATTGCTAATTTGATCAGTGAAGGTATATTTTTTAAAGCAGGCTTTCTGGGATTGATATGGAGGATGTATGTACTTAGAATGTATATGGGCACTTCTTCTAAGGATGTAGTTATGATTACGTTTTCATTTCTTTGAAATTATTATAATGTAATATACTGTACAACTTATTGTATACCACTTTTGTAACTCACTCAAAATTGCTTTTTGAAACTGCATAAATGCCCCTGTAATCATAAATACTCAGTATATCTCTGCAGGTGCTTTCCATTTTTTGGTATTCCAGCCTTCAGACCCACTCCACCAACTCTGTCACACACTGGAAGTTTCCCCATGCTATTCCAGCCATCAAACCTTCCCTCATCACAATTCTGAGGTGCTTTCCAGGTTTAAAAAATGTGTGGTGGTCAGATGAGAGATTTGTTACAGCACAGCTTTCCAAACTGTGTGTTGCGACACTTTAGTGTGTCGCAACACACAGTTTGGTGTGTCGCCACACAACCCGGAAGCGGCGGTGGGGGTGTGCACAGCAGCAGCAGCGCGCTATCAGCGCTTCCGTGTTTTAGCGGAGGCCGCCACCGTGCACGCTGCTGCCGCTGCCACCGTGCACGCTGCTGCCGCGCGCCCCCCGTGCCACTGCTGTGCACGCCCCCCCATGCCGCCTCTGTGCACGCCCCCCCATGCCGCCGCTGTGCACGCCCCGCCCCCACGCGCCTCCCCGCACCGCCGCCGCTGCCGCCGTTGGTGTGTTGCCAACGGCGGCAGATTGGAAAGCACTGTGTTACAGCATCAGGATTTTAATGCAAATCCTCGGAGGCTGAGTTTGATAACGTGGTATGGAGGAAAGCTGCTCAGTCTTTTCCCTTCCAAGCCCCCGTCCAAGCTCATGTTTCATCCATATACGGGAAGGTATAGGAGCTTAGATAGCCTGAGGCTAAATCCAGAATCAGTTCTAAGATTGCTTGGACATTGTTATTGTTTCCCATCCTAGAGAAGAGCGTGGTGCTTATTTAGAAAATATTAACAAATCCCATTTAAGAAGTTATTCTTTCCTACAGTGCTCAAGGACTGATTTATATCTAGGTTAGGCAAGGTGGTTTATCCATTTACACTGGTCTTCAGCTCCCATCAACCTTAGCCAGCATGGCCTAAATGGCAAGGAACTGTGGTGATTTCAGTCCAAAAAATCTGGAGGATGTATGTCTGCCTGGTCTTTTTCCTGCAGGTCATGGCAGTACTTTCCTCCATTTCCCTGTTTTTCTGATGGAAAACAACAGCAACAAGTGTCTCTCCCTTGACCTCATCTGCCAAACTCTTTTTGCTTGCCTTGTTCACTCAGTCACTATCCAGACCACTTTATTTTAATCTGTTACGTCCTTCCCTTTCTCCTAGTTTCACAGACACAGAACATATCTATTCTCCTTTCTCCTTTCATTTGTTCATCTAGACCCATTACCACTTACTCCTCTTATACATACAAGTTCCAGTCTTTCCAGGGCTACTGCTGGCATACAACAGAAATTGTGCAGCCTTGTGCAGAATTCCACTTACAGTAGCACTTTCTGCAAAACCCCAATTTTTTAAAATATTCAAAATATTGTACCTCCTTTGGTTTCTCAGATGGTCTCTTTCTAAAAAAACTGTGCCGTATGGCTTTTGAAGTGGTCTTTTTTTTTTAACTTGCAACTGGTGCCTTTCTTCATGTGGTGCCCTTATGCAGCACACAACTTGCACACTAGGTTGTGGTGATCCTGAGTCTTCCACATGGCTTGGTTATCAACAGACAGTCCCATTTTGTCCTTTGCTGCCCATCATGGCTTTGGGCAGTTGAGACTTTCACATATTTTTAGAGAAGGCATCAATTGAGTGTTGTTTAGATTACCAGCCTTATTTATATCCATGCTACATGTAGCATTCCCTGCTAATAATTCTGGATGGTACTCAACATGCTGAATCTTTAAATTATACTTTTCTGCCTAGTTTTCCTTTGTTGGTATTCCTTTTAAATCTTTACTTTAGTCAGTACTTGACACTTCTCAGAATAGAGAATAGAGTGATTTTGTTTCAATGGGTTTTCTCTTATTAGATGGGTTTTGTTGTTGTTTGCCTTTTCAAAGAAACAAAATGGATCGTTCCCCACTGTACCTGGACATAACTATAATATGCAGTTATTCCAAATTCTGAATGGGATTGAAACTGAAAATCACTCAAATATTTAGCCTTTCTTTCTCCTTTCAAGCAGAGAGGAAGGCAGGCAGAAGTACATTTCCAGCACATCCTTAAGATTTACACTTCTACCCCCAACCTTGATTATCTCCATTACTGTGGCAGCTGGTCAATTGCACACTCAATGGCCTCCATACTATTTGCCAGCTGCCATTGTTACTTGCTAGGTTGTGCTTACAATGGCAAAAGAGCAAACTTATATATTGTTCTCATAAAAGAAATCATCATCATCATCAGGCTTTCAAGGGAGGAGGCATGGGTCTTGGGTGTTCAGTGTGCGAAACAGCAAAGGGAACTAATGGATCAGCCTTCTGCGAGTGCATTCTGTAAACATCACAAAAAAGAAAAAGTGGCTGTTACAGGGACAAAGAAGCCCAAGATATCTTTATTTTGCCCTTCTTCCCAGTCCTAAGAGCAGGGAAAAACAAAACAAAATGACCCAACTCACTGTTTCTTGCCAGATCATATGCTAGCAAAATTTTGTGATTTCATTTAACACCAATAATACCTTTTTCTTCTGACACCCCCCGGCCCCCGCTATCCTTCATGATTTTGAGCAGGAAAAAAATGTCAGACCACAGTATAGCTTTTATTATAAATCAATTTTCCCTATGTATTTACTTGACTAAAAGAGCAGAGTTGGGATCCTGATGCTGGATTTATATCTGCTGTACTTTCAGATCTTGCTTTCTTCCTCTCCCAAGTGCTTTTGGGTTGGCTTGAGAATGTACATAAGTGTGTGAGGAGTGGGGCGGGCCAAGTAAGTAAGCTCCTCCCCTTCAGGGCCCATGCAGCCTATAAGGTGACTGCATGCAGTGGGAAGGCTCATTCATAGATATTCTGTGCAAGGGGAAGCCCAGACGAAGGATGAGGGCAATGGGAAGACTCCATCCCTTTGCCTTCTCTATGTGTGTGGTGGTTGCATGCTTCCAGAACATCTCTCTTTATGCCATTAACATTATATGCCTATTTTCGATTGGCTATCATCTCAAAAACAAAAAGCAAAACCACAATGTACAGAAAGAGAAAACAGAACTTTTGTGCAACTAGATATGAAATTGGATTTTTAAAAATAACATTATTTTAAAACACATTAGAAACATACAGTGATTTAATGGAGAGAGCGGGAGGGAGGGAAGACTGCATTTTTCCTTTAAAATGTTGGCTTGTCTAGTACCCAGGGAGTTGGGTTGATGAAATCAAACTTCACTAGAATGGGTAGAATTAAAGTTCCTGGCTCACTGTTTGTTTAGGGAGAGAGGTTGGTGAATTTTAAGAGACGAAGACATTGAAAGTGATCCTTAAATTTACCTTCCAACACCCTAAAAGAAAATAATAATGATTCCATCCATTCTAAGAGTATTTGGGGGGCTACAATGTTAGTGTAGGGGGCTACAGGTTGTGCACTTATGAAATAGACTGAAAAGGTTCAAGGAAAACGCACACACACAATACATACACAGATAAATGAAACCAGGTTAAATTCCTATGTTCAAACTAGCATCCATTGCACATAATTTTTTATAACATTTTGATTTTGCTAATGGACTCCCATGGGATCCAAAATTTGTCCTCAGTATGGATTTGGGGTGGGAGGGTTATTTGTGCTTTGTTTTGGGGAGGTACTACTTGAGATCTCATTGTCAGGCTTCATCCTTTCGTTTTTCTTTTATCCCTTTCTCTCCACTGCCCTTTGCTTTACCCCTTCTTTTGATCCAACAGTTGTTTTTCTTCTCTGAAGAAATATATTGTTGCAGAAGCTGTTTACAGACTGATATTATTCACTGCACAATCTTTCCTGTGCAGGATAGATGTGGGGTTGACTGTAGATTAATGGAGTGGCAAGTTTAATAGTAAAACTTCTATAAAGGCTAGTGGCCCCCATTGTCTTTCTCACTTGTTTGTGTTCCAAAGAACATTTCTTTTCGTATTCATGAACATGTTTTCTGAAGAAAAAGAGTGTCTTAGAGCTTCTCCTTTTGGCTGCATTAACATTTGTTTGTTTGTGGCTAGTTCCATTATCTCAATTCTAAGTGGCTCACAAGATATATATTAATAATACAACAAGCATAAAGCAAAAATATCAAAAATCTAACACAATGGTTCAAATTAGAAGAATTCAAATCCCATAATCATAAAGCATTAGGGCTGTATTGCACCAGAACATCTGATTACACGTCACAGAGACCTGTCTCTAACTCATGTTGGACAAGCCAAGTTGTCAGTAGCTTTCTGAGTACTAGGAGTGAGGGGACAGATCTTTATATCTGGTGGTGGGGATATTCCACAGCAGGAGAGCTCTCAGAAAATGAAAGAGCCTCCAAGTCCTCTTTCACTGCACCTTGTGGGTGCCGAGGACTCTCAGTAAGCCCTCTCAGTAGACGTGCCTCAGGCAGATGGATTCTATTTGGAATGAGTGGTCTGGTAGATAACCAGGCCCCAAGCCATGCGAGATTTTAAATATTATAACCAGCTCCTAGAATTGCACCCAGAAACAAGCCAGCAACCAATGCAGGTCTCATAGTCTTGGTGTTATCTGACCATATCAGTCTCTTCCCATTAACATGTAGTTTGCTGACCTCAAGGACAGTCCTAGGTAGAGCACATTACAGTACCCCACCCACTTCACATGCACTCCCCCAATCCTTGAGGCAACGGAAAAGTATGCTGGCATAAAATGCACTACTCTGATGGCTGCGCCTAATTGCTCTCTGTAACAGTTGCTGAGGTGGAGATTAATGTAAGTGGGTGCCTAAGATGCAGGGTTTAGCCATCCTTCCAGTAGCCTGAGTGATAAACACCAGTACAGAGGTGCTCCATACATGCAACCTGTCGCTTGGGCTTATGAACACAGGCTGGCACTCTTCTGAAAGAGCATTAAACTCAGGTCCAAAACTAGCCTGGGTGCTAGGTCACATGCATGAGATGAAGTGGATGGGAGGAGAAGTTGTGCAGAGCACTGGGGGTGCATTCTTCTGTTTCACCCAATGCATTTCCTCAGTGCCTGACCCGTAAGGCTATTCCTGAACACAGGTCTAATGTTGAGCCAGTATGGTGTGGTGGTTAAGGTGTTGGACTGGCACTGGAGAGACCAGGTTCTGGTACATCCTCAGCCATGGAAGTTCACTGGGTGAGTTTGGGCCAGTCACTTTCTGTCCAACCTACCTCTCTGCCCAACCTACCTTGCTACTGTGGGGACAAATGGAAAGCAGGAGTACTAAGTACAGCACTTCGAGCTTCTGAACAAAAGGCAGGATATACATCTAACAAAAAGCAAACAAATAAACAGGTCCCTGGTGCAAGGAGTCTGTAACTATCCCTTGGAGTTCCCAGGGCTTCCAGATTCCATTAAAGGATGCTTCCACTTAAGCAGTAGGTAGCATGACTTCCTAAGATGTCACTGTCATGGCTTTTTCCCCTTATTCTCTTACACAGATGCCGTGTTCGAGTAATTGATACTTTTGGGACTGAACCTGCATACAATCATGAGGAATATGCCACTCTGCACGGATATCGAACAAACTGGGGCTATTGGAACCTCCATCCTAAACAGTTCATGACAATGTTTCGTGAGTGGTCTTTGTATTCATTATGGTTTACTATGAACAGCTGTTTTTAGGTGTGGGATAACAGGATAAGAACCTTCCTAGTTTCCACAGCGGCTATACAGAAATCTCCAGGAAGCTAATGTGCAAAAGCAAAACTCCTCCACTGTGCCCTGTCTGAATCTTCCTTTCAAATGTGTTTGGATACTCCACCTGGTCCAGAATGCTGAATATTGTCTATTGACTAGTTATATGAAGCATGTGACCCCATGGTTCACTATCTAAACACAATTCAGTGTATTATTGATAACTTTCAAGCAATGAACAACTTACCTGAAAGAAAATAAGGCCTGTTCAGTTTGTATGTTCTTTGGGAGCAGTTCTTCCTTTTCCACCAACTTCTGAAGCTTACTGAATGAGCCTGTCAGACCTTCAGCTGAAGTACTTCAAGCTGGGTTCATCAGTTCAGGAGACAAGCCAGCAAGAAATCTCAAATGGGTGAGGGAGAGTTGCTCCATTACATCCTGTCGTTTTCTGCCAAGGTCATGGAGCTTGAGAGAGAGAAGAGTAAGCAATGTACAAAGGTCTCTGTTGAAAAAAAGTAGCTCTTATTGGAACAATTTGTTGCTCTTTGAGTGTGCTCAAGGTTCTCAAAGAACTATCTCTTTTTTCCTGGAGTTGAGGATCACTGTAAGTCTCACAGCTGTCTTTCTCTGCCCCATAACATGTGCCAGGCCTGTGCTCTCCAAGCCTCTCCCTTGCTTCTGCTTTTCCAGGAGTGGACGCACATAAAGGAAAGAAAAATATACTATCTGAGGTCTTTTAACCTGCCCTTCTTGTTATAGCATAGCTGTACCTTCAAAACATTCTTTGCTATGACACTAGCTTGGTGATTATATTCTGAGCAATCAGCTACTGATCTCATTACCTGACCAGACAATCAGTCTGTGATGGGCCAGATGCTTTTTTCATTACTGCTTGGATTACAGATTGAACCAGGGATACCAGATCCGGGCTGCACAAATGACCCCATGATAGCAGCAAAAAGATACACATAACTCTAATTTTTTGCTGTCATCTAGTGGCTGTCCTGATGTTCTTGCAGCCCAGATCTGGTCACATTTTTGAGCCAGTAATGTGCATCGGGTTGACTGATTGACGTTCACTTCTGGAAACTAGGGAATAAAGCTGAAGACTCTGAAAAGTGGAAAAGTCCCAAAGGTATCGTGAAGAGAGAAAGTAAAAATACCTTTGCCCTGGGTTACCTCTTGTTGTGTTAAGAATATAAGATAATCTGCCACTTGTGCACCTCTGCACTGATTTCCCAAGGGCCCTGAATATTTGCTGATTCGACATGACCTTAACCTTGACAATGATACCCCAAGGATAAGCTGGCTTAATGGGGCCTGCCATTTTAATTAGCTTTCACTTTAGCTTTTAACTACCCCACTCCCACTGTTCTGTTAATTATGTTTTCAGGCTGCCCCGGCATCTACCTTTCTCCTTAGCATAGTCAGGGTGAAAGAGTTGTGACTGACACTGCGTGATTCCCATACAAGTTTCTCTTTCTCTCTTTCTCTCTCCCCCACTTGGGAGCTGCCAAAATAACCTATCATTTGTCACCCAGCTAGAAACCAATTGACAGCAGTAAGAGTGGGATGTGATGTTGTGGTCAAAATAACCTAAGGATTAGATGAGAAATGAAACAAACAGACTGGCATCATACTAGGTTTCTTATGCCACCTCCCTTGGTATATACTATTGCATAGATTCTGTCTCAGAATTCCCTGAGGATGTGGTAAAGTATCAGAAAAGACTAGAGGAAAAATGCACAGTTCTGGCTGGAAGGTTAAAGGGAGATGGGCTGTGGGAGGATGACAACGACCATAAACCATTGTTAGAAGCAGGCAGGTTTCCTGGAAGGAGGCCAGCTTTGTGCAGCCTGAAGTTTGTAGCTCTAGTTTTAGTTAGGGATGGGTAACTTCATTGTTCAGGTCCCCGGAAATCAAAGCGTGGTGAGCATCAGCAATGTACTGGTTAGAAATGAAATGTTTTTGCAGTGAGATGAACTCATCCAGAGCTTCACAGGCAATCTCTTACAGTCAAAATGGGTTTCTTTCTCATGTTTGTTAGCTTTGGGGTCTGCTCCTGGGTGCCTAGCCTAGACATGTCTGTGGGTTTTCCACTGATAGTATGCCATTCTCAATTTATTTATTTATTTGTCATACTTATTTACCGCCCATCTCATGTACGATTCTGGGCGGTTTAGCTCTACTGAGGACAGATTTATCTGATATTACTATTTTATTTGTCGTGTTTTATGATATATTTTAGCAAAGAGCACAGATTTTCACTTTTATGCTCATAGCAAGTTTATGATGCAGGTCAGGTTGAGAGAGAAGATGAACCCAGGATCACCCAGTGAAAGGGTGTCCACATACAATGCACATAAACAAAGGGTGGAACTTTAGCCACAGCCACTATCTTGACTTTTTTGACCCCTTGGGGTGCCCTTGTCCAATGAACAAGAGTGAATTTCAACTTCTGTCTTCCCAATCTGTCCAAAACTCTAGCCACCCTAATTCCTCTAATAATATAGATTGGCTGATGGTGACATTTAGCGGTAATCACCTCATTACATTTTTCTTGTCTGTAATATTATCTCAGGGAAATGTGCATGGGAAGATTATATCAAAGAATTAAGAATGATCCCTAGACAAACAAGGTGTGGCTTTTAGTAAAAGTTCAGGCATTGTTAACCACTATTCAGGAAGGCCATTCTTGTACGACTGACTCTAGCACATATTTAAATACATGCAAAGGAAGTAGTGGATCTTTCCTGCCATCTCTTAAAAGAAATACGGCATGCATAAGGGCATTAGAGTGCGCTCTTTGTTGAGTTTGACAACATGCTGAGAATGCAAGCAGACCAAGTAAGATGCTGGTTGGTGTTGCTTTTGCTTTTTCATGGTAGGGGGCAGTCAAAGCAAAGCCAAACTCAAAATCAAAATGTGTGGACAAAATAATAGTATAAAAATATGGGTAAATTTAGTATAATGATTCTTCTGATTTTTAAAATTAGAATGAGTGAGGAAGGCATTTATAGTTGATAAAGCAGAGGTGGGGGCCTGTTGCTTTCCAGATGTTGCTGAAATACCAGAAGCGCCTGCAAACCTGAGCAATGCTGGGAGTGGTAGCTCAGCAACACTGGGAAGTGTACAGAGATTCCCCAATTTTGTTTCACAGCCACTAGCATTGTCCTGATTGAGAATAAGACAGAAGAGTTATTTCTAAGCTTTCTCTTGGAATGACTCTAGATTGATCCTCTGGAAACGGTAAGGATTCCATTTTCTGCCCAAATCATGACACAGTTCATCAAAGCTCTACAAACCTTCCAGAACAGTTCTGAGAGTTTGTATGCTCAGTCATGCAGTTTGTGCATTTATGCAGTAAAGCCATACATTTTGTGTACATTTTGCAGTAAAGCCATACATAAATATGTATGTGTATGTGTTCGGCAGGGAAAAGCAAAAAAAAGAAAAAAGAAAAAAAGCACTGTTAGCATCTATATAAATCAAAGAGTATATTTGAAAGATAGAGTTTCCTAATGAAAAGTGGTTTCATAAATAAGTGGTTTTACTAATCAACTTAGATATATTACTTACACGTATTACTGACACTAATGCATTTTAAGTGATCAAAGATTATAAAACAAATCTCTAAAATAGAGGTTCTTTTCATACACGATATGGAAGAGAAAAAGGAGCAGCCCTGATCTTCACATATTCCGTTAGCAGTGTGAACAGACCTTACACAAACACAAACTGTATATATGACTGGGATTCAGGAGAAAGAAATATCCTAATTGCACAAACCAAGTTGTGAGCATGCTATATACTGTATGTATGTATGTATGTATGTATGTATGTATGTATGTATGTATGTATACACATACATATATACATACATACACACAAGGTAAAGGTAAAGGTAAAGGTAAAGGTAAAGGTAAAGGTTCCCCCCGCACATTTGTGCAGTCATGTCCGACTCTAGGGGCCGGTGCTCATCTCTGTTTGTTAGCCGAAGAGCCAATGTTGTCCGAAGACGCTTCCACGGTCATGTGGCTGGCATGACGCACACGGAACGATGTTACCTACCCACCGAAGTGGTACCTATTAACCTACTTGCATTTGCATGCTTTCAAATTGCTAGGTTGGCAAGAGCTGGGGCTAGTGCGGGAGCTCACTCCGTCATGCGGGACTAGGGATTCGAACCTCCGAACCTGCGATCTTCCGATCGACAAGCCTGGCGTCTTACCTGCTGATCCACCACGCCCCTTATACACACACACACACACACACACACATTCACACTCACATACATATATACATACATACATTCAGGGTTGGAATGAGCAACTTGTGGCTCTCCAGATGTTAATGGACTGCAGCTTCCATGATTCCTTACTATTGAGTATGCTTGCTAGAACAAATAGAAATCTGAATTCAATAACATCGGGACGTTATTGAATTCATATGTGGTCTTTTGACACACAGTCTGCAGACTGCACTGGGAATGAAATATACCGTATTATTCTTCCTTTTCTCCAAAGCTAGTACTGTTACAGTTTGCTCTGCTTCCCCTTTATTTTCTCCCAATAGCCATGGATTTTTCATGGAAATCTGATGAATCACTGATCCAAGAACAGAATCAATGGCAGATATTTCTTGGTTTTAAGAAATTACCATTACTTATTTGATCATGTTGGTATTTTAGATCAAGCTTTATTCATGGAACTAGAAGTTGAATTGATCTGACAAACTGCAAACCATGCAGTTTGCTTAATTCATCCTGCAACACAATTCAGTTCTAAAACAACTCAATTACACAAACATTTGGATTGTGGAAAAATACAACTTCAGAGCAAGTTATCAAGTCCGCCCAAGTCATGACACAGGTCATCAAACTTTGCAAAACAGTAATGGGAATTGGTATGCCCAGCCAAGATTATATTCATGTTATGAGTGCAAATTATGAGCCAAAATAAATTGTTTTATAAAAGTAACATTTTTCAGGGCTGATGTTTTGTTTTTACAAATTGCCTATACTTTTTCAGATAGCTTATTCAACTATCTGTCACAGTTTTTTAATGAACAAAAAATTAAAATAAAATTGGATATTCCATTACAGTATTAAAATATTGGGTAAGAGAGGTGTGAAATATGTCAGTGGACTCATTTTTAAGATAAGGGTATTTGACTTCTAATCTAGCAAAGCACCTCTCGTGTGAATAACCAGAAAATTGGTGGTGTAGTGTGGATCCTCTCGTGTTTCAGGGTATGATACGTAGAGTTCACAAAAAGTGTAGAAAGTCTAGGGTGAGCACAAAATTCAATGCAGCCACTACCAAGAGTATACTCTTCCAACGATACGGTATGCCATTTCATTGGGCATAGATTGTTTGTATTATTCAGGGGAGAGAGATGGAGATTTTCACTGTGACAATGATGCATTATGTTATTCCTCCACAGCTCATACACCAGATAACTCTTTCATGGGGTTTGTGTCAGAAGAGCTCAATGTGACTGAGAAGCAGTTTATTAAATCCAACAAGGCCAACAATATGGCAGTTGTCTATGGGAAAGAAGCCAGCATTTGGAAGGTGGGTTATATATATAAACATTTCATCCCAACCATGTAAAGAATTTAATAGAGGAACTTTCCAGTAATGAAAAAAGTCATTCACCACTCAACACTCCTTGAAATGCCTTTTATGCCTTTGGGGCGCATTGTATACAAGCTCAAGGATCTCATGAAATAAGGAATGTAACCACCCAGAGTCCCCTTTGGGGGAGATGGTGTGGTGATAAAAGTCGAATGAATGAATGAATGAATGAATGAATGAATGAATGAATGAATGAATCCATTCTCTTCTCAAATTGGGGTTCAACTTATAGGGTGAGCTCACACATTTTTTTCCCAACCTGATCAGGCCTCCACAGGCAAAGGAGCAACAGTGTCAAAATTTGCTCTGGGCGTTGCTCCTGATTTTACCTGCCCAAACTTGCTACACCAAGTTTGAAATCCCCTGTGGTATTAATGAGTCAGAGTGATGTATTTATGTCCTGTCCAACCCTAACACCAATGAAATTATTTGTTTTACTGAGCGTGGAGGCAGGGAGAATCACACAAACGGATGTGTCATTTTAGAGGTTGCAGTCCTGCAGAGTTTGAGAACCTCTTTCTAGAGAATCTCATCTTCAGACACCACACCTTGCATGCTAATTCTGCCCAACTACCAGTGCAGAACACATGGGTCTCTTTTCTGATACCAAACCCAGCCGTATGGTCTCACTCTTGTTTGCTATGTTCTTGGAGTTTTATATTTAGCCTGGGAAAACTATAACTATTGGATAGATTTTGTGGCAGTCCAGACCTTAATCTTTGTTTAGCTTAATATTTGTTCTTTGCACTATTTAATGTTAATAATGGCCCTGGGACATTTATGAATGTCACAGGAAAGCAGGCTACAATTTTAAGCCATGGTGACATTCAATGAGAATTTTGCCAAGGAGGAGAAAAACTGGCATTCCAAGAAAGCCTTAAATTGACTGTTAAAAAGTTATACCTGCTGTTGGTTTCATGTCAGGTTTTAACAGAAGCCTTATTTGGACTGGATTCTGAGGCTGCAACCCAGAGATTTTCCCAGAATCCTCCAACCAGCTACTATTCTGGGGATCAGCTCCTTCAAAAAGCAGGTTGTGCAGCATGGGATGGATAGTAAAACTGAGAGGGAGAAGCCATTATTGGTCTGCCTCCAGAATACAAACTGGCAAACAAACTGGTATTCATTCATTCATTCAGACATCAAACTACTTTAATTTTCCTGCAAGAAGACAAGTCATACAGGTCGACTGAAGATAGCAATTATTTAGATCAGTGTTTCTCAACCTTGGCAGCTTTAAGATGTGTGGACTTCAACTCCCAGAATTCCCTAGCCAGCATGAATTCCAACATTAAATACTATACACTTAGCTCAGATTCTGAGCTAATCACAACTTTTAAAAGCTCTATGTTCCACATTCAAGCTGACCTCTTCAGACATAAATCATCTAAAAAATTCATACCATTGGCTATGGTTTTTATTTGGAGAATTTTTTTTCCAGGGGAAGAGTGGTGATAGCTATGTTGCTGGCCTTTTCAAAAATGAAGAATTTTGCCATGGGCTGACTATAAATTCAACTTGTTTGGTGACCACCAGGGTGGGGGAAGTTAGATTTGATGAATGACTGGTCTGATCCAGTCAAGCAATTTTCATGGTCATATAACTTATATTCACCATCTTGGAGCATTTTAGTTTGTTGTCTTTTATACACAGGAAGTCAATCTTGCCTCTTCTTGCTTCTCTCTATGTGCCAACATGGATTTCAGTTACAGGTACAGTAAATCACAAATCATTTTGAACTGTATATACGTCTTAATATGTTTATAGCAGAACAAATAACGCTTTATGCTTTTGATATGTAGATTATATACATTTAAGTAACCATCTTCAAAATGGAGTTTAATATGAATTATTACAAAGCGAGATTTTGGATAATTTTTTTAAGTGACATTTGTTTAATTCATCTTGTTTTTTTACCAAGACAAATCAATTTGTTCTGACTGCTTTGGTACAAATGGCATTTGCTCAATTTACTTACCCACAGATTCTTTTTAAATATATAACACGGACATGGCAAGTTCTCTTTTTCTTCATGTTGCTTCCTCTCACTTGCCGCTGATTTCTACTTTTGCATATCTATGTAAAGGGTTATCTTCCCCCCTGTGACTACTGTTCCATTTTCCGGAGAAAACAATTACCCCTTCCAAGTACAAAATCAAAGCCTGCCTAGTGAATTTTCAAAAGAGAAAGGATTATTATTTTTTCCACACACTCTCTGGCACAGACATTTTCTCCCTGCAAATCTGGCCCCTCCACAATTGGTGAAATCAGTTATGCATCAGTGTGCAATTGCTCCTTACTGAGATCTCTAGACAGCAAAGTGCAAAAAGCTCTATCAATAGGGCAGTGAAGAGCATGACCCCCAAGCAGAAACTGTGGACTCCTTTGGAGAAAGTTCTTTCTCTTTTCCCACCATATTTACGGCTCCAACCGAATATGCAATACATATTGCTACTTTCCTGTTCATTTCCGTGTACATCTAATATGACACAAATAAAGTAACCTACTATAAATACATATCTGTTATCAAATGGTTTCCCTCTGTTGATATATAGGTATAATTGTGTGATTCATATAAATTACAAATACATCCCACTTTTTGGTAAACAAAACTTGTGCAAGACTGCTTTATACAACTCTCTTGCAGTCTCAGAACCTAGCAAATTATTTAAATATCCTCCATTTTATTCCCCTAACAAACATAAGCCTTATTTTGTATTGCCAAAGATAGATAGATGATGATAGATAGATAGATAGATAGATAGATAGATAGATAGATAGATAGATAGATAGATATAGATAATAGATAGAATACTTTATTGGCCAAGTATGACTAAACATACAAGGAATTTGTCTTTGGTGCAAGAGCTCTCAATAATAAATTATACAATCAAGAAAAGAAAAATTAAGAAAAAATAATACTACAGCTATTTAATGGATGGTATTCTGGAGGTGACGGACTCAACCATGGGGGAGCTGGGGATGGTGACGGCCGACAGGTATCTCTGGCGTGGGCTGGTCCATGAAGTCACGAAGAGTCGGAAACGACTGAACGAATAAACAACAAAACAGCTATTTAACTAACACGTACTCATATTTAAGGGAGAATTAAGAGAATTAAGAATTAAGGGACAATAAAGATGGCCACAATGGACTGTTTATCAATATTTTAAAATATATAGTTACAGTTACAATAAAAATATAAATATATAGTTACAATTAATATATATATATATATATATATATATATATATATATATATATACTGTAGTGTGTGTGTGTGTGTGTGTGTGTACATACAGACACACACATAATTACAATAAACATATAAAATATAAATATATAGTTACAATTACATACCGTACAGTATAATATGCTCAGTGATAAATGGTGGCACAAACGTCTTCCTACATCTGAAAGCTTACTTGTAGAGTATGCTGACTTTTATTACCTGAGTCCACTATGTTGCATTTGTTTTATGGTGGAGACAAAGAAGGCAGATGGGGCAAAAGTGCCTCTCTGATCCTTCTGCAGTCGCAGAGAGCAGAAGTAACATTTATAGTAGAGAAATCATTTCAAAATCCTTGCTAGGTGCTGCCAGATACTCAGAATGCATTGACATAATCCGAGTGATTATAGTATAGAAAAATGGTAGAACTTGGTTTCTACCTTCATTATTTGTATCATTGTTTTGGCTTATTGGCTTTGCCATTTCTCTGTTCATTCTATTTCCCTCAAATTCTGGGAGATCTTGACTTTGTTACACATGACCTTGTAGACTCATCGGTGACTGATCTGTGCTGACAGGCAACATATCAAGAGCTTCTTCCTTGGGTAGAAAAGTTTACTTAACGCATTCTTGACCTCATTCTATGTAAGTAGTGGTAGGCTACCATCGATCTGTGGGATATGCTAAAGCATTTCTGTGTATCTCCTGTGAGGTCTAGCCTGGGGTCTGTTTCATGGCCAGAAATACCAGGGGTAGAATTTTAAACCAGGAATAGCCTACCGCCATTGTTGAAATTTTGGGGAATCTGAGGAAAGTTGTAGGCAAGGCAATAACACAACATGAAAGGAGGCACATCACACACATGGGCAGAACAGCATCATGATACTGAGAAAAGACACAGATGCATTAAAGAATTACCAACAGGGGTCACATTTGTGCCCCTGCACACCCAAAAACACATTTTGAAATTGAATCCAAGGCACTGCTGCACAGCCCAGGAGGGACCCAGGGGATCTGAAGCAAAGCAAGACGACAAAGGCTGGCAAGCCTTGCCCTGCCGTGACATCATTGTGCAAGCCCCTCCTTTTTGTCTGCATCATGATGAAACTGCAAGGCAGGGCCTGCATAGTGACATCACTGCACAGGCTCAGTTGCTACAAATGAACATCTTATTCCTTGCTTGGCAGCAAGAAAAGTCCGGATGGCTTGTTTTCTGCCAGTAATTACTAATTATCAGCCAAAAGATCAGCAGCAGCTTGTGGTGCTGGCCTGTTTTCTGACAGCAAGGATTAATTGAGGTGCCTCCCCCCCTTTTTTTTTTTCTTTTTTTCTTTTTCTTTTTTGCCATCCCGTGCTTGGACTTTGAAAAAAATCTGGGAATTAAATTGTCAATTGGCTTCACTGGCTCTGGTGCAAATGCCCCTCAACTCTTTTCAGATTTTGTCTGTCCATATTTGAAACTGGGTGGGAAAAGTGCCTGAATAGAGAGAAGGTAAGTGGCAAGGTGGCCACATTTCTTTTCCCAATTTGAGGCTCCACAGGCTCCAAAGAAGCTATAGAGTTCATGGAATCTAGAAATAAATATCTGGGTCCCCCAAAACATTACACAGCCAGACACTACTTGCACACCTAGTTCTAACTGCACTATGTGGCCTATTCAGTTGGATGCACTGTTTGCCCGAGAGCTGATACATGATGTTGGGCACAGGAAGTACAGCACACTGGTCTAGCAGACAAGAATTAGATTAATGCCGATATTTGAAACTCACCCCTGATCTCTTGAAGTGTGAGCAACTGTTGCACAGTTTCTGTACCACGTGGCTGCTGCAGATTCTACGAACTGATTAGCGATACTGAGGCATTTCTTCCTTTGTAGGCTATGAGCATTAATTAGGAGAACTTGTATAAAGTTGGGGGGCTGAAAAGAGCTTGTTTCAAATCCACCATATTGAATTTTGACACCCCTGCTTTCTCCCCAGAATAATTGGGTCTTTTAAGGCCGAGGTAGAAAAGAAGTTGAAGAAAGGAGCGGAGAATGAGAAGAGTATTATTTGGAGTACTATTTGGTGCTGACCACAGCTGAATTCAAAGGGGAATTTGCTTCTTTTGGGTAGAATTTATGCTGGCACAGAAAAGAGATCCATGCTTGGGAAGATTGTGCAACATGTATTGATCTGCAAGCGTATGCATTTGATAGAGCGATAATGAAGTCCTTACTAGCTCTGTGCAATTATTTAAAGATAGCATCAGATGAGCTCCAGAGTTAATCAACTTAATGCATGTTGGACCTCTAAAAGGAAAATTGCCAATTGCCAGGCAGTGGCAGCAAGATGCCACTTTTCTTTTTTTATCTTTTTAAATCTGTCTATTTTCTTCCTGCAATAAAGCCATTAAACAAGAGAGAAGCAACTACATTTTCTACTTGAACTCTTGGTTTTCCTAGGGATGAAGGCTCAAGAGGCTTTCACCTAACATTTAAATGGTTCAATCTGGTTTTCTCTTTAGCCTTGCATTTAATGTGCCATTTGCTAAAAGCACCCTTTGGTTGTTTCCAAATAGATCTTTTTACAGAGGCTTTTAATTGTTGGGTTTAATACTTCTGGTTTACATGTTTTTATTGTGAAGACTTTTCAGTAACCCGTGAATAAATAAATGCATACATTGATCAAAGATAATCATATTCTAACAAGCTGGGAGTTGTAGAAGAATGAGAATGAGAGAGATCATACAGGAAGCCCCACTCATTAAGAATAAATTTGTGTGTTTATTTACTTTTGGGGCTTGTAGTACTCCTAAGTGCACACATAGACACAAACACACATTTTAAGACAAAAACAAATCCAAACTCTGTATTAGAGCAATGCTTTATTAGTATCAACTAATAAATGCCAGAAATAAAATACCTGTAGTAAGCTTTCAAGTGCTTAGAATTCCAGGCTGTGTGTTTAGTAAACCTTGAAGTCGGCTTGGAGAGAGGAGTAGCTTGAGGTTAAATTTATCAAGGCTAATCTTAAGTGTTAAAAGGGAGATCTGGGTTGCAGATTCCCCCTTTGGGGAGAAATGAACTGCAGCGGGCAAGCTACACAGATCCCTCTTAATCTAGAGTTAATCTAAAAGGCAGTTTTTGTAGATACAGAGAATGATTCATTTTAAGTGTTGTGCCTATATTGACATTAGCTCTAAATATTAGCTGAACTCAGTTGCACTGCTAATTGGATTGAGTGAACTTCCACTCAGAGATTAAGGTTTGATTCTCAGGTAATACAAAATTCATCAGTTTTAGGATCCACTCATTAAAAAGTAAAGTTTGGTTTTTGATATGGTATACATGAAGCAAAATCAACTATGCTAGTAAAAAAAAATCTTATAGAAGGGCAAATATCCATTAGGACTAAACAGGACTTATAGCATTCCCTCTAAAGTAGGCCAGTATTCTTATCTCATATTCATGGCGGGGTGTCTAAAGATAGGTAGTTCACAGCTGTACTGAAGTTTTGAAGCAACAACATTCTCAAATCACAGCTTATTCTTTGATTCCTGCCCTAGTAAATCTACTAATGTGTTTTTGGAATGCATTTTTATTTGCTCAATGCTATGTTTCTTTAGCAGAAGACTAACACTCGAATAAGATCTATGTAAGTTTAATAAAATTTGAGTATTATGGAATCCTTACTCCCAAATTTAGTCGGCAGTGAACTTCTGAAAATGTATTCTTCATTGGCTTCCTCCAGCCATTCCTATTGGATTTGGTGGAAAAGGTATTATATTGTGTGAACATGCATCGTACCACATCTTTCCATGTGAAATCCCAAGAAATACTGTATATCATAAAGAAACTCCATGGGACTTTGCCAGACTAGGAATGGGAACAACTAGGAAGGTTACCTAAGCAGCAAAATACCTGTAAGCTGCCTAGATCTGACTGGATTATAAATTTCATAAATACAATAAAGCAAGAATAGCAGTACTTCCACCTCCTCTCACCTCACAAAAATGAAGCAAGTTCAAAAAAGCCACCCAAAGAAATTCTAAAGCCTGTTGACAACGAGGCAGGAAAATAGGGAGTAAAATATTCCGCCTGGTCTTAGCTGGCCCTGATGAGTGTCTTTCCTTTCCTTTCCTTCCCTTCCTTTCCAGGGTAAAGAGAAGTTTCTAGCCATCCTTAACAAATACATGGAGATCCACGGCACTGTTTATTATGAAACCCAGCGCCCACCTGAGGTTCCAGCTTTTGTGAAGAATCATGGCCTTTTGCCCCAACATGACTTTCAGCAGCTGCTGAGAAAAGCCAAGGTATTGGTCACAGTTAAAAAGATAGTTCTGCTCCCCAGCTGAGGAAGCTGTGGGTGCTAAAGGAAAGCCCCTTTTGGCAGTAAAAACTCTGCTTCCTGCTGTTGCATGAACACAGAAACACATTGTGGAAATGCAGTCCTATCTGCAAAAGGTCTTGGGAAAGAGGAATAGATGGCCTTGCATTGCAGGATTGCAGACTGACAAACAGTGGAAATATCAGGGTATTCAAGACATCAGTGAAGAGGATATCCTCTGGCAAGACACTTGATTTGCCAGTAGGGATCAGGCAGTGTGTCATTTTCTCTAAATCAGAGCTTTCCAAACTGCGTGTCGGGACACGTTAGTGTGTCGGTTGCAGTGTCTGGGTGTGTCGCGCGGCTGCTGCCTCCGAGCCCGGCCAGGATTCCGTGCAGGTCCTAGTGCCTGCCTTGTGCCTTGCTGCCTCCAAACCTGCCCTGCCAGGATTCCACACAGGTGCTAGTGCCTGCCTTGTGCCTTGCTGTAAGAGTGTGTCGCGAAATGATGCATGTCTAAAAAGTGTGTCACCAACATGAAAAGTTTGGAAAGCTCTGCTCTAAATAATGGCCAAATTATGAAGGTTGGAGAGGTGGGAAAGTAGTTTAAGAAGGGAGATTTTTCAGAAACCATAGGAACGTATGGCACAGATATACAGTATTTTGCATTCCAGTAATGAAAGCTGTCCACTAGGGTTAGCTTCATATTTGGGAGGGACTTCATCAGTAGATGCTGACCAGATTGCCTTATGGTAGATGGCAGAGCTCAAATCTCATTATCCAGCTTGATTTAGCCATCACTTTAGGTCTTCATGCTACTCCAGAATAAAGCTAAACACAATTTCCTAGGACAAATTAAAGCAGAAGTTTGGAACACTTCTTTTTCAGGAAGGAAAGGTAGGGTAGACATCAGTCATAGGACAAGGTACACCATTTCCCACCCAAAGCTGGTTCATTTAACTCTTTATTCCTTTGAAATTGAGCAGGAGATCACACTCTTAGATCTAGTTCCAAACACTTAGCCTCCTCCAAGGGTCAAACACAGGTCTAATTCTCAATAGTTCGTACAGAATGTTCTTGCTATGGTGTGTAGTACACTTTTTTTTTCACTAGTGCAACTTTTTGTAATTGAATGTAAGTGTGGAATCTGAGACTGCAGGGCTGAATGAAGCCCCATTTAATTTGATATGTCCTCAGTTGCTGCATTTACACAACACACTGAACACAAATTCGTCACACACATTTTTAGCCTAGTGTCTTATGTGAACCCAGGTATGTTGTCAATTTAGGGTTCATTGCAGAGCTTTCCAAACTGTGTGTCGCCACACACAGTCTGGTGTGTCGCCACACAACCCGGAAGCGCTGATCATCATCAGCGCTTCCGGGTTTTCCCACGGCGACACACCAACTGCAGCGCGCAAAACCTGAAAGCGGCAGCAGCGCTTCCGGGTTTTTGCACGCTGCCGCAAGGACGGCACTTCCAGGTTCTCCCGCGGCGACACACCAACGCCGGTTGGTGTGTCACCGCGGGAAAAACTTTGGAAAGCCCTGGTTCATTGTATTGTATGAATCAGAAATTTCAGTCAGTCGTCAGTCAGTTAATTATGAATAAGAGTGTCATATGAACACAGCCTTGATACAGTATGATCATGGCTTCTACTGGTGATAACAAGATGTGGAGCATATTTCTTTTCATGCTGTAAATGAGTGGGATCCTATCCCTATTTGCTTAGAAATAAATTTCTTAAATCACCGGCTTACCGCTTAGTGTATTAAAAATGATAGCAATGTGGCTGCATGCAGGTATGGGGGTTATTTCTCTCTCGCAAAAAAAAATGTTTTGCTGTTTCATCTGGTGGAAGCTTCTTGCTTAAAATAGTCTCAGTCTCTTCTCCCTTCCCCCTTTTCTCTCAAGAGTTCCAGCTAGCATATTAAAGTAGGCTGACCATACGTCCCGTTTTGAATGGGACAGTCCCGTTTTTTTAGCATTTTTCAACCGTCCCGTCGTTTTCATAAAAATCTCAATTTTGTCCCATTTTTCAAACCCAGCGGGAATGGCGCGGAAGGAGGATCCAAGCTGGAGCGCGGACTGGGGGCGGGGTTTGCAGGCGGGAGCCAATCATGTGGACTGGGGGGCGGGGTTTGCAGGCGGGAGCCAATTGTGCAGACGGGGGGGCGGGGACCCCTGTCTTTTTCATGAATACGGAATATTACATAAGACCCCATCCCGTTTTGCCATCCTGAAACATGGTTAGCCTATATTAAAGCCTGACTCATTGTATCGACCTTGTTAATGAAAAATCTGAGGAGTACTAGGAAAGAGGGTACAAAGAAACCAAATTCCAAACCTGCTCTTTTCAATTTCAGACTGTTCACCATGTCTCGGAATAAAGTAAACTACAAGATAACATTCACACACTATCATTCGACATCTGGCATATTCATAAAGATCAGACTTCAATAGCTAATTATTGATACATGCAAGTTAGTATGGAGTAACTGACGTATGTAGCAATAGGAAAAACTTTCTGTGGCTTGTTCTGCAGTAAGAGGAGAATGATCAGCCAATAGGAAATATGCTAATGAAAAGTTCAAGCAAAGACTTGATGGAACATTGATTCCCATTTGTAGTAAACAGCCACAAGTTCCTTTCAAAACAGTTTAACAAGAGTGCTGTACACCAATTTCTGGCCCCCTGGCCGAAGCAAGGAACTGAAAGAGAAAGTAAATGTATTTGAATCGCCTACGCCTCCCAAAGATTGCTAAATGCCTGGATTTGCTTTCCACAGCTCTTTATTGGATTTGGTTTTCCTTACGAAGGCCCTGCCCCTTTGGAAGCAATAGCTAATGGATGTGTTTTTCTGCAAGCTCGTTTCAATCCACCCCACAGTTCACTCAATCATGAATTCTTCAGAGGGAAGCCAACTTCAAGAGAGGTTAGTCTGCTTTGTGATGTTACCACCATGCTTGTTTGTCTGTTGTTGTTTTTTATAACACACTGCATTATGATTTCAGCAGAATGAGCCTGAACTGTCTGGTTAATTTGGATAGATGAAGCAGAAAAATGTAATTTGTACCCATACTAAATGTGCCAATACTTTTGAGACATAGCCTGTTCTAGAAGCCAGGATGAAGAACTTAAACCAGGTTTAGGATCTCAACATAGTTGAAGTCTGGAGAGTCTTTACCACACTATGGGTGGCAAGCCTAAGATTTCCCATCTGTAAAAGTCATTTAAATAGAAACCATTTACCTAATTGTGCTGTTGGGACAATGGATGCATTTAAATAGGGCTGTCATGTGTTATTTTTGCTTGCGTAAAGCAAGAGTAAAAGCTACTGTGCATGTTGCAATATGCATAAAAATACATAAGTGAGAGATTTGGGCCATATTTGGGCCAAATACATGTTTGACTTTGAATAACCTAGAGCAGAGCTTTCCAAACTTTTCCTGTTGGTGACACACACCAACGGCGGCGGCGGCACAGCAGTGCACGTGGTGGCGGCGCATGTGGTGGTGGCGTGCGCGTCATCGTCAGTGTGCAGGTGTGTCATGCGAAACCCGGAAGTGCTGATGGCGCAGCGGAGCGCCATCAGCGCTTCCGGGTTTTCGCGTGACACACCTGCACACCACAGGCGACACAGTACTGCAGGGCTTTCCAAACTGTGTGTCACGACACAAAAGTGTGTCGCCACACACAGTCTGGTGTGTCGCCACACAACCCAGAAGTGCTGATCATCATCAGCGCTTCCGGGTTTTCCCGCGGCGACACACCAACGGCGGTTGGTGTGTCACCGCGGGAAAACTTTGGAAAGCCCTGCAATACTGTGTCGTGACACACAGTTTGGAAAGCTATGACCTAGAGCAGGGCTTTCCAAAGTGCCGCCGCTGGCGACACACCCGGCGGCGGTGGCGGCGGCGGCGACACGCGCGTGCACGGCGATGGCGCGGGGGGGCGTGCAGAGGCGCGCACGCACGGCGGCGGCGTGGGGGCGTGCGGCGGCGCGCGCGCGCACAGTGGCGGCGCGGGAGGGGCGTGCGGCGGCGCGCGCCGCCGCTTCCGGGTGGTGTGGCGACACACCACGCTGTGTGTGGCGACACACTTTTGTGTCGCGACACACAGTTTGGAAAGCTCTGACCTAGAGAAATATATAAATGGACTGAAACTATTTTCTAAAAGTTTCCCTGATAGGAACAATAGAAAGATTTGGTCCATGAAAATGTTTCTGCAAACTTATGAAATGCATACTTTCTGAACCACAGTGGGGCCCCTCTGGCCCTTCAGATGTTCTGAACTCCCAAAAACCTCACCCAACATGGCCAGAGCTTATAGGCTCTAGAAAACCACCATCCCTGCTTTATACAAACAACAGTAGAATCATGTGCCTGAAATAAGTAGGAAACATTCTTACAACATTTGTATGAATTTTCATTTTTTGCTGAATTCACTGATGCAGAAAGAGGAGTAAAAATGAGTTTAGGGTGAGGAAAAGAAGCAGCTAAATTAAACCAAAATGAACCCATTCCCACCCTTATCTCATACTAAGTCTTCTGACTCTAATGCTTTGCCATATTTTTGGAAATGTTTCCCATCACAGGGTCCCATATGGGAAATGCTAAGTAATTCTTTTCTTGCATGCATTTTAGGTATCCTCTCAGCATCCCTATGCAGAAGATTTCATTGGAAAACCTCATGTGTGGACAGTGGATTATAATAATTCAGAGGAGTTTGAATCAGCCATCAAAGCCATTATGAGTACTAAGGTAATTGTAGGTGAAAACTACTGATAGACTGTACTAGTATTTCAATCATTCATAAAATTCTCTAGAGAATGGCTTCAGTAAGAATGACATTAGGTTAAGAATGAGTGTGAATTTGCCCTGGATCTGAGGATGAATGTGGGCAATCATGATATATTGCAGTTTCCACAAAGAATAAAATAGCCCATTCCTAAGCTCCCATGGAGCTTCACTGTCAATATCACAAAGTGGAACATTTGCAATTTGACTTGTGCCAAAGTTGAGCCCGAAGAAATCTGGCTGCTGTGTTGTCATGCTGTTGTGTTATTATAACAACATGGTACCACATGGGACACTGCCTGAGCCTGGTGTGAATGTGCCTTGTGTTCTCTTCTCTTTTTCCACAGCATGGTCTGATGATAGTTGTTAAATGGAGGCTATCATGGTGCCAAAACATGTGGCTTTTTCTATCAAATTTTACAGAAAGGAGAAACCAAATTTCCAGATACATCTTTGGATAACACCACTCTTTTCCTTCCGAGTTTAGTTTGAATGCAGGTGCTTAAGATTGTGTCTAGAGTTATTTCTCTCTTGTTATAATAGGTTCTGGGACCCCAGTTTGTCCATCTGGCTTGCAGTTTTTCTATCCTCACATGAGGATGGGCAAACAACAATATATCTTCAATGTAACCAAGAGAACGTTGGTGAGAGATGAGTGAAACAGACAAAACCACAAAGATATCCCAAAGCCCTCAATGTTCTACCCCCTTTCATGATCTAAGCGTAATCAACACAAGCCCTTTGGCATTATTCATAGTGGATTTAGAATCTGAGAGGATTGCAAGAACCGGTTACACAATGTAGGCTCCATCCATCAGAAGCCAACACATTCCTCCTCCTCCTCCTCCTCCTCCTCCTCCTCCTCCTCCTCCTCCTCCTCCTCCTCCTCCTCCTCCTCCTCCTCCTCCTCCTCCTCCTCTTCTTCTTCTTCTTCTTCTTCTTCTTCTTCTTCTTCTTCTTCTTCCTCCTAGCGTTTTCCTGCTATTTTCGCGGGGTCTGCTTTTCAGATCTTGAAACACCACTTTGCCCGATCATCCGCATCCCTGGGGCTTCAAGCCAGTAACACTCATAAAGCCAGATTCATGCTGTTCGTGAAGCTTACCTGCCACTCTAGTAGTGATTTCACAGGTCCAAACGTGCATGTCTTTTTATCAGTTCAGCATCTGGTTTCTCTATAGTAAAATCTCATTCCATGCATTCAACACGAAGATACTCATGTCTTAGATCCTTTAGCAACAAGTTCTGACAGCAGTTGTCCATCTCTATGGTCTTTATTCCAGTGCGTGTGCGCGCGCGTGCATGTGCCTTCGAATCAGTCTTGACTCCTGCCGACTGCCTGGACTAGTCCCTGCAGTTTTCTTGGTGAGGTTTTTCAGAAGTGGTTTGCCATTGCCTCCTTCCTAGGGCTGAGAGGGAGTGACTGGCCCAAGTTCACCCAGCTGGCTTCATGCCTAAGGCAGGACTAGAACTCACGGTCTCCCGGTTTCTAGCCTGGTCCTTAAACCACTACACCAAACTGGCTCTCTCTTTATTCCATTAATGGAATAGAAAGCTTGGTTCCCATTCTTACCCTCCTTTCCTATGCAGATTTGCAGGACAATCCAGTATCTAGATTCTTACTTTTAGCGGTGGCTGTCAACCCCAGTGTCTAACACTTTGCAATAATTACAGCAAAGCAGGGGACAGCCTGCAGCCCCTGATCCTTCTTCTGCGTTGTTATGAGTATTTTATTTACCATTTTGAGTCTGGAATTACATGGCCAACATAATGTAAGCCCTAACATGGGTTTAAAACAATTAAAAACACAAGGACTTTTCAATCGCTTCCAGAGCAGAAACATGGAAAATCCCGATACCTCCCACTATGGATAATTGCCCACTGTAAGCTTCAGCCTTCCCCCAGTTTTAAAAGATTGCCCAGTCCTGCAGTTAAAGCATATGTTGCAGTTCCATCTAATTTGCAAATAGCTTCTTCCCACTGATGACTCCTAGGCTGCCTTACAATCACTGTGCATCCCAGCCTCCATAACTTAGTGGCTGATGTTATTTTTCATCATTAAGAACAAGCAGCCACAGACTTCAGCACATTAATATATTCATTGTCAGCTTCTGGGCATATTTTCCCAGATAGCTCCATGAAGCCTCCTTTTTCTCCAATGTGAGCGCTATAAAAACAAACAACGTGTGTTCTTTCATTTAATGATTATTAGTATTAGCTGTATTAAGCTAATCAACAGTAAGAGGAAATGTGTCAAGTGCTCCCTTCCAAATATGAGCTTTTCACATGCCAGTAAAATTACTGGGAAAAATGAAGAAAGGGGACTTCTGAAAAATGCAGGTCCTGCTGTGTGATGCAGTATTTTCTCCAGAATTTCAACATGTATCTGTCACCTCCTTAGTAGCAGAAGCCTTTCAACTTGTCTAGATCATTAAAGTCCATTTTCTTGGGGTGGGAGGGGGAATAAGCTGATCTTCATTTTGCCTTCGACTTGCTTCAGGGGGTAGAAACTGGTCCCTGTTGTTCCAAAGATTATATACTGCAAAATGGTGCTTCTTTTTAATATTTGGTTCAGAAGATCAGCAGGAGCCAAGAAATTCAGCTCACCTGAGATGTTATTAAAGGGAATATTTTAGGGACTAGTATGAGAGGTTTCATATATTATAGCAAAACCGGCTTGTTTCCAAGTGCACATACACCTATAAGGCCTGTGCAAATCAGCTCTGATTACATTCAGATTGAATATTAGGGATTCAAAGGGTTTATGATTAAATCATATTTGAAAATTCAAGAGCAGGCCAGTTTGATTCAAATCATTTCAGGATTACATACTGTAGGCTATAAATCGCAAGGCATAAAAATATTTGAAGCTGCTTCCTTTCTGTTTTGGAAGAATGGGAACAAAATAGCAAGGATGGGAGACTCAGCAGAGGACCTTCACCCTCCAAGTTTCATCCAGATTGCCTTCAAGATGTTACCACAAGAGATTATTAAAATATTTCCCCTGCACCCATGGGTGTCACAGGAGAGCAATGGTTAAACGTGAACGGCATCATCATGATGCAAACTTTGCCCCTTTTGTACTTGGATGTTGAGATCGCAAGCAAGTATATAATGAACGGAGTTTGCAGTTTCATCATTCTGATGAAATCTGAGCTTGCTGAAGATACCCCAACTGTGCCTCTTTTAAGGAAGAGACAACAGGAATGAGAAAAGGACAGTTCAACAGCCTTCACATTTTCCTGCAAATTACCTACATAACAATGTTGAACCAATACAGAAAGTGTCCTACACCAACTTAGAAATAAAATAATTTTAAAAAACAAGATAAAGGAAGTATTTACTTTTCCACCCGTTTTTGGGTGTGCTGGGCCTGCATGACAGTGGAGATTGCCCATTGACGAGCCCATAAGGGGAAGTACAGCTTTGCTGCCTCTGATCATTGGGTTTTATGGGATTCCAGGAGGCATAATTGATTTGTCTATTTTGGCCTGTCCTGGGAAGAACCTTCTCATCATTGGCTGGGCACACTGGTAAAGCTTGTTCTCTTCTGGGCAAGCATGATTGTGGCTTGCTGGCAATACTCTGTGTTAATTAGCAAAGACAGCAGAAACATGTTGACCCACCGGGATGCACGGAGACAGGCCAGCCACAGAAGTGGCATTCATAGCCATGCCACCCTACTATTCTTAAAAGCATAGAATGTGTGGGCCACTCTTAACCTGGTGCTACTCATTCATTCTCAAGAGACTTACATCTGCTTCATTCATGCAGAATTTAAAAGTAAGTTTTGAGTGGTCAGCCCTGAGCCCATATTTAGAGGGCTGAGAGCTGAGCTATGCTCCCAGTTGTTAGTTGGCAGGAGAATAACAGTCCATTAAGACAAGAGACAGCTAACCTAAGGCTTAGGGAAGAAGGTAAGAAAGTGAACTAAGCCCAAAGGGATCTTAGCTTTACACTCCTTGACAGACAGTTGAATGAGCTGATAGATTGACACACCCATAGAGATCAGCACGGACACCCAGCATTCTCCATATATGGAACTGAAGTTGCAACATCGGACATTGCATGTAACAACCCTAGAAGCAGCAGAAAAGTCATCCAGTCTGAGAAACTCTATGCAAACCTACTTCAGTGTGCTGCTTTGATTTCCAGATCTGCTTTAGCGGGCTGACAAAACTGCATCTTTTTTTGAAGCACATCTTCAAAATGTTGCAGTGCTTTACTTCTTATAGAACTTACATCCAGGGTTGTAGCAACAGGACTTGGTGGCAGCTCAAACCCTGTCCATTTTATGGCATAAACTGTTATGCATTCGCAAGATTATTCCACGATAAATCTATTAGCCTTTCAAATGCTTAAATCTCTTTGTTATTTTTGTGCAGTACAAAGATTTCCAAATAGCTATTTGTTACATATGAACTCTGCATTTTGCATTCTGAGTGTTAGATCAATACACACTGCTTGTACAGTAACTCCTTGTTGTTGTTTATTCGTTCAGTCGTTTCCGACTCTTCGTGACTTCATGGACCAGTCCACGCCAGAGCTTTCTGTCGGCCGTCACCATCCCCAGCTCCCCAATGGTTGAGTCCGTCACCTCCAGAATACCATCCATCCATCTTGCCCTTGGTCGGCCCCTCTTCCTTTTGCCTTCCACTTTCCCTAGCATCAGCTTCCTCTCCAGGGTATCCTGTCTTCTCATTATGTGGCCAAAGTACTTCAGTTTTGCCTTTAAGATCATTCCCTCAAGTGAGCAGTCTGGCTTTATTTCCTGGAGGATGGACTGGTTTGATCTTCTTGCAGTCCAAGGCACTCTCAGAATTTTCCTCCAACACCACAGTTCAAAAGCATCTATCTTCCTTCGCTCAGCCTTCCTTATGGTCCAGCTCTCGCAGCCATAGGTTACTACAGGGAATACCATTGCTTTAACTATGCGGACCTTTGTTCTCAGTGTGATGTCTCTGCTCTTAACTATTTTATCAAGATTTGCCATTGCTCTCCTCCCAAGAAGTAGACGTCTTCTGATTTCCTGGCTGCAGTCAGCGTCTGCAGTAATCTTTGCGCCTAGAAATACAAAGTCTGTCACTGCCTCCACTTTTTCTCCCTCTATTTGCCAGTCATCAATCAAGCTCGTTGCCATAATCTTGGTTTTTTTGAGGTTTAACTTCAACCCAGCTTTTGCACTTTCTTCTTTCACCTTCGTCATAAGGCTCCTCAACTCCTCCTCGCTTTCAGCCATCAAAGTGGTATCATCTGCGTATCTGAGATTGTTTATGTTTCTTCCAGCGATTTTAACTCCAGCCTTGGATTCCTCAAGCCCAGCATGTCGCATGATGTGTTCTGCGTACAGGTTGAATAGGTAGGGTGAGAGTATACAACCCTGCCGTACTCCTTTCCCAATCTTAAACCAGTCCGTTGTTCCGTGCTCTGTTCTTACCGTTGCTACTTGGTCGTTATACAGATTCCTCAGGAGGCAGACAAGATGACTTGGTATCCCCATACCACCAAGAACTTGCCACAATTTGTTATGATCCACACAGTCAAAGGCTTTAGAATAGTCAATAAAACAGAAATAGATGTTTTTCTGAAATTCCCTGGCTTTCTCCATTATCCAGCGGATATTGGCAATTTGGTCTCTAGTTCCTCTGCCTTTTCTAAACCCAGCTTGTACATCTGGCAATTCTCGCTCCATGAATTGCTGGAGTCTACCTTGCAAGATCTTGAGCATTACCTTACTGGCATGTGAAATAAGTGCCACTGTTCGATAGTTTGAACATTCTTTAGTGCTTCCCTTTTTTGGTATGGGGATATAAGTTGATTTTTTCCAATCTGATGGCCATTCTTGTGTTCTCCAAATTTGCTGGCATATGGCATGCATCACCTTGACAGCATCATCTTGCAAGATTTTAAACAGTTCAGCTGGGATACCGTCGTCTCCTGCTGCCTTGTTATTAGCAATGCTTCTTAAGGCCCATTCAACCTCACTCTTCAGGATGTCTGGCTCTAACTCACTGACCACACCGTCAAAGCTATCTCCAATATTATTATCCTTCCTATACAGATCTTCCGTATATTCTTGCCACCTTTTCTTGATCTCTTCTGCTTCTGTTAGGTCCTTACCATCTTTGTTTTTGATCATACCCATTTTTGCCTGGAATTTACCTCCGATGTTTCTAATTTTCTGGAAGAGGTCTCTTGTCCTTCCTATTCTATTGTCTTCTTCCACTTCCGCACATTGCTTGTTTAAAAATAATTCCTTATCTCTTCTGGCTAACCTCTGGAATTTTGCATTTAATTGGGCATATCTCCCCCTATCACTGTTGCCTTTTGCTTTCCTTCTTTCTTGGGCTATTTCCAGTGTCTCAGCAGACAGCCATCTTGCCTTCTTGGTTTTCTTTTTCTTTGGGACGTTTTTTGTTGCCGCCTCCTGAACAATGTTGCAAACTTCTGTCCATAGTTCTTCCGGGACCCTATCTACTAAATCTAGTCCCTTAAATCTATTCTTCACCTCCACTGCATATTCCTTAGGAATATTAGTGAGCTCATATCTAACTGATCTGTGGGTCTTACCTATTCTCTTTAGTCTGATTCTAAATTTTGCAATAAGAAGTTCGTGATCTGAACTACAGTCAGCTCCAGGTCTTGTTTTTACCGACTGTATAGATGTCCGCCACCTTTGGCTGCAAAGGATGTAGTCAATCTGATTTCGGTGTCAACCATCTGGTGAAGTCCATGTATAAAGTCGTCTTTTAGGTTGTTGGAAGAGAGTGTTTGTTATGCACAGTGAGTTGTCTTGGCAAAATTCTATCAGCCTATGTCCTGCTTCATTTTGTTCTCCCAGACCATGCTTGCCTGTAATTCCAGGTGTCGTCTGACTACCCACCTTAGCATTCCAGTCTCCTGTAATGAAAATAACATCTCTTTTTGGTGTATTATCCAGTAGGTGCTGCAGATACTCATAGAACTGATCTACTTCTGCTTCTTCAGCATCTGTGGTTGGGGCGTATATTTGGATCACTGTGATGTTAAATGGTTTCCCCTGAATTCGAATTGAGATCATTCTATCGTTTTTTGGATTGTATCCAAGCACTGCTTTAGCCACTTTATTATTAATTATGAAGGCTACTCCATTTCTTCTGTGGTCCTCTTGTCCACAGTAGTAGATCTGGTGGTCATCTGATGTGAAGTGGCCCATTCCAGTCCATTTCAGTTCACTGACACCTAAAATGTCTATATTTAATCTTGACATCTCACCAATAACCACATCCAATTTGCCCTGGCTCATAGATCTTACGTTCCAGGTTCCTATGGTGTGTTGATCTTTAGAACATCGGATTCGTCGTTCACCAGCAGCACCGTCGTCTGCTAGCCGTCCTTTCGGCTTTGAGCTAGCTGCGTCATCACGTCTGGGGCTAGTTGAACGTATCCTCTGTTCCTCCCCAGTAGCATTTTGACCATCTTCTGACCTGGGAGTCCCATCTTCCGATGGTATACCGACATATCTTTGGTTGTACTGATCCATTTAGTTTTCATGGCAAGAATACTGGGGTGGGTTGCCATTACCTTCCCCAGGGATCGTATTTAGTCTGACCTCTCTGCCACGACCTTCCCGTCTTGGGTGTCCCTTCACGGTTTAGCTCATGGTTTCATTGAGGTGCTCAAGCTCCAGCACCACGACAAGGTAACGATCTCCTTTGCTGGAGACAGTAACTCCTAGCTGGTGGGATATGAGGTAGTATGTTGGCTACAAGATAATCTTTATATTAGAGATTGCACAAAATATTATGAGCATGTTTGGGGTTAAATTGGGCTTTGGCTATGCTTGTGGTATATTGGCCAAAATGTGCCAAAATTGGTGCTACACTTATAGCTAGCAGGGAGTGCTGCATGTAACATAGGTATGACTAAAGCTGGTAACTGTGCTTTATCTTTGTTATTTACAAAGTGTTTTATGACAGTCTTCATTGACTAAAACCATGATGGGAAGCACAGTTCAATATCTGTGGGCTCTCAGAGAACAGTCATGACATATGGAAAATTGAAAATTGGAATGTAAGAGGTGTAAATGATAAAAAACATGAATTAACTAATGAAAAGAAGAAGAAAAATAAATATGTTGTATGTCTGTGACACAAAGGCTGGTAACCTAGACTACACTTTATCTATCTTACTAAAAACAGTATTTATTTATTTATTTATTTATTAATCAAACTTCTATCACCGCCCATCTCCCTCTACCGGAGGGACTCTGGGCAGTTTACAACAAGATAATAAAAACAAGAAACATAAAATATACATACAATATAAAAATACTAAATTATAAAACAAGATTAAAATCCAAGAGGCAAGAATAGTAAAAAGATCTAACTCAATCCAATGTAGGAGAGGGGCTCTCTAAGGTATCTGGCTCTAGTGGGCGGTGCTCATCTCCGATTCTTGGCCGAGGGAGCCAGCGTTGTCCATAGACGCTTCTGTGGTCATGTGGCTAGCATGACTGAACGCCAAGGCGCACGGAACACTGTTACCTTCCCACCGGAGTGGTACCTATTTATCTACTTGCATTTTTATGTGCTTTCGAACTGCTAGGTTGGCAGGAGCTGGGTGAGAACGGGAGCTCACCCCGTTACATGGTGCTTCCGGGCCTCGAACTGCCAACCTGCCATCCTTTTGTTCGACAGTCGGTAGTCTTAATCATTACTCCACCGCACCGCCCTAGAGAGAAAAGAGATAGTTGCAAAGAACGTAGCCAATGTAGAGAGTAAGGAAGATTACCTTGATGGAAATATGCAATAACCATTACTTAGGCAAAAGGGGCCGAGACATTTTTTTTTAAGTCCTGAGAAACGAGATGACATTAGGAAGTGGTTCAGGTGGATGCCTCCCTAATTCACTGGAGTGTAAGAAGAAGGAGGAGGTTCAGCACAAGCTGTTATTATAGCCAATCTCAATAAAGATAGTTTTAGTCTTATAGTGGAGTGGATTTCCTGGTCTGGTCTACCTAGTGGGGCTGGCAGTCAAAAAGAGCAAGGGATGGTTAAGATTAAAAGAGACAAAGAAAATACCAATGGATTTTAAAAAAAAACATTTGGAAATGGGTAAAAAGGGCTAAACAAGAAACCTACAGCACAGTGAATGCAATTAAAAATAAAAAAGATGAAATTATTTGTGATGAAATTGAAGTAAGGGAATGCTGGAAGGAGTATTTTAGGAGGTGGTATGGAAATGATGGGAGCCAGTTTGGTGTAGTGGTTAAGACATCAGGCTAGAAACTGGGAGACCATGAGTTCTAGTCCCACCTTAGGCACAAAGCCAGTCACCTTCTCTCAGCCCTAGGAAGGAGGCAATGGCAAACCACTTCTGAAAAACCTTGCCAAGAAAACTGCAGGGACTTGTCCAGGCAATCCCCAAGAATTGGACATGATTGAATGGATTAAAAAAAATGGGAATGATAGGGATAGAATGGATTTAAATCAATGGTTTGAAATGAATGCAATAAACGTTAATGTCCAGGAAAAAATGTTGTGAGAATGTTGTGAGACAAATGGTATGGCTGCAAGTGGAATCAGTGTAATTGGAGAAATGTGGAGGTTTACTTATGGAGTGCCTATGTGATTTCTTTCAAGTATGTGTGAAGACTGCATCTATGCCTGGTGATCAGAAGAATGCCATTTTAGTTCTCCTATACAAAGGGCATGGTAGCAAGAGTGAATGCAAACGTTATAGGGGGATTTGTGTGTTAAGTGCCTGGAAAGGTGTTTTGGCAGAACTCTGATCAGAAGAGTATGAGGAGTGATAATAAGTAAAATTTGCAAAATTCAGGTCTTTACAGAACCACATACTTGCTCTTCAGCTGGTTATTAGAAAATGTAAGAATGTGAGACAGAAAGTTTATTGTATGTCTGTTGATTTAGAAAAAGTATATGATAAAGAGAATAGGCTTGCATGAATGTGGAATTTAAAGTTGGTGGCTGAATCTAGTAAGAGAGGTTTATGATGGAAGCAAAGCATGTACGAAAATAAATGAACTGCTTAGCAAATTGTTCAACATTGATAAGGGAGTAAGAAAAGTATGTATGTATGTATGTATGTATGTATGTATGTATGTATTTATTTATTTATTTATTTATTTATTAAATTTCTATCACCACCCATCTTCCCCCAAAGGGGGATATACTGTATAATGTCTCTTTGTTTTATATATTTATGGATAAATACATAAGGAAATCTTGTGGTAGCATTAGAGGTCACTTCACTGGGGGCATACATGTGCACATATTTTTAAGTGTAGGTGATGCTGTATTACTCACTGAGTATGATGCAATGTAGGATATGGATCTAGAATTAATGAATCAAACAACATTGTAGTTGTGTTTGATGGAGCAAATGGTGTGGACAACTTCAAGTTATACATTAATTGCAAAAAACTAAAGTATATGAATCAGTCTTAGTATAATGTTTAGTAAAGATTGGAGAATGGATGGAAAAATTTTAAGAAGTGCAAATACGATAGAACTGGATTTGGTAGTGTGTGGTCTTTGGCAATGCTGAAAGAAGTGAAAATGGCTCTCTATAAGGGCATGCTTCTGCCTACTTTGTTATATGGAAGTGAAAATTGGCTATGTCAGGAAAAACAAAAATAAGCTGGATGCAGTGGGAATGGGTTACTTAAGAAATATATGTGGTAAAACAAGAACAGAGGGAGCCAAAAATGAATGAGCAATGAACAGATGTGGATTGAATACAAAAGTGAGTGTCCAATATGAAAGAAGCATGTTGAGGTGGTTTGGTCTTATAGAGAGAATGAATGAGGATCAAATCATAAAACAAATACTGTGTGTATGTGTATGTATGTATGTATGTATGTATGTATGTATGTATGTATGTGTGTATATATATATATATATATATATATATATATATATATATATATATATATGAAGATTGGTTGGGCTGAAAGGAAGGGGAAGACAGATATAAGAAAAGTGCTTCAGGGATTTTCAGCTTCATGTGCCATAATAACTTGTTTGATTTTCAGGATTATGTTCTTGAGCTTGGGTGAATGTGGCAGGGGGGAATCTTCTGCCTCAGGCAGTAAAATAGCTTGGGCCATCCATGGTTATGGTGATCTTGGTTTTCCAAACGTACTGTAAAAGAGGATCTGTATCATTGTTTGGCCAGCACCTTTCAGTTCAGGGCACTCTTTATGGCACCCCTTATTTTGCTCCTGCGTGGCTTCTGCTAGAGTAAGTAAAGTAGGGTGTGTCAGCTAAGCCCAGAAGTAGATGCTACAGAGAATATGTGGCCTCAACTATCTCCCACCGTTCTCTGCTCAGCAAGGTGTATGTTAGGGCTGTGCACACTTGGAAGGAGTTATTTGGACATTGTGCAAACATGAGCACAGCGCCTCCTTGCTGTTCATTAAAGCAGCCTGGCTTTTCTTCCCCTCAGGCTTCTGTGTGAGCCAGAAAAAAGTACGGCTGTGTTAAGACATCAGACTATTTTCCTAAAAAAATGGGGTCTGCACACAGTCTGAAACACTTCTTCCACACTCTTTTCCATGCGTGTGCAGCTCTAGTAATTAAATCAATACTAAATGTGACACAGATGGTCCATTGTAAGAGCCCCACCGGCTGAATATTTATTTGAGCCACCTTTCCTTTCCATTCCATCACATAACAAAATTATTTCCCCTCTCATGCCTCTAATGAGTTCAAAAACCATCTGCATTTGACATCAGGAGCAGAACGTTCTCTGCTAATAACATTTTGAGAAGTGCACCTTGAAGAAACAGCAGGTAATGGTGAAAACTCCCTTGAGTTGAACATTGACTTTTAGCAACTACTAGTATGTCCACGTAGTTTTCTTGGTAACAGTGCAGACATGGTTTGCCACTGCCTTCCTCTGGGATTTCCTAAATGTCTCCCATCCAAGTCCTAAGGCGCTCAGCTTCTTCTTTTTTCTTTAGTCCAAGTCTGCTAAGAGCAAAACCAATACAAAAATAACTCCGCCGTATCATCAAGCAGGCCTGACCAAAAAGATTAATCCCAGGATATCTCCTACCACCATTACAGTGTTACAGGCCCAATCAGTCTGAAGCAGCAGTTGATTTGGAATGAGGTCTCTGAATGTATCTGGCCACTTGACCCCTCTCAGCAAAGATGAAAAGGGAAGAGAAAAAGAAGAATCAACGGCTCTTTCTGACCTTAAAAAATGACAGCAGCTATTCCTCATCTAAAAGATTAGTTGTCAGTACAATAGATATAATTTGTATGTCTGGTGTGTTTAATTTAGCACAATCATGGCCAAAGGGGAGGAGGGGACTGCTAATTTACAAAGCCTAAGTTAGTAGGGTTTGGGGAGAAAAGTTATCAGAAATGCAGCAACACCTCTCTATCAGAATGGATGCATTCCTACCTCTAAGGGTGAACATTCCACACCCATAAAAAGAAAGATGTAACATTACATCTTCCCCTCAAAATGCAGTAGAGATTTGTGGCTTTTAAAGATCCCATCTTGCATTTTGATATTACTAGTCATTCTGAGAATGAGAGGAGGAAATGATAAATCTTGCTGTAATTTATTACTTAGCCTTACTGGGTAAGTTTTTTTTGTATTTTTATAAAATTTGTGATCAGAGTTATGGAAAAACTAAGAGATAAGTTTGTAGTAAAACGTTGTTTTATTTAAAACAGAAAACATAGGAACAAACCTTGAATCTTCTTCAGCCAAAGCATGGCATGGTTGATTAGCATAGCCATTTACATTTTGAGAGCAGAGAGCAGAGTGCAGAGGAAGAGAACAAAAGAACAAAAGGCATTTACATTTTAAACCTTTACCTGACCAGCATCTGAGTGGACAGGATTCAGCATGTGACCAAAACACCTAGGCAACAGATTCCCAATATGGGCAAAGCTCTAACAGCTAATTCTGATTGGTCAGAACTCTCAGACTGGCCGGCACCTGAAAGTAATAACATTCCTGAGTGGGGGTGAACATGTGCTCTCTGAGCCCAAAGAGGAAAAAAGTTTTGAGGCCTGGCTTTTTAAAAACTCAGCCACATATTCTACAGACATAAAAAATATATACAACACTCCCCTTTTTTTATGACTAGAAAGAATATGGAAACAAACCCAGTTTGGTAATTAACTCATTGTGCCTACTGGCAACTAGAGGCTTGGTTAAGATATCAGCCAACATTAATTTAGTATCGCAGTATTTCAAAACAACCTTTTTCTTGGCTAGAAAATCTTTAACAAGATGAAAACGCACATCAATGTGCTTTGTGCGATTTCTGGAACTTTCAGATAAAGCCAAATGGATACAAGCTTGATTGTCTTCATGAATTGTTACAGGCTGGCTTAAAATGACTCCAATGTCTTGCAACAATTGTGTAAACCAAATTACTTCATTGCACAGTTGTGCTAAAGCATAAAATTCAGCTTCAGCTGTGCTGATGGCTACTACAGTCTGCTTTCTGGAAAACCAAGCAATAGTGGACTTTGCAAATTGAATTACACTTCCAGAAGTAGACTTTCTATCACTGAGATCTCCAGCCCAATCTGAATCACACCAGCATTCTAACTTTTCTTCTGTGTCTGTAGCAGACAACCTTAAGCAAAAATCTTTGGTGCCTTGCAAATAACGAAACAGCCTTTTTAACCCAGACTTTGCAGCAGATGTGGGATTTTCCACAAACCTGCTCAAAATGGACACACTGTTAGCAATGTCCGGACGGCTATTATTTGCAATGTAAAGAAGACTGCCAATGGCTGATCTGAAACTATCTCCTTCAGATGACTCACCATCCCCCTTCACCCCCTCCTCTTTTAGAAACTCAGGAAGCATGGGGGAGGAGACAGACTTGCAGTCCTGCATTTTAAAATCCTCCAGCAGCTTCTTGATTTTGCTACTCTGGCTTATGAGAAAACTGCCATCTTTTTCCCTCTGAATTTCTAATCCTAAGTAATTGTTAACTGCTCCAAGACATTTCAATGTGAAATTGTTTTTCATACAAACCTCAAAGGAATGCTTCTGTTCAACAGATGAAGTGAGCAGCAACAAATCATCAACATACAAGCACAAGTACATTACACCTTGCTTATCATTTTTTACATACACACAAGGATCAGCAATTCCCTTCTGAAACCCAAATTTTTGCAAAATATTATCCATTTTAATATTCCAACAACGCGCGGCTTGTTTTAAACCATAGATGGATTTCTGCAATTCACACACAAGATGATTTTCTTTTTCATAACCAGGAGGTTGTTGCATAAACAATTTTTCCTCCAAGTCACCATACAGAAAAGCAGTTTGAATATCATAGTGATAAACAGACAGTTTCTTCATGGCAGCAACCTTTAAAAGCAACCTGATAGATTCAGCTTTTGTCACTGGAGCAAAAGTTTTGTCATAATCCACATTTTTTCTTTGAGCAAAACCTTTTGCTACCAACCTTGCTTTGTACTTCTGAATTTTGCCATCAGAATCTTTTTTCAGTTTGAACACCCACCTACAACCTAAAACCTTCTGATTGGGAGGCAAATTCACTAGTTTCCAAGTTTTATTTTCCTTTAAGGAATCCAACTCTTGCTGCATGGCTTCATGCCAACACTTAGCTATTTCAGCTGGCATTTCTTTAATTTCTTCCAGAGACTCAGGCTCTGTGTGAATGTGAAAAGCCTTCACAACATCTACTTGATAACGATTAGGAGGAACTCCCTTATTAATCCTTTCAGACCTGCGAGGTAGGACAGGACTTACACTCTGTTTCCCACCATTGTCCTCAGAAACCTCTGACTTTCCAGACAAGTCAGCTTCCTGCTCATTGACTTCACTAGGTGATTCCTGCAAATCACCATCAGCAAGACTTTGCTGCTCCCCCATGGATAAATCAACTGAAGAACTAGAGTTTATTTTATCCCAGTTCTGCTCAGCAAAAGAAGCACTTTTACTAATTATCAGTTGATTATCCAGTATGAACCTGTAGCTTCTCTGACTCTGTTCATACCCTACAAAGATTGCTTTCTTTGTTCTGGAAGCCCCCTTGCGCCTCAGCTGTTTGGGAATGTGCACCCAAGCTGTGCTTCCAAACACCCTGAGGTGGCTTACATTAGGCTTCACACCATAGAACAAACGAAAAGGGACATCCTGAATTGCACTGCTAAACAGCCTGTTCTGCACATAACACGCTGTAGAAACAGCTTCTCCCCAATACCTAAAAGGCAAACTAGCATCCTTCAGCAAACACATCATTGCTTCCTGCAGTGTTCTGCCTTTTCTCTCTGCAACAGAATTCTGTTCAGGAGTGTAAGGGTTAGCTAAAATGTGTTCTATCCCTTTTTCTAACAAAAAGCTTTTAAACTTTGAGGATAGATACTCGCCACCGCGATCTGATTGCAAAGCAGACACTGGCCTTGGGAATTTTCCATTCGCCCAAGCCACAAAAGCCTTAAATTTATCAAAGACCTCATCTTTGTGTTTCAGCAAGTAAATGAATGTGTACCTGGAAAAATCATCTATGAAGGTCAAAATGTACCTTGCTCCCCCAAGACTAGGAGAAAAGGGGCCTATTACATCAGAGTGAATTATCTCTAAAGGCCTAGATGTGGACCTATCAGAAAACTTCTTCACAGGAGCCCTTGTGGTCTTATTCTCCTTGCAAACTGCACAATCCAGATATTTATCACAAGGCTTCAAATTTAAATCAGCAGAATAACTAGGCATTTGAGAAATGTACTTAAAATTAGCATGAGCAAATCTCCTATGTAATAAATGGATGCACTGATCGTGCAAGGGCTTATTTTCAAAAACAGCCTTAGCTTTAGCAATTTGCTGCTTTTCAGCATTTTGTACAATGTACAGAGAATCTTTCTGCAAACACTTTGCAACTACTCTGCCAGCCTTTCTAATTTCACAACCCTCTTTCTTAAAAGTTACTACATAACCTGAGGCTACTAACTGCCCCACAGACAAGAGATTGCTTTGAAAATTAGGCAGAAACAAAACATTTTTAACAGTTTCCCCCAAACATGGAAGATTGATCTCACCTTCACCCACGATCTTGGATACAGATCCATCTGCTAAGGAAACTTTTTGTTTGTTAGTTTTAGACAAAGACAGAAAGGAATCTTTATTGTGACATATATGAGAATTGGCTCCGCTGTCAAGAACCCACAAATCTTTATTATCAGAGTTCTCAACAACTGTTGCATGAAGAATCTTCTTTCCAGAAGTTTCTTCTTTCTTGCGAGAAGTCTTCTTCTTTTGAACACAGTCCTTTTGCAGATGAGCAGGGGATCCACAGGTAAAGCATCGCCTGGTGGAGTATGCAGAAACTTGAAATTCAGAGCTCTTCCGCTCCCTCTGCTGGCCACGAGAAGACTTTATTGTAGAAATGGAGGCAGCTTTTTCTTGTCTTTTCTCCCACTCAGCAAGCAGTCGGGTAGACACGAACGATGGAGTTAGATCAGCTTCTGGGATTCCCTCCATGGAGCAAATTAAAGTGTCCCAGGACTCATTCAACGAAGAAAGCATTATGTAGGCTTTCATCAGGGGGGTAAATTCCATCCCACGCTCCTGATGTTCCACAAAATAATTCTGAAGCTTGTGGAGATGATCTGGCAAATTTCCATTCTCAGGCAAGTGAGCCTTGTACAGTTTTTTTGTTAAAATAACCTTGCTGCCTGGACTAGTTTTCACATATAAATCACGCAAATAGTCCCATAAGTCTTTGGAAGTTTCTTTGCCTCTCACATGAATAAGCTGATCATCCTGAACAGCCAAAATAATGGAGGCTTTGCATTTCTCATCTTTCCTCAACCAGGCTTGATCTGGATTCTGAGGAATTTGTTCAGAAATTGCAGACCATAAATTTTCTCTCCTCAAGAAACTTTCCATTTTCAAAGACCAGTTCAAATAATTAGAATTAGAAAGCCTTTCCAGGAGCATACCTTGAAAATTAGAAGCTGTAGCAGCAGCCATGGCTCCTTCTCTCCCCTGTTGTAGTAATCCAAAAAACACCACGAGGCTTGCAAACACGAGGCAAAACTCCGCCTCCAATGGAAACTTCCTGTAACTGCCGGCAAGTTTCAAAAAACAAAAGAAGCCTCTCAGATGCAGACTGAATTAGTTCAGCTTTCTTCTCTCTCATAATTCCATAAGTTTTGTCTCTGATCCAGAAGCAATTGCTGGGCCCATAACCTTTTGTATTTTTATAAAATTTGTGATCAGAGTTATGGAAAAACTAAGAGATAAGTTTGTAGTAAAACGTTGTTTTATTTAAAACAGAAAACATAGGAACAAACCTTGAATCTTCTTCAGCCAAAGCATGGCATGGTTGATTAGCATAGCCATTTACATTTTGAGAGCAGAGTGCAGAGGAAGAGAACAAAAGAACAAAATGCATTTACATTTTAAACCTTTACCTGACCAGCATCTGAGTGGACAGGATTCAGCATGTGACCAAAACACCTAGGCAACAGATTCCCAATATGGGCAAAGCTCTAACAGCTAATTCTGATTGGTCAGAACTCTCAGACTGGCCGGCACCTGAAAGTAATAACATTCCTGAGTGGGGGTGAACATGTGCTCTCTGAGCCCAAACAGGAAAAAAGTTTTGAGGCCTGGCTTTTTAAAAACTCAGCCACATATTCTACAGACATAAAAAATATATACAACAGTTTTTGTCTCCGATGCTTCTTTTTATAGTTTGGGAATTGTATTTTAATAATGCATTATTTTTATGGCTTATATTTTATAATACACTTTGTGGAACTTATTTTTGGAAGGGAAAAAGTAGGGAGTATAAACTAAATAAATGCACAGCTACTGTTTCTGCAGACCCTATATTATCTCATCCTAAAAACTTCGTTCTCATATCACACCAAGCCAAGCCTTGTTTTAGAGTGATTTATTGAATAACCCACAATTGACAGGGTGCACCCAACACTCTAAGCCAGAAATATACATTCTAAATCCACAATGCCCAGATTTTCACCTCACCTCTCACTAAAACTAAGCAAACTACAAAGCGACTTGCACAGTGTAACACTGGATTAAATGGAGCTGAGTAGAATCAGGAGGCTGTTGCACTAAATCAGAACCCAGAAGGCCAAGCAAACATCAGCAGAAATTAAAAGAGAGCAAAGTGTAAATTTGGGTGAATTTTCAAACAAACAGGGATGGATGGATGGGTGGGTGGGTGGATGAACGGACGGATGGACGGACAGACGGATGGACAGATGGATGGAACCAACCAACCAACCAACCAACCAACCAACCAACCCTTGGAACTTACAGGTTTCTATATCCTCAAAGTTCCACTATACTCCTACAACATATTCAGACAAATGAAAAACAGCTTTTGGCTTTCCTTTCTATTTTGTTACATCATGTTAAATGAGATGTCTTCCAAACTAACTATATATAGCGTCATCTAGCCATCACTCTGGTCATACATCTCTAATGCACACAAGCTTTATATCACCACAGCAATAGCTGGGTGAAGCTATAAATCATTGTTCTGGAAGACCTTTCAGTCCACTATAGAAGAATCCAAGCAAAGAAGAAACAATGCACTTCCGTATTGGCCATTTGAATGCTGATGGCAACGCAGATACTTCTGAACTAGAATCCAAAAAAGAAAAGGATCTGTTTATTCCATTTCCCCAATGCCATTCTCCAGTCCTGGATGCTGGATACCTATCCTAGAATTATTTTTGGACTGTGTCTCAGCAGCATTTTATGAGATTAGGACCCAGGAGTATATGAATGGGCACATGGGGATCAGGCCAGTCTAAGCCTTGTGCTTCATGGAAGTCTGTCAGGAAGGTTGAATAAAGACCTTTCAAAGCTTCTTGCAGGAGGTGTTGCGGGAGCTTTGGCTGGCCAGATCCATAAGAGGATAGAAGAGGGAATTTCAAGGTCACTCAGAGGGCAGAGCACAGTGACTAGAGACCCCTTTCCGCAGAACGTAGACTGAAGTACCATTGTTCTATTTGAAAAAATATAGAGAAATGCAACCTACATGACATACACGCAAAACATACAGAGGAACCAAGTTATCACAAAGAAAAAGATTAAGAATAAACAATGAACACATTTTGAAAAGGCAATATGCAGTTTTCTAAATGCTAACCTAATTAATTATTAAATACTATTAACTGAAACAAAGAACAACTGCACAAAACCAAACACCCTAAGAATTAACATACATAAATCCTCCAAATATATCACATGTATTTTTAGTAACAAAATATCAGATTACCCATAAAAATAATCTATTCTGGTAAAATATGAAATCCATGCTAAAAGGGAAGCATATTGTGTCAGTTTTTGATTGATTAAAAAAACAGCCTTTTCAAAAATAGATAAATTATACATTTCTTGGATCCAATCCTTCATGTCCAAAGTGCCATTGCTCTAGAAAGAAAAGCCCACCAAAACAGTTTACTAAATTAAAATATACAGATAAAATATCAATAGAATAAAAACAAAACATTATGCCTTGGCAAGAGGATAGTCAAAGTGCAGAAGTTGGTTGTTGTTTTTTTAATCTCACCACTTTACTTGAACTGAGTTTAGGATTTTATATGCAAGATTGTTTTTTCCCATTTTCTGTAATGGGCTCTAGGCAGGCCCAGAAAAAACCAGAAACTAGATATATAGAAATACCATTGTTATTTTGCACAGCCAGAGGGAAGGCTCCTGCAGTTACCAATCAAAAGGCATTGTGTAGGTATTCATCTTTCCTACCTTATCAGATTTTGTGTGATAAGAAAAAAAGAAGCAGCAGCAGCAGCACAGGGAAAGCAAAGGAAGACTATAAATAATGGAAAATAATCACCTGGACCTCCTATATTGTTCCACAAATGGGGACAGGCAATTGCACAATAATGGTCTTATCTGGATACACTCCAGGTTTCCATGAGTGATCTGGCACTACATATTCCGCCCTCTCCTCAACCAAACCATGAGCAATAGGCAGACCTAGATTCTGCCTCATCCTCACTCACTTGGGTAGGTTCCTACCAATCACTTAAGCTGGATCACCATTATTAAATTATAGTGCTCTTCACACATCTTTGAGTCAGGAGGAAACTACACAATCATGAAACTGGCTATTCCCATTGTTAATCTTTATCCTGCCTCTATTGCCAGTCACTGCAGGTCACCTGTCTTCTGAAGGAATAGGCGACAAAGCATAAGAGATTTTATACATCTGGAGGCTGCTCTTGGACTGTGTCAGAATAAAGGTATTTTGGAATATATAAATACCAAAACTTAAGACTGGAGATGAGATAAAGCACCATCATGGGGACATGACAAAAGAAAGATGCCTCCAGAACATGCTTGTTTGATTAAGTGCAAGTGGGAATCTGGCTTTTCAGAGTCCTCTAGAGCAGTTTTCCATCCCTGGCAACTTCTTAACAATTCTGGGAGTTAGTCCACTTATTTGGAATTTGCTGAGGTTGGAAATCACACTGCTCTAGAATCATCCAATCATCATTGTGCCATTATAGCATTAATGAGGACATGCTTTATATGGTGGCTGAGATGGCTGAGTGACACTAGAAGATACTATCACGGCCTCTCTGAAGTGACACTAAAAGTAAAGGTAAAGGTTCCCCCCGCACATTTGTGCAGTCGTGTCCGACTCTAGGGGCCGGTGCTCATCTCCGTTTGTTAGCCGAAGAGCCAGCGTTGTCCAAAGACGCTTCCACGGTCATGTGGCCGGCATGACGCACGCGGAACGCTGTTACCTACCCACCAAAGTGGTACCTATTCATCTACTTGCATTTGCATGCTTTTGAATTGCTAGGTTGGCAAGAGCTGGGGCGAGTGCGGGAGCTCACTCCGCACGCAGGGCTAGGGATTCGAACCTCCAAACTTGCGACCTTCTGATCAACAAGCCTGGCCTCTTACCCGCTGAGCCACCACGCCCCTTGTGACACTACCCATAGTGACACTACCCATAGACATATTGTCAGACAGCAGAAGATTACAGAAGAAAAATATATATTGACTTTTTCAATGAAGAAAATCCAAGCAGCAGCATTAGATCATCTTGCTGCCAGACAAAGAGCTTGCATTTCTTAGAAATCATGGCTATTTCCAGACTGAAAACAAACCAACAGGTTGGACTCTGTCCAGAGCCTAAGAACTCCCAATTAAGATAAGTTCTAACCACACTGGTAAAGTTTTACCAGAAAAATTTGGAATAATAGGTTGTAGCCCCTGAACCTGTTGGCAGAAATGGCGCTTGGTTCCAACCTTAGTTTTGTATTTAAAATAATAATTTAAAAAAAAACCCTGATGGCACAGCAGCTGGCATTTCCAGTAAACCTGAGAGCACTTCTTTCCAGTCACTTCCCATCATCCAGAGTTCCATATTGGGACGTATCTCCTTATGCAAATCCTATAAAAACTGGACTTGCTTTTAAAATTATGCTCTAGGAAACAGCTACAAAATAGAAAGTAGGTAAGAGCTATGTCACTGGTTTTTCTTTTAATGCAGAATATTAGAAATGCTATCAAGCCAATAAGGCTTAAAACCCAAATTATCTTAAAGGCCTTATTATTAGGATTCCATCTTATCGCCCATTGGATTTTATATTTAACTTATTAGTAATTGTAATGTTTATTGAATTGTATGTTTTTATATTTAGTTATATTTATAAATTTTAATTGTTGTATTTGTAAACCGCCCACAGTCCCCTTTGGGGGAGATGGTGCAGTGATAGAAGTTGAAAATAATTTTTTTTTTAAAAAAATTAGGATTGTGTTGCTGGATTTCCCCAGTGTTTGTCTTTTAAACTCTGGTTTCTTATAACAGAAAATTAAAAACAAATTCCAGTGCAGAGAGACTGAGTGGCTTAGCATGCAGCAATATATGCATTTGTCTAGGATAAGCCCCATTGAACTTTGTGAGGCTTACTTCTGAGTAAACAGACTGGTGATGGCTATGAAACTTGATGTTCTCAGCTTGCTTGTCCTATTCTGGAGATGCTTCCCCCTCCCCCATGCTCATATGCACATCTAACTAGAAGGAGAATCACTGGAATTTCTGAATAAAGTGAATAATTCAATTGTAATGCCTATTTAAAAGGGCCATGTTTTATTTGCTTATAAATACACCCAGTGTCTGATCATTGGCACCTCCAAATTAGTCCAGGCCATTTGTTGGGAAGTTATATTGGGAATTGCTCTAGGAAACCTTGTCTTAGCTAAAGGTATAACACAGTGAGCTAGCATGAGTCTCACAGTCTTCTTTCAGTCTAATGAATTCCACCACAGTCTCAGGGAAGTAATTTTTTCCTAATATTAAAGTGTAATATTTAATTATGCTATAATAATTCCTTGCATTGGTCTAGGGCGCAGTTGTGGCCATCTGGGGTTCAGATACAGTTCTCCAAATCCCCCCAGATTCTGCCACTGAATTTCAGAAGCACTAATCCACTTGCTTGAGACCCCGCTCCTTCTCTTTCTCTACTCTTAGTTTCATCCTGCCATTGCTACTTTTGTGCACCATTTCCCTGTGTGGCATCCTCTTCTTTCTTCCTGCTAAGTCACAAATCCTTGAGCCACTAACCCTCTGCCCCTCATCCTGCCTCCTTTACAGTGTGCAACCTTCGACATGCCATTCAGGGTCTGTTACAGCTTTCAGAGCTGTGTATCTCTGGCCTAGAGGCACAGATACTCTTGGGGACCCCCTTGTTGTAGAGCTCCTCGGTCCCTCTTCTTCTTTGATGTGGGCCAGGACACCTCTTTTGGGCCAACAGTTACACTTGGTCTTTGAAGGACATGCTGGAGGCTAAACTCCCAAAGTGAGCAGGGCCAGGAAAAGGAAATAGATGGGGCAGAGCAGGGCAAAAATGAAATTAGATGTAAGTATAGTAAAACAGTTCATATGATTATTCTCCATGTATTTAATAATTCTCTACTTCAGTCACATTCAAAATTACAATTCAGCAGCACTTTTTGGGTACCACCCTGATTTCTGAAGGGATGCATATAGTTCTGGGACTTCAGGTTGTATATTCTTGCCTTAAATAGATGAGATGTGGATGGATGTCTTTTTTTCCTTAGGGTTTCTTTCGATGTGGTCTGGAAATCCCACACTCACTATTTACTTCCCACAGTCTCTTTTGGACCATTGGAAAAGAATAAGGGAAACACAAAGCATGTGCTTTAGGGATCTGTTTTGAGATAATTTATAAAGATGTTTATGGAACACATACAATGTCTGGAAGAAATTATGGCATGAGCTTTTCTGCATATGGAGAGCTTGGTTTGGAATAAAACACATGTGAACTTCTGCCTTGGGTTCCTTAGCAGAACAGCATCACATATGGTGGCCTGTGTGTTTTTGATACACTGCGTGCTAGCCATGTATTTTCTGCTATAAACTTGACAGCTCTTCTCCCTTTTGAAACCTTCCTAGGCAGCAGCCAAAACAGGTGGTTCAGTGAGCCCCATGTATACCAGGGCATCATGCATGACTGGATGGCCATAATTCTTCTCCTGCAGAGAAAAAGCTGTACTGTGCTAGTTTTTGAATGTGTGCATTTGGTTGCGCTATCAAAGCTAAGTTATTGTTCCCCAAGATAATTACACTAGGAGCTTGTCATTATTCACATGACACACAACATTCATACCAGGAGGAGAGGAGACTACAGGGCAGTTGTATGACACCCTGAGAGCATGTGAGACAGCAAGACAAATTACAGTCCTCTGAGAAAGGTGATATCAGAGGTATTGTCCTGGAGATGAATTGCAGCTGTTACAGAGGGGTTAAAGGTGATCCGTAGAGATGGGATGGCTTTCCTTTGAGGTCCTTTACTTGAGCTTGAACTTTTACATTTTTAAAAATGGTTCTTACATAAGCAATTTAATGCAGCCAATATTCTGGTGTAGTGAAGGGAGAAGGCTTCATTATATTAAAGTCAAACTTACAGGAATATAATGGAAAATTATATATTTCAGGCTATGCTTAGGAAAGCAGCATGTTAAGCATTACTGCGAAAATGGCTGGTTAAAATATTCCCCAGGCTGCTACACACTGTTAGACAATTGCATTATTTTCTTTTTATTTGGCTGATAACATTTCGGTTGGCCTTCCTTCCTTCCTTCCTTCCTTCCTTCCTTCCTTCCTTCCTTCCTTCCTTCCTTCCTTCCTTCCTTCCTTCCTTCCTTCCTTCCTTCTCCCTCTCCCTCTCCCTCTCCCTCTCCCTCTCCCTCTCCTCCACAATTTTCTTTGAAGATTACTCATTATTGTTTTCAGAGCTATGATTCCTGTGGAGAAATCCTATTTTGGTATATATTTCTGGATTACAGCATGAGTGTGTTTGCTTGTTCCCAATTGTCTGTAGCTTGAATCATGTCAACTGGATTTCTATTTTCTCAGTGGAAACGTTTCGCTCCTTATCCAAGGAGCTTCTTCAGTCTGAGCAAAGTTAGTAAGGGAATCCGAAATATGTTTCTAGGTAGCTGTGTGACCTTACACCTGGGGCTAGGTCATGGTTATATTGAGATGTTATTTTAAGTCCTTTTTATCATCTAAAGGAGGATCGTTAAGATCACCATGCTGCTTTTGAGCTTGTGAAATGGTCTTAATCTTCCTAGGCACAGATGACAAAGCGGGGAGGAAGATGGGGGAGAGGTTGTGTCTGAGGCCCCCACCTCTATTCAAGGAAGGATTTTCCAAGTTGGCATAAATGGATTCCTTGACCCCTCTCTCAAACCACCTATCTTCTCTGTCTAAAATGTGAACATTAATGTCCTCAAATGAGTGTCCTTTTTCCTTTAGATGAAGATGAACTGCTGACTCTGGTCCTGTGGTGTTACTTCTCCTGTGTTGGGCCATCCTCCTGTACAAAAGTTGTTTGGTTTCTCCAATGTAGAGTTCAGAGCACTCCTCACTGCACTGGATTGCATAAACTACATTGCTTTTCTTGTGTTTTGGAGTTTGATCTTTGGGGTGTACAAGCCTTTGTCTCAGTGTGTTGGTGGGTTTGAAATATACAGGTATGTGGTGTTTGCCAAATATCCGTTTTATCTTTTCAGACACGCCAGCCATGTAGGGAATGACCAGGTTCTTTCGTTTACTCTGAGTCTCAGCCCTATCTGTCGCTGTTTTAGGTCTGGTAGATTTAGATTTGGTGAAGGCCCAATTTGGATATCCACAGGCCTTCAGAGCTGTTCTCAGGTGCTGATTTTCATTCTTTTTGGAATCCATGGAGGTGGGGATGGTTTCTGCTCTGTGTGACAATGTCCTGATGACTCCTAGTTTGTGCTGCAGTGGATGGTGGGAGTCAAACATCAGATATTGATCTGTGTGTGTGGGTTTCCTGTAGATCCCTATTTCTAGCTTGCCACCGGTCCCAATGAGGACTTCACAGTCTAGGAATGCCAGTCTGTTGTCCTTGGTGTCTTCTCTGGTGAAGCTAATGTTGGTATCTATAGTGTTTATATGGTCCGTGAAGGCCTGTACTTCCTGGGCCTTGATTTTGACCCAGGTGTCATCCACATACCTAAACCAGTGGGTGGGCACCGTTCCCTGGAATGTGTTGAGTGCTTTCTTCTCCACTTCTTCCATGTATAAATTGGCCACAATGGGTGACACAGGAGAACCCATGGCACAGCCGTGTTTTTGTCTGTAAAAGTCACATCTGTATGTGAAATAAGTGGTGTTAAGACACAGGTCCACTTTTGTACAGGAGGATGGCCCAACACAGGAGAAGTAACACCACAGGACCAGAGTCAGCAGTTTATCTTCATCTAAAGGAAAAAGGACACTCATTTGAGGACATTAATGTTCACATTTTAGACAGAGAAGATAGGTGGTTTGAGAGAGGAGTCAAGGAATCCATTTATGCCAACTTGGAAAATCCTTCCTTGAATAGAGGTGGGGGCCTCAGGCACAATCTTTCCCCCATATTCCTCCCTGCTTTGTCTTCTGTGCCTAGGAAAATTAAGACCATTTCACAAGCTCAACAGCAGCATGGTGATCTTAACGATCCTCCTTTAGATGATAAAAAGGATTTAAAATAACATCTCAATATAACCATGACCTAGCCCCAGGTGTAAGGTCACACAGCTACCTAGAAACATATTTCGGATTCCCTTACTAACTTTGCTCAGACTGAAGAAGCTCCTTGGATAAGGAGCGAAACGTTTCCACTGAGAAAATAGAAATCCAGTTGACATGATTCAAGCTACAGACAATTCCACCTGGATGACTGAGAATCTTCATAGACTTGTTCCCAATTGTTTGAATGGAGTCTCAGGTTTTTAGAGAATGTATTTACTGGGGTATGTTAGTATGGTTGCTATGTAGGTCCAATGTCCAGAGGGCCTTCAGCAAGAAATAAGTTCAGATGAATTAACTAGAAACTAGGAGGGAAGGTAAGGAAGATCTGCTTTCTAGATCTGGTTGAGGAGATTACACTGCATTGCAAGCCTATCTTGACTTGAAAATAAGCCCTGTTGGATTCAGTAAGTTTCCTCCAAAGCAGTGTTTTTCAAACTTGGCAACTTTAAGATGTGTGGACTTCAACTCCATGTGTAGACTTCAACTCCCAGAGTCCCATGTGTGGACTTCAATTCTCATGCTGGCTGGGGAATTCTGGGAGTTGAAGTCCACACATCTTAAAGTTGCCAAGTTTGAAAAACACTGCTCTAAAATAAGTTAGAATTGTAGCCTGTGTTGTTTTTTCAACCATGCTTTTGCTGCTATCCAGTCTTTATCTGTGATCTAGAGGGAAATGTTTAATTTATTGAAAGGAAGCTTCTTGTTATGCAATGTGAAGGGATATCTATTACAGTAGAATTACTGCCCAGAGTCGCTTGCTGAGATGGGCGGTGAAGAAATGTGAGAAATAAATACATAAATAAATAATGTCCTTTATTTATTTTATTTTATTTTATTTTATTTTATTTTATTTTATTTTATTATTTTATTATTTTATTTTATTTTATTATTTTATTTTATTATTTTATTTTATTTTATTTTATTTTATTTTATTTTATTTTATTTTTTTATTTTATTTTATTATTTTTATTTTATTTTATTATTTTTATTTTATTTTATTTTATTTTATTTTATTTTATTTTATTTTATTTTATTTTATTTTATTTTATTTTATTTTATCTGATTTCTATAGCCGCCCATCTCAGCAAGTGACTCTGGGTGGCGTACAATCATAAAAACATAAAACAGTTAAAAACAATTACAACAATACAAAATAAATATATATATGTATGTATCAGTATTTTTGAAGAATTTTGCTCCCTTCCAGTTTCTACAAAACTCACCTTCAAGCTACCTGTTGTTTTGTAGTACCACAGGATGAATGGGCTGTTCTTATGATGAAAAGTAAGGCCTCCACCTCCATAACTTTAGTTTAAATAGAGATATTTTAATAAATGAAATGGGAAAATAATCCTTGAAATGAGCTCTTTTGTAGTCTGTTTTTACTTTTCCACATAATCGCCACCATTCACTACACACTTCTACCAATGATGGACAAGCTTCTTAAAGCTGTCACGAAAGAACTCCACACTTTGTCTCTTCAACCAGGTCCTGACAATCCCTTCCACCTCTTCATTTGAGTCAAACAGATGCCCCCAAAGGTATTCCTTCAATTTTGGGAAAAGGTAGAAGTTGCATGGCAGCAAGTCTGGACTGTATGGTGGAAGGGGTAAGAGACGGTGAGATCCAACTTCGCAATTGTCTCTTGGGTGTCTCGTGAAATGTGATGCCTAGCATTGTTACATTGCAGCACAACTTCCTTCTTGTGCCTCTGAACTCAGCTTAATTGATGTTTCAAAGTTTTGAAGGTTGCAACACAGTGCTCTGAGTTGATAATTGTGTCATGTTCGAGGAGTAATGCCATCTGTGTCCCCCAAAATTGAAACTGCGAGTTTTCCTGCTGAAGCCTGGGATTTGAATTTTTTTTCCTGAGGGTTATGTATTGCGATATTCTATGGACTGATGCTTCATTTCATAATGATGAGGCTATGTTTTGTCAGCTGTCATGATGCTATGAAGAAATTCCTCACATTTATTCTCACAATGTGACAATGATTGCTGGCAATCAATTTCAACTCTTGAAACTTTCATCTCTGCCATCAGCATGTGAAGAACCCATCTTGCACAAACCTTCTGATATTGAAGAACATAAATAATATGACCCACATACTCCTGTGAATTTCGAAACTTGACAGCAATTTCCATCTGAGTGATCCACCAATTGTTCTTAATCAGTTCATCAACCTCATCTGCTAAATGGAATGCCCACTTAAAAAAGGACAGGTTTCTTTAAGAATATACGGCTCATTTTCTCTATAGTTCCTAATTTCTGCATGCATGTACATAAGGGACAGAACTTCCATCATGATACCACAATGTACTTTTTGTCATTTTGACAACATTTCTGGATTCTGCAAACCTTGCTGAGTGGAGTCATTTCCATGAACAAAAGAGCATGGCTATGATGTGCAGGTGGTATATATATGATAATCACCAGAAACACATTCAAACAATCTGTATACAACTCAACTACCCAGATTAGAATATAGTATATGCTTTTTTTCCCCTCCAAATAAATTTATCTTAAAATGGAATACTTGTATCAGATCTTACCCCACATGGACCTAATCACCGTACAAATATTTCTTGGCAACAGCATTTTTCCTGACTTCCTCTTATCCTGAGTGCATGAGTGAGACCAGTTTAAGTCATTCATGGCTCTATTGGTGTTAAAGTACCATTTCCCTGCATTAGCTGCCAGCATCCAACAACAGCCACAAGGTCTGTAAAGCCTACTGCTACTGGCCTAACAAAAATCAGCTTTGTGAAGTCGCTATTTTCATACAAGGAGAAGCTTCAAATGGCACCCTTGGGAGCTTTCTTGAAATGCAAACAGCAGTTCTTCAGAGAGGCACCATGGCAGTGAGAAGTTAACTTACAGTACCTTAGTCCCAAGGTTGTTCAGGCTTCTGCTTGGCAACTATTTACATAGTAAAGGAGGGGAGGAGCACATTTATTGGACACACACTATGGATATTCCATTGACTTTGGGCTGCAATGAGAAGAGCTATCCACATGGTATAAGACATGGTACAAATAGTATATGGTGTACTGGGTTTTTATGAGGAAGGAAGCCAGGTATCTGTTTTCTTGTTCTGTTGCTTCTCTTCTACATTCTTAATAGCCTCACAAGATTCAAATAAACATAGCTTTCCTGGTTTGGATGCCAACGGAGTACATCCTATGAAAGAGCTTCTAACATAACCATTCATTTTCCTCACACCAGTTCCATTTTACCTATTGTGTGGCTATAGCTATACTGTAGCTAGACATACTTGTATTTTAAACCAAGCACAATTAATGAAAGCTTGTTACTTCTTGGCTTCTGATGCAGGTTGTTAATCCTATGCCTGCTGGTGATTTTTGATGCCATTATTAGGTTACCATCTGTTCCCTTTTTTGTCACAACTGTGCTTTCTCTGGAGTAGACTCTGCATCTGAGGAAGGAGACTGAGGTCCACAAAAGCCATACATTAATACATTTGCTAGTCTTTAAAGAATGATAAGACTTAATTTTTCCTCACCCTATAGAGACTAGCAAATCATGGCTTTAGATTTTGATGGAAGAAATATGTGGTTTCTCAACCTCTTCTGGAATTTTCTCCTCCTCCTCTTCTTCTGCAGCTTTCAGGTCATCCTGAAATACTCTTTATGCAACCACTTTCCTTGTTATCTTGTATCTTCTGCATTCTTCCTCGTGTTCTTATCCTTTTAATTGAATCACTCATCTTTCCTACATATTTCTAATGACCCATCTGTTAACCACAGTCCCCAAAGCACCTCTTATGTCCTTATTCTTTATCCCCCCTCTTCTGTTTATAAATTCAGATTGTGCTGTCAAGGCCATAGAGAAGTGTCAGCTTCTCCAAAAATAATTGCTTAATTAAAAACTGACATGTTCTGTCTTCTGTTGGTCACCACAGTGTTTGAGACCTTTCCAGAACATAGTCTGTCATAAGAATGACAGCCACTTTCTCTGAGAAGATATGGGCACACAGGGCCATCTCCTATTTCCTATGAACCAGGTAGATTAACTGAATTTAGCATGAATTGCCAAAATGCAATTTAATTCTGATGGCAGCAAGTTCTAGCCTCAAACCTGGGGGAAACCAAAAGATAATTATTAGGTGAAATTATTGTGAAACTATTAAAGTAAAATCTGTTTACCTATTTCTTGCACTCAAAAGCTATGCAATTTGGCTGCAAAATGGCTCTGCGATTTGACTTTTTAAGCATGGTGAACTAAATAAAAATTCCTTTGTGAGGCTGCAGTAGGGAGCTTCATGACACGATGTGTTTTCTGCAATGACTTTATTTCAGGATGGATTGTTTGCCTTCATCCTAAGTTACACTGAAACTATAATAGGAAGGGCCTTTTCATCATCTCTCAAACTGGATTCATTGGATGGTAGGATTAATCTACTCATAATAAGATACCATGGTGATAATTACCAAAGCAATGGTATTCAGATAGTCCTTGTTAAGCAACTGCCTCATTTAGTGACTGTTCGCAGTTATGACGGTGATGAAAAAATAACTTTGCAACCAGTCCTCGCATTACAACCTTCGCAGGTCTGTAAAGCAAAGGAAAGCTGAAGATCATAAGCACAGTCATTGTTTCACTTAGTGACTGCTTCACTTAATAACTGAGTTGCTGGTCCGAATTGTGATCACTAAGTGAGGATTACCTGTATAAAACACATGCAAGGAAACATGATAAAGTGGCAGGTTCCCGGTTTTGGCTGAGAGCCATGCATGGACATTTGATTTGCTTAAGACCAATTATTTTGATGTATTTGGCTAAAAGGCTTTGATAAAGGTTCCCAAGTTTAGGAAATTGAGTTATCATAATATATCTTGATACAATGGTTTATTTTCACCCTTCTTGTAGAGCCAACCAAGCTACAATTACTTTCTAAAGTTAATAGGCCCTGGGTAATGGTGTTGCAGTCCTTGAACCTTATTGTCTTCATGGAATCTTTGCTTCTGTAATTTTCTGATATTTGTTCCTAATAAGCCATTTCCCCAACTCTGCTTTTTATGAAGGTCTTTTTAACAGTTGGTTAATCTCTGTGTGTACAGTATATACTATTGTAAATTCAATGAATGAAATGTGCAGCAGACAGAAAACTGCTTTCAGCAATTCATAACGGGTCATTCTGGGAACAGGGTTCTTACAGTATTTGCCATTTCAGGCTGATGCAGGTCACTGATCAGACTTGCCTGTTGCCATTCTGGTGTTGTTTCGCTAAAGAGCTGGATACAGCATGTTGGTGTCCAGAATTATGCAAAAATTGCTCATCTGTTCAGCTGGCAGTACTGCAAGGGCTTTAACTCTCTGGGCCTTCGTGGTTTAGCAGTGGGCTAACACAACAGTGGAATTATATCTGCAACCTCCCTACACATTGCCCCACTGTCTCACAAACAGAGGACAGAGGGATCTGGAAGTTGGCATTTGTCACTATATAAAGAAAGGAAAGGTAGGGGAGAGAAACTCTAACTAAAAGTGCTGCATGTGACTTATATCCCTTTATGGTTACAATCTGGGTTCTGCTTTTGCTAATCTTTATTCAGCACAGTTTATGACAGAATGGGACGTCAGGAAAGGAGCACAGGAAGCAGCTTAGAGATGAGTCCTGGAACCAGGTCTGCCCTGTTCCTGCTGTACAGCTGTGATTGGTGGATGTTTCTCACAATGGATGCTGATATTCTGAGAAGGGAGGGCAGGAAAACCAGAGGGTTCAACCAATCACTTTGCTTATCACATGTTTGGGACCCATAATCAAAACAGCACCATTTGGCTGTGAGTCAGAACAGAGGCAATAGAAGCAGGAAAGGAATTGGCAATGGGAGCAGCATATTTCACACCAGTATATTTTTCTGGTGACTCGATGATGGGTGAATAGTACTTTCAGTCACCAGTGGGGAAAAAGCTCCAGATGTGTAATAAATAATCCTTCTCCAATCTAGCATGTCCAATTGTTGGAGTACAATATCCATAATTCCCAATCAGCATGACCATTAATAGTAAGCTAAAGCCTGACTAGAACCTCTAAAATGAGGTAGGTTTAGAAGGAAGGAAGGAAGGAAGGAAGGAAGGAAGGAAGGAAGGAAGGAAGGAAGGAAGGAAGGAAGGAAGGAAGGAAGGAAGGAAATTTCTGAAGCCTTCCTATCACACAGATTTGTTGTGAATTTTTATGTGAGGTATGGGGAGAGGGGGAGATTATTGCTTGTATGCTATTCTGTGCATAAATTTGGTAAAATCACGACTTGTAATACATTGAGAACATTAGTATTTATTGCCCACTTTGATGTTAATGATCCCCTGATTTATTTAACCTTCTCTCATTCTGGTGTCCTTGTCACTAAGGTAAAGGTTCCCCCCGCGCATTTGTGCAGTCGTGTCCGACTCTAGGGGCCGGTGCTCATCTCCGTTTCTTAGCCGAAGAACCAGCGTTGTCCGAAGATGCTTCCATGGCCATGTGGCCGCATGACACGCGCAGAACACTGTTACCTACCCACCAAAGTGGTACCTATTAATCTACTTGCATTTGCATGCTTTCGAATTGCTAGGTTGGCAAGAGCTGGGGCGAGTGCGGGAGCTCCCTCCGTCACGCGGGGCTAGGGATTCGAACCTCCGAACTTGCGATCTTCCGATCGACAAGCCTGGCGTCTTACCCGCTGAGCCACCACGCCCCTTATAGTCCTTGTCACTATGTTTGTGCATATACGTTGACTTTCCATGTATTTTAAGCTAAAACTAGTTTACACCAGGTAATAATCTAGGGTGGCATCTGCCCTCTGTGGCCCTTCAGCTACTTGCAGTCTGCCCTTCAGTCTTCCTCCTCTGGTCTTCTTCAGGCCTATACCAGAAAAGAAGCCAGATGATTAAAGGGCTTCTGGCATATGGCTTGAAATGGGTGAAAAGTAGTGTTACCACCAATGCCCCAGAAGCAGAATTTTCTCCCCCCACTTTTTTTTAATGCTTCTGGATTTGAAATATGACAAATAGGTCATAGAAAAGTTAGTTCTGTAAGTGGAAGTCGAGCACAATGCAGAGTTCTCCATTAGGAAGGATCTGGGTTATGACCACCCTTTAAGAGCTCCATAGAAGCATCCTGCGATTGCTGTCTGAAAGTAACCCAATCAAACTGGGGCAAGTTCAATAATTCATAGGCCGTATCAACTCCTGTCGTTATGTCAAAACTGATTACCATTTGCACCTGTAATTAGATATAATGGGTACAATTTCCAGCTTTGCTGAACTCTCTGCTGAGATATTTATGGCAGAAGGTTGCTAAGAGTTATCTCTCCCAGCCTTTGGAGTTTCAGTTTGACTCATTCATCAGAAGAGAAGAAATAATTCTCTCTAGTGAATATATGGCTAGACCAATGGACTGAAAATAGGTCATAAATCAGAAGACTCTCTTGGTTTAGGGCCCATTTACTGCCACTGTCCAAGCACTAGGAAGACCATCACTTTATGGAGGTACAGAGCTAGCAAAAAGGTGAAAGACATCCCTGAATCAAGCTTGACTCCTGGTGACTTCATCTATGGAGTTATCGTAGCAGAAGTAGTTTCCCATTGCCTTCTTCCAGGAGATGGATGGATGGATAGACTCTGTGTGAGTGTGTGTGTGCGTTCATTCTTAGTCCACTCTAGACTGACTACATGCTGTCACCTTTTGAGGTATAGGACTGGTAGTAATCTAAATACTGACTCTCTCTAGTTTATTCCTTGCACATCAGTGCAAATATCCTTTTATACAAATGCAAATATTAGTTTTGGGAAATAGAGTTTGCTATCTTGACATAGTCAGCTTCTTTTTCTGAAAAAGTAAATTTCTACTTTTCTGGAAAAAAATTCTTCTAAAATTTCAGAAACTGGAGGATTGGGAGATCTTTTGTTGGAATTCCACTAGAAATGGACTGAAGTGCCATTGCAGTTCTTTTTTCCTTGTCCACAACGATCCCAACCAACAGTATAATTTGTACAAATGTGCAAGGGCTGTGCTGATTTGTTTATTTAGCATACTCAAGCTACTTTGCAGATTAATTGCCAGAGTTAATTGCAGATTAATTGCCACTGTCTTTGGCCTTCTTAAGAAAATGCCATTTTTTCATTTTGAAGTGATTTTTCCATATACTTGCAAGACTGGTCTGAATTGTCACTGGCAGAAGCACCTCCTGAGTAGAGTTTGGCTCACAACACTCCCTTTGACAGAAGAGAGGAGGAGAGACTTTCACCAGTTTTTTCCTCCCCCAGAACCTGAAAATCTGACCCAGAGAGCTGGAGGAGAGTTTAGAAGAAAAGGACACAGTCTGGTACTAGTAGGCACCTCCTTGAGTGGTCCACTTCACTTTTATCTTTAATTGGGGGGGGGAACAGGAAATGGTTTGGCTGCAGAAGAAAATTCCATAAGCATCCTTAGGAAATGAAGCTGGCAGGTGGCTACAGCCTATTTATGTTTATTTTAGAAGAAAGCCCATTTATCCAGAAAACATGATAAAGGTAAGCTGGGATGGTAGAGAGGAATGGCAGTGACCACCCTCCCCACCTTTGCCTTTTATCAAAAGGAATGCTTTTCGAATGGCCACACTCATTACAATAAAGGTAAAGGTTTCCCCCGCATATTTGTGCAGTCGTGTCCGACTCTAGGGGCCGGTGCTCATCTCTGTTTGTTAGCTGAAGAGCCAGCGTTGTCCGAAGACGCTTCCACGGTCATGTGGCCGCATGACACGCGCAGAACGCTGTTATCTACCCACCGAAGTGGTACCTATTCATCTACTCACATTTGCATGCTTTCGAATAGCTAGGTTGGCAAGAGCTGGGGCGAGTGCGGGAGCTCACTCCGTCACGCGGGGCTAGGGTCTCGAACCTCCGAACCTGCGACCTTCCGATTGACAAGCCTGGCGTCTTACCCGCTGAGCCACCATGCCCCAATATTTCATTACAATCATTACAATACCAATATCAATAAGCAAGCCACCTGCCATGCTCTCCATTCTGTGAGTGTATCCATGATATATGCCCAAGGTTTTAAATCTCCCCATTAGCCCCATGGTGTGGCTACTTCTGCTCTAGACCTGGAATTGATGTCTGCAAGAGGAAGGGAGACATAGTGAGAATCTGGCCACACCCTCCACAAGGTTTTGACCTTTCCATAACCAGAAGAATTTCTTCTTTTCACTAATGCTGGGACTCCAAGCCACTACTTGGATACACCTCTCACTGAAGCGATAGGCATGGTCCAACCAAAGGCAGCCCCATTGGTTTCTGTGCAAGAATAGTAAGCTTGCAGGGATGCCAGTGACTAGGATCACACACTACACTAATCATCATTTGTTTAAGCTGGGTTTGTTGAGTGGCTACAATTGGCTGGAGTCACATTTCACACTAATCCATAATTTACAAATGACAATATTGCATGGAATCCAGGAAGGCCTGGGAAAGAAAATGATGCTCTTCAAAGAGCCTGACACCACTGCTTCTCTTTTAAAAAGTCATAGAAGGGCTATTTGGACCTTTTAGAAAGCAAGCACAATCTCTACCCCTCCCCCACCCTCACCTACCCCCCCCCTCCCCGCCATGGAAGAAGGCAAGATTGTGTCAAGGAAAGCAAGATGTGAAAGAGCAGGTGGCACCACCAAACCAACCTTGAAAGAGCTACACTAAGCACTCCCAACCCACCAAGAAAATTTCAGGATGGGAAGATGAACTGGAGAAGGCAATGGCAAAGCTCTTAGCCATCAGGAATTGAGCTTGGCTTAAGAAAGAAAGTCTCTCTCTCACTCTCTCTCTCTCTCTCTCTCTCTCTCTCTCTCTCCCTCCCTCCCTCCCTCCCTCCCTCTCTCTCTCTCTCGTTTCCTAAATAGAGGCCACAAAGGCTGCCATATGGTGTGGTTATCGTGAGAATCTGCGTGAACAAAGCAGGTTCAAATATCCACAATATTTAGCATTCACAATACTGAAGGTTGGCAGGATGCCAGCCAGTGTTTATGTTCCCTAATGCTGTAACACTAGTGTCTCCCTCTCCTTCTCTTCTTTTAGACCTGCTGGATATGAGAACTAAAGATATCCTCCATTTAAATGCTAATCTTTCTCTGTGGCAGGGACCCCTTTTACGTACAGTTTGATGTTCTGGTGCAATAAAACTTAAACTGAAAATATGAAATATCCACTGAGACTGCTCAGTGCTCCCCTCCTCCCTTTTCAACATGCTACACAAGAAAAAGAAAAAAAGTAGAACGATGGTGGATGGGGAAAGGAACAATTGCTGGTAAAGCATGGAAATGACTGTATTCTTTCTTGGGGTATTTTCTATAGCAGGAGGGAAGAGGTTTATTCAATCTTTAAGCCATCTGCCCAGATGCTACAAAGACTGCTGCCTGCCTATATTAAATTTCAGAACTGAATTGAAATGCTATCCTTGTTTCAGGGTTTGACAATGCTCTTACTATGTACAAAAAGGAAGGAGGCCTTTCGTGAATAAGTCCTACCCACTGACTTCCCCTTTCATGTTCAAATAGGACTTCAATTGTCCTACTTGAACTCCCTCCCAAGTTCAAGTAGGACTTCTGAGAATAGCAGCTAAGGGGACAACCTAAATGATTTTGGTGTCACTTCTGGGTCAACATTGTGCCCCTCTGTTCCTACATTGGCCTCTGCCTTGGATAGCTGAGTTAATTTGTTTTTGACTCAGTAGCAGCACAGGAGGATTTGGAGATCCAGTGATCAGCATGTCCATTTTTGTATTCCCTGTCTGGCCATTTGGAGGAAGCCCATGTCACCTTGGTCATATGGTCTGAATGGTCTATACAATGCACCTTCCCTTAAGCTTTCTCTCAGCCCTACAGGGTAGACCAGACTGAGAAACCAATGCCATATAAGTCAGGACTACTTTTATTGCAACAGCTATAGTAACAGAATCTTGGAAGTCTGAGCATACAGTACTTCCCTCTCTCACTTTAGCTTCCTGTGAACTAGGGAGGGGCTTGTCTGAGATGTTTTCTCAAGTTATTTTCTTGACCTGGGCTCAAGCCCCACTTATTTGATCATTGTCTTGGTAGCGGCTCTTCCTCCTGTCCTTCAAGGCCATTCTCTATGCCCTATACACTTTCAGAGAGATACAGATGGTATAGAAGCTCATGTTACATTATAATGTAACCCTCCCTCCATTCCCCCCCTCTCTCTGAAAGCTTAAGAGAAGGTGCACCGTATATACCATTCTATATACCCCTTTTTGCAACCCCACCGAGCACTAGGACCTGAATAGCTCCTAAAGCTAATGTACTGCATGTAGTTATCTTAAGTGCAATGGTCCATGAATTCAATTCTTGGTAGACAGTTTGAACCCTATAGAAAAGATGTCAATGCATATCTGATGAGTCCCAATATAGGATGAAACTGGTCATATACTGTCTCCTGGCGGTATATATAAGTTGCAGAAGTCTGACAATTGGTTTGTGAGTTGAAATGATGGTTGCATCAAAGTATTCTTGAGTATCAGGATTCAGCATCTTGTTTCCCAGTGTAGAATGTTCCACTTAACCTGAAGGTACAATCCTTTTATAGGCTGATAGGCTTGATTTACTCTAGTTGCTTCCAGGCAAGATCCTTAATCAGTAATCATTCTGCTTCATTCCTTGAATTTCACGAGAAAGGAGGTGTCCATCTGAAACCCTCCCATGTTTTCCCATTGTTTTGTTTTGTTTTTTTTATTGGTTTTGCTCTTCTTTCTTATCAAAAGAGATAATCAATTAAAATGGGAAAGACAGAACATCTGAACAGAGGCTTGTAAATGCTAGTCCTGAGGACCTTTCTTTTGGTGGCATCTTCTCAAAAGCTCCTTGAACAGGCCTTACTCTCAGGACAGCGTGCTGAGTCTTTCAAGGACTTGTCTGCTCTCAAATCTGAATAAATGGAGAAATCAACAGAGTTATTAAATACTTAGTCAGGATCAGAGGACTCCCCAGAAGAACCTGCTCAAAGTTTATATTCTGAGGGTAAAATGAGAAGCAATAGGTGGGGAGCGTCAAGAAGCTTTAAGATCAGAGGTCTTGACAGAGAGAATCCATCCTGTTGTCATTCCTCACTGATAAGCTATTTAAGGACTCAAACTCCCTTAGGGCTTCATAGCTAGAATGCTATGCTTTAGAAGCACAGGCCTAGCTAAAGCATTTAGCAGGCCTTGGATAGAAGAAGAAAGAATGCCATGCACTTTTAATTACTTACATTTACTGTATTTTGATTTTTTGCTGGCACATTCTTATCAGCTTTGATATTTATTTTCTTTTTTAATAAAGGGAAAGAAGAAAGAGAAAACAAAGGCTAATTAGAACCACTGGTCCTAGTGAATCTGTTTGCTGTTGGCCTTCTTGCCATAGAAGGAGACACTTCATCCAATTGTTTGCTGGTAGCAGATGGATGCAAGCATCTGCTGTCATTGCCATCATGAGTGTATTTGACAGATCCAACAGGAGGCTTGCCAGCATTTCGGAGGAGGAGGAGGAGGAGGAGGAGGAGGAGGTGGAGGAGGAGGAGGAGGGCAGGGGGGGGGGAAATGTGTGCTAAGACTTGCTAAGATGTAAGCTTGAAACTGAATAGTCTACATATTCTGGGCCCAGAAGAATATGCCAGGAGTCTAATCCACAGCCAACTTCAATGGTTTTGATCAGAACATGTTAGTGAACTGATCTGAAGAATCTTTGCATTTTTCTTTGTATCTCAGCAGATGGTCACATGTAATTGCAAAATCTGGGGTTTGATTAATGCAGTAATTTCATCAGATTTCTGAAAATCTCTCAAGTGCAAAGCTTTGTAGTTTTGGTTAAAAGTTCTAAACCTGCATGAGAACTAGGTGGTGGCTCCAGGCAATGGAGGTTATACTTTTGTGTTCTGTGCAGTTACTGTAGCTCCTACTGCCCACTCCAAGTGCCAATTGTCTATGTCAGAGAGTATTTGCTTGGACAATGTGTCTTCATGAAATGAACAAGAATCTCGGTTGTTCACTTGCTGAAATTCTAAGAGTTGCATTAAAAGGCAATTCAATCTAATTACTGACCAAAATATAAAATTAGGCTAAGTGGCTTTACATTATAGACTGGATAGTTTTTATATGCCATGGCCAAAACCCGTTTAAAGGCTATAATATGTAGATGAGGATGAGGATGATATTTTCACTTTTAACTATGAAAAAGCTAAGATATAAATATTTACACTAAAGATTGTAAATACAGCCAAATTTGCCTATTTGCACTACATTTTCTTCATATGGAAAATTAGACATCGTGATGATAGAATACCACATTTTTCATAACTTCTTGACAGAAAGTGGAGATAGTCTATTCTAGTCTAACTTGTTCATGCCTACATGCCTACATCTCTTGCTCCTCTTCATTCCTCCAGGTTGATCCTTACCTGCCCTATGAATACACATCCGAAGGAATGCTAGAGCGAATTCATGCCTACATTCAGAACCAGGTAACTTATCTTCATCTTGTTCCACAGTCTTTTCTGACTCAGCCCAGCAGAGAGGAATGAGCCTGGGATCATTAATTTTGTTTATGTAGTATAAAATAGCTCTCACCAACCTAGTTCTTCCCACTGTGCTGGACCAGAACTCCCATCTTCCTCAGCTGACACAGCCTTCAGCTGGCTTAAATATTTACTAACTTCTAGATTAGATGCACCGAAGTGGGCAAGGCCAAATTTTGAGGTCTGTTTTGTCTGGGGGAGCCAAGGGTTTTTAGAGAGAAATGAGGGACCCACATCTCTTTCAACAGATGGGCTGAAAACTGGTCCTGTATACTCCAGCAATATCCAGACCTCACTGGCCATGCCCCTAGTATGTTTGGAGACAAAATAAAAATAATTCTAAATAATAATAATAATAATAATAATAATAATAATAATAAATAATAATTAATAATAATCAAAGCAAGAAAGTTGTCCACTTCTCTCTTAGTGGGCTACAGTGAAAGGGGAGTTTTCCTTCCCTTCTTTTGAGGCTCCATATGGAAAAATGAAAATATGGAGAAGGACTCTGGAAGAAATCCCCACATGAGATATTTTGGCTTTCCAAATGATCAGTAGAATCGAATTCCTTTCTCCAGCCTTTCCTGCCAATGCTTGGCCATGTTGGAAGCTGTAGTCCAGCAAACTTGGAGCAATCAAAATGGGAAAATGCTGTTTTAAACATACATTTTCTCTGGAGCTTTTCCTTCAGAAACATGCTTCATCTATTCCTGTATAATTGGGTTCCCTCTATCCACAGTAATGACAGTTACTATTTTCAACACTTTTTTTCTGTTTGCTAATTGGCAAAATGATATGCTTTGACATCATAGAGAATACCAGCGCACTGTTCCATTTTTAATCCTGGAAATAATGTTGTGATTATTGTTGGGCATAACTTAGCCCCTTTTGCGCACAGAGAGCAGAGTGTAAACTTTTCTCCCTTATTCCCTGACCAAGTCAATACTATGGAAAAGTGTTTTGCATCTCAAAGAGGGAAAAATCTATTCTGGAAGGCACATCAGCAACTTCAGTAGAGGATAAATAGACCTGACAAGGTAACTTAGATCCACGGTTTTGAGTTACTTCAGTTTAGAGTTTGAGTCCCGCCTTAGGCATGAAAGCCGGCTGGGTGACCTTGGGCCAGTCACTCTCTCTCAGCCCAACTCACCTCACAGGGTTGTTGTTATGGGGAAAAGAGGAGGAGGAAGGAGTATTAGGTATGTTCGCCACCTTGAGTTATTTATAACAATAATAAAGGCGGGATAGAAAATAAATAAATAAAATAAAGATTGCTTAAAGAAATGCCCCCAAATATCCATAGCATCACAAGGTTGATACCAATCTATTAAAAAACCACTGCCAGTGGTCCTGGAATTCAGTCCTTCAATGCATCTCTTAACTGGTGAATAAGCACATGAGGTTTCTAGTAAGTGGGTATAAACTCCATTTCACAAAGCTGCATTTCTATACCTACTTACCAAGCTGTAATACCTATGAACTCTGTGGGGCTTACCTCTGGAAGGATATGGATAGGACTGCTCTATTAAGGAACAGGTTTAAATTTAATGAGACTTACATTTGTGTAAAAGCAAAGGTAGCCATGTTGGCCATAAGTAATTGGCTCTATTGCAGTTGCGGGCAAAAACTTAGGAATCTCTGGTCAAATTGTATGCTTCAATGACTCCTCAGTGAACAGAGCCAATACCGCTACATGGAACAATTTAAGCATGATGTCTTTCTGCAAACTTGAATGCATACTTACTATTTATGTGCAATTATTTATAGATACAAAATAAGAAAACAGAGGATATGGCAAGTGCAAAAGTCTGGACACCCTTTCATTCAGCACTTTGTAACACTTCCTTTGGCAAAAATAACAGCTTCCACAATTTCCTGTAGCCAGCTAAAAGTCTTTCTGTTCTTAACTTGAAGTTTTTTTCCCACTCTTCCTTGCAGAACCCTTTTAGCTCAGAAATATTGTTAGGTCTCCTTGCATGCATCACATGTTTGAGATCTCCCACAGATTTTCAATAAGACTCAAGTGTGGTGGAACTGTGAAGGCCATTCCAAACATTTGTTTTCTTTCTTGTAAGTACCTCATGATTGATTTGGACGTTCAGTTTGTTGTCTTGCTGAAATATCTAATTTCTTTTCACCTTCACCCCTGTGCTTAACAGTTGTCTAGGAGTTCTTTTGTTCAAACCCTTCACCCTTTTTTCTCCAAATGTATCTTGTGTGGTTGTGGCCCAGCCATTCAATTTTTGCTTCATCAGTCCAAAGCACTTCTTTCTAAAACATTTTATCAAGGTTTTCTTTTGCATACTAGATGATGAGAGGTTGGAGAAAAAGTGTCAGAGCACGCAACGTGGGGCAGCCTGCTCCTTTTTCCAAGACTCCAGTGATCCACGTTCTATGCAGTAAATAGACACTCAAGCAGAGATTAGATAACATAGCCTATTTACTTTATATACGTAGTCCAAAATACAGTCCAGTAACATCCAACACAGTTACAAATGATAACAGCAACGAGAAGCAATACAGCAACGAGAAGCAATACAGCAACGAGAAGAAAGAACACAAGAACTTCACTTCTTTTATACAAATACTGACCTATCACGTTATAGGTCACTCTCATCATCTGCCACACCCAACTAAAGTATAGCACCTGTAGTATGAGTCATTACTGCCACATCATACCTTCAACAATGGCTGCTAATTGGATGACTTGCAGAATATTTCACTTCTCACCTAGATACATCAAGCCTCTCCAGTATAATTTATCTATCTGTAAATTCCTGGGTATATACAAACCCCAACACCCCTCCAATTTACAATAGATATTACATTTCACTTATACAGAATAGAAGACATACACATATTGGATACACACATCCTATGTCTCTCTACACTAAGAGGCTTTGTCATCACATCTGCTACATTACTTTCAGATGGACAATATTGCAGCTTAATCAGAGATTCTTTTACAGCATTCCTAACATTGTGATACTTGATATCAACATGTTTGCTCCTCCCTCTGATCCTATCACTCTTTGCAATCTGTATACATGCTTTACTGTCATCATATACACATATAGGTCCCTCAATTGTTACATTTACATCCCTTAACAATTGCCTATACCATATGAGTTCTGAACATAGGTCAGATAGTGCAGCATACTCTGCCTCTGCAGTAGATACGGTGACAGAACTCTGTTTCCGAGACCTCCACCCCACCAAGGTGTAACCAAACATAATTATCAATCCTGACATTGATTTCCTATCATGTACATCATTACCCCAATCACTATCTACATAGCATTTCAATTCCAATGGTTCACAAGGTTTTATTAATAAACAATTTATAAGATACCCTTTAAGATATCTAAATACATGTTTAATACCTTTCCAATGTCTCTGGGTAGGTTGCACAACGTACCTACTCAGTACATTCACCCCATTCCCGATAGCGGGACGCGACCATTGTGCTAAGTACAATAAACTTCCAATTATTGATTGATACTGTTCTTGATTACATGATGTTTGGTCATCGTCTCCAGCCTCTGTCTTAACAAAATCAGTTGTCATCGGGGTAGGAACCTCCTTGCAATGTTCCATATCGTTGTCTCTTAGCAGCTGTTCAATTTTCTTCTGCTGCTCTAGAACGTAACCCCCATCAACCTTCTGAATACCTACACCTAGGTAATTTCTAATCTCTCCCAGATCTTTAACATCAAATTGTTGCTTGAGTTGTTCAGTAAATTCATTTACCCTCCACTGATCTTTAGCTATAAAACACAAATCGTCTACAAAGATCAAAAACAACACCTGTTCATCATTACATTGCTTTATATACAGACATGGGTCAGCCTTGCTACACTTAAACCCCATTCTTTGCAATGCTTCATCTAATCGCAGGTTCCAGCAACGTGCCGATTGCCTGAGTCCATACAATGCTTTCTGCAACTTGTACACTTTACCTGCCCCATTAGATTCATAACCCGGAGCTTCAGCCATATAAATTTCCTCCCACATCTACAATCTACTTCCCTATGCCCCTCAGGCAGCCTAGTAGATTTAAACACCTTATGGGAATTAATGGAATTCATTTCCACATCCATAGCAGCTTTCCACTTTTTCTGCTCTTGTGGTGGCAACTCCAATACCTCTGAATAGCTACGAGGTTCATAATTAACAAAACACACTTTAACATCACCTGGTTTGTAACGCTGAGGTGGTATGCCCTTGTTAACTCTTTCAGATCTGCACAATACAGTAGCATCCTGCTTCATTGGCACACTAGGAGTTAATTCCTCTTCATTCTTAATCACATCTCTGGACTCTCGCCGCTCTGATAGCTCGATCTGTCCCTGCCTAGGAAGAAAAACCTGACTCCCTCCGTGTAACTTCTGCCAATTGCTATGCTCGCTGAAACTTGCTGATCATGAAATAACAAGTCTTCTGCCATCAGTAAACCTACATCCCTTGGTTCCTGGCTCATACCCCACAAAAATCATGTTCTGTGCTTTAGCCTGCCCTTTCCTACGTACTTCCTTATGCACGTGAACCCAGGCTGTGCACCCAAACACCTTCAAATGAGCTAATGATGGCTTCTTGCCATACAAAATATAATATGGTGTTTGATTCACTGACACACTCCACAACCTGTTAATTAAATAATTAGCAGTCAGTATAGCCTCTCCCCAGTATCCTCTAGATAACCCTGAGTCAGCTAACAGTGAATCCTTTACTGTTTGTAGCGCTAAATTTCTTTGTTCTGCCACTCCAGGCTCTGATGCACTATGTGGATTGGTTCTCCTGTGTGCAATACCCCTCCTACTGAGCCATTGCAGAAAACTGCCACTCATAAACTCAGTACCCCGGTCAGTCTGCAAACTACACACCTTTGTGTTATATCTACGTTCTACAAACTGCACCCAATTCCTGAACTTAAAAATGTCTGGCTTTTAGCTTTCAACAGATAACAGAACCCGAATCTAGTGAAATCGTCAACAATTACTAAGACATAATTAGCACCACCTAATGTGGCTGGTAATGGGCCAATTAGGTCAGCATGAACTAATTCAAAACATTTCTGTGACTTTCTATCACGTAATTTGCTTACAGGATACACCTTTGACTTAGACACCTTACATGCCGTGCAATCCAGATAAGATTGGCACGGTTTCAACTTCATTCCAGAACTTGCTTCAGACATCCTTTCAACCACCTTGAAACATGGATGCCCCAACCTTCTGTGCCACAAATGTTCACATGAATCATGGTATGGTTTGTTGATCATTGCTACATCATGGGTTACATCACCATCTGTCTTGGGTTTCACCTCATACAGACTGTTCTGCAATAAACCCTTACCACAGACATGATTATTTTTCATAACAATACATTCACCCTTCACAAACCTTACTTCATATCCCTGTTTATCTAACTGAGAAACACTCAGGATATTATACTCTAGGTCTAGTACACATAGCATAGGTAATTCAATATTCAAACTAGGTACAAACATGCCATGGGTTCTCCTGTGTCACCCATTGTGGCCAATTTATACATGGAAGAAGTGGAGAAGAAAGCACTCAACACTTTCCAGGGAACGGTGCCCACCCACTGGTTTAGGTATGTGGATGACACATGGGTCAAAATCAAGGCCCAGGAAGTACAGGCCTTCACGGACCATATAAACACTATAGATGCCAACATTAGGTTCACCAGAGAAGACACCAAGGACAACAGACTGGCATTCCTAGACTGTGAAGTCCTCATTGGGACCAGTGGCAAGCTAGAAATAGGGATCTACAGGAAACCCACACACACAGATCAATACCTGATGTTTGACTCCCACCATCCACTGCAGCACAAACTAGGAGTCATCAGGACATTATCACACAGAGCAGAAACCATCCCCACCTCCATGGATTCCAAAAAGAATGAAAAACAGCACCTGAGAATAGCTCTGAAGGCCTGTGGATATCCAAATTGGGCCTTCACTAAATCTAAGTCTACTAGACCTAAAACAGCGACAGATAGGGCTGAGACTCAGAGTAAACGGAAGAACCTGGTCATTCCTTACATGGCTGGCGTGTCTGAAAAGATAAAACGGATATTTGGCAAACACCACATACCTGTATATTTCAAACCCACCAACACACTGAGACAGAGGCTTGTACACCCCAAAGTTCAAACTCCAAAACACAAGGAAAGCAATGTAGTGTATGCAATCCAGTGCAGTGAGGAGTGCTCTGAACTCTACATTGGAGAAACCAAACAACCTTTGTACAGGAGGATGGCCCAACACAGGAGAAGTAACACCACAGGACCAGAGTCAGCAGTTTATCTTCATCTAAAGGAAAAAGGACATTCATTTGGGGACATTTTCACATTTTAGACAGAGAAGATAGGTGGTTTGAGAGAGGAGTCAAGGAATCCATTTATGCCAACTTGGAAAATCCTTCCTTGAATAGAGGTGGGGGCCTCAGGCACAACCTTTCC